>BRZM01000079.1:4049320-4694737 GCA_033238685.1 Lates japonicus | reverse complement strand
GGGGATGTTACATTTGTCATATAACACCTACAGTATGCCCATTTATAACATCCCTGTCTCTGCACCCACTCACAAAGCATAGAGAGAGAGAGAGAGAGATACACACACACCTACATATACATACTGTAGTTTAGACATTGCACTGGGAGTAGTGAAGCACCATACTGATTGGAGTATCATGCCCTCTTCTGGCAGGTTGCTTGCTGTCTGTGTTGGAGGATGAACTGCAGCTGTATCTATGTTAACCTCCAGTCTGCTGCATGTATTTCATGTACAAGTCTTCTCATACACAGTCCTCACTGTGGTTTTTCCATCTCCTAATGCATCTTTTGTTTTTTTAATTCCTGAAGGAGGTATATTTTCCTATTATTTGATCACCCACCTCCCAGAAGAGGTATATTTACTCAACTACTGTATGGTGCATAAATATAATTTTAATATACTTGAACTTTTGCGTATTTTCATTTTATGCTGCTGTTTACATCTACTCTACTACATCTCAGTATATAAATATTATACTTCTTACTCCACTACATTTATCTGACAGGTGTACTGACTAGTTCAGATAAAGATTTTTTACACCATGAAGGTCTAAATACAGTGTGAGGGGAAAATGCCGAAACATTTATTTGTTAATTATTTTGTGAGCCTAAAAATTAGAAATGTTCAAAATTTAAACAAGTGAGTCTTAATAACTATATTTTACACATGTTAAAATAAAACTACAATACATTGTTAAAGATTAAGAAACCTTTTGGCCACTGAGCACTCACAGCACCGCCTAGTCAGGGCCCCCTGACAACATTCAAATGTCTGTGAGCTGTGAACAATTTTAAGAAAGAGATGAAAAAAGAAAAAAGAGATCATGTGTGAGGCTGCAGCTAAAGATTGTATTCAATATCAGTTAATCTGCTGATTATATTTACTATTGATCAGAAACATCAAAATCATTGAAAAAATCGCTTTTCAGTTTTCTAGAGCTAAAGGTGACTTCATCAGATGTCTTGTTTTGTCCAGCAGTCCAATACCCAATGATATCCAACTGAATATAAGATGAAGAAACACAGAAAATTCTCCCATTGTAGAAGGTATAACAGTCAAATGTTGTGCATTTATGCTCCAAAAATGAATGAATGAATGAATGATGAATCAAACTTTGACTGATTAATAAATTATGTATTTTTGCAATTTTACAAATTTTGTATGAGAACTTTATTTGTCCTGTATTTCACAATCCATTAATCATCTCATCTTGAGACCCTTTGAAGGGGTTGGAAACCACTGGACTAAACTACCTGTATACGTATATTACACAGTTATAACTAGCTGCACTGGGATCAGCTAAAATGTTAAAATGCGTTGAGTATATTGAATAAATATTGAGTATCTACTAATATAGTACATGATACATTTTCAAGAATGGGTTATTCTATTCAGTCATATGTTCTGTAAGTTTTATTTTTGAGAAGGAAAGGTCTAAATGGTGCCTTCTCTCGCTGTGCAGAATACAGTCTTAGATGAAAATGCTGAAACACTGAGTTATTTATTATTTTGTGAGTCTAAAAGTTTTTGATTTAAACATGTGGGTCTTAAAATACTGTAGTCAGCTGAAAGATGTAAATCGCTGCTGGTTGCAAACACCTCTTAATTCACAAACACACACACAAAAACAACAACCAAATACATTGAAAATAAAATAAAATAAAAACACATAGTAGGTAGCACGAGACAGTAGACATCAGCTTTACCTATGTTTTAACTCTTTCTGTCTATTCTCAGGAAAAATTGCCACAGCAGACGCTCTGACAACCTAACACACAGGTAACATACTGTACAGTATTAATGTGATTACATGAGAGGCCTAAAAATCTATGGTTGGGATAGTAATCTAGAAATTAATAGAGGCCTGGAAGAACGCCTTCTCCGGCTCAGCTTTGCCTCCCTACAGTATGTTACTCAAACACACATGATATCCATGATATACAGTGAGCCACTGGGTTGTCCTACGAGTCTATGTTCAAGGACATCGTGTCAGTTCACTGAGGGAGGGGGGAGTCCCGGTGATGTCACTTTTATGTTACACTGAAGGACACCAGGATGAGCACATAAAGTGAAGTGAAGTGAACAGTTTTGAATAAAATCACTTACATTTGTTTGTATGGTTTGCCTCCATATTTCCAGTCAGTCAAGTAATTATTTAGTACTTCAGGGCATTACAGCTTTGAATCACAGAGGATTATGTGAAGTCTATGATCCGAGGCTAACTCTATCTCAGAGAGGACAGGAAAAAAGCAGAGAATATGAATATGTACTCCACCTGGTGACAAAAAGACCAACACCTCAAAAACTATTTTAACACGTTACAAATGTAGGGGCATTTGACCACAGTCTGTGTGTAAAGAAAAGAGAAAATAAAATGCTAACAGATATCATTTGTGGGAGAAACCAGAGCTAAAACTTAAATAAAAGTATTTAAGCACTGTTTAGGTCTATCACCGGCTCTATCCTAACACCAGGCAATGATAGGCGGCCGATGAGGAGATTTTGGCAGGTCTGACCCTCTGAAAAACAGCCTCATTTTCCAAAAAGGAACAAAAGCATGGGATGATTTTATTTTCAGTTAAGGAGCACAACCTGATTTAGTTTAGTTTTATTGTTTCCTCAGTGCAGTAGCTGGCTTTTTGAGGCCAGAGCGGGCCTGATCCACCTCACTCCGGTCATTCATCATTTGGAAATTGAATTGTTCTCCATGCCAAGATGCCACAGTGTACAATCAGCCATTAGTTTTTAGCCCAACAGCTGGATGCCCCCATAGCAAATTGCTGTAGACTGCTCTGGGATAGGCCTTTGATTTATCTCCTCTGGGAAACCTGCCGACCAAGTGGACAGTCAGTCTCTGGAGGTACTAATATTTCAGAGCTCTGAGTCTCATGTTCAATCAGTGTGTTACTCATGAGTCCACATTTCCTTCAGGAATGTCCTCCAAAAATATAGTACTGGCTGGTGCTGGTGCTTGAATATGGTGCAATAAATTTGCAAGACGGTGTGAAAGGCTGTATGAAATTAGTCCATAATAGCATGTTAAAAAGACAGCAGAATAATTTATCTTGTAAGTTTAGGCATCAAGGTTACACATGGAAGTGTTGTTGTTGTTTCATTGGGTCAGAGAGCCTTTGTGATTTAAAGCTACATTCATCATTTTCTGGGGGCTAAGGGGCAGAAGAACATCAAAACAAACTGACAGATAAATGACCACTGAGTACCACAGGGTTAATTGTAATGGCTATTGTGTTACAAAAATTAGCTACTCCCACGCAGATCAGCATCTGAATTCATTCAGAGCTGTGTCTTTGGCTACCAGACAAGTGTAAGTCTAATTATCACTCTCCTTTTGAATGTTTTTGTCTCCACTAGCTTTTCATAAAAACATGCATCTTTGGCTAGGTAAAAGGCTTGCTAACATTTCAAGTAGTTTGACTTTCCCCACAGTTCCTAACCTTGTCTCCTTTCGTGAAGCTTGTGTAACATTATAATGGCTTATTCCATGTTTCCAGATTAGTGTGGTTTAGGAGGTTCACAGAATCAATAATCTGTCAGTGTTTGGCTCTAGGTTAACCAAAATCAAGCTGGTATGGCTGACACCACCCACTGTATAACCTTGGCAGCCAAAAGCTAGCTTCTAATGCTTTGTCAGTTTAGTTACATGAGCTATGGCCTTGCCAGATGATGAAAATATATAGTCATGGAAAATACTTTTTAAAGACAACGGCAAATGTCTGTGTGCCACTCACTTCAAGGTCTAGGGAAAACTGCAATAAAAATACACAACAAGCAAACAAGATCTCCTAGTGCACACATGCAAGTTATTATCATATCTCAACAGTCTATATAAAATAACATAAAAGTTAAAACATATATTATATTATATTATATTATATTATATTATATTATATTATATTATATTATATTATATTATATTATATTATATTATATTATATTATGTTATATTATATTATATAAAAACTCTACAATTCTATTGATCAAATCTGGTTTAGTGCAATATGTTTTGATAAGATGTGTTTTAACCATGTACAGAATATTATCATTGACTTTAACAGTATACATATGGATTTACATTTTAGAGTCCTAGCTTTTAGTTTCTAGTTGTTTTTATTATTTATTTCTCAACTGTTTCTTTTAGTTTCCTTAAGTAGTTTGTTTTGTAACTCTCATGTGTTATTTTGCTGCTTAACTTAATAATTATTATTAAGTACTATCTATCTATCTATCATCATCATTATTATTTGTGTTATAGTAATAGTATGTAGTATAGATATAAATAAATATAATAGGTCGAATAGATACATATTTTCACTAATTTGTTTCATATGAAAAAAAAAGATATATTATTTAAACTTTGGATATCTGGTTGCTTCCTGTGGGCCAGTGTAAACTCCAATAATACCGCGTGGCACTTGGAGACACAAAAAAACCCCAGGTTGGATCGAGGAGGGGCCTGCGGGTCAGATTTCCAGAGGAGTGCGACCTCGACCCGCTGACGAACATCCTGTCTGTGCTCAGCCTGCGCGCGCCCGCTGCTTCATACACGCTATACTAGCACGCGATCATGAGCAGGGGCCCATCCACATGATTTAGAAATCATGTGCCGAGCTGTGGGGCGTCCAAGTTATACCTCCCTACTATTTCAGCATCCTTCCCAGCAATAGGAAAAAAGGAGAAGCCAAACAAGCAAAAGTTTTCCTCTGACTCGCGAAAAGAGGAATCGACATGGATGAAAGCGAGCTGTTTGTGTGACTAAACGAAAAGACTGGCGCAAACACTCTCCACACGGTAAAAGAATGATAACATAGCCAGCACTTTGTTTGCTTTTGTATGAGAGGACACGAAAACCTAAACTGTGGGAAAGTTTGAGGCAGGGACTGGCTATGGCGCGGGAGAGCGAAGACGCCGGGATGGCCAAAGCTTCAAAAGTCAAAAGGCAGAAAAAGAAGAAGACCAAAGAGAACAAAACCAGGACTGTCCAAGCAAACATACTGTATGACAACGCTAAAGGAGAGGAAAACCCGAACCGACACTATGCAAACAACAAGATTAAGACCACCAAATACACTGTGCTGTCTTTCCTGCCAAAGAATCTTTTTGAACAGTTCCATAGGTTCGCCAATGTTTACTTTGTTTTTATCGCTTTGCTGAATTTTGTCCCAGTTGTCAATGCCTTTCAGCCAGAACTCGCTCTGGCTCCCGTAGTTTTCATTTTGTCTGTCACTGCCATCAAAGACTTATGGGAAGACTACAGGAGACACAGGTCGGATAAAGAAATCAATCACATGGATTGTCTGGTCTACAGCAGGTAAGTTGGGCCTTAACACAAGCAGTCAGGAGTGTCCAGCTGTTGCTGGTACCCTGTGTGTTTGTTCATTTTTCAGCAGTATTTATTGTACAAAGTGTTCCTCCCTGATACATTTTACACACACTTGCATCAGCTAATTGAGATTGTTCCAGACTGAAAAAACCCACTAAGACACTCTTTCTTAACTTTCTTGTCAGACCATGCAAACTGGCCTTCATGCATGAACCCAGCTGTCAGCCTCTCAGTCAGATATTCATCAACTCTGGGTCCAGGATGGGGGGAAAAAAGCATGTTTAAAGCAACAGAGCTAAACCTGGCTAACATATGAGAAACATATATATCACACTTGTAATCCAAAAGTCCAGAAAACCTTTTCCTGCCCACCTATCTGTCAGAGAGCAGTGTAACTGTGTTTTCTGACAATACAGATGTTGCCTCAGTGCTGTCATTGTCAATTATGAGTCAACATACAACCTGGCAACCTGTGTCTGCCCCAAGCTTTCTCTACTACTGACTATTTTCCCCAGTTTGTGTGTGCCGAGTGTATTTTGCTAATGAAAAGCAGCACTGTCGTCCATGTACAGAGCATAATTCATGGTAATCAAAAGGCTCAGTGTTTAGTGGCTCCACAGTTTTAGCTAAGTCTTGACCCAAGTTGTTCTGTCAAGGTTGGACATAATTGAATTTTCTTCTGCTGTGGCAATATTGTGCAAAACATCTCAGTTCTCAACCTGACAACAGCTGACTTGACTAAACTTACACTGCAGCCTTATTTCATTTTTCCTCAAGGTTAGATACAAAGACGCTGACACTTGTGTATCACTTTACTCAGCTGAAGAACTCAGAGCTGCAGGTGAACCTGTATATAGATAAGTTTCATCTTCACACAGACACTTTTCACGTGGCAACGAAGAGGGAGTCTGTATTTATGATGAAAGAAATTCCATTTTTATCCAAAATACTAATATTTACAAAGTCTGAAAGATGGAGACAGTTGTGATTTACTGCAGAGGATTCCTCCTAAATGTAAACTCTGCTGCAACTTCAAAGACGGACATCAAAATCTCACATTTGTACTAATAAATGTAGATCACTGGAATGTAGATAGTTTGCTCTTAATCTGTTTTACAGAGTGCTAACAGCATCTGCCCGGCCTGTCCAGAAACAGGACTGGACTCTGGGTCACTGAACGCCCCGTTCAACCACAACAGTTTATCTTGTTGTTGTCTCTCTGAGCTGATATATTCTTTCATAACTGGATAATTAATTAGTGATGTGTGTGGCCATCTTTTCACTGCTCTGTTTACTGTAGTTTTGTGGTCATGCACAAAAAATGGAACATAAATTTCACGTTTAATCAGCATTGAAGGACAGACTGTAGACTGCAGAGATAATGAATTTTCACCAGAATGTCCTTGTTTTACTTTTCTTGTTTATTTCAGAGAATGCTTAAATTAGATATTAATGTAAATCTATGAAACTAAACAATGATAATTAAAATGCTTAGAACTCCCTAATAAGAATAACAACAGGATAGTCCTCTGTTCAGGACTGTTGCAGTGATTGTAACAGTAAAGTGTTAACAGTGGCTGTGACCTTTTAAACAAAGATCACCAGTAAGAAGAGTGCTCAGTGGTATTTCCAACAGACATAGTATTCATAGATACGCTATCTTGGTATGTTATGGTTACAGTGGGCTGTGTACATTTAATAAGGTGTGAAGTCAAAGATAACACAAACCATGTCCTCATTGGATTCATGCTTATAACATGTAAATTTATCTGCAGGGTAGTCAGCATATTTACATTAGTACGTTTCGTCAACAGTGTCAGGATTTTGTGTCAGTTCTTGTCTTAATTGTATAAAAATTGTTCCCTGTCCTTCTCGACAAAATAACAGCACTTGTGGTTTTCATCCAGAAAGTAGAAACTTAAGCTGCAAGTTAAAGTCAGAAAATACTGTAAACAGACCATCAAAATGTCCCAGAGCCCAAAGTGATGTCTTTAAATGGCTTTTATTTTTGTTTCCAACCGACAACAGTGCAAAATCCAAAACTATTCAGTTCGCAAGAATGTGAGACCAAACAAACAGCAAATCCTCAAATTAGAGAAGTTGGAAACATCACATTATTTGCCATTAATGCATGAAAAATTAATGATCAAAATAGCTGCTAGAAAATGCATTTAAGAAAACTATATATTTATATTCAGTTTTAACTGCTAAATAGTTTCACATTGCAACAATTTGAAAAATGTTTGTTACAGTTGTCCAAGGTGATGAGTTCAGTTTGCGTTTGTTATTTGAACAATAGAGCAAAACTCTTAAGACATTCAGTCTACTGTCAAATCTAACAGAGAAAAATAAGAAATCATCACATTTGAGAAGCTGGAACAAGGGAATGTTTTTTTGCTTGAATAATGACTCAAATGACTAAAAAGTTATGAAAATAATTACGATACATTTTCTACCAATCAACTAATTTTAGAAGCTCCACACTGCATGCAAACTTTGTACAAACCAACATCTCAAATAAGTGTATTTTAATGAACTACTTCACTGTAGTTGACCAATAACTTAACACTTATTGAACACTTATGTGCTTAAACTCTTTTCTCTTTTCTCTCAGTTCTCGGGTAATGAATGTTTTCAGGCAGTAGAAAAATAGGACATGTTAATAACAGTCATCACCATCAGTTTTTAGTATCTAATGTTCTCTGTGTCATTTCTTTGTGTTTATATTGTTTGTTCTCCACCTGAATGTGCACTCAAATAGTCTGATTCTCATGCCGACACCACATGCACTGCAGTGACAAAATTAAAGGAAAGGAATGTTTTTATACACTCGGATATGAGTCATTAATGTCAAGGAAGGGGGTTGTGGGGTGGTAGTTGTTATGAATAAATAAGTGGGTGTTTTTCCTCTCACATCTGTACTGTTGTTTATAGCTCAGAGTTAATGCATTATTTAGCACATTTGCTACCAGAAATATCACATTGGTCAGAAATGAACCCTGGTTACCATTAGCACAGTTCTCAGAGAGTTATCATCCATCCATTGGTTGAGAGCACAGCAAATAGTGACATCATGTACAGTAACAACGTAACACAACAAACTCATTTGTGGTAAGAGGAATCAGTCTGTTGACACGGGCTAAAATAGAAACCCTCTGAGATGTAGAGTTTATGCTTTGTGACAAAGACAATGTTGGGTTATGTGAGTGCGATCCTTCCTCTTCAGTTTTTGTGTTTGTCCATTTTGTTACTTACAGTTACATCTCATATATATAGTCTTCTGAAGATGCAGAGTTGTGTTCATGCTAAGCTGTATTTTGGACATCTGTATTGTATTTTGATGGACATATTGAGGAAGAGGTTGAGAGGAATATGTTAAGCTAAGAGGAATTTGGGAGTTGGTGGTGACAGCTTTAGCATCAACAAACAGGCTGTCCTCTTTCATGCATAACATATTTGCTGCCTCGTACAGATTTATGGAAGTGGAGTTGAAATTTCCGTTTATAGAACCAGCTATTATTGAAAACAATAGCTCCACGTCTTTCATCCAGCAGCTTACACCAACCGTTTGCCTTCTCATTGTTCTGGCAGAGTGGAAAGACGCTATGTGGAGAAGTACTGGAAGGAGGTGCGGGTGGGAGACTTCATCAGGCTGCGATGTAACGAGATCCTCCCCGCCGATGTTCTGCTGCTGAGCTCCAGTGACCCGGACCGTCTGTGCCACATCGAGACCGCCACACTGGACGGAGAGACCAACCTCAAGCAGAGGCAGGTCGTCCGCAGCTTCTTTGACCTGGTGAGACGGATGCTCATCACTCTTTGTTTCCACTGTGTCTTAACTGGTATGTCACTTAAACTGGGTCTGTCTTAAAGCTTTTATTTTGGTTAGTCAGAAAGTTTTTCTGCCATGTTATGAATTTAGAAAAAGTTAGCAGACATCACTTGTATGTTCCATGGTTTTAGCTTGCACCCTTGAGCCAATCAGAAATAAGAATTTATCCACATAATGGTGCTAAAAAAACACTTTGACTAACTTTATTTTTGTTAGTAGCTGTTGTTACTCTTTATCAGTGCTTAATGTTTGTTTTTCCACTTTTGGTGAGAGAAAAACAGAAAAATAACAATTAATTCTAAGTAGCAGAGAAGTGATTAGTTGACTAATCATTTAGTTGAACAACAGAAAAATAATCATGGCAGATAATCAGTCAATTATTCAATCATTTATCAAGAGAAAATGTGAAATATTCTCACATATGTAAAAAGTAGAAGAACAGTTTTATATCAGGGTAAATCAAATACTTTGGATGTTTGCACAAACATGAAAAATCTAGAAAGGTCATGGAATTGGAAAATTGCCTTTTCCTGGCCTGAAAAACATTTTTGGAAAAGTCATGGAAAATGTTTTAATGTTTACTACTATAACTATATTATTTCGAATAGCATAATTAAGACGCCTTTGTGCTTTTCACATGTTAACTGCCTCATGAAAGCACCCCATCTGCCTATATCAATAAGAGTATAAAATATTACAAACCCGTCATTTTTTTAGTTTGAACTCATTTGGTCAGACACGGTATTCATTACCTGGATCAGAAATGAGAACTCAGCTTTTTGTTTTCTGTTTGCAGGATTGTGATTTTGACCCCTTAAAATACAACAGCATAATTGAATGTGAAAAGCCCAACAATGACCTGAACAGATTCCGAGGCTACATGTGAGTATCTCCCTCTTCAGTCTGTGTGTGGTTGATGGCTGCCCACCATGTAATGGCAAAAAACAATTGTTTTGAACCCAAGATCCTCAACTTTCTCCTTTGTTAACTCACATTAAAGGGTTTAGGTTTCATTTTCATTTCACTGTAAATTAATGCAGTGACATTTGGAGTAAAATTGAGCTTTAAAATGGAAATAATGTGAAACTGCGGTTTGTTGATGAGCCAGGAGTTTCCAACTTATAATTATGACTTAAACAGTTTTTCCAAGTCAAGATTACAATTTGCTTTCTTGGGATGTGGTTGCAGGGTTTTACCCATTTGACCACGCACGTTTGAAGATGTATGTGTTTTCTTCATAAGCAGTATAAAATGAACCATCAGCTGCTCTTTGCAACCTGATGACCAAAGCTGTAGTTCCTAGGCCTGTACCAGAGCTAGACAGCTTGGGGATTCAGTAGTAACAATATACCACCCACTTAGCTGGTTTCCTGTTTTACACTTAACTTCCTTTTTGTCTGTGTTTGCTGTAGCAATGCTCAACGTTGCAAAATATTTCTTTTGGGATGTTATGTACATGATTGTTGTGTCCACTGGACTTATTGAACGAGATGAGAAAGGAAGAAGGCTTTTCAGTGTCGTATCTATCACCTTTATCCTTCACTGATAACGTCTGAGCTCATTTCTGTTTAGCTTGTGGTTATTGTTTTAACCATTATGATACAAGGAGTCCGTTCATGTACATGTAGTGTGATGTTGGTCTACTAGCTTTGATTCAACCTGTGAACACTGTTAATGTCCTCTGTGGCTCTGGGGGAGTTTTTCAGGTCTGAGAAAATAACCCAGATGATGTCATCAGGTTTATCTGGGCTTGGGTTGGGAGATTTTTTCTAAAAGCTGGTGTTAGTGACTGGAGCTTGGAGAGTTGCATTATGGGAAATGCAGCATTCAGGGTCTTTTGAGCTTAACCAATACAGGAGAGAAAAGATCAGGATATCTCAGTATCTGCTGATTTGATTTTGATGCTAAATTGCAGGAATGCCCCTTTAAAAACTGACATGCCACTGTCAGTCAGCACGGGAAATCTGGAGATCTTTGATGTGTGCAGTGTGTTAGTCTTTGATATAATTGCTGCTGGACATATTTCCTGTCTACTAACTAAACACACAAGATACAAGAGAGCTTTAAAGGTGCTGTTTGGTGGATTTTTGTTACCATCAGACAGAGCCAGGCTAGCTGTTTCCACTTTTACCAGTCTTTATGCTAAGCTAAGCTAACCAGCTGCTTACTTTACCTTCAAATTTATCAAACTGTTCCTCTAGCATGGTAATTGTCATGGTTGCTCTGCCCAGCTCCCTGCTATTTTCAGAGACATTCATGCCAGGAGTGTCTATGTGGTCTTTTCACCATGTGTCCACATTGAGAAGTGTTGGATAAGTTTGTGTGAGGCAGAGGATGAGAAGTGTCCTCTGAGTTGACAGTTAAACCAGTCAGGCTGACCCACACTCACATGATTATGACATGTATTCTTTGCTCAGAAGGAGACCAGATGCTGCAGGTATTCAGTTGCCAGGCTACAATGGAGCACAGGGCACAGCAGCAGAGGGGGTGATGGCCGGGGGAGGGGGGCTATTCTCAGCGGTGCTTTATTACATTACAGCCAATGACACTGAGTCTAATCTCACTACCTTTCTGGGAGAGAAAGCACTGTGCGTCTCAGAGTGTTATCAATTTCTTGAACAGTGTGAGCTATGAACTAGGACGAGCTGTGTGTCCACTGTGGCTGCTCGGGGCTCAGGGACACCACTTTAAATCTATAATGGTGGTGACGTGTCAGGCGGCCTGCTGTCAGAGGCCAAAGGATGAACATTCCTGTTAGTAAACATGCTGACAGTTGCATGACTTTGAGAGAAGCTACAACAGAGATGATTAAACGCTGTTCCCAGCTAAAGGTTGTTTAACTAACATGCTTGTAATCCTTGATCTAGTAATGGGATTAAGGCTGATATTAAAAGCTCAGCTCTCCCCTACAACAGGCACATTTGCTCCCCACTTAATACAGCTCAACATACAGCTCACTTTTAGTTAAAGAGCTTTTTCTAAAGAATGGTTTGAACTTCCTTGGTGGGCTGGCTGAGAAGTAAATTCAGTCTTTATATGACATGGGCGTTCTAGATGAGCCTGACGAGCTTTAGAATAAAGAGTCTGAAGTGAGATCTGAGGGTCAGCGATGAGGCAATGAATTGCCTGATTGACTCTGAGCCCGAGGGGTTTCTGTGGAGCGGTAGTGCGGTCGTTGCTTCTATATCAGAGGGAATTTGTGCTGAGATAAGGGCTCCTGCTGAGGGAAGACCATGATGCTTTGGAGCGTGATCGATTGAGGTGCTCGGCAGAATAAACTGATGTTGTCTTGGGGGCTCTGGTATCGAGAGATACTCTGTTTCTCCTTAAGCATCACTATTTTTCACCTGTGTGTAAAGACATAACCATGGTCATTTCACCTTTGTTTTATAAAACTTTGGTCTAGCACTTACAGTAATCTTTATGCCCTGACAGAATCCATCGAAGTGGCAGAAGAGATGCACTTTACAAAGAAAACCTGCTGCTGCGAGGCTGCACCATCCGCAACACAGAGGAGGCTGTGGGAATAGTCATTTATGCAGGTTAGCCTCCAAAATAACTATGTCAGCTGTCACACTCTGTATTTGACCTCTGACCAGCTGCTGGTAACATGGCATATGTCTTTGCAGGTCACGAGACCAAAGCCATGCTGAATAACAATGGCCCGCGCTACAAGCGCAGTAAGCTGGAGAGACAGATGAATGTAGATGTGTTCTGGTGTGTCATCATCCTGCTGGTCATGTGCCTGTTTGCTGCTGTGGGTGTGTAGCTGTTTAAGAGTTATGTTAACACTTTGTGTTGGAATGCCTCGTACTACTATTTAGAAATTTCTGTTAAAAACCTTAATTTCTTTGGATTTATTGTAAAAAAACATAAAGAAAGTCTTGTTTTGGATTGAGTTAACTATGCTTTTTTTTATATCTCCCCATTCCAGTGTTTATATGAATTGACCTTGTAGTCTTGCTGTTCCAGGTCATGGGCTGTGGATGTTTCAGTATGGAGATAAGAGACCTGTGTTTGACGTTCTTAGTCCAGAGGGGACAGACTTATCACCCATCATGTCAGCCATTTATCTCTTCCTCACCATGATCATCGTCTTTCAGGTACAAAACAGGGAGAAGCTCAAAGAAACAAAGGCACAGATAAAGATATAAACAAGACATTCAGCATCACTAAGTTTGAAATGTTTTATCCCAGTGTACACAAGCATTGCTGTAAATCAAAGCATTGGCAATAGTTATTTCAGCCCCCCCCCCCCAAGGTGCGTGTGACCACTAGATCTTTATCCTCACATTTAGTCTAGAAAAGCAGTAAGAAAGCACATGTTTCATGCTGTAAAATAATCTTTGTAATACAGGATCAAAGTAGGAAAAAGTGCCACCTGACAGCTATTGATTTTTTTCTTATTGCTTGCATGCAAAAATGTCAGCAAAAATGTCACCCTGTCCTGTGTCAGATGTTGCAGCTAGTTTTGAAATAAATGAGAACTCAGTGAAGATAGCAGTTTGGTAACGCTGTACAAACAGTAACTGTTTGAGGTTGGAGACCTACCAGCATTGCCAGACATTGCTTGATACACTTTTAAATAAACACATGACTCTGTCTGTGTTCAGCCACTGGCAGAGTGTGCAGGCTGAGCTGCCCTCCCAAAAGTTGTGACTCATTTCTCCGGAACTACTTTCCAAAGATGTTGCCTGGAAATGTTTAAACAATCAAAAATGTACACTTGTATATCATTTCTTAAACTGTATTTAGATTCCGGCCTATAGGAAAAGGAAAAGCTGTAATTCTCCAAAACCAACCCTTATTTCCCAACTTTTGTTGTCATCCATACTCCCGCAACCCAGTCACAGGAACTCTTGTATCCTTTCATCAACACCACAATATATTTATCTATCACAGCTGTTTATTTAGCTGTTACTTTTAGCTGTTTCATCATTTATCCCTCACTCACTTTTAGCTAATTTAAACTAGATACTTAGCTATCTGTCCTAACCATTTATGCATTACTTTTAGCTATTTCACCATGTTTTCATTCTTTACTTTTAGCTATTTCTACAGTTCTCTAACAGTTTATCTGTTATTGTCAGCTGTTTACATTAACCATTCATGCATTATGTTCAGATATCTGTTTCAATTAATCCATCACTTTTTGTGATGTTAATTCAACTTCTGCTTGCTAACTAGTTTTGACATGCTCACAACATGTATTGCCCAGGTGTTATAGCAGATTCAAAATGAGAAGATATTTTTATTCAAATCTGAATTTAGGTTTCAATTAATGCTCCTGAATATATGTGCTGCAGAGTAAGCTGGGAAAATCTTATTACCAGCTCTACCTCTTTCTAATAAACACTCTCTCCTCTCCTAGGTGCTGATACCCATCTCCCTTTTTGTGTCGATTGAGATCGTCAAGATCTGCCAAGTGTACTTCATCCATCAGGACATGGATCTGTACGACGAGGAGACAGACTCTCACCTGCAGTGCAGAGCTCTTAATATCACTGAGGATCTCGGCCAGATGCAATACATCTTCTCTGACAAGACAGGCACGCTGACAGAGAACAAGATGGTGTTTCGTCGCTGCACTGTGGCAGGGGTGGAGTACTCCCATGATGCCAATGGTGAGAGAAGCCAGTAAACACAAGCACACACACACGCCTACAAAAAAGGTCCTTGCCTTTTTAAGTCACTCTTAATGTTGTGTGTGTTATCCAGCAAGGAGACTTGCTATGTACCAGGAGATGGATTCTGAAGAAGAAGAGTGCACATCTCACGGTGGCACCCTGCCCAGGCGGGACAGTGTGACCAGCCACCAGAGCGCCCCGGTGGTGCTGCGCTCCCAGAGCACCAAGTCCCATCGCAGGACGGGCAGCAGGGCGGAGGCCAAGCGGGCCAGCATCCTATCTAAGCACACTGCCTTCAGCAGCCCCATGGTCAGTGCGCGTCACTCTCTCGCCATCCTCTTACTCTGTGCCATCTGCTTTCCACTGATAAACCCTCCTCTGTCCTGCAGGAGAAAGATATCACCCCCGACCCTCAGCTCCTAGACAAGGTCAATGAATGCAGCAGTCAGATGGACTTCATGCGCTTTCACAGCCAGCCCATGTCCCAGCTGCCCTCTGACCTCTCAGACATCATCGATTTCTTCATCGCTCTCACCATCTGCAACACGGTGGTGGTGTCCTCCCCCAACCAGCCCAGGCAGAAGGTAAAACTCGCCTCGAGAAAATCTCTCCTGTCAAGCCCTCTTCAAGTTAATAAGGCGATTACCTTTTGATTTGGTTGGATAGGCTGCCAGGTAGTTATTCTTTATCACACTGATTTTGGTGCAACTATATTTGGTAACTATATGTGGTACATGGTTTGACTCTCCTGCCTTTCTTACACACATGTGCTGCTGTGTGCGTATGTGAGGCACAGTAAATGGTCGTGTCTTAACTAGCAGGTAAAGCAGGCCTCATGTTTAATCACTATAATAGACTTGTTTCTGTGACTGGAGAAGAAGCTGAACTTGTAATATAGTGCTGACAGCATTTAAATGACTAGGTGCTCTCTTGCTGGAGTCAACAGAATGAAACTTACAAGGTTGTCTCTACATCAGTCCCTTCTTTATCACAGAGTTTATTTATGTAGCTAGAAGTTAGAACAGCAGATCTTGTCTGACTATGAGGGAAAATGATGAATTCAGAAGGAGCAGTTTTTCCCTTCATACTATTCTCTTATGAATATGGCACCTAGAAAGAGTGGTGTCAGAACTTTGACGATCCTCTCTGAAAATATACACCATCTTTTTGAAGTATTTTTGGAGCGGTTTTGCCTTTATTGGATAGTAGACAGTAGAAATGTGACAGGACATGATGGGAGACATAGGGGAGTGACCTGCCGCTGGGGACATTGTGAATATGTTGTACATCAGGTTATTTGCTGGTCTTCAGAAGTCTTACAAAGCACTGAAGTAAGTTCCCTAAAAAAAGGGTATAAGAAGAAGGTACAAGAAGTCTTACATTTCATGTAGAAAGACTTTGAAAATATTTTCTTGCCTGCTAAAGACTGTAACGTTAACATCACTTCTGGTTTTTGCAAGTGTTGTGCCATCACTAGAGCCATGCTAGTGGCACGGCAATGTTGGTCATCCGGTCTGCTACAAACAAACTTTTGGATGGATAGTAAGTATATAGTACCAGGTCAGGACCTTTTTGAGGATTCATATAGATACATCATCTCAATGCACCATCTCCCAAAAAGCTACTGAAATAACTCTGATAAAAGTTCCCATTATTTTTCACAGAAACAGTTTTTCACTGTTTGTTTGTAATCTTTGGACCACTGTCCTCTGGCTGGCGTGCTCCTGAGATTGGCTGTAAGCAAGATTAATATCTAGAAAGCTGCGGGGGGGGTATTTTAAGGAGCATCAATACTGGATCCAATAGGGACTCATTCAACTGATATCCTTCCAAGGCACTAACATGAGGCGCCTCTCTAATGTCTTATTTTTTTGTTTTTCTTTTTTTGAACAACCTGGGAGTAGCTTCCATCTTTTGACAAAAAGAATTCAAATTGTTACATGTTATTGTGGATTCTTTTACTATAAAAACACAAAAGCACAAAAACCTCCCGAAATACCCAAAGTATCCCTTTGCACGTAGCTTTCACTGTGGCTGCTTGTATCTTTGATGTGCTGGGTCCAGTCACAATTGTGTATCCGTGTTTTGTTTTTGTGTGAGCCTGGGTGTGGTTGTCCTGTTCAGAGGTGATATCCTCTCCTCGCACTCACTGTGTGCACCAGCTTGCTGTCCTGCTAGTCCTACGCACAAATCAGTTCAGATTAAGCTTTACAAAGTGACACATTATTTATGTACTCTGTTTCTGTTTGGAGGTTATCTGATAAAATGGAGGGAAATGTAAATCTGCACAGAAGCACTGGCTTTGATACAATGCCCTTTCAGTTTTCCTTCCTTTTTTTTTTATTGTTTGTACTTTTTTGTCCTTTGTTTCAGCATAATTGTTCACATTTTATTATGATGCCCTTGCGGCTAACCCAACACCTGAATGATTTATATCTATATATGTGAGAACTGTGGCTCCCGCTGCCAGGAGACCTCAAAGTGAGTCACTCTCTCTTTCTGTTGTACTGCACCACCTTGGGATAAGGGACTGGCTAAAGGATTACAGCCAGGAGGTGCATTTTCATCAGCACTCAAGTCTTCTGTACCACGAGAGCTGAGCCTGGTTTCTCTGTGCAAAGGTTTCACGCACTTAAAATGTTAAGATTCTCATCCATCACACAATACCATCAGGGAGGAGTATAATCTGCTTCCTCAGTTTACTATTGCACAGCACTGTATCCTAAGACCTGTCTTACAAACTTCTTAAGCTTAAGAAATGTAGGCAGCGTAACCTAAGACGTGCCTAGAGATAATCATAGATTAATGAGTATTCTCTACCCCCTTGTAGGAGCTATAAGCAGCTTAAGTCTGTACTTTTATCATGACCACTGATGCTCTCTGTCAAGTGATAATGACATAAATGAGTGATGAATTTTATAAAATAGAATAAGAAAATAAGACTTAAGTTTCACACAGAAAGTAAGCAGTAAGTAATAACCGCAACAATCACAGCAATTTGCACAGAATTTTGATGGATAAATGTGGAGCTTATTGGATTTTTTATTTTTATTTATTTATTTGTAGCAGTGTTTAAATAAAGGGCCTTTACCTACAGCCTGGTGTATTAATCAGTCTTATAACCCTACAAACTCTAACCCCCACACAGCTGACCAGTAACTGCATGAATGGGGCATGAATGTAACATGAATCATAAAAGGTTGAATTTGTGTCATTATAATGTTGTTTGTATTTGCATAGTTTTGAGGATAAGTTCTGCTACTTGTTGCTTTAGGTGTGTTTGACTCAGTTTTTCTCGTCCTCCAGGTCCGGATGAGGTTTGAGCTGAAGTCCCCAGTCAAGACCATCGAGGACTTCATCAAACGTTTCACCCCCAGCCGACTGACCTCAGGCTCCAACAGCAGCAGCTCCTCCAGCCTCATCACAAACCGCTCCTCCAACAAGGGATGTTCTAGCATGCTGTCCTCACCCTCTGCAGAGAGCACGCTCACCAAACTGGATGAGGAGCGGCCTCCCGGGGGCCTGGACCATACCTTCAGCCCCGTCCCGCCTTGCTATGACGGGAAGGCATGGGACAAGGAGGAGGGTGAGCTACGCTACGAAGCGGAGTCCCCTGATGAGGCTGCACTCGTGTACGCCGCCAGGGCCTACAAATGCTCCCTCGTCGGACGTCTCCCCGACCAGGTGACTGTGGAACTGCCACACCTGGGGAAGCTGAGCTTTGAGCTGCTGCACACACTGGGCTTCGACTCCACCAGGAAACGCATGTCTGTGGTGGTCAGACATCCTCTGACGGATCAGATCACTGTGTACACTAAAGGAGCAGACTCTGTCATCATGGACCTCATCAAACCGCCCAACACAGGTAGGAAAATTTACACATTCACACAGTCGTTTTATCCACTCTCAGATTATTCATCATGACCTAAAGGTGAATTTAGAGGTGGTACAGTCTTGATAAATGATTAAACTGCTGTCAACGTGGGCTTATGAAGTGATGGGGTGCTGTGTGGCTGGTGCTGTATTATGTCTGCAGACCTCTCCACCAGAGTTGATATATCATAGCTGTGAACCAGAGGTCAGCTGCAAATCATTTGATGAAATCTTCACATGGGCTTAACTGGACATGTCACCAAATTGAGAATATTTTGACTTCAGTCTTGTCAGTCCAACATGACGGATTGTTTTCAATTGCAGCTGCTTCAGGTTTTGTGAAAAACTGTGATTATACTGCATGCTGTCTGTGGACTACCATGCCTGCACAGGGTGGTGGTCTTTGTCTTTATAGAGCACTAAAGGTTTCACCCCCTCTGCCCCAAACCTTCATGCTTTCCACTGATGTAAACATATAATGTAACATGTTATGTAAGAACTCGTATTTTTAGAGCAACTTACCACTGCAATGGAGTCAATCCCTGCGATGACTGGTCTCTAGAAAAAAAATAAAACTTCCAGGCGTCCGTGTGTATTTTTTCCTCTGTGATTTTAAAACCTTGTTCCGTACTCTACAAGTTCTTTAATGTCCTAATGGCAAAGGTGTACAGGGTTGTTAGTATTCTAGGCACACAAAGAGCTACACAGGCGCTTTTCACTAATGCTTTGTACACAGTCACCAGACATCTGTCCTGGAGTGCTTAGTAAGGGCTGTTTGAGCTCACAGATTGAAAACTTGACACAACACACAGTTTGTAATCCTCAGCAACTGAGGATTATTTTAGAAAGGTGTGTATATGTATACATTCACCAGCCACTTAATGTGCTGGTGAGTGTGGGGATTTTCCTTGATCAATCAGAAAGCGAAGTTAAACCAGAGGTGTGCTGAAATGTTGCACCCATGCAGGGAACATTTCCCTTAATATTACCACAAGAAATGCCCCTTGCCTTTTATTTTGCCAAAACTGTTCACTCCCAGTCAGTGTGTTGCCTGTCAGTGACATCATGGTTACACAACCCGGACCAGAGCTTACTGGCATCAAGTGTCTTATTTGCCCCCTGCACCTGGAGGCATTATGTTTTCAGGTTGTCTGTACATGCATATTTTTACGCATGTACATCCCATTCTTGTGAGCACAATATTTCACGTCTCATCTCCTCACGACTGATTATAATTTGTTGGTCAGAGGTCAAGGTCACTGTAACCTCACAAAATACATTTTTGGCCATAACTCAAGAATTCACAGGCTAATTAACTGCAACTGGACTGGTTGGTGGAGGCATACAACCACAAGATTGTAATTCTAATTTTCCTGAGAAATTAACCACAGTTTTGAAAACATCTATAAAGACATGGGGCACAGAGTCTAGGTCTAGTACAGGTCTAATATAAAATTCTGTTGAGTTGCATTGTTGGATGTTAGAATCAACGTTTTTTAACCCAGACTAGTGATGCAAGTCTCTTTCCTGCATCAGTTTTGACCATTTTATATCTGTCTCTCACACGTTCAACAACTTTATGACAGTGCAGCACAGTGGGTGGCCTCTTTAAGATATTTCAGTTTGTCTTTTTTTACACACTAGCCATGATTCAGTAAGATGTGATTTTTTTTTCCAGATGTGGTGTCGGCTGTAAAAGCCCCATAGTTGGTTAGATATATACCATCTCTATGCATTTTGATGGGCTGAATCAACCTGCACAGCAACTTATCTTGACCACCTCTCAGTAAAAGCATACTGTCATGTTGTGTGGGTAATTCATTTATTTCACATGCCAAGGTTGTGGCTCCCTCCTGTTCATTAAAGGTGAGCAGTTCATCTCCACAAGGCAGCTCAGCTTCACCGAAAAATGGAATCCAGCTAAATTATCCTCCTACGCTGAACGATGACTTGTTAACTGCAACACATCAATGGAGCAGAGCACTCCCATCTTGTTTTGGCATGTTTTCCAGCTGATGTGCGGTGCTGTTCGTTGGAGGAATTCTGAATTACAATATGATTTATTATATTGATTTTCCATTTTGAGGGCAACACTGGCCCCTTTTAGGTATGAGGCTCATCATTTCTAATGCCCTCTACAAAGCAGCGTCTGAGCTGGCACAGTGTGCCATTTTCAGAGCTTTTTCACTCATTTAAAATTCACAGAGCGTTGTTGCTCACTAGAGGAAAGACACTCCATAGGGACAGTCCTCACACATGCCCCCACTCGTCATCCACCATGTGTCTCAGTTCAGGGCCTTTAATGGCTGACAGGGCGTGTCTTTACCTAGACAACACACTTCTTTGTTTCACCATTGGGTAAAACCAGCCAATTAGAGCACAGTATGAGTTGGGCCTCCTCATAACACAGACCTCCATAATGGCTCCATTCAGGCAATGAGGGACTTGTTCAGTGTCACTCTAATAACAGTGTACATGGAGGTGCTGGAGGTAGACTGTATACCCTTGGGACTTAGAAGTTGCAGTGTGTGTCTGATGAAGTAACTCCGGTCTTGTTCCTGCTGCAGGGTTCTGTTTAACAGCAAATTCCACCCTAAAACAGAATTGACATTTTAAAGTTAGGTATTATTTATGTTTTCTTCACTGATAGTAAGTCTTCCTCTGACAGTACATTTATAGATCTTCAGAGCTTGTTGGCACAGCAGCTGGCCTTGGCTCTCTGAGCTGAAGTTTTTAATAATAATTACAAATTATTGAACAAAATCATATCATTGAAGCTACTACTATGTGTAATGTGAAAGGGCTTGTTTGTAGTGACAAACACAAATTATTACCACCCACCTCTGTTGTTTTGCTCAGCTTTCAGCGTTTTAGCATCTGTCAGCTCCTTGTTTTGGTTTGACAGCCCACAGCTTACTGTGTTGGTTTCTTACTGCTCTCATATCAAGAAAGATGAAAAAGGCCTACACTCCCCCCTGTACACAACCTCCCAAGCGCCAAAAGGTGGATAGACACAGTTAGCACCTAGCTGGTGAACATTTAGCAGCTAAAGAGCCAGATAAGGATAAGGATTAAGGATTTTACTAGAACAGAGCTAAAAGGAGAGAGAATATTTACTCACATTCGTCAGCCTTTAACATGCAGGTCACAAATCCTGTTTTAGGTGGATTTTCCCATTTTCAGGAGAAGGAAAAAGAAACATTGTATACAGTTCCACCTCCGTCTGCAAAGCAGCCTGGTCCTAGCAGTCATTTGTCAAAAACTGGAAAGAGTTTTGTCACAGGCAACAAGAATAATAGTGAACAAGATGAAACTGCTATGTTACTTTTACGTGAGACAAACATAAGTCTGCTTTAGCTGTGAATAAAACCATATTTTGATTATCTTTTATCATGGAAAAAAAAACATTTTTGTGCTTAGAGTCTACAGATTACTGACAGCTTTGTGTTAATTTATTCCTTTAAGTAAAAATAATTTTGTGTGGCAGTGCGTGTGTAGCAAGGCTGTTGTGTTATTAGTGAGATTACATGGCTGGCCATCAGAGGGTTGGCTGGTGCATCTGTGTCAAGAGACTGATGAAGCCAATCTGTTTGTACAATGTCCCCATGCCAGAAAGATGGCCAACATGCCTCACCAGAGAGACACTTGAGCAAGACTCAAAGAAAAAAACAAAAAAAACCTGATACTTGAAAACATTTAAAATGACATGAAATATTCACTCATGTTAAGACCATTTAGATTTTTTTTTTGAAGGAGTTGAATTATATTTGTATTGTGAGATAGAGAATGTTGTTATCACATTTTGCTCAGTATAATCCAGACACAGCTTGATGAGTAATATGAAGACATGGTGAAATGAATTGAGGCGCAATGCACATGGTTAATTTAGGTGTGAAGACAGATGGCTTTCATGTGCCTCTTGGAAGAAGCCTTTGGCTGTCTGGAGCCAAAATGCTCAACCACTTATGCAAATTCCCCAAGAACAAGAGTATCTGATCTTGATTCATCTGTCCTTTTCTGTTTTTTAAGGTAACTCCAAAGGGAAACGCCAGAAAAAGATTGTCTACAGGACCCAGAACTACCTGAACCTGTATGCTGCAGATGGCCTTCGCACACTGTGCATTGCAAAAAAGGTAACAGGGATCCATAAACCTCTCAAGAAGCGTTAAACAAATGCCCTCTCTAATTAAACTGCTGTAGAAGGTGGAGATGATGTGTCTCAGTGGCTGTTTGGCAGGTTGCATTTGTAGCCCAGCGCAGATGATCACATAGACCGGCCCCTCCAAAAGTGACATTCTTCGTGACTCAGCTGCAATCTGTGCCACTTTCCCAGGCTGTTAATTTATGCTCTCACAAGCTGGGCTCATTATATCCCTGCTTGTGCAAAGCCCATCACCAAAGCGATGTGATAAAACACCTTCTCAAGGTCTCACATTCTCCCGTGGATCTTCCTCTGCTACGTGGGCAAGGGAGGAGAAGCTGCTCCACTGTTAAAATTTCTCCCACCACTTTCACAGATAATGGAGTGTATAGTGTTTGTGTGTGTGTATAAATGTTTGTGTCTATGTGCCAGATCCTGAGCAAGGACGAGTATGCCTGCTGGCTGCAGCGCCACCTGGAGGCTGAGACGGCCATTCAAGGCAGAGAGGAGCTGCTCTTTGAGTCGGCCCTGCGACTGGAGACAAACCTCCAGCTTTTAGGTAACTTATAGTCTTTTATTTCTAGGCCTCCTCACAGCTGTGATTATACCAATTTTCATTTAAATTAATATTTAATTAATATTGTTGGAGGGTTTGTCACAGTTGTGTGTCTTCACCTTCAGGAGCGACAGGCATTGAGGACCGTCTGCAGGATGGGGTGCCTGAAACTATAGCTTCTCTGAGGAAGGCCGGCCTGCAGATATGGGTGCTGACAGGTGACAAACAAGAAACAGCCGTAAATATAGCGTATGCCTGCAAGCTGCTGGACCCAGAGGAGGAGATCCTGACACTGAATGCTGATTCTCAGGTAAGCTACACCAACCAGAATATCATACACTCTGCCTTGCTACACTGAAGAGTTGACAAATTTGAATTTTAACAAAACAAAGAAAATTTGTCACGTTGCTTGGGTTTGCTATTAAAACAAGGTAAAGTAAATACATGATAAATAAGAAGATCTATAGATATGCTACTTTTTTCCAGACTGTTTAATGTATATATATTCTTAAAGGAAGAGTTCAGCAGTTAACTGGCTTATTTGCTTTCTTGTCGAGAGTTATTTGAGCAGACCGATACCACTCTCATATCTGTGTCAGTAAAAGCTACAGCCAGCAGTCTGTTAGCTTAGCATAAAGCCTGGAAACTAGAGGAAACAGCTAGCCTGGCTCTGTCCAAGTTAACAGTGTATGTTGACAACTCTAATTAACACAGTGTATCTTGGTTTTTACAGTGTAAAGTGTGGAACTGTTTATTGAAACTTCTTCTTCCTTCCTTTTTTTTTGTTTGCTGGTTGCCTGGTCACATTATGACAACAAAACTACAGTATGTTATTCCGCTGGGCCAAGAAATAGTCCAGCACATAAACCCCCGAAAAACCTCAATATGTCATTGAACACTTTGATTCTTGTACAAATTAAACAAAAAAAGATGTAGAGTGCTGAAACTATTAGTTGATAGATCAGTTATTCAGTCAAGACTTGATTAATTATTTAAGTCATTTTTTAAAGAGATACTTGCTACTTCCTCAAGTATTATATGAAAGAAAACTGAATATCTCTGGACTGTGTTTGGACTAAACAAGCAATTTGAAGAAATCTATGTCAATTTGCCAGCAGTTTTCATCATTTGCATGTTATAAACTGAATGATTAAACAGCAAATCAAGAAAATAAGTGGCAGATTATAGCTCCAATATGCAAATTCTGGAAATCAAGCTAGTGCCAGCATAAAAGTAAAAATAAAACCACTCTGCTCGTCCCACCTGTCCCCCCCTCCCTGCTTCATTACGCTTCCCCCCCCCTGCATCCTCCTCGAGGGCCAGTCTCTATGCTGACTGTCTGCTGGTTGTAACTTATTTATCATCCAGACAGGTATCAATCTTCTCACCTATATCTAACAATAAAATAATGTAAATAAACATATTTCCTAAAATGTTTTATCTATTCCTTTTATTTGTTTGTCTTTTTCCTTTTTGAAAAACTGACCATTATTTTAAAAAAGGAGGTCAGACAGTCATTTAAGGGCCCTGATGTTTAATTCTGTGCTGCTGAGGCATCTGGTTTCCAGATGTGAAGTAGATCAGACAGTTTGATATTCAGTGTCCTGATCCTGACATCCAGCCCACTCTGTGCCTGTCTCTAAACCAGGAGGCATGTGCATTGCTGCTGGAGGAGAGTTTGCACTACATCCAGGCCAAATTCCTCTGCAGCTCTACAGACCAAGCCGCCAAAGCCTTCCACACTAACTTTGCACCATTTGAGATCTACCCCTCTTCATCTCCGTCCTCCTCCTCATCCTCCCACACTGTTCCCTTCATGGTGCACCGGCTGGGCCTGGTAATTGATGGGCGGACCTTGGCCTATGCCCTGGACAAGAGTTTGGAGGATAAATTTCTGGCTGTAGCGCGGAGCTGCCGTTCAGTGCTCTGCTGTCGCTCCACGCCGCTACAGAAGAGCATGGTGGTCAAACTTGTGCGGAACAAGCTGAAGGTCATGACTCTGGCCATAGGTAAATACCAGATCAACAAAACACTATTGCACACATTCATATGTAGAGTACAATGTCCCTTTGTCTTTGACACTGCACTTTCCAGTTTTGTTCAGAAGAGAAACTGCTTGCATGTTTGAAGCTAATAGGAGCTAAATCTGGGATATAAATATTCCTTATCACTACACCATTTATACTGTAAGCTGGAGTATTGCACCTTTAGGCCATCACCAGGTTGTGAGATCCAGCAGCATCCAGACAGATCAAAACATACCTGAGCCCCTGTACACTGCTGCTTAAGGTAACACCTAGTCTCAGTTACATGCCACTATTGTTGCTTTAGTTTCAGTATAAAGCCTGCGAACACAGTTGCATAACTTAAAAATAATCCTAATGGCATCATCAGGGTTATTTTTAACAGGGAAGCCTGTGTTATGAACTGGAGGTGTCAGGTGTTAAAGAATTTGGGCATTTAGGAAACATGCATCATGATCGTAGAGGTAAAAGCCATGGCTACATGGCTGTGAAACCTCAGTAAAGTCTGTACTGGCATGTCTTCACTGTGTACAAACTAAAAACCCTCTCGTTTAAAAAGCATGCACTCATTTATGTACTTTTGTACAGGTGATTCGTCCAAAATAAAAATCTGAGCAGCTGATAATTTTAATGTGGGAGCATAAAAATATTTTGGCCAGTTTAGCAAACTAAATATTCAAAGAGCTCTTCTACTGTGCCTGTCAAATAACCCTGAAGCAGTTATTACTCATACACAGGCAAACTTAAACAAATTCCCAGAAGCCTTGTCTTCAAGCATCATAAAAACATAATGTCTTTTCCTGTATAATAATTAATGACATTTATTCCTACATTCTTTTTGTCATGAATACCAATGTGGCAGACTCACTGTAAATCTGTTCCTCAGTTATGGTGTCAATATAAGCTAACTTTGAAATTTAGAGGAAAAGTGCACACTCATCATACATACTTTCTGCATCCTTGCTGTGACCACTGGGTTGAAACAATGTTATTTTAAGGAGCTGTTAGTAATTATACACTTATAATAATGGAGGTGACATGAGGATGTCAGTGTGACTTATGACTTTTCCCTGTTTTCCATTTATTTGTTCCTGCTGCACTCAGGAGGATCCAGTTTTTGCCAGACAAGCGCTTTTCTGTCATTGCTATGTTAGCAGTAATGTGAAGGAAAACACTGCGGCTCCAAACAACAGATGATGGTGGAGCCCTGATATCTATCAGTCCTCTAATCTTATTATTTTCATCGTCTTCAGACCTCATCTGCTGTTACACCGCTAACAAGAATGGTGCCTCCACCTACTGTAGTCTATATGTTAATTATATTTTACTTCACATAACATTTCAGTGTGTCATTTGATTTCCTGCTGTTACAGCAATTTAGATTGTCCACAGTAAGCAAGAAAAAGATGCAAACAGTGTGAATATAATAGAGACATGGCTGGTACACTGCCGTGAAAAGTTAGTTGTGTTTTGAACTGTTAGACAGAGCAGAATAGTAATTCAGTAATTTGATTATTTCACCTTGGGCTCTGGAAAATGATCATGTGCGTTTTCACTGTTGTCTTGACTTTCTAGACTAATAAGTAAATCAAAAAATACTGTCTTCAGCCTCTTACCACGCTCATCTGCTGCTCCCTAATTTAGCAAGTTAGCTGTTAGCAAGAGTAACAATAATACTAAGTAATTTGAAATGAACCAGCTACAAGCTGCTGTGAATAAACACAGTACAGAGGCACAGTGGCTAACCTCCTTTTATTTAGCTTGACAAGGCTGCACTTGCTAGCTAGTTAGCAAACTAGGTGTGCTGGCTTGTGAGCTTGGATTTATTATACAGCATTTAAGTGGGGAGACAGTGTTACCTGCGACAGCTGACATCAGCTGATTAATTCAGTTTTACAATCAAAATTGTCCAAAGTTATCAGTTTATAGTTGCATGAAATATTCAGTGGAGTTCCCCTGTGGATAGTGGAACGTGGGGTTATTATACTGTAGCTCTATGGACGTCTGAGTCCTATTTGACGATCTGAAATCCATTGTGGGCCCGTTCACCTGCCAGTTAATATGCTGCTGCAGCACCAGTGTGTTCGAATAGATTTTGTCATAGTGTATCTGCCAGCAACATAAACTGGTAACCTCTGTTTGAGCGCTCATCAACACCCACCTCTCATATTCAGCCTGCACTGCCACTCCAGCGCTTGTTTACTATTGTGACAAACAAAACCCTTTCTGCCCACCAATACTTCATCTCCCACTCAACCACCTGTGGTGACAAAAAAATGTATCTGCAGCCCTCAAAGTGGAGCAAAAACAAAAACACTACTGTCAGCTACCACAGCAGGCCTCTACCTACCTCAGCCAGAGGACAGTGGAGCTGGTGAAGGGCAGCGGGTAAACAACACTAGATAATAAACACACACACACACACACACACGTAGCTACTGTAATATAACAGCCAAAGAAACTGACAGCTCTGACGTTCCTCCCACATATTAAACAGCACGCTCAGGAAACTTCTTTCTGCTTCCAAGCTGCTGGTAAACTGTCGGCCTGTCAATCTCTTCATTACAATTCGTGTATTAATGTATCTTGAGGCTATTTACTTGTTTCCCAAACTGAGGAACTATTTTCTCTCTTTCTCCCTCACTACATTAATCACAGGTGATGGGGCCAATGATGTCAGCATGATCCAGGTAGCAGACGTGGGCGTTGGGATCTCAGGACAGGAGGGCATGCAGGTAAGGAGAAATGTGGGCGTCACCCTCTGGGAATGGGAGGGGACAGATGGAGAGAGCGACAGACAGGAGAGGGAGTGGATGAAATTGTGTTTGATTTGAAGGGGATCATTAAAAAAATGAACTGGGGGATGAGAGAGGTTGAATAGAGAGTGAGAGGATCAAGGGGAGACACTGGAATTCTTTAGCATAGTTAATGGTTTTTCATTACTCCTAAGTGTGTGTTTTAGCCCACATCCATACACTTCCTCTAAATAGGATTGCCTGCGTGTTGCTGACTCAGATAGTTCGTCCTGTGTCCTGCAGAGAATCAGTACACTTTATTGGTACTTCAGTCTCAGCTGCATCCACACCAGCTTCTCTTCCCGCTCTAAGGTCAATGCCACAGCCAAGGTAGCATCATTGAAAAACGGCAGCAAAAATATATTTAAAAAAAAAAAAAAAAGCCCCCCAGTGTATTTTATGGTTGCACCCTGTTCCGGAAAGGTGATCTTGCATAGCAATGATGGAGATTCCCAATTAACTTCCAGGGGAGGCTTCATGGGCATGCTGCTGTGTAGCACATCTGTTAAAGTCCCCATATCCTGTCCTTAACTGAGCTGCTAGATTAATCATTGTTAATCAAATTTGCTCTTAATGAGACAGCAGTCACTCCTCGGGATTCCATAGTGTGCTGAGATACGCATTTCCTGCACTCAGGCCAGTGCACACGCTGCATTATGATTAACACACCTTTCTTGTATTAGGAGCACACTCCCCACGCAGTCGTTACGAGGCTGTTATTAGAGCGCAGCAGAAAGTAAATTGCTGCACAACGAGGCATCTGCTGTTATTTTTCTTGTTGACAGATAATGTTGACAGTTGAGAGGTGTCATAAAGGGTTAGCAGCATTGTTTAAAATGTAAGTTATAAACCAGGCTTGACTACAGGGAGGATTTTGTTTTAGATGTTGATAGATGAGATGAGCAGATTCCTGCCGCTGTAACAAGGAATCCCAAAAGGTGGACAACTCGTTTAAGGGTTATTGCTTTGGAAATATTATACCCACTAAAGATTCATTAAACAGGAGGCAGGCGAGTGTAGCAGGTCCAGACATTTCCAACAGTTATTTCCCTAATAGCTGCACAAGTCGTGTGTGTGGTGTGATGGTGTGAGTGAGGGAAACGGCACACGATGGAGGAGATTGACTGCCCGGACCTTCTGGTGTTTTGCAGGCGGTGATGGCAAGCGACTTTGCTCTCCCACGTTTCCGGTATCTCCAGAAGCTTCTGCTGGTCCACGGACACTGGTGCTACTCCCGCCTGGCTAACATGATTCTCTATTTCTTCTACAAAAATGCTGTAAGCATATCTTACCATACTGTACATACTGATCTCAAAGACTACATGCAGATCCAAATGTGAAAGCGAACACAGTAACAGTCTGTGTATCTATGTGTCATTTAGATGAGTGAGATAGTATAGTATATAGTATTATAGTGTGTTTTCTGTCCTGCGTACTCGTGTGAATCCATCCTTGTTATCTTTTGTTCCCACAGATGTTTGTAGCGCTCATCTTCTGGTATCAGTTCTACTGTGGATTCTCAGGTTCTGCCATGATTGATCAGTGGTATCTTATCTTCTTCAACCTGATGTTCTCTGCCTTCCCACAACTCATCACTGGCACTCTTGACAAAGATGTGTCAGCAGAGACTCTCCAACAACTACCTCATCTCTACGTGAATGGCCAGAACTCTGAGGTCCGCTTGAATTTTCTGTTTTAGTGTTAAACAACAACAAACAACAATAACAACACAGTAAGAATGTGAGCCTATAGAAGCTAGCCTTGTCTCCCACAGATAAACCTCCTCCCTGGAAACTAAGTTGACATTACTTCATTGGCTTGTATCAAAATATGTTGTCAATAAATGGTTGATATCTTTGTCATTTTGAACATATTACAATAAGACATAGTCCTTTCAGTCATTTTTCAATCAAAGTGCCAAACATTTGTTGGTTCCAGACTCTCAAATGTGAGGGTTTACTGCTTTGCTTTGTCATATATGATAGTAAATGAAATATAAATGGGACAGCTGGTCAGACAAATCGAGCAATTTGAAGACATTACTTTGGGCTCTTGTAAGTTGTGTTGTGTGTCCTTCACTTCTTTTTCACATTCCATAGACTAATCAGTTAATTGACAAAATAGCAATCTATCCATAATAATGTACATCTGCAAAAATGTTTTAATGTAGCTTCATTTTCATACAAGAATTTGAAAGGGTCTTCATTTCTGTCATTACATTTTCTAATTTAACTAAAAGGGTGCTTTGAGCAACATCTCATGGCCTTAATCAGCAGTTGTATTTTGCTCATCTGTCATGGAGATAATTCAATTGACCGCAACAAACTGTATGTCCATCACAGCCGAGCAAACATCATATGCTGATGAATAATGAGTAATAGTCCACACAGATCCAAATTGCATCTCAAAGGAAGTTGCAAACTTATTTGTCACATACATTTCTATTATCACTGATGTTTACTTTTATTTCTTTGATCAGTTATTGTGACCGGACTTTGTGAGTTCAGTCATCTTGCATAGATTAATGGGAAAAGTACCAGAAAATCTTGGCTTAATTACAATGCAGAGGTTAGACATTTTGGCCTCAACTCACAACTATGGTAACATTTTTGTGTTATATTGGTGTGATTTCAACCTCTCCTCAGTCATATTTGACAGAAGTACATAATTATGACTCTGTGTTTTTTTGTCTTGCAGGAATATAAGCCATAGTGCTCTGATGAACATGATTGATGCCTTTAACAAGTCTGGTCTGCTTTTTTCATTCCTTACTTCTTTTGTGAGTCTGGTTTTCTATTTCATCATTGCTCTTCTACCCTCAGTTTGTTGCTTTACTACTACCATTTCCCATTTCCATCCTGTCTCCCACTTCTCGCCTCTCTCCCAGCCCATGCTGACTCTGAGGGATCTGTTTACATGGGGAACTCCCATCACCAATTTCGCTTATTCACCATTCTGTTGACTTAAGCATTGAGACCAAAACCTGCAAAGAACCAAGGCTTTAGACTCAAATGGTAATATCAAGATTTTCACCCAGGCTGACAGAGAGGAATGTTCCTCTCTCATGCTGGTTTTTCTCTAATTAAATCTAAAGGCTGAGAGCTCCTGGTAAAGGCTGACAGGCACATGGATGTTTAACCTGGCTGATTACATTGAACCAGGAGGCACTGGCAGCATCAGAGCCTATATCATTGACAGGTATGTTCGGGTTTCGTCCAGTAAACCAGTTACTGTCTATAACACATTACAGCACCACACTACCTACCACTGCTGCTCAGGCTCCAAAACACCTGTTTATTTTTTTCCCTCCCTCCTTGGTTTTATTCTCTAGGTATCCATATGTTCTCAGAATACCCGGCAGTCTGGTCACAAATATTTTAAATTTATGACCCTGCATTGAATCAGAGTCTTTCCATTATGCTGAGGCTGTAAATTTAGCCTGACAAGTTTTGTACATGAAAAACCTTTTCACTAACTACCTTCCTGGACATCATGTCCGCAGAGAAGTATTCATAGTGAGCAGCATCGCATCAAGGTAAACATTTCCAAATGCCCAGCTGGCAGGTACTCGTATCTCCGGCTGCTCGGGAACACACAATGCATGATTTGGTAAACGGCCATGTAAAGTCAATTAGTTGTGGCTTGAGACAGCAGGCAGTGCTCTCTCTCTCATACAGTAGCTGTGGCTGTAATTAATTATGTGCTCCTGTGTGTGTGTGTGTGTGTGTGTGTGTGTGTGTGTGTGTGTGTGTGTGTGTGTGTCAGGAGGACCATACACCATTGTATATTCCACTGTGTCAGATGTTCATCACCCAATCAACTAAAGGATGAAACATCTGTGCTTTTTTTTCTTCTCTGACAAACTCATTACACAAGAACATGCAGTATACAGCAAAACTGAGACTAATTTACCAACATCACAAGATGTTCAGTAGTTACAAATCCTGTCCATTTACAGTCTTATTTGGCCAAGGTCCAAGAACAACAACTACGACAAAAGTCAGTTCATCCTTCATTAGTGATATTCCAGTCTTTTATTTTTTTTAATATTGTGTATGTTCTCCTTCATTTTTGATGAGACAGATCTCGATCCTCCGCAGGAATGATACCAGTTCGACTCAGATTGTGAGAGATGTTACTATCTTCACACATGATTATTTTCAGCTGCTCTTGCTGGAGGGTTTTGTTTTTTTTACCGTACCCTCTGCCTTTAACACACTGCAAAGGATTAAAGTCAATGGAGTGATTTTTGCAGTGTGTTTAGGATCATTGTCATGTTGGAAAATTCCTCTCCTGCCGAGCCTCTTGAGACTGGGAGTCATCTTTTCATTCAGTGTTTGTACAAACTTGCATTCATAGTGCCATCAATAAATGACAGATATAAATGCAGTCACTAAAACACAGAATTCTGTTAGATAATCCCAAGAAGTCACGAATTGTGTGGGTGTCATTTTGAGGATTGGGTAACATGGTTTCTTCCTATATTCTTAACCTAACCACTTGCACTTGTTTTATAGCTGTGTTCAGTAGGCTACTGATGCTGATCTTGTCCAGCGAATATATCATCACGGATCCGTGTTAAGATGGTGGTGTGGTGTTTATAGCCTTTCCATAACCTGTTCATGCAAAGGCAAACAGTAAGCTGCACTAATCAATATTTTTTTATGAACAGTAGATCAAATGTGATCATGTAATGTAAAGGGCCCTCTCGATAGTACACAAACCGTAAAGTATCACCAGACTGTATTTCCCTCGGCTTTGATGAAATGTTTTATCATCTTCAGCTCATTGTTTTAGTTTTCCTCTCTCAACTTTGTTGTTTTGATTCATTCTCATCACATCAAGAAGGCCGTTCCCAGGTCTGCTGTAGCTCTCTTTTTCAGCAAAAAAAGTTCTAATAAACCCAGTGTACAGTACCTACTCAGCATGAACCGCAAATAAACTAAGAGAACTAGCAGGTGAATATATCCAGCAGCTAAAGAGGCAGCTAAGGAATTTGTTTATAACTTCATACGTTGACCCTCCTCCTCTCGTGTAGGACTATAATGTAGTTATTTTGCTACGCCCACAGAGATTCCAGCAATGAACTGGTTATAAATTCTTTTCAGTATAATAACTGATTGCTGACACTATTAAATTAAACTAAAAAGCATTACACTGATTTTGGGACTTGAAATGAATACTAGAAAGCTAATACAGTTATAGAGAGAGAGAGAGAGTTGTAGAGATATTAAACAACAATTGATTAGTAATTATCAGTCTTGATCAGATGCATTTAATTGTTTATGGAACATAACCTTATTATTATTACCTTGTTGAAGGCTGGTATGTTGTAAAGTAGAATCTGGAGACCGGTTTTTGGTGGTCAGTTTCATGTACACTGACGTAAAATGTTTGTATTTTGATACTGATTATCACTGCTCTGTCAGTGGCTTGGTTTCTTTATGTGGCTTTGAAGTATCAGTGGCATTACACTAAAGTTGGACAACTTAGTCATTATGACATCGACACAGACATATATACATGTATATGTACACATGGTTTTTGGCATACAAAATAAGTCTGTAGATACGTCACATATGTATAATATATCTTTTTAAATGATTTTATGCCAGTTTATTCTTGTGTTATTATTTTAGAAAACAACCAATCCTAATACTTTTCCTTGTCTCCTTCCCCTGTAGACCTGGATGAACTGTCTGTCACCTTCAGTATAGCCTTATTCTCTTCACCGTAGCCTGTGCCAACGCCTCTGTCCCACCTGCTACCTCTAACCCCACTGGACCATGCAGAGGCTACAGACCCGCCTTTCCCTTCTACCTGCTCTGTGCCATCACAATCGTAGCAGCACCTGCCTCGGTACACTGTAGTTGTTTTGTGGATGAGTGACGCAGGCCATAAATATTCCTCATTATAATTATTTCTCAAATATTTATGACTCAGTCATGAATTATATCAGTGATTAACACAGATGTCTTTCATGTTTGTCCTAAGAGCCTCACATTCATCTCTTGAATAGCGCTGAAACTGCCTCCTGACATCTGGTTTTGCTTTTCTTCCAGATATTTCCTACAGGCGTGCTGGCGCACCTGTTTCCCCAGCCCAGTCCAAGTTGGAAGTAGCTGGATAAACTCCCCACTGAACTGCAGGAACATCCTCAGCCTGAGAGGGTCAAGGTGGGGTCACCAGCCCCAAGCCTCCCTTCCTGTCCTCACTGCTTCCTTCTAAAGGCTGCACAAAGACCAGGAGCTTCCCAGCTCCAACACACCACTGCCAAAAAGGCCCTGTCTTACAAGCAGATGAAGAGACAACAGAGAGCTCATGCAGCCCATAGACAGTGTTAGGGGCCACCTAGATCTCAAGCACATTAGTTGCTACAGAAATAGACACCTTCCTTACACCAAAGACGCCTCCGCCTCGGGAGCAACAGCCTTCTCAACCAAAGTCTCTGAGTGTCTCGATAAAACTTTAGAGTTCTCAGATCAGAGTCTGTCTAGCTGGATCACCTCCATGCCTCTGCACAGACAGACAGGCGCCCCAGCTGACTCTGCCCCCGACGGAGACCTCGTAGTGTCAAATATATGAGGAACCCGAGAAAGACTCTCAAGTCTGACCACACAGTTCATCCAGCACACAGGACAGAGCAGGTGGCAGAACAGCTGCTGCACCACCTTGTGATGTCTTTACAGTCTTAAGTATGTTGACTCAAACAAATAATTTGCACGATAGTTTTAAAATCTAATTTTATTGTATTTTTCATGGAGATTCTTTATAAAAGATACAAATAGGTACTTTATATTTTGAAAGTTTGAAGCTAAAGATACTTTGAGGTTTGGGAGATGAAGAACTGGAATATCTCCTGTTTGTTTTTGTTTTGTTTTTTTCCTTATCCTGGGAACATTTTATTCACAAAAAAGTATCTAGCACTTGATCAGTTTTATTGCAAAGAAGAGCAGAGTAGAGACATTCCACTGCCTGGTCATTTGGGAGTTTGCTTTATCTCTGATATAATTCTGTTCATTCTTTCAGCTCGGCCTGTAAATGCCTTTAGACCTGGACTAGATGCCACTGTGGCCTTGACTAGTGTTGGTATTCTGAGGAGTAGGTTTTAAGTCTCCAAACAATTTATTGATTTTGTGTATGAGGATTTCATGCAGATAATCCCAGAGTTTATTTTTACATACGTAATAAATAGTGCGGCATTGATTCAGAGCATTTGTCTTGTTGCTGGATTTTTTACAAATTTTAAATATTGAAAAGTGTTTGATATTTATGTTGTTCAGTACATTCCACTGAAAAATTATGAGAGCTGTAGGCTTTAAAACATAATCACATCAGGAGCATATATCAAGAAATATAATTTTCATTCTAGTCTTTACACAGCAAAGGTCTACCAGAAATTATGCTCTGTATTTGTGTGTGTGTGTGTGTGTCTGTGTGTCTGTGTGTCTGTCCACTGACTCATTGGATCGGTTATAACAGTGCCAGCCAGTCTCACAATTTGGGAAATATGTTTGTTTGCTTTCTCACAGAGAGTTACATGAGCAGATCGATACCTCTCTCATATCCGTCCATCAGCCAGGCTAGCTGGTTGTCATGCTTCCAGGCTACATGCTAAGCTAAGCTAACCATCATCTGGCTTTAGTGTCAGAGCTAACATACAGACATGACAATGGCATTAATCAATGAAGCAGTATACAGCAGACAGTTAGCTTATCTTAGCATAAAGACTGGAAACAGAGGGAAACTGCTAGCCTTGATAGCAGCTGGCTCTTTTCAAAGCTAGCTAACTCTGCCTACCAGCATGTCTAAAGCTCACAGAATAAGATTTTATATCTTGTTTGTTTAAGCTAAGTTGACTTTATCTCAGCTGTGCTTTCATATTCAGTGTAGAGACATGAGAGTGATATCAATCTCCTCATCTAATTCTCAGTAAGAAAGCAAATAAGCGTGATTCCCAAAATGTCAAACTATGTCTTTAGGCACTGTACAGTAGGTTGACAACAAACTACCATCATGTTTCATAAACCAGTTTACTTGAAAGTCCTTTTTTAACAGTTTATTTCATGCATTGAGTTGATCTTAACCCTTAACTGAATGGCGAAAGAAGGTATTTTCCAAATGTAAAAGATGCGGCTTAAAGATTTTAATTTGCACTTTGAGAGCATTATTTCAGAACTACCAATGAGTATTGTTGGTGCTGTTGACATGTTCAGATGCAGTATGAAAAGGATGGGGAGTTGTATTCATTTTACACTTTTTCAAACATGATGATGTATTTGTCATCATTAACAAACTATAGTTAAAGTATGGAACATTGGAAAGATGCTATAGTTTGTTTACTTATTTAGCATTTAAAGCAGCAGCACCTTTGATATTTTATGATTGTTGTATCTCATTGCAGTACATTTTTGTAAAGTGTATCATTTACCAAAGATCATTTATATTTCTGTATTTTCTAAGCAATAGTATGTGCATTAACACTGGATAAAAAATTACAAATCTAAGATTTTTGCTTATTATGCTGAAGTCGTACTTGTTTAAAGATGACAGTGCATCTTTGTTCAATAAGGAGCATTTAGTGTTCATGTAGATGATATTTATGGGGCTACATGCTATGTGGTTTCTCTCCTCCTGCCTGTTTTTTGCACACGGTGCTTTCCTCTGGCATGTGGTTCAGATTCTGACTCTGCAGTCTGTCCACTTTGTTTTATAGGTTCTGTCTGTTCTGTGCTCTTGGCGTCGCACTTGCGACGCATTTGTGCCAGAATGAAGCTCAAGCATATTTACTGCTGCATACCCACTTCACAAATTCACAAATTCCACAGGAACGTTCACTCTTGGTGCACATGGTCTTGAACATATCTGAACATTGTTTTTCATTTGTATTTTGGTTACAAGGTAGGTCTGTTTGTCACATTTTAGGGGGAGACTATCTGCTGTTGAGTCTTGAGCTCATCATTCAAGGTGTTAATCAAAATATCTACTAGACTCAAGATCATTAAAGTTCTGGTTTGGTCCAGCTTCTCTGAATCAATGGGTTGTAGCAAACTGGAAAAGCCACAGAGTTCCAGCAGCATACACTTCATCACCTCACACATGTCAACAACTTGGAAAAACTATAGTTTAAAATTTTGTTTTTCTCATACGTTCCTCTTTGTCCTTGGAGTAATTGAAAATTACTTGTATTGTGGCTACTTGTGAACAAAATAAAAATGTTAATAAAGCATTAATCCTTTACTGCCTGTTTCTCCTTTCAGTAAAATGCACTCTTTGCTTAATAAAATGTCTCAGTCCTGAGTTTTTATGCTGTCTTTGAGTTTGACCTTCGCTCTTTAAATACCATAAGTTTATGATGATATTGGATTAAGAACAAATTTAGCCTCAGACCTTTGGGGTCAAGAGTGAAAATAAATCTTGTGTTATTCATTAAAGCTCCAGTTGCTGAGGTTAGCTTGATCAATGTACCTGTCTAGCTGAGCAGGGGGGATTTATTTTGAGCTCCCATGGGAGTAAAATATAAACTAGTTCAGTAATATTTAAAGTACAGTCTCAAGGAGCTGTCCTCCTAAATATGAATTTTTATTACAGTACTAGGAAATGTTTTTTGTTTTGTTTTTTTGCCTGTTTTGCTGTGACAGAATAGGAAGATATTTTGACTTACCATAGTTGTGAAAGCACAGGTGTTACTAATAACATTAACAACAGCTCCATTCTGTTCATGAGCATGTACAATAAGAGGACCCTGAAACCAGTTCAGCTAAGTGACATTCAGTGATTAGTATTTAATATAAATGGGCTAAGACTGTGTATTATTGACTATAATGGGCTCTGCCACTTGGGTAACAGAGAAAGACACTTTCAGATTAGTTTCAAAGGCAGTTTTACAGCTCTGTGTAGCCCAGTGGGTAGATCATGGCACTAAGGTTAGGGGACACAAGGTCAACAACAACACGCATGCTAAAAATGTTTTTCTTGTGATGTTTTAATGTGCCTCAGACAAAAATAAAAAATAAAAATCAGTTTGCAGCTGCACACTGACTTAACTATTGACATAGTTGACATATTTACACATAGCTTGACCTTTGACTTAACTCAGTACATTTGCTTGTCAAAGAAGCTCCAGTTTCTGAAGGGGCTAGTGGTATTATGTCTCAATAATATACAGTATATTTGCATAAATTCAATCAGTGTCTTTGTTCTCATCTACTCACATGTGCACAAAGATGTGAGATGAGAGTCCATCAGAAGATGGATGATCTTTGACCTGGAGCTGCAGCGGTTTGTCTTTGCCTGGTGTGTATCACATCTTCAGTATGGTGGATGTTATTAATGTTTCTTTTGAGGTACGATGAGGGAAAAGGGACAGACGAGGCTCTGCTGATGCTGCCTTTAGTGAGGCACTGCAATTACTGACCGCCACTGCACTTTGCAAGAGCGGGTTCCTCATCTAAACACACAGATAATGATGACTCCTCTACCTTTGCAGCACTGCTCTCTCCATCTCTTTCAAAGCCCAAGTGTAAACCAGCCAAATTGATCAGCTGTTTTTTCTGCACACTGTGTGTGTAACTGTGGAACTTTAGTGTCATTGTGCAAAGCTTTAGTGTCCGCACAACAATATTTTTTGTGGTTCATCTGCTCTTAGTGGCATTAGGTAAGCAGCACATGGAATTAAATAGATTTTTGTCACACCTATCACATATTGTGTTATGAGTATTCATGTTAAAGATTGATCATATAATTAAACAGGCTCCACTCTGGAAATGAAGGATTCCTCACAGTCTTCTTTCATTTTCTCTAATTACTTTTTTGATGACTTGCAGTCAACAGGCAGACAAGAGACTAATTCTGCAGAAGCTAATGGAGTTTAATTTGCATTTTATCATAGAGGAGCTCCATTGATTCTGGTCATTAAAGTGGCCTTGACCTGCTTCATGACCCATTATTTTAACAAGCTTAAATCAGGACATTTTCAATTTCCTAAGCTGCCTTGTAAATAACTTGGTCCGGTGAAGCCGTCAGAGAACTGGATTACGGGAATTGTTTATGTTTTAAGAGCCTTGCAGTCTCTCCTCTCCACTCTTCCAAGTGTAGTTTTTTTCTGAGAAGACTTGAAGACTTGTTCATTTACACCAGTGGAGATATGCACTGCATCACTTTTGATTCCAAATAACAAAGGAAGGCTTTCTGCAAACCAGGGCCATCTGTCTACCAGTTTGTGGAGGCTTTGAGAGGCCCCATTCTGGACTATCACGTAGGAGTGGCTTATCCAAAGCATTTTTGGTCTTTTTCAGTATAACTTCCCACTGTCACAGGAATCCATCCAACAGAAATACTAGGGACACACACAGAGATAGACAAACACCTACTATAATGTAGAGTCTCCACTTCCTCTGACCTGCATTGTGGGTGGAAAAGGGCTCCTGTTTCCCAGAAAAAAACAAGACTAATTATTACTATTATTATTGTATTTATATGATAATTGAAAGAGTAACTTAAGCAGTGTTTCTCTCTGGTCAAATGTTTCTGCTGTATCTGCAGATGCACCTATAACTACACCCAACAGTGTAGGAACAGGAGGAAACCTGTGCATCACTACAGCAACGTGAACCAAGTTAAACCAAACAAAGTCAGCAAAATGGTCTTTAAAAACACTGTATTACTGACAATACAGTAATAACAGTCTATGCTATTCTAGCTGTGTGGCTGAGGTGCTAATGTCAATGTCAATGCCAATGTCAACAAGCTAACATGCTCACAATGTTAATGTTAACATGCTGATGTTTAGTATGTGTAGTGTTTACCATGTTCACTATCTTGGTTTAGCACTTTAGCATGCTAACATTTGCTGATTAGCACAAGTACAGCTGAGGCTGACACTGAATCATCAGCAGCACTGACGTCAGCCCAGATGTTCTGTATACTATGGTACTCTCTTGTTAAAGGACTACAAAAACCACAGAAGTAGTAGTGAAGTAGTGATAGATTGAACATAGGCTACCACTGAACTGAAGACAGAATCAGCAGAGAACATCAGGCCTTATGAGCTGCGATGTGTTCATCTACTGATGTACTCACTGAAGTACCTTTGCATGGTGACCTGGGAAAAAAGTGAACAAACTACATGTAGTCAGTGACTATGAATCTTTGAACTGAGCTGAATTATTCAACTCAGCAAAATGATTAGTGATTCCACTACTAATCATTAGTTTTGTAGGTATTTGGTCATAAACCGCAGTATTGGACAAATTCAATTTTTGCCCTTAGGATGGCACAAGATGAAAAGTTAAGGGCCTACAGTTAGAAATATTACAGTTTGTCCCAAGGGGAACATGAATGTCTGTGTCCAATTTCATGGCAATCCATCCTGTAATTGTCAAGACATTTAACTCAAAATCAGAAATGTAGATGTCATGGTGGCAGTAGATAAAATGTGAAGGGATCACCATAAGCAGCAGAATTCATCCTCTTGGAAACAAGAATGTCAAAATCTTGTACTAATCCACCCATCCAAGCGATGTTGAAATATTTTACTGGATAAGTGATTTGACCTGCCAGTGGGCCCAGATGAAAAGTCATGGTCAGTCAAGTCAAATTTTATTTATATAGTGCCAATTCACAACAGAAGTTATCTCGAGGCACTGTACATATAGAGCAGGTCTAGACCATACTCTTTATCTTATAAAATTTACAGAGAGAAACCCAACAGATCCCACCATGAGCAAGCACTAGGCGACTGTGGCAAGGAAAAACTTCCTTTTAAGAGGCAGAAACCTCGAGCAGAACCAGACTCAAGGTGGGCGGCCATCTGCCTCGACCATGGGCCGATCATGGGATTCATTACCTTCACCATCTATAGGACCAGGGTTACCTGTACAAAATGTCATGGCAATCCATCCAGTAGTTGTCAAAACATTTCACTAAAAACTAAAAGAGTCAACCTCATGGCAGCACCATCCTCTAGGGACTATGAATATCTGTGCAATATGCCACAGTAATCTGTCATATAATTGAGCTATTCTTGTCTGGCCCATTGACCATCATTGCCATCCCTGGAGCCACACAGCTAGGAAAGCTGAAAAACCAACAATCAAACTCAATGTAGAAAAAGAGCAGGAGGATGTTTCACAACAAGGACCTTCATGCTGTGAAAACAGTGTGAGGTATAAACCGAGATATAAGCAAATTCCTTGTTTTTGCCTCATAAACATTTCAGTTGACCATTTGCCCCCATTGTTGTCATGATATCAACGCTCACACTCACATTCTGCTGAAGTGCCGAAAATCCCCCGGGTTTATGAATTCTTATTATCGTTATGAGTCACAAGTGAGGAGGCTGGTCAGAGATGAGGCTTTCATGCTTCTACAGGACATGTATCCTGATCACAGAAGACGTCAGCTCTGTCTTGATTGCCTCACTGACCCCTGTCTCTGTTCGCTGTATGGCACACTTCCAGGAAACACTTAACAACCATGATAAAATAATCCTACACTCCTCACTACAGACCTGTCCTACATGCAACCTTCAGTGTCCTCTCCTGAACTCTGTACCACCCTGCAGTCACATTCCCAAACTGCCAGCAGTACAACTGAGGTTAATTGATATGTTCCAGGAAAAGAGAAGTGCCATGATGATGTCAATTTTAGGCGCTCTTAATCCATATCAAATGGCTGGGAGGGCAATGATATAACCACATTTTATCACACATACAGTAGAAAGTTATGGCCACCAGTATCTGCTAATGTTCAGTGTAGATCTTTACCTGAGCCAGTGGCTGATGAACCCTTAATTTCCTCCTTTTGAGACATTAAACATACTAATCTCTGCAGAAAGGTCACTTAGGAATGATGAAACAAGTTTGTGTCTGCGCTGCGGACTTTAGTGTAGATTAATGGAGCTGCCTCCCTTTCCTTTTCCTGCATGCAGCTGTGCTGGTGGAATAAATGCATCAGAGAATGAACATGTGTTCAGCTGCTGACATCTCTTCAAACTAAGACAAAAAATAAAAAGGGCAAAGAGAATCATGTTGATGCAAAACTACCCATAATCATGAATAGAGGCATCATGTGTTTCACTACTGGAATATTTTAAATTGTGTGTACAAAACGTAAGTCAAACAGTTATTTCAATGAAACCAGCTGAGAGGCTTAGAGGTGGAATGCTCATGGATATCTGAAATGTGACAAGATGCCCCCAAAAAAGACCTTTAGTCAGGAGTCACAAGCCACAGAGGCTGGGAACAACTAGCTTAATATTTATCAAGAATTTTACATTTTTTCTTCATTATTTTACAGCCTTATTATGTTTTTATGTAAATTCTTGACCTGAAAAGATAGCAGTAACTATAGCTGTTTAATGTGGTGTCTGCTATGTTGCCTCTGAATTATAGTGAAGTAGGACAGAGAGTATTAGTCATTAGTAGTACTGGAGTACTTCCAGTAATGTGCAATGACCTCAAAATTGTACCTCAGTGCCATACTTGATTTAATGTGCTTAGTTACATTCCACCACAAAATAGTTTTTTCTTTCTTTTCTTTGTTTTCTTTATTTGTTTGTTTGTTCTGGTTTTTGCTCGTGAATTACTAGATAGTTTTAAGTCGTTAGACAGGTTCTGTCATGTCGACACAATACAACTTGTGAGAGATAATATGATAATGAGCCATAAATAATCTAAAACATAAGAAGAAAGAAAGAAAGAAAGAAAGAAAGAAAGAAAGAAAGAAAGAAAGAAGAAAGAAAGAATCACTTGTGAGAAGTGTTCACGAGCTACATGCCTGATGCTTTGTGTGCTTACAGTGTCCCCCAGTGATCATGTGCATTACTGCAGCGACGGCCCACAGTAATTTCAAATCCACAGTACACTCACAGAGAAACAAAAGGATGGTAATTAATGCTGTCCATCACATCCTTTTATTCAGCATGACGTCTTTTTTCAATACTAGAACTAATTTTAGCATGCGTCTATTTATAGGTATGACAAGCAGCTTGATAGTTTTCAGGAACATGAGCCTAATAACATATAAATGCAGCCAGTTATTGTAAGAACAAAAGTTTATTCATTCATCTGCTGTAATCTCATGTTTAACTCCTGTATTTACTATATTTTGACCTCCAGTGCACCCTGAGGTTTAAGATGAAAGCTTCTCAGCATGCAGTTTGACACATCATTTGGAAGAGAAACCAAATGTGGCACTACGTGTAACACTCTATATCGAGCTTGAATGCTGACAGAATAACAAACATCTCTTCAGCACCATGAGAGCAATGCACATGGATTAGATAATGCATAATTTACAAGGCCCCGTTGCAGAATGGGACAGCAGGGGTTTGACTACCTGCTACATGTGCCAGTTTTGATTTATGGTTTATGAATATGATTCAGAGGTTATGAATTAGATTGCACTGTGTGTTGAAGCCCATCAACACAGCCAGCAAACATGATTACAACACACTATTCTCCCACTTCTGTGACATATGTGTGTATCTTCTCAGTAAAATTATTCACACTAATTTTGCCCTCCAGATCATGCTAAATATATATAATAAAGTTATTATTAAAAATTTACTGTAGTTAGAGATAAGAACTAAGATAAGATAAGAACTGGGGCAATATATTGTATTAGCCAATAGAAGGCCTGCTATGTTTTCATGTACTTCCAAAAGAAGACATCCAATTTAAAAATAGACAAAGTTTGCATAAACTCCTGCTACATATGCACATAGTAAGAGGTGGAATGTTGTAATTCCTAGTTACTTCACAGATTGACATTTTACACACATAACAAATCATTATCTCATAAAATATGATGCATTGTTACAGATGAAGCCACCTAACAGTATATAATGCAAAAAATGTATCTGTATTACTTTTTTTTTTGTTTGTTTTTGTAGAATCAGTAAACCACATTTCTCTATACTTTGGTAATTTTTCACAAGTCTGCATTTGGCCACAGTCTTTTTTCATCTGCACTACAGCTAATATCCTCTCATCAATACTCTCCAGGAAAAATCTTTCTGCAGCCTGATCCATCCCTGGCAGTCTTCTGCAGATTTCATCCGTCCAAACATCCAACATTCATTGGTCATAACATTTCCACCTCCATGAGGAGAGGAATTCCTCTGTGGGGCTGAGTAATGGAAAGTAAGGTGGAAGGAAAAGTGACACAATCCTGGAGGAGCTGTAAACCACCTCTGTGACTGGGAGAGAGTGGTGAAACGCCACGTTTTCCCATTCAATAACACAATGTTCTAGATTTAGCTTCAGTTGTCCCATTTCCTCACTTGGCACAAGTCTTAAGTAGAGGTCATCAAGGAATGATAATAGGCTCAGTGCTGTATGTCTCAGTTAGGATTTTATGTATGTTTTTTTAAATATCTGTTCAGATGGAAATGTAGCAAATGTCTAATTTATAGTAACTGTGTGTTATGTTTTCAGGTTTTAAACATAACATTTTTAACGGTTAGCAGCTGAGTCTGAGTGAGAAACGTTTCATCAGTTTTGAAAGACAGGATCACTGAATGTATTTTGTGACAAATCAATTAGAAGCTGCTGTACTGAGGAGTTTTGAAATGTGAACCCAGTATGTAGGAATGCTTGTTAGCAGTTGAACATGTTGCTGTTAATACTTTTGTACTTGTACAAGATTTCCGAGAGCAGGACTTGTATGGATAATGGAATATTTCCACATTGTGTTACTGACACTTTTACTCACATTGTAGAATCTGAATACATAGGAGAACTAATGAAAGAAAACCATAATACACAATCATTTTTTAAATATGTGAACATACTTTGAATTGTATTACATTATACAGAGAGGTGTTTCTGTTACTGAGCCTGCCCTCAGTGACAGATATGGGAAGGGAATAATAATGCACTTCAGCTTCCTGCCTGTGTTACCTAAATCACAGTGTTTCAATGAGTAAACGTGTAGTCAGAGGTTGGAAAAACGTGGTGGCTAGCATAAACTCTGTCTAATTGCTACAGGGGAGCGATGTTAGCACTGGTGTGTTTCTGTGGTCATGGGGTGACAACCGCACCGCATGCCGGGATACGTAGCGTCATGTTTACAAGATGGTAGAGGATAATATTTTGCCTGACATAGAATAAAGTCCGCGACTTCCTGACGTTGTCACTTTAGAGCGTATTTACGTGTGGGGGGGGGGGGGGGGGGGGGGGGGGGGGGGGGGGGGGGGGGGGGTGACAACCTCGCACTGCATGCCGGGATATGTAGCGCTGTTGTTTACAAGATGGTAGAGGATAATATTTTGCCCTGACATAGAATAAAAGTCTCATGACTTCCTGACGTTGTCACTTTAGAGCGTATTTACGTGTGGTGGCCAAAGTGATCCTGAAACGGAGCGACGGAAGCTCGGGTGGACTGAATGTCGCTGAAAAAGCCGCTGTCAGACTGACCGAGAGATTTTTGCACTGTCACTGACAGAGGCAGGACTATCCTTCAAAAAATCACAGGTCGGTACACGAAGTTGGTCGAGAGGTGACACTGCTTGTAATGTTGTTTCACACGGTTTTCATTGTCCGTCGATAATAAATTAGCTGGAGGCGGTAAAGGTGGGTAGACGCAGTAATTTGTTCTTACCGTTTAAATCAGTTGTGTTTGACAGCTGGTGGTGGTCTGCTGTCAGGATTTTGCAATGTCATGTTGGTGAAATGTGGCTAATATACATAATTTGACCAGGGTAATACAGTGTCAATTCACAGTTCTTTTCAGCCGTAACTTTTGAGTGTTGTTTTGTTTTTGCAAATGGTTGCCTGTATTTTATGTATGTTTGTTGTTTGTGTTCTTATCAGTTGCTGAATATTGAACAGTAAAACATGAGCATATTCTTAGGCTAATATATTTACCTGAGGCGGTCCTTCATTTCTTGGGCTAATATGCAGTTGTTAATTAAAAACATAGAATGTCAAAATAATTGTTTCTTATGAAACTGATTTTCCAGTTGTAAAATGTCAGACTCCATACACATCTTCTGTTTATGTAAAAAAATAAATAAATAAATGTGTGTATATAATTATATAGATCAATATATTGTTAGAAAATATCAAATTCTCAAATACTGATATTGATATCAGCCTCATATCATATCTTGGCTTGGCATTACCATATGTAAAACAACACCCAACAGATTCCATTGTGTCATTATTTATTTAACAAAAATGAAGCCAAAATGGAGAAGCCATGTGTGAAAAATTAAATACACCCCAGGATTCAGTAGCTTGTAGAACCACCTTTAGCAGCAATAACTTGAAGTAATGGTTTTCTAAATTACTTTCTCAGTCTCTCACATCGTTGTGGCAGAATTTTAGCCCACTCTTCTTTACAACGTTAATTTATGAACAGCTCTCTTAAGGTCAGGCCACAGCATTTCAGTTGGGTTGGGGTCTGGACTTTAACTGGGCTATTGCAACACCTTGATTCTTTTCTTTCTCAGCCATTCTGTGGTAGATTTGCTGGTGTGCTTGGGATCATTGTCCTGTTGCATGACCCAATTTGGGCCAAGCTTTAGCTGTCGGACAGATGGCCTCACATTTGACACTAGAACACTTTGGTACACAGAGGAGTTCATGGGCAACTCAGTGACTACAAGGTGTCCAGGTCCTGTGTCCAAGCCTAATCATCTCCCCTCCACCACTGTCTTTGACTGTTGGTATGAGGTGCTGATACGCGGTGTTTGGTTTTTGCCGACCGTGGTGCCATGCATTATGGCTAAATATCTTCACTTGGGTCTTGTTTGTCCAACGGACATTGTTCCAGAAGTCTTGTGGTTCAGTCAGATGCAACTTCGCAAACCTAAGCTGCACTGCCATGTTATTTTTAGAGAGAAGAGGCTTTCTCCTGGCAATTACTCCAAATGAGCCACACTTGTTCAGTCTTTTTCTGATTGTACTGTCATGAACTTTAACATTTAACATGCTTACTAAGGCCTGTAGAGTCTGAGATGTCACTCTTGGGTTTTTGCACGGTCTGACCTTGGGGTGAATTTGCTGGGATGTCCACTCCTGGAAAGATTGGAAACTGTCTTGAATGTTTTCCTCTTGTGAATAATCATTCTCACTGTAGAATGATGGACTTCAAATTGTTTGGAAATGGCCTTCCCAGATTGATGGGCAGCAACAAGTTATTCTCTAAGATCATTGCATGTCTTTTCTCCTCGGCAACACACACCTGAATGCTCTAGACCAGCAAACTGCCAAAATTTCTGCTTTTATAGAGATGGTCACATTTGCTGATGATCAATTAATCAAGGGCATCTGATAAGCAGCTCCTGGCTGCTACTTACCTTCTTAATTCCTATTTAAGCAGTAAGGGTATCTTAATTTTTCACACACTGCTTCTGCATTTTTGGCTAGTTTATGTAAAAAAAAATAATAATGCAGCGGTGTAATATATCATGTGTTGCTGCATGTCTGAGGTTGATTTTAGCTAATTTTATAACCAGCTAAGGATCAGATGTTTTTTATTATGTCCTGATAAGTAAAACCATAGAATTCAAAGAGGATGTACTCTCTTTTGAGTGTATTTTCCAGTTGTGATCAATACAGTGGTTCATCATTCATGTTGCTCTAAAATTTCGTTGTTGTTAGGTTCTTGAACAAAGAACCTAAAAACCAATCAGTTGACTGATTTATTTTAAGAGTGGAAGCCATCTTTAATTATAGGCAGTACTGTATATTCACAGCAGACTAACTAAACATCATTTTTTTTAAATGTTCAAATCTTTTTCAGTGGACCGTCCTTTGTGCCTGCATAAGGATACCTGAATCCAGCCGAATGTAAGTTACTCTGTTGGGTCTTGCACTCACGTAGTTAGAGTAGTAGCAAAACTAATTTACATGTAATTAGTTAAACTAATATTTCTTAAAGAATAGCAGCACCCTTTAATGTTCTTTATCTGTGATTCCTCTCTCTGTGTCATTATGGTTTAGTCTTTTAAAACCAGAAAATGTGAAAAAAAATTTATTACTTGCATTGCAAGTATGTGTTTAAGCTTGTTGCTAACCATTGATGAATCATCAGTCTGTCTTCCTGTTTGAATATCTTATACAGGAACAGAGCGACTGCAAAGCATCTAATTGAGCGCTACTTTCGGCAGTTAACTGAGGGCTGTGGAAATGGCAACTGCACGAATGAGTTTTGCGCATCATGTTGTGATTTTCAACCTTTGGATAACAATTCAGCAGCTGCCAAAGCACTTGAGCTGTTTAAGATTAATGCCAAACTCTGTCCTCACCCCTCCAAGAAAGAATCTGACACCTCCCACCCAGACTCCAGCGCTGACGATAACACTCAGCTGGACAGTAATATGAGTGATAAGGACCTATTTCCCCCCAAGGAGGACTTCTCAGGTACTGTAAAACTGACTCAGATTTTTATAGACACTGACTTTGATTCCGATCACTCTCATAATCCATTTTTCAATTCGCTGTTTTGTTGCAGATGTGCATTACCTCACAGAAAACACTGTATGTATGATCCTGAGTGTCTGTGAGGAGAAAGGGGACTACTCTGCTCTCATCCGCGTCATTGGCAGGGTTTTCTCCAATGCAGAAGCGTTGATGAAGAGTTTTAGGAAGAATGAACCAAACACCACTGAAAACCTGGGCTCTTGTACACCAACAGATGGGAACGAGCAGAAGAAGGACAGTGAGCAACCCTCGGAGAAGATGGGTGCCTCCTCTGCAGCTGCTTTACCAAATGAGTCTCCTAATGAAATGCTTAACCCCTGTGAGGTTACTGTGGACATTGATGCCGTGAGGAGAGTCTATGACAGACTTCTAACCATCGACCAGTTGGAGGCAGCTCTTGTGAACGCACTTGTTTACCTCACTCCAAATATGGAACTTGACCTGGAATACCTTGATGTATATGAAACAAACCCAGATTACCTGAACATCTTCATCATCGTTATGGAGAACAGTAATCTTCACAGTCCAGAGTACCTTGAAGTGGCCTTGCCACAGTTCTGCAAGGCAATGAGCAAACTGCCAGTGACTGCACTTGCAAGACTGTCAAAGCTCTGGTCAACATACAGTCTCCCACACATCCGCCGTATGATGGAGACCTTCCAACAGCTCATTACTTTCACAGTTGTCAGCAATGAATACGATGCTGAGAATCTGGTGAATGATGACGAGACTGTGGTGGCTGCAACCCAGTGTTTAAAGATTGTCTTCTATGCAAGTATCCTGGGTGGTGACGTGGATGTTGAGCACAACGAGGAGGACGAGGAGGACGAAGAGTCCGATGAGCTCACCCTGCATGAACTGCTAGGTGAGGAGCGGCTCTATAAGAAGGGTCCTCGGATCGATCCTCTGGGGAAAGAACTGGGAGTTCGGCCTATCGATAGCAGAAGACCCCTCATCCCCTCTGAGGATTTTATTAACGAGTCACTGAATGACGTAGTGGAGATGGACAAAGATTTCACCTTCTTCAAAGTCAATGCTGAAACTAAGTTTTCTTTTCAGAGCTGCCCCTTCATCCTCAATGTCATCACCAAGAACCAAGGACTGTACTATGACAACAGAATCCGGATGTACAGTGAGCGACGCCTCACCGCCCTCTACAGCATGGTTCAGGGCCAGCAGCCCAACCCCTATCTTAAGCTCAAAGTTCGCAGAGATCACATCATCGATGACGCCCTCGTCAGCGTGAGTCACAGCATTATATGTTACGTTATTGTCATATTGAAGTGACTCAGTTCCGCTGTGTTTGTCAGTTAATTTAACCCTCCTCCCCTCCCCTGTGTTGCAGCTGGAGATGATTTCCATGGAGAACCCATCTGACCTGAAGAAGCAGCTGTTTGTTGAGTTTGAGGGGGAGCAAGGTGTAGACGAAGGGGGCGTATCAAAGGAGTTCTTTCAGTTGGTCTTGGAGGAAATTTTCAATCTTGACATAGGTGAGACTATTTTAAACTGTTACCATTTGTTTCACATGTAAAGACTGCAAAATCCCTGTTTTACATCATATTAATGTTATAGTTTCATATTTTGGAAAATGTACTCTCTTGCTAAGAGTAAGCTGAGAAGACAGATACTACTCATATTGGTCTGTTAGATATGAAGTGGCAGCCAGGTGAAAGTTAGATTGGCACAAAGGCTGGAAACAGCAGAAACAGCTAGCATTGCTCTGTCCAAAGGTTTAGTTTTTCTCTCACTCTTTGATTTTCTGAACAGGAATGTTCACCTATGACGAGGATACAAAACTTTTCTGGTTCAATTCATCCTCACTTGAGAATGAAGCACAGTACACTCTTATCGGAATCGTCCTAGGGCTCGCCATTTACAACAACTGCATCCTGGATGTCCATTTCCCTATGGTTGTCTACAGGAAACTCATGGGCAAGAAAGGGACCTACTTGGACCTGTCAGACTCGCATCCAGTATAGTAACCTTCTCTGAAGTTGTTAATACACTGTGAAAGACTAAATATCAGTCCTGTATTTCTAAAATGTTGTACATGTGCAGCAGTTTTTAGAGTTGCTGGAAAGAAACCACAGTCACAAATTCAGATCTTCTATTGCTGTAGGTTCACTGTATCACTTGTCAGCCAATGTTTCTCCTGTTGCAGGCTCTCTACCAAAGTCTGAAGGGATTGCTTGAATATACTGGCAATGTGGAGGAAGACATGATGCTCACCTTCCAGATATCACACACAGATCTTTTTGGAAACCCAATATTGTATGACTTGAAGGAACAGGGAGACCAGATCCCTGTTACCAAGGAGAATAGACAGGTGAAGTGTTTAAAATTCACTGTTGTGTTTTAAGTGAGATGTTTTATTTTTTGCTGACAACAGCTGATGTGGCCAAAAGTGACAATTACAAGATCCATCCATCCATTTTCTTCTGCTTATTCGGGATCGGATCGAGATGGCAGCAGGCTAAGCAGGGTATTCTAGACATCCCTCTCCCTAACAGCATTTTCCAGCTCCTTCTGGGGTATCCCAAGGCGCTCCCAGGCAAAATGAAATATGTAATCTCTGCAGTGGGTTCTGGGTCTACCCCAAGGTATCCTCCCAGTTGGACGTGACCAGAAATCCTTCCAAAGGAAGGCGCACAGGAGGCATCCTAACCAGATGCCCAAAATACCTCAACTGGCTCCTTTTGACGCAAAGGAGCAACCAATCTACTCCAAGCTCCCTCCAGATGTCTGAGCTCTTCACCCTATCTCTAAGGCTGAGCCCAGACACCCAGCGGAGGAAACTCATTTCAGCCCTTTGTATTTGCGATCTCATTCTTCCGGTCATTACCTTAAGCTCGTGACCATAGGTGAGGGTTGGAACGTAGATTGACTGGTAAATTGAAAGCTTTGCCTTCTGGCTCAGCTCCCTCTTCACCACAATGGTCCAATACAACTCTGTATTACTACATTACTACTGTACCAGTCCCCCATCAATCTCCTGCTCCATTCTACCCTCGCTCACGATCAAGACCCCAAGATACATGAACTCCTTCAGTTGGGGCAGTAACTCTCACCCCTGGTGGAGGGAGCACTGTTTTCTGGCTTAGAACCATGGTTTCAGACTTGGAGGTGCTGAGCCTCATCCCAACCACTGCAAACCACCCCAGTGTGTAGTGAAGGTAATGGTCTGATGGAACCAACAGAACCACATCATCTGCAAATAGCAGAGACGCAATTCTGAGGTCCCCAAACAGGACACTCTCCTCGCCTCGGCTGCGCCTTGAGTTCCTGTCCATGAATGTCTCAAACAGGATCAGGGACAAAGGACAATCCTCATTTTTATCATTGTCTTGTAATTGGCGGATTAAAATTTATTAACAGTTAGTTACTGTTAGTAAAATTTAGAAACAGTAACATATGGCAGTATAAAGTAGATAGGAGTAATTAAGTAAGTAAACTGGCTGCCTAACTACCTAACATTTGCCACACGCTACTGGTCATACCAGACCAAATAAGGCTGAGCAGCAAAACCCCTGTGTATACTAATTTAAGCAAAGTTGTGTTTTATTGCTAATGAAAACACATTTTCATCTGCAAGAAGAAGAATACGTATACCTTCTCTCAGAAGTTACATAATCTTGCTTTAAAACACAACAGTTCTCTTTGTGAGGGTTGATTATGTTTAATTTTGACTGTTTTTTTAGTTCAAGAGCTACAGAGACTCTGCCATAGCAGTGGAGGGTGGTTATTTCGTTGACAGTACCTTTAGATCTTCATTCCTAATAAAATGTTCATGCTGAGCAATTGCTTTACTGTATACTCAAAGGTGTTTCTGCTTTTTACATCTATAATTTACAGGAGTTTGTGGATCTGTATGCTGAATACATACTGAACAAGAGTGTGGAAAGACAATTCAGAGCCTTCAAAAAAGGTTTCCTCATGGTCACAAATGAGTCCCCACTGAAATATTTGTTTAGACCAGAAGAAGTAGAGCTCCTTATCTGTGGAAGCAGGGTGAGGAAGCTAATTTTAATTTAGATTTTTGTTGCTTTATTGTAGCCAGTGTTTTATGACTTACAGAGCAATCTCTTGTGATTTTACAGAAACTTGACTTTGAAGCACTTGAAAAGACCACAGAATATGATGGAGGCTATAGCAAAGATAGTCAAATTATCAAGTAAGTATGTTTTTTTTTTCTCCACATCCAGTGCTCTGTGCTTCAATAATAATCTGACAGCATGTTTTAAGCAGCAGGTCATATCAGTCTCTCTTTATTTTTCTGCCCACAGAGATTTCTGGGAAACAATTCACTCATTTAGAGAGGAGCAGAAGAGGTTGTTTCTTCAGTTTACCACTGGCACAGACAGAGCACCAGTTGGCGGGCTTGGCAAATTAAAAATGATTATCGCCAAGAACGGCTCAGACACAGACAGGTACAGAACAGTGTGGTGCATGAGCACTGGCACAGATTTGAAAATCTGTTTCAGTTCTTTTATTCCTTTGGCCTAAAAAGACAAAGTACAGGACAGTCGGCTTTAATTTGAGGTTTTGTTCAGAGATTCTCAGCCACAGAAGATGATTCAGTGAAGCAGATTTGTAGTTTGCTACCTCTTTGTTTTGTGTCCTTGTATCAGTCAAAAGAGTAAAGATTCAGAGCATTTTGTTTGTACCCAAATCCTCTTGATAAGCTTGTCTCAGTTCAGATTAGTCCTATTCTGAAGGCCCATTTACACTGTACAATTTTGGATTGTCTGAGATGTAAGTTGAAAATCATGACAGAAACCTGATAAAATCACTTATCAATTCAAAACTTGCTCTATGAGATACGTCCATTGATGACTGATTTGGAGAATGTCCGAAATTTAACCCATGACTATAAATCAACCAAGCTGAATATGACATGAAATGATGCATATCGCATGACTACGGGAGAAGAAACATGTACATGCACAAATCAAAACAATGGATGTAAAATTAAAAAGAAGTTTATGATGCTCTGGCAAAGAACAAAACATAAGATCAGCACATATGGATGATTTGTTTATTTGCATTGTTGTGCTGTGATTCACCACACTTTCATCATACAACCAGGAGGTACAGTGGGTTGTTGACTAATTAGAGTTGGTAGTTCAATCCCCACCTTCTCCTGTTGACGTGGGATAGTGTGCTCAGGCATAAAGAAGATTTCATTTGTGAAACCAAAATGCTCTCAGTGGTAAAGCTAGTAGCTTGCATAGTAACTTGCTGCTAATGTGTCAATCAGTATATTAGAGGCAAACTGTAAATCATTTCATTGGATAAAAGTGTTTTATAAATGCAGCCATTTACCACTTACTGTCAAGCACAGCAGTGTTTTTACTCTCATCCCTTCTTGCAGGCTACCAACCTCTCACACATGCTTTAATGCTCTGCTGCTCCCAGAATACTCCTCCAAAGAAAAACTGAAAGAAAGACTCCTCAAGGCCATCACTTACGCCAAAGGATTTGGGATGCTGTGACAGATCCACAAGGAAAAGTTTTCTGACTGCATTTTAACAAAAAAGGGAGTATTACAACAATACAGAGGGAAATGCCATGAAACAAAATGCTGCAGTAATCCTGTGCCTAACCAACCTCTACCAGTCAAGCTCCACTTTCAGCCTTTAACTCTGAAGGCTCACTCCCTTTGAGAGTTAGTTTCATATATATTATGTTTAACACTGCACTTAGTTATTACTTAGTTCATTTATCACGTGTGTTTTGTTTCTGAGCAAACATAAAGAAGATTTAATTTGTAAAACTGTGAAAGTGCACTTATACACAGGATTTTAATGAATGCCGGCACACATACATTACTGACTTAGTTTGACTCGTGTCATATTTTTTGCAGCTCTTTTTAATGTAGCAGTAATCAGTCCTCAGGTCATCTTTTTACAACTGAGTGGACTGGGGATAATGGTGCTTCTTGGTTATGATTGTCATTGTGGTATATTGAGGTGAAGCCTTTTATATTACAGCTAATCCAAATAGCCTCACTGACAAGCTTATAATTAAACTATTTCCTGTCAGTCCGAGAACACACTCACCTCTAACCTAAAGGTTGTTTTAAAGTATTTCTTTGTTGTGCCTCTTGTGTTACATCTAAAATGAATACTGTGTGTGGTGAAAAGTGAACATGACCAGATGGTTTGATTTCGATAGTTTGCGGGGTTTCAGAATGTGTTCACTGACTGGTCAGTTCAGATTTTCACATCCTGAAAAAGTTTTTCTCTTCTCTTGGTTTGTTGTTAAGTATAACTGACTGCACAAAAGTAGGTGAGGACAAGAGTCACATGAAATGTTTTATTTGGCCAAATATCTCAGGTACATAAAGAATGTGCAGATAATGTGAAACTCTTATGTAAAGCAACAATTATGCAAAGTGAATAAAGGTGAAAAAAAATCTTATAAACTTTGTCTTAAGTATACACTGTAGGAATTTCTACATCATAATTTCTATATCATATGATATGCATACTGTAACTCAAAGCTGCTGTAGTCAGTAATTTTGTATTAGCAGTGCATCACATGACTATGAGTAATGTGAGTTCAATCAGGTCAATATTAGTGACAAACCCACAGAGAATTATCACTGGACTCTGCAGTTCTTATCTCTACAGAGTTTTCAAGTCATTGTTATGATTTTCTGGCTCACAGCTTCATTGTTTGGTTTCACTCTCACCACTCTCGTAGTGTAGTTTTCGGTGGCATCTGCCTTACCTGCTCAGCACCGAAGAGCAGACACACAATATTATCTGGTGAAACTTAATGGGGCATTTAGCAGCTAAAAAGCCAAACCAAAACAGAGCTAAAAGGAGATCGATATTGGATTTCTATTCATCAAGTGGCCAGAAACACATCTCCAAATGAATGTTAATGTTGCTGGATGTACAACCAGGCCAATGTTTTCTACTAAGTTCACCATATCAACTTTAAAATGGGAACAGTGTGTCAGTGTGCTCACATTTCTGACAAGATCGTAAAATATTTATATGACAATACAAAAACCTACAGTATTTCATATATGTTACATGAACATTTTAATGTTTATTGACATTTAACATTACAGATTTACAACTGATAATGTATGCCGATAACAACTTATAAACAGAACTGGCATTTGAGTTTATTTTGTACATTTATATACAGCATCAAATGGATATTGCTTTTGCAATATTGTGTTCAATTCATATTTAAGATTTTTTTTTCAGGGGAAATTGTCAATATTGATCAGGAAAAGAAAACATTCCTCATTATTCTACAGCTATGACAAGCCATTTTTTGCATACATACCTCTGTACCTCTGATCAACATACTAAAGTAGTTTCATGACAACATGAAACTGGATGTCAATCATATCATGCACACAAAAATATATATTTGCTGCATACACTGTACACAATTGGACATAGTAGGATGATAATGAACGTGATGTATAACTAGATATAAACATGGGCTTAAAAAGTGAGCAGCACAAAATCGGAACGGAAGTACAAACAGTTAATCATCCTTCTTCTCGTCCTTCTTTTCCTCTTCCTTCTAGTCCCCGTCTTTCTTCTCCTCCTTTTTCTCAACTTTTTTTTCCTCCTCCTTTTTCTCATCTTTTTTAATTCCCTCTTTTTTGTCCTCTTTCTTGCTATGGATCACAAGTTTAGTTTTTATGGTGGTGAAAAAAGATGAAGGTGGTCTATGAGGGACTGTCTACCAGACTACAAGAAGGAAGTCTACTGGAGGTTTCACAGTTTTGGATTGAGGACATTGTTGGAAGATCTGGTGCAGGTCATACATTTGTCCAGCAGATGGCATCATGACAAAGGCAAGTTGCCTGTACAGTTTATATCTAAGTACTTCCCAAAGGATAAATGAGTACAACTCACAGCCTTACTTTCAACAAAATAGTCCTCAAGCAAGCAAAAGGACAGGGTTTTTTCTGCCCATTGCAGGAGGAGAAGCCATGAAGGAATGGAGGATTGAAAGACATGGTTTCAAAGGATTTCTGCACTACTAGCTATGCTAGTTATTGTAGGATATAGCACATATGCTACAACAAAAGATACTAAGTATGTCCAGCATGATCTATGATTGTTTTTTCTAAGAATCTACCTCTATTTTAAAACACAGATATGCACACACTTACTCGTCTGTGTTGTTGCAGTTATTCATGTTGTACATTGCTAGCGGGAACTTACTGGCAAGACTTTGAAAAGAAATAAAGGACACAGTGAACTCTCAGTGTCAGACATTAAAGCTCTTTGACTGAGTCTTTGACACAGTGAAATGAAAAAACACATACTCCATGTTTTAACCATGTGTTCTGGTGTTGATTATTTATTTATCTCTTGTTACATGTTTAACGTAAAAACAAAATTTTGTTTTTTCATTCCCTCTCTTTCCTCTTCCTGTAAAAATATTTTTGATGACTCACCTTGAACTTTGGGATGATTATTTATTAATGTTTACAATTAAATTTGATTTGAGGTGCTAGCTAATCCCACCATTCATGTATAAGTGTGACTGACTATTAGATCATTGCCAGCTTGGGTAATTTTAGCTAGCAAAAACATTGTTTACATGTCCCAAAGAATGCAGCTGACATTTAATTCATTCATTTCACCCTTATCCTCCTCATAACCTAATAACACTGGTGGGGGAGGTTTGTATGGAGGCCACATGATGATCATATTACTGGTGTTAAAGACGCTTTAACATTTTCTTGTTCCATTCAGACCAGTTTAACTCATCAAAGAGGGGAGGGATTAATTATTACTCGTGTACTGTATATTAACTGTTCTGTTTTGTGTCCTTTGTTACTGTGAGTCCAGAAATGTTAACTTTTAGGCACTGACCATCACAGGTGTTGCTACACAGTCCAGTACTTACTTTCTTTTATGGAGTGTGTCGTTGTAACCCACAGACTGGGCATTGCTCTCTCGACTGGCAACTTCTTTGAGCTCAGGCCCTCTGAAGCGATCCAGGAATGAGTCATGCCTCTCTGCTTCTGGGTTCATTCTGTGAGTTGCCCAGTTTCGCAGCATGAAGAAGAAGTAAGAGAGCCTAGAGGGTCAGCAAGAGGTAAAAGAGTACAAGGTGACAGCCATCTAGCCTAGGAATCAACCATTAGTCATACCATCTCCCACATTATGTAAATACCCCTGGTGGAGGAAGTATTCAGATCTTATACTTCAGTCAGTGTGACAATGTAAAAGCTAAAATGCACTTAAAAGCACTTTAAGTAGAGTAAAAGCACTCATTCTGCAGACAAATGCCCCCTGTGACTGATACAGTATTACATTATTAAATAGTTAACGGTGATGCATTAATGTGTATGCACCATTTTACTGTAGTAGCTGTTCAAACTACTTTCAACTACTTTATATACGGTTAGGTAGTTGAATTTAGTGGTTCCCATCTTAGGGGGTCAGTCCAGTACAAAAGGGTCAAAAAATAAATCTATTTTTTTGTGTAAATTTTTTGCTTTTTTTGATTTTTTGCTCTCAACCTCTTTGGACCATTATTGGACCACGTTATTTAAATGAAACACACCTAGAAAACAGTTTTTTGTAAGGGGTTACAAGCAAAAAGGTTTGAGTTAAAAAGTTCAATATTTCATTCAAAAATATAGTGGAGTAGAAGTATAAAAAAGTACCTCAAAATCGTACTTAAGCACAGTACTTGAGTAAATGGACTTAGTTACTTTCCACCACTGATAAATAACTACTAAGAACTTTAAAGTGCTACTACAGAAGTTTACCTGGCCATTGCCCCAGCACCTGTGAATGAGTCTCTGTGGGACTCAGAAGACAGCGCTCTCTCGGAGTTGTCTTCACAAAGAGAGTGAGCTCTGGAAGACAGCAGGTTGAAAGAAGTGATCATGCTACATGAACAGAAAGAAGCAACTTCCAAGCAATTAATTCTAGTCTGTCAAACATACAGAAAATGTGACATCAGACCCTTTAAAGGACAACAATGCAAAAGGTACTGATAGGGTAGAAAAGTGATCAAGATAGCTCCCAAAATCCAACCTGCACATTAGCACATAATGAATATTTATTGAATCTTAAGATTTCATGGTGATATCAGACCTGCTGTCTCCATTTTCAATGACTGCCAGCTCATCAGGTGTGTTGGTGGGCAACCGCTGTCTGGTTGAAAAGGAGTTTTCACTGCAGATTTTTGCCATGTTGTTGTGTCTGGCTGTGCTAGCCTGGAGCACACAGGTACAGAGAAAAAGACTGAAACACTGTGGTACATTTATCAGATTTTACCAGCCAGATATCAAGCGTCAAGACTCATGAGAGCTGTGTTGTTGATGTGTTTAATAAATGCCACTTTTCACTGTCTGTCTGACAGTAGCACCTAAAAATACATTGTCATTAAGTCCTTAACACTAAACAGGATCAGTGCCCTTTCTCTGTGAAGCTTGTTTTTAAAATAACTAAGCTATGGCTTACGGCAGACTGTAGTTGCTATGTTCAGTCGTGTATACAGCAGGTTAAGTCTATTAGGGCATCACTTAAAGAACATGTACAACTGTACATGACTGAGGGCAGTGATTCTCCTCTGTAGTGGGTACAGTCTGGAGAGACAGCCAGATCAGCCATGTCAGCTCCTGTAAAGAAATGCATTTAAAAAATACATGATGTTTTTATATTTTGATATAGTTCAGCTGGGTGTTGGCTGTTGTGGAAATTTCTGCCTAATTAAAACTCTAAAAATGTAACATGTAAAGCGAGGTCTAATGAGTGAGTCTGAAGGTCTTTTTTTGATTATTTGCTTAAAATAATATGTTTTTTTGTTTGTTTTTTTTGGTCTGCTGGTAAATAATGACTCACTGATCTCTGGGAAACACCAATGGTTGTAACACGTGCACACATGTAGATTAGTGCTAATACCAGGGAGTTAGCCAACCCCCACTAAATTAAATCACACTGACAGAAGCAGCAAGAAGCCGAGTGCTGAAAGGGTGAAAACAGGTAAAGCCTACAGTGTGTCTGTACACTGAATGTGAGTTACATCATCATGACTGAACCCGAGAAGACACATGTATAATGCACTGCACGAAGAACCAAAGTTATTAGAGATCAGTGTGATTGTAATGTGTTTTATAACAGTGTTTTCTACATTTTCCTACATTCACTTGCTTTCAGTCATGGTAACTGCATCTGAAGTCAGTCACAGACCAGAGATGATGGTGCAGTTGTTCTGAGGATAATGGATACTGCATAGCGTTCATTCACATTGTGTTGGCAATATCTGCCATCTTAGAGGTTTTTGGTTTGATTATACCAAAACTCATGATGAGTAAGAATTGTTTATGTTCTGGTGAAACTGTAAAAAAATAAAAATAAAAAATACACCATGTTGAAAAAGGCTGAAGTGAACATACTCGGCCTTACTCATATCTGATATTTGAAATCTGATACTGTTATTGAATGTGACAGTTTCTGTATTATCTGCTGCTGATAAATGTCTTGGACAACATTTAAAATAGATGAATATATAAAAATTATGCTCTACAGTCTGTGATGTCCTTTGTCATTGTTTAACTGTGTGTCCTCAGTAGGTGTGTAATAAAGGGCTCTTTAAGATCAAAATCAATGTTTAACTGTTTTACTGTGTTTGTTCCTGGAGATTAGTTGTTCTGCAGCACCCATGGGTCAAGGCCCATTAAGAAGCTTGTGACCTGTGGGAAGGCTGTATACTCATCAAGACATCCCCTTCCCTAAATTACATGTTTTTTTTCAAGAACTCGTCATCCATATTAAAGCCAGTTACACATGAAAAATTCACTAAATTGACCTGATGATTTCTTCATATTCTCCTACAAATATACTCATCTTCAACAAGATTATGCAAAAGCGAATGCATCATTTATTTATTTTTGATTTTCATAACCGAATGATTCACATTACATTGGTTTATCTTATTATGCCTCTCAGTGCGTGCCTCTGTGTATCAATATGTTCTCACTTAAAACTCTTGTATCTCCAGTTTACACTTTCTGTTTGCTGTAATGCAGATTTTCTGGGTAAAATTAACCACAATGAGTCTAAATATAACAGGAAAAATACAGAAAAACGGAAGAAAAAAAAATTTCACCAATAAGTTGTAAAGTGTCTGAAGTTGGAGTACAGCGCTCAGCTGGTAGCTCACCTGTCTGAAGCCTTTTCACACTGAGTTTTCCAAACCGACCGAACAAACGGTTCCCCTCTGATTGCCTCCTGATAATCCCATTTTCAAAACAGACATGTAATAAATTTTCCTTCAGTGAAAAATTGCCGATCGCTCCGTCCGAGCACAACGTCACCAAAAATATCGATGTCGGCTGCCCATAATTGGTACCAGAGGCTCTGCGGGTTGAGGAGAGTGGAGGCTGAGCTGACAGGTCCCAGATCAGACAAGGGGAGGAGTCCTGTCTATCACTGTAGCTGCCACTACAGTCCACGGGTGGACACGACTGGAGAGATGATGAAATGAAGTGCAAAATAATATCTGTCAAATGTCTCAAACATGAAATTATCTGAAATGTTACATTAAAGAAACCCTCATTTCTGGAAAAAAAAAAAAAAAAAACACTGACAAACAGTGGTATTTTGGGTCACTATGGTGGAAAGTAACTAACTACATTTACTTAAGTACTGTACTTGAGTACAGCTTTACTTGAGTATTTTCATTCTATGCTACTCCACTATATACTGTATTATACTGCCCACTTAGCTACAGTCACTAACTTATTTGTAAATACAGACTTTACTTCCACAAAGTGTGATTAGTTCATGAGATATGACGTGCTTTTATCAACTACTTAACAGTGTATGAAGTATTTAAAATAGCTTCACCTCGACCAGCCACAGCACTATCTGATGAGTTTGTGGCAGATCTGTTATACTGGATTGCATTAAATTGTATTGGTGTATAGTGGCCAGGGAATGAATGTTTACACCAGCTGGTAAAATTCAAGGCCTCGTGTTCTGCTGTATTGCATAGACAAACAGCAAAATGTTCTCCTTCTGTGAATGATGTATCCATGCATAATGTGGCTTTTTGAAGCAAATCACTTGACGAGCAGTAATGAAGGCCATTAAAGCAGACTGAGAGAGGCATCATTAGGCTGATGTCCCTCATCACAATGTTTCCTCTGTCACCATATCAGCTCACTACCACAGCATCGCCCCACCCCCACCTTGACATCACCCTGAGGCATAAGGTTAAAAGAGAAATCCCTTGGCAATAGATGGAGCTGCACTGCTAATCCAGCTTAGACCTGAGTACCTATTTCAGCCACCTGATTCCCCATGTCACTTTTGTGCAGCATTTTTCTTTTTATGTGAATATTTCAAAAAAATTCACAAACATCAGACATCAGCTGCTTTACGTTATCCTTGCTCATTCATTTGGGATAATTTTCAGATTGTATAGATAGATAGATGATAGATAGATAGATAGATAGATAGATAGATAGATAGATAGATAGATAGATAGATAGATAGATAGATACACTGAAATAGTTTAAGAATATGGTCCAATTATCATCCTTGTAATGATAGTACTGCAAAACTTGTTTGTTTCTCTTTCTGTGCGTCATGAATCATCTCAAACTGAAGGGATTTAGCAGTATAATAGACTTTGGGTTGTCTTCACTGTGAGTGGGTTTAGGGCAATCCATCAATAGAAACAGTGTACTGGATATAAAGGTGCTTATACTGTATATAGCGTCTGTGGACACAGCCAGAACAGCCAGAAATAATGCTTCCTCAGATACTGCGTCTGATTTGAATGTAATCCTAAATTCACTATAAGTGCAACATGTCAAAGCTTTTGTAGGATCTAATGGACATGTAAGTTCTGGGATCCAGATGTCACAGACCTAACATGCAGTTCTTTTAGCCATGAAGCAACGAAAAATGATAACTGGTTTTTGTTTTTTATTTTTTTTATTTTTTTCAGTTTTTTATGCTTCGTTTTATTGAGGCATTTATAGATTTATAGAGCTGTAGTGGTAAGAGAAAATCAAGCAGCGGCTGACCAATCACTCTCCCCTTCTCCGAACCTCATTAGGTTTAGGACTGTCTCCAGGTGCATGGAGATCTATTGAAAGCCTCTTTACATCTCTGCCAGAAGGCACATGGTAATTACTGCATCCTAAACCCTGGCTTTTCCCAGAGTGCACCATGACACAGTGCAACATTGTCTCCTGCATGCAATCAGATTCTGCACCCTCTTCATTTATAACCCTCAGCCATTCAACAATGAGCTGAATCCAAACTGATGTGATGAGACTGTAATCAGGCATGATCAACAGCTGGCAGCACACTGAAAGGTAGAGGAGTCCCAGATGACAAAACGTGGTTGTAAGCAGGGAACAGTCGAACAATAACAGTGGACAGCAGAAGAGGAGCTGGGTTGGGTTTGTGTGTAGGGGCTTTTTTTCCAAACACACTACAGAATTAGCCAAACGATTAGAGTGAATTTCCATTGAAATTTCATTTAACTATTTAAATCACTTCATTTCCAGACTGAAATGTGTCAAACAAGTATAAGGTCATTTTCACCATATTAGTTTAGCATGTAATTAGCATGCTAAAATTTGCTTATTTGCAACTGACACTGATGGCATTAGCTTTGCAGGTATTTAGTCATAAACCAAAGTTCTGGACAAACTAAAGTTTTGACCCGATGATGGTGCTGCTTGAGAAGGACTACAAAAGTTTAGGCTCTCAAAAGCCATTGCAGTGCATGGTGGTGCTAAAGGAAAAGTCAGGGAATCACCAAAAACATCCACTGGGTCTGTACCAAATTTCATGTATTTCAGTCAGGACCAACATTGCTATCCACAGGGCTATGCCCCTGTCATGGCAAAAAAAAGTGTATTTTAGCGTCATATTAATTTTTGGTCCACTTGGGATCAACAGAACCAAGCTGCAAAGAAAACACTGACATATCAAAATGTCTCAAGTTGACATGTTAGCAAACAGTGACTTCTTTCCAAATCCAGTAGACATGGATCAACATTATCATTCATTTGGATTCATGTATGTGGCAAGCTGGTAATAAGCCCATTCATTGTTTTGTTGTGTTTTTTTTTTTTTTTTTAGCTCTGTTTTACTCTCCACCAACTCCTTGAGAGAAATGTCTGGCTTTTCAGCTGCTAAAACACTCCATAAAACTGGGGGGAACTGCTGAATTTGGTTCTCTGTGGGTTCATTGTTAGCATAACATGAGTGTGAATCAACAAGTGTTGATTGTGCGTCTCCAATGATCTGGAGAGCATACATTACTTTCCTCTGTTGCTGTGCAGACTGGCATGTCCTTGAAATATGCTGGGAGACGCAGAGTGGTTGGGAGTGTTGCCCTCTTGGTGCAGACCACTTTTCTTGGTACTCCTGGTTCCCTCAGGAATATGTAATATATCTGGTACATATACACCTAATAACCTAATAATAATCTAAACCAGAAACATCACAAGATAATTTTTTGATAGAAATAAATAAAGAAAACATGCCATATTTATCAGTGATAAGAAGTAAAAGCACAAGGTGCATAATAAGTAGGTCCTCAGATATGTCTTGGCAGCCAGTGTTAGTCCAAGTGGCCATGGTAGTGCTGTAAGTCCTCTTGTGCTGATGAGTTGTACCCTGTTCATCAGATGCTGGGGATGATTAGTTGTACCTTGTCATTGTTTTATTCCAAACAGAGAGGATGATTTATCCTCTGCCAGACACTTACAGGGTTGCTATAACAACCTCAAGGACAATTTGTGGGCCTTTGCCAGACAAACACAACATGCATGAGGAAAATCTCTGGTCTATAGTCACTGCATATGTGAGGCTTTCTGTTGATTTGTTTTTGTTGTTTTTTTTTGTTTGTTTGTTTGTTTTGTTTGTTTGTTTCATAATCCCCTAATGATGCAGTCATTTTAGCTGTGCTGTAATCAGCTACACTTATGCTGTTCCCACTTGCAATCAGTTGACAGCGTAAACATTTGCGTGTGTGTGTGTGTGTGTGTGCGCTTACCTTTAAATGCATGCCTCTCCTTTACAATCACATGCAAATTACATGGTTTTAACTGTGTGATTGGTTTTCCTGTTGTGCATCCCTGCTCAAAATTCATTCAGATTTATTTGCAGCACCATGTGAGGCTGTTGGAAAAAGCAGCAAAGGAGAACTGAGTGTTCAGTCACAGTGAATGGAGGAGTGAACTCACAATAATTTAGGTCCCAGAAAACAGCACATTCTCAAAGAAATTACACATTTCTCTCTGACATGTGATAGTAGGAAAATAGCAGGTTTCAATGATAAAAAAAATTAATGATAGTTGAATTCCATTTAGCTGCTTCAGTATCAGGGTCCTGGCATTGTACATACCAGTTCACTGGCATGGCCTACTGGACACTTGAATGTTATTGTATCACCTACATCAATTTTTGTATACAAAGTTTGTCAGTGTTGTTCTTTGGTTTTTGCACAAATTGATTTTGAACAAATTGAACCTGGTGTATGGACTTTCCAGACTGCCTTCAAATGAAATTCTACTTCCTTGATATCATGGAGATGATTGGAGGTCTGGGGTTGTAGAATGTAGAAATAGACAGATAGACAGACAAATAGACTGATGCCAGCGGGAAATGGCAGTATTGTAGCTACCAAAAGCAAAACAAGGAAACACAAAGAGGTAAACAGGAAAAACAGAACAATAATGAAATATTAATTAAAAACAGGATCAAAACCAACTAAGACCACACAATAAAATCCCTGGTTAAAAATGGACCCAGGCTGCATCAATATTGCATCAGTATAGCACCAGTGTAATACTGGGTTAACATTACCCAGCACCCATATGTTGCTGTGACTCAGTGGTTGTGTTATTTTTATATTTATGTTTGGCTCTTTACCTAAACTAAAATATGGATATTTTTGACCCAGTGTTAAACACAACATGCTCCAGTTTTACCTCACAACTGTCACAAATTTGTTGTTGATAGAAAAAGCTAAAGTAGATTATACCAGTTCACAACCAAACACATTTTAATTTGGGTAAATTACCAAACAGCGGTATAAAAACATAACACTAATGCTGGGTCAGAACAAACCTTTGTCTTGGGTGATTTTCTACCCACTGGGTACTGGGTAAACTTTCAATTTAATTCAGTATATGTATGTACAGGTATGTAATGATAAACAGGAATGTATGTGCAGGTATGAATAATACAGTGCATGAATGTGAGTAATAGTAGTAAATGGGACAATAGTGTGTATGTTGCAACATTGAACTACAAATGGTATTGTATGCTGATTGTCATTCCACCTAAACATGCAATGCTTTATGGTCATTTTACCACACAAACATTGCTCCCACAACTTACACTTTATTGCCATTATATTGATGAATTTTATCGACAAGGAGCAAACAAGTGGTCATGTCTCAACTGTTTTCTAATGAAAGTGATAATGGACATATTGAAGTAAAGACCTGCTGTGTGAACAGCTCTCAGAGGATGCACATTATCACAATACTGCCCTCTGCAGGAAGCTTAAGGAATTACACTCACCAGTCTGGCAACGTGTCCCTCGCAGTGGTTTACTGATGGTGAACAGACTTTTTGTCAGAGCACACATTTGAACTTGTCACAGCAGGAAAAGCTCAGGTGGGATTATTAACATTAACGAAGGCTCAATTTCATATCAGTGTGCTTGTGACCCAGAATGCAGAATATCACAGCCCTGGAACAACCACAATTATGTAATGGGTTATTATTAGTGACACCTGTGTGACAAGTCAAAATGCCACTTAAGAATGTTTTTGAAATATTTATTCAAAGATATCAATGTGATGATGTCAGATTTCTTGCCTGTCTCAAATGTCACGTAATAGCCATCAAATTTGTCATACAAATGTAAGAATAATATGACATCTACATTTAACCACATTATGAAGGGCTTGGTTATTTATGTTACCTCTACTAGAGAACAAAGCTGCATTATTTGCATACATTCAGCACCACTTTAATAAATCTGGTTTGACCTGTTGATTATGCTTGGCATATGTCTCACATCAACTTCTTTGCACCAATCAAAGTAATCCAGGACTCTTTCATAAGTAACTGAGAACAATACATAAACAATGGTGTGCATATATTTGTGTAACATGTTGGTACATGTTTATCGGCAGAATGATGACAGGGTAGATCAGCAATGATAATTAATGTGTTCCTCAGGTACTTTCATAACAGCAGAGCCTGCTGGCAGAAAAAGAAGATGAGCAGCCACAGCTGGTTTTGTGAGTTTGTCATTCACTCAAACACTGAGACAGCAGCATATAACATTTCTGATATCACCACTCTTCAAACAGTCTTCATACTGATGTATGGTAACTGTCTCACAACTCCAACTGCTCACCGTTTGTATGAATAAAGCAAAGCTTGTCTCAGAGGTCTCAGGCAGTAAGACACCAGCTCTACACTGAACACGTGTCTTGCTGCAGGACACTACTGGATGACTGCTTGCTTCACCAAAACCTGAACAGTAACATTCCTGTAAATGCTATAAAATGTAATGGCTTGAATGTTAACTTCCTGGTGCCTCCTCCATCAGGTCACCCACTACAGGCTATAGCAACAACCAAGTAAACAGTCCTAAACCCTGACACTCATACGATCATTCCTGGGGTAACCTTGTAGTTGGGTCCTAAGGCAAATTTTTTGTGGCATCTCTATTAACCCTCAGCATTCATGAAAGTTTAATTATTTATCCTTAAATACTCCAGAGCTGAAACGATCAGTTGATTAATCAATTAGTCATTGATAGTGATTGAAATTGTATTTTTAACTATTTTTGAGCAAATAAATACCAGCTTCTCAAGTGCAAAAATTGAAAATACCTACCTTTTTCTTTGACCCTAAACTCAACATCTTTGGGTTTTTGACTATTGGTCAGACCAAACAATCAGAATACATTCATTTGAACTTCAAGCTATAATGTTTGTCACTATTTTCTGACATTTTATACACTGAAGAATCAATCATTTTTATTTCTGTTAACTACTTGACACACAAAAAATCAGTAATTTGATTTTTTTTTAAAATGTATAACAAATGACCACAATATACAGTGAAACAATTAAGGACAGGGTTCCTGTTTAAGACAGGGCCACAAGATGGAGGATGGAGGACCTGTCACAGTTTTCTGCGTACAACCATAAAGATATATGACATTAAAAATAAAAAAGCCACAGTGAAGATTAACAATCCCGATGTAAGAATTTGTCGAGCCAAGCTGCCATGACACCTATTTCCATTGACAGATCAAAAGCAACCAGAACTCACTCAAATCATGATGATTCTCATTTCCTAAATAGGCCTATATATATATAACAGAGTGGGAGTAAATGGCCTGCTGCTATTCAACTTTTTAAAAACTTCAAAGCCATAGTGATCCTTTGATGGACATGGACAATGTTTGGTTAACTAAATGTAGTGATGTAAACATGAAAAAAACCATTGCATCATTTATTTTCCCAAAACTCACTTGAGAGAAATTTAGGAATTATCTGCCTATCTGTACCATTATTACAGCCACATCACTATTGTTGCCTCATAATTGAATTATATGTCAACTACTTTGTAGAGCAATGACTAATAGCTGGGCTGATCCTTCCAAGTGACTCATATTTCTATTTTGGATATTACAGTAACATGTGATTAAGACACTAACAATACATTTTTCTCACATCACATATCACATTTTTTCATTACTTTCTTGTCTATATTTTGACTAGCCTTGGTCGAAACCCAATTATACTGTTTATCATTTAACACTTATTTGTGATTCATCATTAAAAACCGCCATTTGATTAGGGACAGTTCCATAGTTATTAGTTAATGCTATAAAAGGGGCTTCCAGTTTGTCACTGATGACTAGTTATGTGTTCTTTTGACACTCCCAAAATTTCCTGAGTTTGACAAGTAAAACCCAAAAAAGCATCAGAAACATCTAGCTTGTTAGTCATTAACAGCTGAGGTGTATTTCAACAATCCTATATCAAGCAATAAAAGAGATAATGATATATTTTCTCTCGTTACAGCAGCCAGGAGCCCTGACGAGCCCAATGACAACAGTGGCCTTAATAATGACCCCATAGTTAAATACCTGGGTCTCCCCAACAGTCAGTCAGAACTGAAAAAGCCTCTTGGATGAGAGGTGAGATGTCGCCATGTATCTATAACCATGTCCAGATGCCCTCAGTTCAACTCCTCTTGGACATATGTGCATATAGAGTAAGCAAAACAACATGATTTTAAATCCTGCACCCTACATACAAATCAAAATCTGAGATCACCTGTTGGGGCAGTGATAGTGCCAAGGCTCAAAACCAGAGCAAATTATTAGGAGTCACCGTTGATTCTCCTCTGTCCTGGTAAAAACATACTGAAGGTGTAGTACTGATAATGAGAGGAGGTGTATATAGCCAACCTTTGTTACCCTTGTGATTATCAAACAAGTAATACATTTATTACTGTTATCTTGCTACAAGTACTCTTTAGTGATATGGTCTGCTGATAGTGGATTTCAAAAAGTAGTCCTTCTGGCTCAAATAAATGCGCCAAATTATTTATTTATCTTTTATAGCTCACAGGGACATCTAGCTTACTGTCAGCACAAAACATGAGAGCTCAAACTCGTAGAAAGTTAATCTCACAATACAGGTCAACTTTCTTTCAAACTAAAGGCTAAACAGTATACGGAGGGTCCATAAAAAGGAACAAGTGGCCACCAGACAATCAATCACCATCGACTTTAAAAGACAGCTTCAAATATCCTGAAGAACAACATGGCTTATCATTATCTATAGGCTCCTGGATCTCTTGTTATCTTGGTTTATCCTCAATTTCATCCCTAAACTTTACTCGTCAGCAATCATCTGGCTTTATCACTCTCAACCTTTAACCATTACTCTATAGTTTCATTTTCCTACAGCAACCACGTGTTGTATCATTCATCTTGAATGTATATCTTCTTCTTTTTTATCGATAAAAACTCCTTGAACCTGTATCTTGGACCACGAACTACATGTCGACGTTGATATGTACCATTTCCTTGTTATCTTAATATCTGGAGCAAAGGAAGGTTAGGAGATTCAATAAAACAAACACCTATGAGAAAATAAGACAGTAATAGCTGACGGTGGATGACATATTCAGATCTTTCACTTAAAAGTAGCAACACCACCAGAAAAATATGCCACACGTTAAGTAGAAGTCCTGAATTTTGCTGTGTTAAAAGTAGATAAGTAGAAAAGTGGCCCCTTTCAGAGTGTTTATTCTTAAAAATGGTTTATGTTGTTAGGTTTTTATCACTGATGCATTAGCAGATAATGAATCTTATAACTAATCCCAGTGGAGCAAATCTTTATACAGTGTTGGAAATGTAACCTACAATATTGTATATTATATTTATAAGATGATTTATAGCTCTAGCTGTCTAATGAATGTATGAAAAAGTGCACATACTTCCCCCTCAAATGTGGTGGTGTAAACGACATTTGTATAGAGTATAAACAAGCACTGAAATGGAAAAACTAAAGAAAAGCACATGTACCTGACCTCTTACTCAAGTAAATGTGTTTACAGTATGCCTTTAAACAAACAAACAAAAAAACATTTCTATTTAAAATGTGTTAAATTAAAAAAAGAAAGAAAGAAAGGGGGAAAAAAGCTTACGGAATTGTTGAATTACCAATTAAGAGTTAAATTGTTAGTCTGGAGCTCTAAAATCATCAGCTGGGTAAAAAAACATAACTGATTCCATCACAAATAATACTGTTAATTAGCTTGTAAAAAAAATAGAAAAGTAAAATAAACAAAGACTTCATTTGCTTTATCGTCTGATAGGAGATGAAGAGAAATATTAAAAGCTTTTCTCTTTTATTTCAAGATATTGGAGGCTAGAGGAATGTCTACAGGCCTTTCTTTCAGCCGTCTGCCCGGTCAGCAGAGTTAGCAGAGCCGGTGGGGGTCTCGCTCACTCCGCTGCAGCAGGCAGCAGCACAAACCGCTGTGCCGCGTCACACACGAAGCGGAAGAGGAAGAGAAGAAGAAGCAGGCCAGCCTCCTGCTCAGTAGTTAGCTGCCGCTGCTTAGTAGAGTTACAGTTTTTTTCTCAACGGCTATGATTGACAGAGTCAGCAGAGGTTTACACGGGCATGTCCGCGCAGTCGCTCGGTTATTATCGTAACAGAGAGATTTGCAGCATGGCGAGTCAAGAAAGAGCCCAGAGTTGTCGCCAGTCACACACAAGAACAAGAACATCGTGTGTCGGATTATTGAGGATGTTATTTATTGCTTTTATTCACACGACGCGGGCGAATAAACAAGGTTTGTAACTTAGCTGGCGACGTCCGCATTAGCTAGCGCTAACTTCCGTAGGCATTTCTACCAAGTATCGGTTGAGGTTACCTTTACGGGCCAACTTTATCACAGCTAGCCCGCTATCTCGCTAATATTAATAACGCTCCAACCCTGCTAAACTGTAGTTATCTTTCTTTGCCTTTCAAGAGATGTAATTAAAGACTGAAATGTGTTGACATTTGAATTGCTAAGCATAGTTCACAATGAAAGTGCTATCGTTAGTTAGCTGTATGTGGCCTTAAACGTTACAGTAAACGCTAGCTTCGTTTGTAGCTTGTTGTCATGTTGTCATCCCTTCCTTATATGGCTAAGTTGGGCTAACACTCTACCTAGCAAACATAGAAAACAGTTCAAGGCAGAAACGGGAAAAGCAGCTTGTTAGCATCATGGCTAATAATAATGTTAGCTTTCATCAGTCACTGTATGATCTTAATGCATTGGAATGAAGAGATATCAGGCTGGTAACATTATTGACAACATTGTCGCAGGCAGTCTACCCAACAGTATTTCCTCATACTGGACTCAATGGAGGAAACGTTTGAATCAGTCAGATGACAGTCAGTTATTTGTAAACGTGGCTGAGCGTTTAGACTTGACCCTTGGTTCTCCAGCTTGCCACTGATCAGTCCACGGGCCAAGTGACAGCCGCATGTTATTTATCCAGCGGACTGAAGTGTCCAGCTGTCAGATCTACCGATCATGTCAGGCCACAGTGATAAGCCTGCCAGTCGTGAGTGGATAGCTGCAGTTCAGGTCCAAGATAAGCTGTGCCAACTTTGAAACGTGTCTGGTGCCTATAAATCGTTTACATTAGTTCCTGTCAAGTGTAACACAATCCAAAGAAATGTGCTCCAGTGATTAAGGAGCACTGCATGGGTTATTTGGCAAATACTGTGAAGCCACTTTGTGAAGCTTTGCAAACTGAGTCAGAGTTTAACTACATCACTGGTAGTCGGACTTCACCATTAAACTATCTGTACAGATTTACTCAGGCCTGTGCCAAGAGAAGTGGCGCTTGGTTTAATGGAGAGAAATGATTTAACCTCCTACTTCCTTTCAGTTTGGCTGTTGTCATAAAACCCACAGCAACGGATGTGTTGTTTTTCTTTTTAAGGGAGGTATTGAACAAACTCTACATCATATGCCAAACAACAAGAGAAGTTAACTAATAAGTTGTGGAAAAACTAAGTTTCACTTTGTGTACACCTGCACGCAGTGTTTGAGTCCAGTCTAACGTTCACTATAGTGAGCCCTACTGTGTCTTGTGTTTTTCACGGTGATACAGTAGGAAAAGTTATTTTGTACCAGCACATCACACAAACTTGGAAAAACCGAGCAGATGGTCATCTGTGGCAGACTAGGGCTTATGATTCCTGTGTGTGATGTGCTTGTGTAATGACAGAAGTGAAACCTGAAAGGGAACTAAAACTGTGCCGTGTTGCATCAAGTGATTAGATCACCTGGATGTGCTCAGGCATTTCAATCTGAAGTGTAAAAAAGTGTGCTGTGAACATGATCCGGAAAGGTCCATTTTGCAGCACTTGCAGTGGGATGGAGGTAGTGTCAGGTGAAAAGCTTCTCCGTAGAGTGAAAGCGTAATAAATGCTGAGTAGTGAGCCAAGTTCTCGGCTTCTCTAAACTTGTAGATTCATACTTTGAGTGAGAAACATCTGCTCCTGTAAATCTTGTTGATAATAACGTGATTACCAATGCTTTACCACCTTTTTAACACATAGCTCAAGAATATTAGGGTGTACTGACTTGGGCTCCTCCTTTTCCAGGAGACAATATGAACCAAGCCTTTTACACAAAAAGGCCCGGTGAACTGACCTTGTGACACCCGGAAATAGACATGTATGTTATGTGTTCACGGTAGTAGATGTAATGTTTCTTCTTAGCATGATAGGGTTTAAATCAAACTTCCACACCAAGTGGAGCCTCTTTCTCTTGTCTCTATTCTGCTTTGAAAGTACAAGAGATTAAAGTTCAAGTAGGGAGTTATCTGCACCAGTTTATTACTTTGTGGTTCAGGAAGATATGATGACTGCTAACCGACTGTCTTTGCTTTGGAGATTTGGGAGGTGGAGTTACCAGCAGAACTAGTTCTAATTATTTCTGGCCATAGTTTTTCTTATGATTTCACCACATTTTTTCTTAAAGAGAGTATTATTGGCTGCTACTATCCAACCTGAATTCTGACATTGTATCTAAAGCCAGTCTCTGCCTTTTCCTGGGTTTTGAAAGCTACTTTGCAATGCAAAACAGTTTAAATATATCAACAGTTTAAAATGATCTTGGTTTTAGTATCATTTTATACTTTGTTTAACCTTTTAGGTCATTAGCTTGTTCTGTAAAATGTTCAGAACTGAAATTAGAAAACAGATTGTTCTCCTTTTTTGATGATGGTAGTAGTTGAGATAATACTGACAACAACTTCCTGTTGTTATTTTTTTACAGCATTCATTCAGTCAGACACAATTCTAGAAGTTCTTCATTTTGGTGAAGGAAGCCTTTTACAGGTAAGTTGATAGTTGTTTCCTCTTTTTTGTTTCCACACTACTTGTCATTTTTAACATTTACACCACTGCAAAGCAAAAAAAAAAAGAAAAAAAAGAATTAAGTTTATTTACTCTCACTGTAAGTCTCTGTTTTTTACAGGCAGAATCTGACATTGATTTTAGTTTATATCATCAACAAAGGTAAGTTTTTATTTCTCACTTTAGAAATCTCCTCCCCTCTTTTATGTATTCAGATGTCACCGTATTAGTGAGAGTGTAGTCAGGTAGGCTGGTGCTGTTGTTTGATATTACGCAGCTATACTGTGCCTGGATTGCACTCTATTGTAACATGTCACTGTGTTACAGTGTTACAACGTAAATATACTGTGGAAAGTATACATATAGCCTGAGGGGTTATTGAACTGAGCTGATAGGGCAAAACAACAGTAGCACACTTCATTATTCTCCCATTTTAACACAAACAACAGTCACAAACAAAAGTAGCCACAGACAAAGATGCTGCTGAAATTGTACTGCAACAAATTGGTAACAGCATCATCAGTCACTATGGTCATGTGAAAAAGCAAATACAAAGAGGTTATTTTGTCAAGGCTGACAAACCTGGGCAGGAATTTTATTACATCTGGCTGGCTACAAAGTATCTGTTAACAACACCCAAAAATAAAAAGCTTGAGCATCATAATCACAAGCTTCCAGAACCGACAGTACAAGACAGCAACCTGAAGCCATACTGACCAAGTCGTTTGGTAAAAAAGCCTGTAGTGAAAGAAAGAAGGGTGGTCACACCCATATGCGTTCACCCCCCTCAACTCTCTGAAACATGTGCTGTTGGTGACATCAGTCGCCAGGGAAACTGCTCAGTCTGTGTCACCTGTTGTTCTGTTCTGCTGCAGCTACTTGGAGGAGCTGAGTCAAGCAGGGCAGGCTAATGTGAGAGTTTGTGCTCACAGTTGACGAGGTTGAGAGGTGCAGACGTGCAGATGTCTGTGTGTTTTTGGAGTACTGCCTCATCACTTGTACTGACAAGTGTCCGTGGTTGGGTCTCATTGCTTCACAGTCAGGATAGCCTCAGTGCCTTGAGTGGAGACAAAAACATGGCTGTCAGGAGAGGGCTTTGGGGAAGTTATAGCATGCTTTCTAGTTTCAGTGTCGGACAAACAATAGACTTTTTTATCCTAGCAGTGTGAATACTGTAATGACTATACAGTGTGTCCTCTTAAATGCTTTGATACTGCACAGATTGCAGTCTTAAGTGTAAGACTGGCTGGAATGGCGAAGGTGTCCGATGGGTAGAACTGCTTGAACAGGTAAACACTTGTTTCAAAGGCAGGAAACATATAAAAGTTACCTTTTAGAACAGTGTTTTTGTGTCTTAGCCTCCACATAACAGTCTCCTGTCCTTACTTTTCACATGTGTGTTTTGTCTGAGTGCAACATACAGCTAGCCTTTACTTTTTGTACAGCATGTTCTTATCCATAAAGGCTTATCTTGCTCTGGCATAGCATGACCACTCCCTCAAGTTAGAGGGGAAGGTATTTTGCTGTTTGACTGTGTTGTTTCAGGCTTTTTAATGGTGAACTTCCCCTTTTTTCCTTATTGTGTGTGTAGTGTTTGAGAATCTCTTCATTGTTAATTATTATCTTCTCTGTAGTACTCAGTGTGCTCCTCTTTTGTGAGGACCGTTTTCAACACACTAGTGTCACTTCCACAAGAATTAAAATGCTTTTCACTGTCTTTTTTTTAAAATATGTGCTCGTTGTCTTAAGGTTAGCCTGACACTGGTCATATGCAGATCTTGAGGCCAAGAGGCACAGCCCTCCCCATGATCTCCCCCCAGCTACTCCAATTACACACTGACATTCAACGCATTAGCTCTGAAGCAGCGAGCAAAAGGCTGCATAGAATTCACAGCCAGGATCCATCTGAATCCGTAATCCCACAAGAATTTTTGTCAGTAGTTGTTATATTAATGAGAGGAGTGAGGACAGGCTGTAGATGACAGATTATCCCAGAGGAGCACTGCATGGTCAGGGATTCTGTATGGGTTGCTGTGTGCCTCGGGGATGGAAATACATCCTGTCTCTAGCGAGCTTGGCCATTGTCTGCTCCTGTACACGTAGGCTTGGTAGTAAATAGGTGAAATTGATCTCTGGTAAAATTGTCTGCCTCTGGGGTGATGTTAGAGTAATTATGTTTGAGTGAAGTATAAAGGGATGGTGATTGGTACCATTGAATCAACTCTGGTGCAAGAAACAGGAGAATAAAACGTTGTCATCTTGCATGTAATATCTTTTCTGTGTGTTTTTTTTTTGTTAAAAGAGCATGTGCCATTTAGGCATTTGCTCATTTAATGGTTGAAACCATTAAATGACTTAAAGCCTGGTTATGCACCACACCTGCATCCCTGGTGAACTTCTCTTTTCATGAGATTTTTATAAAGGCTTTCATTACACGGTTCTGTTCACCAAAGAGTTGCTTCTCTTTAGGGACAGCCTTGTCTATTGTTAAGATACACCTGTTGCTGAACAGGTTTGGTGAGTTATACCTGCGTTCTACAAGGCGGGCGCAACTGATGCTCCAAAGTCGTCGCCTTCGTTTGAGAGAAACACCACTCTCTGAAGGTGGCAAGAGGAGATACGTCATTTTGTTTTTCTTTTCCACCTTTGATTCTATGCTTCTGTCTATGGATTTTCATGGAGATTTTACATATGGAAATAGTGTGCTGCAGATGGGAGTGGTCCCACGGCCAACTTGATGCATTGTAGAAAAGGGCCTGGTCACCGACTGTGCTTGTGTGTTTAGCCTTTCATTTGTTTGAAATGCACACAAACATGGATACTATTTTTCCTAGCCTGCTGTTGCTGCTTTCACGTGTCCCTGTCTCTCACAGCACGTCCCCGCACCGTGGGAACTGCCGACCTATACGATTTGAACCTCCAATGTTGGACTTTCACGAGCAGTGAGTGTCTTTTGTACTCTTGCATAATTTGACTATTTTGTTGCTGTGTGATCTGTGCTTTTATTGCATTTCTCATTGTGAGGGACACTTGCTATTAATACTAAGTATTCATTTTCAAGTTATGATCAAGCATAATATATTATGAAACCATATTTTCCAAGCCCTGTGGACAGTGAACAGATTGCTGCTAAGTCAACATGTCTTATAGTTTTCACTACATGTGTAAAGTAAAACTATTGAGTAACTCTGATGTGACAGATCTCAGTCTGTCAACAATAAGAGGACAGCTGAAGAAGCATTTAGGCCTGATTTATTAGGTTGTATTCCGCTCTGTCAGAAGGTGCACACCCAAGAAGTAAGACCAAACTTCAAGTGTAGCCTACAGTGCATTAGCCGGATGCAGAGTGCAAATGATTCAGTAGCACTCAGAGAGAGGGTTGGACACCAGAATGGAGCCCAGCTGCCTCAGCTTGTCCTCCCTGTCTCACTATAACAACAACAATAAACAATCCACTTATCAGCTGTGAATGTTAAAATGAAACCTTGAGAAATTCTCACCCTGTCTCACATACACACATGAAATGACGGCAGGTTTTAAATTAGCAGTCTCAATATGTCAGCCCATATATAAGGGCATAGGCAGTGTTAAGACAATGATGTGCTGGGGAAACCACACTCTATATACATACAGGTGATTTTTCAGGTTTAAGTAATTGACTTAGAGGTAATCTGTCACAATGAAAATGTATTGGCTTTTATTTTTTAGCCAGAGTTACTTCATCCCACATGATTGTACATTTGCGGCGTGGAGAATTGTAAAAACTCCCAGAGTTTCAAGTCTCTACCAGTTGATTTTCATACCACATTGAAATGCAAGAAACCACAAACTGTAGGATATCAAAGATCTATGCTTCGTTTTGGATGTTGATTGGCAGCAATGCAAAGTACAGTGTATACAGTTAATGGGTTATAACATGCAAAAGCTCTGGTGTGCTCCTTAAAATCAAATGAATAGTGTGAAGATGGTAACCCAGAGGAATGTCAAGTCTATCAAGATTCACCTTGTTGAGTGACTCACAGGGAGGTTATGTCATTTTACTTTGAAAACCTCTGTAAATGAGCTTTTATGACCCTCCAAACCTACTGACACCTGTTCTCTTCTCTTTTTTAAGTCATTCATCCACTGTTAAGATTACATGTTTGTGTCAGTTTTTTATGTTACTGTGACAACTTTATCAGTGTTATCTGTTCATACTTTAAATCCATCAGGATTCTTCTACAGTTACCTTCTAAATTTTTAAATATATTGTTGTTTACTGGCTTTTACAGTTGTTTTTTCTCTTCCTTCACAGGCCTGTTGGAATGCCAAAAATGGAGAAAGTTTATTTACATAATCCTAGCTCAGAAGAAATTAGTTTGATATCAATATCAGCAACAACAGCACATTTTCACGCCTCCTTTTTCCAGAATAGGGTAAGTACTTATCACTTTAAAATCAGCCAAATGGCCTCAACAAATCTAATCTTTGTCTTACTTTAGTACTTTAGAAATGCAGATTGTCTTGTTACTAAAGGGAAAAAGGGGTTCCCTTTAGTCACATGGCTGTGTGTGGATTGCACCATGTTATTTAATCATCATGTTTCAGAGGCATTTTTAAACATGAATTCATCAGATTCTCCTGTCTCTCAGGTGTCTCTCCTGTTATTTGCTTTCTAGTGTCAACCTAGTGTCAACCTCAAACAAGTAAACAGCAGCATGTAGGTACTTAAATAATGTGTGGAGTCCTGATGCAAATCACATGTACTACTGGAACATGTGACCACACCAAAGAGCTCTGGGGACTGAGGTCTCCAGCTGTTTAGAGACATAGATGAATTACAGTGTATAAAGAGGCCAAAACACAGAATCCCACACTAAATAAGATTAGGAAAAGTAAACGGCAATAACATCAAGTGATGTAGAGCGTCTGGTTTACACGGTCTAAACACAACACACACTGTAAGTGGTATTTGATAAAGAAAAGTACCAATTTAAACACGCAGGATGCAGTGTCCCAAGAGAATGGGTCCAAAATAACTCTACTAGGAAGACAAACCATTTCAGTGCCTTGCAGCACATGACAGTGCTCATTGAGGTGAAGGGCTATTGGGACGTAGACAGTATGTTTTTACTGAATTGTTGTGTGTGGTAATGTGATGCTTCTAATATCATATATATCATATTTGGACATATGAGCAAATAATTCAGTCATGTTTTCTGTGCTGCCTGTGAAGACTCCCTTTACAGGAAAGACCAGTTCTGTCACATTAAGCACAGCTGCAGCAGACGTAATGTACTTGTTTAGGTGAGGCTTGGACACTAATTTTGGGAAATACATTGCCCTAAGACATTGAATATAATAATATAGTAAAACTTGCAGTGAGCACTTGCTGAAATAAATGTTGTAGTCTTTGTTTTTCTTTTATTAAGGCTCTCATAATGTAGACTGAACCGCATATCAAGACAGGACAAATCATACTCAAGGGAAAATCTGATTTGGCACTCTAAAGAAATATCTTTTTTCCTTGAAACAGACTAAAGCATCATTTTGTTAAGACTGGAGCCAAACTCAGCTCAGAGGAGTCCACAAAGAGATCCGCAAAGTCTGCTGCATTAATGTGGTTTTCAGTGGTAAATGTAATAATAAATTCAACTGCAGAACATGAGATGACACAGACATTCAGTAGGAGGGAAGTCAGTGCGGTTTTGAAGATAACAACTAAAAAGCCTCTAGTCCTCTGTCACGAGATGTGCTTGTATGAAGGCTTTGTATGTTTGAGTAGATAGAATCACATCTCCAGGGAGATACTTTTTTGAGATTTTTTGTTAATGACATTATTTGCAGTCAGGGATTTTGGATACAGAGTTTTATGTTACCATAGGTTCCACCAAATTTCAATTGGAGGAAATATTGGTTACAAGTGTTATTTTGCTAATATGTTTATAGGAATCCTTTATGCACTCTAGTTCCATGTGCAGTATGAGACTACAATCCTCAGACATCACTGCTGTGGTCACAAGTTCATGTGGCATATATGTTTTGTATTAGTACTTACCATGTGATTTATTAGCTGTGTCCCAACTAAATACTATTTACTAATACTTCAAAATACACATGGCATATTATACTTGTATTTTATTACAGCAAATTTCTGAACTTTACTTTTAGACTTTAAACAGGAACTTTGGAGCAAAGCTGCCAGTGTTAAATCTGGAAAATAAAGACAAAACAAAATATTTATCCAAAAAATAATATAACTTCCACAGTGGATGAGGAAGGGCATCTCCCCCTCCCTTTTCAAAATCCTACATTTCCTCTCAGGTTGATTGTTTCACAAATAGCTCTTTGAAATATTGTCATCTTACTGTCCAGCCGCTGCAGTCCAGCTGATAAAAACATTCTTTATCTGATTTGCCTTCACTTATTACCCTGCTATCAGAGCAATAAGTTTAAGGAGCAGGGGCAAGTTGTTTTTTATCTTGTTTTGTCCTGAATTTCACCTCTCAGGCTACATAAAGTCTGCCCTATTTTGTTGGTGCAAGTTGTTTGCAGGAATACCTGCAGACAATAATCATGGCATCTGCAACATTTGATTTAATCTGTATTTGTAGTTACTATTCTCCTAAAAACATTGCTTAAATAGGACATTAGAACATCAGGCAAAAGTAAAACACTGGCAGTAATCTTGTATTTGCATCTTTTTTACAAAGAGATCAGACTCTTTGTAATGAAAATGCAAATACAAGATTACCTATCTTCTCCATCAAGGAAGCTAAACAGGATTTTAAATAGGGTTAGTGCAACAACAGTACAACAGAGGGTTTTTTTTGTTATACTGCTATTAATGAGGAAAGTCAAGTGTGATAACCAGTTTCAACTTTATGTCTTGTTTATTTTAAAAACATGCAGAGGAAGAGGAAGTAGATTGATTATGCATACGCACACATTTCTGAAACAAAACCTACTTGTATAATGAAAATGACACAGTATATATATATATATTGTTTCTTGCTTGAAGAAGGTTCCTGACTAAATGACCTGCCTTAATAAATTGATAAATAAATAAGGAGCAGGTTAGAGTTGGTGCTTCCTATTATACTTTATCTTTTTGCTTCAGCACTTCCACTATGCTTTTATCTGCTGAGCGGTAAATTTCTCAGGTGGATGTGGACAAATGTTTTCTAAATTCCACTGGCCTTTTCCTTGTTTCACTATCTGCATTTTTGAGACTCTGAACATACTGTAGCAGCGGAGGTGACAGATCAGATCTGTTCTGCACTGTCTAGACGTGACAGAAGACTAGAGGCCTTAGGTTGTTTAGGTGTGTATAAATCAACAGTATATTTATTTACCTGTTTCTGTAGATGTTATTATAAATTGGCAGGAAAGAATTTGGGGGGTATCTGTAGCAAAAACCACAGTCATCATTTGCAACCACAGTCACCACCAAAATGCTAAAATTAGAGTGTAGCTGTAATGTTTTAGTAGCAGTGGACCTTTAAGGTCAGGCTTTGTGGACGTGAGTGTTAAGGTCTTTGCGGTTAATAGCCGTAGTGTGAATAACTATGAGAGGCCATAATATGCTCTGTTTGTTGAACTGTGTTTTACTGTATTTTGTGTCATCTGTTCTTTCAACAGATAATTCCACCAGGAGGGAACACATCATTTGATGTGGTGTTTCTGGCTCGAGTAGTTGGGAATGTAGAAAACACTTTATTTATTAATACATCTCATCATGGAGTGTTTACATACCAGGTACAGACAACAATAATTCTTTTCAGAGTGAAATTTCTTACCATCAGGAGAAGTGTTGCTAACATTTCTTTTTCTTTCCTTCTCTGTCTTGAAGGTTTTTGGGGTCGGCATCCCAAACCCCTACAGGCTGCGGCCCTTCATAGGGGCTCGAGTCCCAGTAAACAGCAGCTTCTCACCTCTAATAAACATCCACAACCCATACAGTGAGCCACTGCAGGTAACATAGAGAAAAGAGACTCTCTGATGGCTAATTTTGCATGTGTTTGATATCTGTTGGTATGCTGAATGATTGATTTAATGTTAATGTGCTGTGTTCCCTTTATTACTCCAGGTTGTTGAGATGTACTCCAGTGGCGGGGATCTACATCTAGAGCTTCCTACAGGTCAACAAGGAGGCACTGGAAAATTATGGGTTAGTTTCATGTCACAACTGTTGTTTGTATTGAGTCCTATTTGATTTTAAGGATGAATGATGGTGACAGAGTCGAGTCCCAGTCACCCATGCTGACCTTCTCCCTCCAGGAGATTCCTCCATTTGAGACCAAGGGCGTGATGAGAGCCAGCTTCTCGTCAAGAGATGTCGACAACCACACGGCTTTCATCAGAATCAAAACCAATGCCCCCAACGAGGACCAGTTCATCATCCTGCCTGTAGAGGTAGAAGTCACATCAGGTGTGTTTTACAAATCTTTGTGAAGTTTTATAACCTGCAGGACATTGTCTATAACTCAGTGACATTTTGTCACTGTCATCTGTACGAATGTATGTTCAGCCTTCATATTTTTACTCTTGGCAGCCCCTGGTATATACTCCTCCACAGAGATGCTTGACTTTGGTACACTGCGTTCACAAGGTACAGAGTTTGTACAAACATGTGGTTTTTAATTACATAATGTTTTTCTGGCTGTCTTTGCTCATTATCCTTTTGTTTTCCAACTGCTTTGTGTCACAGATCGTCCAAAAATGCTGAATCTACACCTTTTAAATTCAGGAACAAAAGATGTACCAATTACAGTAGGTATCCTTAGTAGCCTCTGTAAATCCAAATACTTAAACGGTTACCTTACCTCTTGTGTAACCTGCTCCTTTATTTATGATTTACAGAGTGTACGCACAACACCCTCAAATGAAGCAGTCACAGTAGATTTCAAAGCAGTCACGCTAAAAGCTGGAGAGAGCCGATACACCAAAGTTGCAAGTATTAGTTTTGATGGTAAGTTGTGTTTTCTTAAAACGTAGTAGTAATGGGCAGTTGCTCTGGCTGTGAACTTTGTGTTTTATTTTTTTTGTTTTATTTTGCAAGTTATTTTCTTTGTAAGCTGTTGTTAGGGTTTGACAATAATACTCCCACCTCTGCTGTCATACACTTGTTCCATTACCACCCCCTTCTAACTATGGAGTATGATGTAGACACACATGAACAAAAGATGTCTTAAGGAAGTGGTGCCATAGGCTCATTTTCCAACGAACTCAGGCTTTTACAAAGAACCTGATGAGGAACATGATGTCAGTATTCTCCTATGTCTTCGCTGGTTGACAGAAACATAGAAAAATCATCTCTAAAAAGATGTAGTTTGATGTGTTCTCAGTGTGTCCAGTAATACACGTGGAGTGGTCATTGGTAATAGTCTGGACAGTCTTCAGCTTTAAAAGTTTTACATCATGTCCTTACTCTAGCACTTTTTACACTTTTGGTTTAGCGTTGCACAACTTCCTCTTGTGAGGCCTGGTGTCCTTTTGCAGCGCATTTATCTGCTCTCTGTATCTTGTGTTTTTCACTGCAGCCTCAAAAGCAAGGCGACCATATCAGTTCTCTGGTAAAATAACTGTTAAAGCAAAAGAAAAGAGCTACTCCAAGCTTGAAATCCCATACCAGGCAGAGGTTTTGGAAGGGTGAGTTAATTTGTGGATATACATGGAGAGTGGGTGGCTTTATCATATAGGAGAAGAAATTTCCTACAGGAGTTTGACTGATATATCATTTCTTCTTGCAGCTACCTGGGCTTTGACCACACAGCTACATTGTTCCACATCAGGGACAGTCCTGTAGACCCAGTGGACAGACCCATCTTCCTCACAAATGCCTTTAACTTTGCAATCCGGATACACAATGTGTCTCTGCCTGAAGAGGCCAAAACCATGTTTAATGTGAGTGCCACCAGAATAGGTTTACAGAGTTCATTCTGATGTGAGAGAGAGAGAGAGAGAGAGAGAGGGAAATGACATCACATTTTCTCTTTCTATTTCAGGTACAGAACTTCAGTGCACCTATTCTCATCCCCCCGCATGAGTCGCGTTACATATTCTCCCTCCTCTTTCGGCCAGTCCGACCATCCATTCACATAGACAGCAACATCCTGCTAATCACAAATGCATCTAAGTTTCACCTGCCTGTCCGGGCCTATACAGGCTTCTTGGAGGTACTGTTAAATACATTAACAGCTGAAGTACTGATGTTACAAAAGCAAAGCTGTTTTTACAAAAAATATGCATTTTTATAGCATAATAATTATACCACATATCAAGAAGTCAAATTCAGGCAGTTTTTGTTCTGCCTTTGTAAAACATTCTTGGTGAGGATGTGTCTGTATAATGCGGTGTTTGTTCTTGGTCTGGTGCAAACAGCCTCTGGTCCTGCCTCCCAGTCTGAAGGAGAACCTCCTGGACTTTGGTGTCCGCAGTGCAACAGACACCAGCAGCATCACGTTTGTGGTGGTCAACAGTAATCCTATAGAGGTAAGAACATGCAGCAAGTTATTATGAAATGATTGTCAGGTCTTCTAGATTTTTTGTCCTGGAAATGAAGTTAATTAAGAAGTGGGAAAACTTCTTTAACATGGGCCATGGTTTAGGTCCTGTCTTGCTCATTGCCCAATATGCTGTTGAGCACATTGGGTAAAGGCATGTTTACTCAGTCTTTTGAATACGCTGACATGTGGTTTCACACATTTTGATTAAAACTTCATCATGTTGCAACATCCCTCATGCTAACATTCATTTCAACAATGATAGTTTATATGGTGTTGTAACAATTTAAAGTGCAGTCACACATGCAAAAGGACAAGAAATCCCAGTGCAGAGTACTATCCAGGTTTTTTTGTCCTTGTCTTTTCACACTACTTTCCATCCTCCAGTTGGAGATCAAGTCCTGGCTGGTCACAGGAGACAGTCTTTCCATGGAGCTGCTGAAGACGGAGAAAGGAAACACAACAGTTGCCCTGAGTCGCCTGAGAGAGCTGCAGAACACCTCAGCCTCCCATCACAAAACAGTAAGACTTCCACAGTCACTCCAAAACTACTTTTTGCTTTGTTTTGTGATCACGATGAAACCCCAAACTGTCATTAGAGTAGGTAGGTGAGTCAGTGAGGAGTAGTGTCACCAATCTAATGCACGTGATGTATCAATATACTTTGACGTTCTGAACATTTTGTTTAGGTTTGTTTTAAACAAAAAAATTGAGGAAAGAAATGGTTCCACCTGTGAAAGCCAGTCAGTTGTAGAAATGTACCAATCTAGTTCCACTTCTTTTCTGTGGTGACCAAAAAAAAAAAATTTGAGACATTGTGCAAGCAGATGTTTTGAAACCTAGAAATTGATGATTTTATCGGAGAAGATGCAAATGTCACAATGCTGACTGAGTTTAGTCTCACTTTTTATTTTACAATTAGCTGTTATGCTAGACAGCTAGCATGCTGCTTGTTAGCAGAAATGAACTTTATTATTATTAGTTACTCAAGTTACGGTGACTACTTAAAGAGAAAGAAGATAACAATGAAGAGGAAGTTCTTTATATATAGGAATCTTAAATAAAGTAGGGTTTGTAGCTGGTAAATTGCTGTGTCTGTTTCTGACTTGAGCAATGTTTTAATTCAAAACAGGTTGCTGAATTGTGGTTTGTGGCTAGATATCTTCCCTCATATCTCTCTTCATTAATTCATACCTTAATTTTGTGTATCAAAACAAAGTAAAATGAACTGTCTACTTAAAAAAATTGTCAGGCCTTTACAGATGGAAGCTTGTTCTAAGACAAAAATAGGTTGACACTTAAAGTTTTCTATCTGCAAACACCTGTTTTAAAAAATGTAATTTTGATATTGATGTGTTTATAGTACATTAAGGGTACCTGTTATTTAGATCCTCTTTATTGTATGTCACTTTGGGTATTTCAGATTAGAGGTCGACTGATTTATCGTTTGCATGTGAGGGCAGAAACACAAGTAATTCGTCAAAATATCTTTGAAGAAAGTGCATTTAGCTGTCCTCGTTTCATGTGTGTATGGGTCTTACTCCTACATGGTCCCTATGACATCATCAACAGTGGCCTGTAGTCCTGTAATGAATCTATGGTCCTAAGTATAGCAGGTTGTGTAATACAAGTAAACAAAGTTTTTATTATTATGATTCTTATTCTTAATATTGCTAATTGCACTAAAACTTTATTTTTCATCCAAAGGACAAAGTTTACTTTTTAATTACCCTCTAATTTTGATACTTATCTAATGTTTATATATTTTTATTTAAAATACATAAGTGCACAGACCATAGTTAAAGAAAAATCTGCATTATATATAGGCTGCCCCTGATTTCTAAAGATCGGCATCGGCCAGAGGAGAACCCATATCAGTCGACAAGTATTTCACATGTGAAACTGTTATAAGGTTTCATATCTCACAGTATCTCATAGGTGCTCAGATCACAGATAGAAAATAGTTTTTCAAAACAAATTGATGATGAATGCAAAAAATAAGGTACTTTACCAGTAGCAGCTTCCTGATTTTGAGAATCTCCAGCCTGAGCTACATATACAGTGGTATGAAAAAGTTTGGGCACCCCTGATAATTTTCAAGATTTTCCTTTATAAATCACTGGTTGTTCGGATCAGCAATTTCAGTTAAATGTATCATATAGCAGACAAACACAGTGATATATGAGAAGTGAAATGAAGAAGACAAACACTTGCTACCCACAGTAAGAATTTGGTGGTGGTTTTCCATCATGCTGTGGGCTGTGTATGACAAACGAGTACTGGCAATCTTGTTAAAGTGAAGATGTATGGTTGGTCAGTATCATGATTCTTACGAACAATGTTCAGAATCAGTGACAGCAAAGATTGAAGTTGCAGGCTGGATACTTCAACAGACGACTAACCTGCGAGGGCAGTACAGCGTTCTGGAATGTGTGGTCCCAGTACAGATATGAAAATCACGGTGGTTTGGCGGGCTGTCCATGCGGAAACCATCAAACCACAGCTGAACTGGAGATGTTTTGTAAAGAAGAATGGTCAAAATACCTTCTTAGAATCAGACCCTCATTGGAAGCTATAGAGCGTTTAGAGCTGTTATTTCTGAGAGGACATACTGAATAATGATGTTCCACTGTTGGGGTGCCCAGAGTTTTCTGCCTACTTTTGTTTAAAAGTGTGCACACTTTCTGTAAATCCTATAAACTTCATTTCACTTCTCATATATCACTGTGTTTTGTCTGCTGTGATATGTGAAATTGCTGATCCGAACAACCAGTGATTTATAAAGAAAATCTTCTGAAAATTATCAGGGTGCTTAAACTTTCTGTATGAGTATAGCTATATTTTTCTCTCTGCAAAGGTGATATTAGCATCTGGCTATTATGCAGCATTCAGAGTGACACTGGTGGCTAAGGCACTGGAGGGCATGTATGATGGAGCCATACATATAACCACTGATTATGAGGTAAGACACCAGTCACATGTGGTTTTAATGCCATTCCTTTAAAGAGCTACACAACCAGCATTCAGTCTAATGCTGATGTGAATTGTTCTGTACCCTCAGATATTAACCATCCCCGTGAAAGCTCTAATCGCAGTGGGGACATTAAACAGCTCTCCCAAACACATCATTTTACCATCTTCATTTCCAGTAAGTACCACTAAGATGTATTCATAGATAAGATTTCACACCTGACCTGTACTGGAACCAGGCAGAAGAAGAAATAAAGTGTGAACATACCTTCCTGTTAAATGCCCAAGGTGTTAAAGCTCTTGACATGTCTGTATATGCTTTTTTCTTTAGGGGAAAGTTGTTCATCAAAGTTTCAGCATACAGAGCTCTTTTACACAGAAAGTGAGGCTGCAGCAGATCCGCTCCCTGACAGAAGATATACGTTTTTATTACAAGCGGCTCCGCAACAACAAAGATGAGCTGGAGCCCAGACGTAAATCTAAGGTAGAGAATGATCTCAAGGAGTTAAAATTAGTGAGCCATATTTGTCCTTATAGACATAAACTTATTTAATTTCTCCCATCTTTTTCAGGTGGCAAATATTTATTTTGACGCCAGCTTGCAGTGTGGTGATCACTGTTATGTGGGCCTGCCATTTGTGCTTAAATGTAAGTTTTTTGTTTTTTGAGTGTGTGTATTCAATTCTCACAGAAATTAAAATTCCACTTAGACTGAATTTATTTCTCTAGGGGAGGTGGGGTTATTTAGTATCATCTGCCCTGGTCAAAGATTGTTAATCCTGTGCTGAGCACATATGTGGCTAATTTTTTACCTCCCACCCCTGTAAAAATGACAGCTACTGATTCCCCTCTAATTTAAATTCTGTCTGGAGCAGCATTTGTTTATTTTATAGTGGGTTTTTGAGTTTATTCCACCGAAAAACTTGTCCTTCTCGTTTTCTTTCTTTATTTAACAGCTCTGTGTGAAATTAAAGGAAGCCAATATTATTTTTTCAATAATCTGATAAATGTGAACATGCCAACACCAACAAATAAAAAAATTAAGGCATCAGAAGAGCAATGCCCCAAAAAAGCTAATCAAATATGCTGTGGTAATGTTAGCTAAACATACTGGTATTCTGTTTTCAGTCCCCTTTTTTAAAGCCTGCGTTTGTTTACATTTTAGCAAATTGGCAGTAAAAAGCATAAAAGTATGCTGAGTTAGCTACTAGCAGTAGCCTGTTCCAGTGTAATCATGGATATACCGACCAGTATCATTGGATCACTTTGATGCTAAAGAAACCTCAAAAACAAAACCTTAATGATTGTGTCAGGCAAGTTCTGCAGTTATAAGGAGCATCTTTTTTTCTGTGATTTCCAAGAGGATAATGAAAGATAATGATACCTCCTGCAAGTATAAGTCACACTGACTGATATTAATGTGTGCCTTATGTCTGTGTTCACTGTGTTGTGTTTACTGAGTTATAACACAGAGAAGTACTACGCTTTTTGAATCACTTTACGCAGTATTGCCTCTCGTCTTTCCTGACCTACCCTTGGCCTTTTCTTTCTGTTTGCTTTGTTCGGTAGACTGTCCATGCGTGTTTTGCAATGGTTAAAATGTCATCCAGAACTATGAGTTAAATTACTCAGAAGCACAGTGAATATTTCATTCTTCACCTCCCCATGTATTGCTAATCCCATCTGAATGGGCCTTAGGAGTCCAAATTAAGAGGGTAATATATTTTCTCTTCCTCAGCTGAGTCCAAGCCTCATGGGCTGGCGTTGCAGGAGGATATCTGGGATGCTGATGTGGATCTTCATCAGAAACTTCTCAGACGATGGAAAGAGCTGAAAGAGCGTGCAGGACACAAGTAAGCATATTACGGATTTAGAGATCTCGGCCTTTGGTTATCAGATTTTACTGTTAAATTACTTGCTCCACAGTGGTGAACTATTTAAAGAGCCTCACAAGATGTTTCCTTTCTTACCAAAGGATTGAAGCCGTCTTTGAAGTCAACACAGATCTTCAGAAGAACGTGCAAGCTAAAATAACAGCACACTTGACCTGGCCCTCACTGGTCAACTCTTCACAACGAATTACATTCCCTCTGACCAACACAAACAGCTCCTCTGTGAGTGGAGGCAATCCACCTCTTGTTACTACATGTCCAAAAACAAACACACAGGAATGTTCTAAAGCGTCATTAGAGCTCTGTTTTTGAACTTGATGTGGGAAATCTTTCTGTTTTTCTGCAGGATGAAGAGGTGATTCTGCAGAATCCCGCTGACGTCCCCGTCTACGTCCAAGTCCTCCCGTTGGCCCTGTTACCTAACCCCTCTGTGTTTTCTGGAAAACTGGCTGACAGGTGAAAAAGTCTCCCCAAAACCCTGCACGGTCTCGTTTTTTAACCCCTCATCTTACTCTGACAGTAATCTTCTCAAACATTTTTTCCCAGATTTCCATTAGGAAATTTGTCCAACATCAACATTGACACACACACCTTTGAGTTCCAGGTTCACAGAAATCAAGTGAGTGCTAAAAGAGTGATGATTGACGTCACTGTTAGTCAAGAATTTAGAGAATCTAAATCTGAATCTGTTTGGCATAATCACAGTCCTCCTGTCCATAGCTGAGGCTGCACGTGGAAGCTGTTTGGCTCTAACAGGCCCTCTGTTTGTTTGGCAGACATCCCTAATGAAGACCAGCACTGGGTTTGTAGAGGGCTCAACCAGACCCTTTGTGTACAACCTCCTCCTGCTGCCTGGTGAAGTGAAATCATTCAGTGTGAGGTTCACTCCCATCAGCAACCACAGTGTCTCCTCCCTCCTCATAGTCAGGTATTGTCAGTCTTCAATGTCACTAACCAAACAGTCCCTATGGTAAACTTGTATTTCTATTCTAAAATTGTTTGCTTCACCATGAATCTGTTCAGGAATAATCTGACAGTGATCGACACAATTGTACTTCACGGACAAGGTACGACAGAGAGCCTGAAAGTTGCAGGGAAGCCTCCAGGACAAGGCAGCTCTCTGAGGTTCAAGATGACCGAGGCCCTTCTGAAAGACTGCACAGAGAGTGAGTTTGTGTTGCTGAGGCCCAGATCAGTGTGAACACAGAGTCTGTTTTACTTGAGACAAAATCTGTCAGCACCAGAGGGTCTAAGCAGATAGAGTATAACTAAAAGAATATCAGTAGATTCTCAGAATATTATGTATTCTGCACATTGTTACTTCTTGCTCCCAGATAAGAAGTTTTGATAATTTCAACAGATAGTAAGACACACTGTATACATTTTATGATAAATTATCATCAGTCTATTTAGTGACCAGAACCCAGATTTTAAATTGAAAGTCTACATTTCTTCTTACATTGCTATTGCTAGTCAGTCCTGGTGATTATTCTGCATGGATATCTATGTTTGCCATAGAGGCATATCAAGCCCTTTTCCAGGGCTTAGCTGCACCTCATTATACAAACAACTCTAGCCAACATGGTCTCAACATTACACTAGTGTTGCAAGCTAAGCACATGCCACAACAAAGTTCTTTAAAAATTAGCGAAAGGATTCATTAAAATAAATAAAAGAAACTTAAACATAAGAATATCAATAAACCAGCTTTACATTTAAATTACTATCATCATATACACAGTGAAGAAAAAAGCATGCCTTCGCAGGAAAGAGTCTGTAATAAAAACAGGAAGTAAAGCCAGCAGAAGTGCAAGACATACAGTTAGAAAAACAAGAGAAATGCTGTGCTTCCTGTTAAAACACAGAACATTCCCTCTTTTACAAAGTGTACCAGTTCTGCATCAGTGCATGTTTACTCTGTTAAAATATTTCATCCAGAAGTAGGAAATATCCTCTGGTCTTCAAACTTAAAGTATGTTAAATCCACATAGGCTTTTACAGAAAGTTATGATGGCCTGCACGACATCATACAAACTATACATACTCTCACAGAGTGGCAAATATTTCTGTATTGAAAGGATTATTGCCCACAATATTGAAAGTCCCACAGTACTTCTACAAATCAATAAAACATTAATGACATTTTGCACCAACTCATCCTCTTGTTCGCAACTACTACTCCATTTATTATCATCCCTTCATTTTTTTCAGAGACAAAAGTCAAAGAGCCGAACTTTACTCTCAAAAGAACCTTCAGAGTGGAGAACACAGGCTTGCTCCCGATCACCATCAGATCAGCAGAAATCAACGGACAACCTTGTGAAGGATATGGATTCAAAGTTCTCAGCTGTCAAGAATTTGCACTCAAGCCAAATGCTTCAAAAGACCTCATCATACTGTGAGTGAACAAATGGCTACGTGCCCTCTTTGACCGTGAGTGTTTTGCTGTGTCTGTGTGTGTGCTCTCCCCATCACCCACAAGCTCTATTAATACTTGTCCTCAGCCTCTGTGGCTGAGTAAGCCTTCAGTAAGAGGATGAATTGGCTCGCTCTCTCTGCAGCCTCTGCTTGCTCCCCTCGGGTCTCTTTTTTCATCCTCACTTTAAGTTCAAGTTCCCCTGTAACATGGATGGACACACACACTTGTCCCTTTACAAATGAATGTTTGCCACAAATATTCAAGTCAGAACATTTTTCTCAAAAGTCAGTAACATCAGCTCAGAGGTTATAAATGTTTAGCCATAAATTTTGATGTAACATTTGGTCTGTTTGTCCAAGTTCCTCTTTGAGTAAGTGAAATAATGTCATAAATCAAGTGCTTTATGGTGGCTGTAGGTGAATGTAAGTCTGTGTCCCCCGATCAAGTAGTCTGACGTGTCAGTGTTAAAACTGCTGTTTGCTGGCTTCCTGTGAGAAATGTTGTCATTCTAACAGCAAAGGTGTCCTTAAAAAGCCAAAGAGCACAACCACAGAAAAAGTAAAAAAGTAAAGTGCTTTTCAGACGCTGCTAGATGAAGGGTCATCTCTGCTTTGCTATGATACTAATATCAATCTAACTAACTACTCTAACCTCCCAGTAATCAGATGACTGTATTGAATGTAATGGAAATTATACATTTATTCTTAAATTTTAACTTTGAAGTTAAAAAGCCCTACACACCCATTGTACAGTCCCACAGCTATTTAGCCCGATGTGGATGTGCAAGGCATTTAATTTGCACACTGGCTTATGTTTAAGAAGCCTGAAGTCACACCCAACCACAGTGATAGTTTTTCTGATTTGGATTAGCTAACCTGCTGTAAACTAGCAAATGTTGGCAGCTTTCCCACTGATCTGCTTGTCACTTTCAAAGGCCACACGGCAGCAGCAAGTAATGAGAAGTAAGCAGATTTATCATACAAGCACTTTTAAAGAGACTTGTCTTTAGAGACTTGCCCTAGTGGACTGCCTAACTGGTTGTGATGTGTTTTATAGTTGGATAGCATAGCTTTATGCATGCTGAAAATGAACAGTATTTGGATACAACAAAGACTGATCCACTTAGTTTGGGACATGACAGCTGATCTATGCAGCTCTGTGAGGGGTTATTCAGTAGGTGTGGCTTAAGAGTAATGGTGCTGTCAGGCCTTTTTCTGCTTCCTATTTGTTTCTCTGTGGAACGTGGCAAAACACAAGTCACTTTCGCTGATGAATGGACCTGCCTCCTTCACTCAGCAGAGTTCAATCTGATTAAACTTTAACATGCAGAACTGCAGGGCTGTCCAGTGTCCAGCCAATCAGAGAGACAGGGTGGGACTGACCTCTTATTCAGGAAACATTGTTTATCTACATTGTTGTTTTATGACTGCAGGAGAAATAACGCAAGCAGCAGAGAAGGCAGGATGTAGTTAGTGAAGTGACATCACGTTAATAACAATAAAATGTTTGATAAAACACTGTATTATTTACAGCTTTTTGGACTGCTGCTGTTAGCTCAATATCTCTCACAGTTTATGTTTACAACCTTGTCAGGTAATTTCCTGTCCCACCTGCTTTTAACCACACTGTGAGAATACATTTTACCAGATGGATTTTGGTCTGACTGCAGCTCAACACTAGACATTGCACAAACCATAAATGATAAATGTCCACTGATTACTGATAATAGCAAACAAAGTTGTCTGAATGATAACCTCAATTCAAGCTTGTTTCAATTAAACTTGTCATGTATGTTAAATTTTAAGAGCAAAAGCAACTCACAGCTTTTCAATTCAGTTTCACCGTGGCTTAGATTTTTCTCATAGCAGACATTTTGACTCATCATAGCAGGACAAGTGGTCACACTGTGTGTGTGACTAAAAGGGCTACAATAGCAGAAATTGGAGTGATGTGGCTTTCTCAGACAGATTTGCTGCGCACCTCACCTCAGATGTTTTCAGTCAGTCAATCAGTAAAGGATATTCACTGTTTTTGTCTAGACAAGGTGTGTTTGAAACTTTGACACACACCCAAAGTCACAGGTCAGATTACACACCCTGTTCAACTAGTCCTTTATGCATGTTTTAGAAAATGACTCTGTCCTAATGCAGACAGATGGCTCACAGATTGCTGAATCACAGAGATACCTCCCAGGTCCTCCAGTTAACCACCACTTATGTCCTCTGGCCTCTGGCTCTAGTTAGGAGTCCTATTTTGTGTCCACATAAATAGACCACAGATCAATCTCTGGTGGGGGGTGGGGGGGGGTGTTGTAGTTGAGATTAACACACATTTAAACATTTAAATTCCTCCTTTCCTCTCAGGTTTACACCCGACTTCACCTCATCTCGAGTGATCCGGGAGCTGAAGTTGGTGACATGTGGAGGCTCCGAGTTTGTGTTTGTCCTGAACGCCTCCTTGCCCTACCACATGTTAGCTGCATGTGCAGAGACCCTGCCCAGACCAAGCTGGGAGCTGGAGCTCTACATCATAGTATCTCTCATTATGAGGTGAGTGTCGCTCTGTTCAGCACTGTGGCATGAAGACAGCACCAAAAGCACTATAACACAATCCTGTTATGTTTTGTGAAACTTCATTTCAACCGGACTAACAGTTGTTTTTGTGTGTGTCTCTGCAGTTCCATGTTTCTGTTGGTGATTGCCACAGCCTACCTGGAGGCTCAGAGCATCTGGGAGCCCTTCAAGAGACGTGTGTCTGTGGAATCCAACTCCACCTTGGAGACTGGGAGACCATTTAATCTCAGGGACATTGTGCAAATTCACAGTGATTCAAAGTAAGTGCAACATGGAAAAGAGTGAGTTGCACCCTGAGCAAATATTGATTAAGCAACATGATTACCGTAATTTCCGGACTATAAGCCGCTACTTTTTTCACACACTTTGAACCTTGCGGCTTAAACAATGATGCGGCTAATTTATAGATTTTTACGGGCTGACGAACTTCATGCTGCCAAAACATTTAGCCTCATCACATCAAACCAATGAAATTACCGAACAGGTCACAGTGGACCAATGAAACTGTTCGAATTAGATCAAACGCACTCACACTAAATTCTCTTCAGATCAGTCATTTTGCGCTTAATGCACACACCCTCATCATGGAAAATACAAGAAGAAATGCATATGATGCAGCTTTTAGAATCAGAATCAGAATCAGAATCAGAATAGACTTTATTGCCAAGTAAGTTTGCACATACAAGGAGTTTGTCTTGGTATATTGGTGCTAAAGGACAGTTATAGTAAAAGAAAAGAGTGAAGAGCAAGAAGCAAGATCTATATTTACAAGAAACATAAATATACATAATTAAAAAGTAAAGTGTAAAGTATAAAGTGTAAAGTGTAGAGTGCAAAAAGTTAAAGGCAATCGATCTGGCTGTCGAAAAAGGAAATAGATCTGCTGCATGTAAGCTTGGCATCAATGAATCGATAGTAAGACGTTGGAGACGGCAGCGTGAATGTGTAAATATCTCATGTTACAACGTAGACACCTGCGGCTTATAGACAAGTGCGGCCTATATATGTACTTTTTTTTTTTCTTTTTAAATTTTGTGGGTGCGGCTTATATTCAGGTGCGCTCAATAGTCCGGAAATTACGGTATCAATAATATCATTACTATACAGAAACATACATTGCTAATGTGGGAAAAGACCTTCTTTTTAAAGTATTCAAGATTTTGGAGAACTGCATGACCATTTCATTTACACTGAAGTAAATTTGTCTTGAATTGGTCAGATTCTGGATTAGGATTAGGAGCTCTTACACACAGAGAGGACATTCAGCTGCTCTTAGGTTATGGCCAAGTGCCTGTGGCTAACCACTGCCCACAGTTTTTTCCATGTCTGGTATTATAACCACTAGCCTGTCTTATCACAGGCTATTCAGACTACTGCATGTTTAATCTGAGGCTGTCTGTGAGAGTAGCTGTCTGACAGGCAAATTAGTGACTTCCCACTTTAAGTGCAGCTTCTCCCTAACATTTGCCTTTTTTCCTGAAGCAAACCACAGACTGATAACAGCAACTCTTAGCAACTTTATGGTGCCAGTTTAAACTTTCAAACAGACAATCTCAATGTGTATTCTGGTCTTATAAAGAGACTGTTTCACTGTGGTATTAAAAAGCATATTTGTTTTCTCTTTTTTGATAAATCGTTTGGTCTATAAAATATCTACAGATACAAAGAATGTCCTTGATAAGTTCTTAGAGCCTAAGGTAACAGTCCAAAACCCAAAGAGATTCAGTATACTGTAATGTAAGGTAAAGGAAAGCAGAAAATCCTCACATTTGAGAAGCTGAAATTATTAAAGATTTTGCAAGTCAAAGATTGACTTGAATGATTAATCAATTATCAAAATAGCTGTTTATTTTTCCATCAGTCACCTGACTTGTTGAATCAACCAATCAACGCTCTAGTTGTCTCTGTATTCTGGATAATGAATACAGGTGCTAGATGGAAGCTACAAGCCTAGTCTGTGGTATGTTTAAGTTCAACTTTACGTAGAAGACATGAGACAGTGTAAGCAATAGAAGGCATTTAGTCAGTCAGTTTTTGTTGGCATTACCTCTGTGAAGTCAACTCTGTGTGTCAATTAATAAACAAGTGAACAAATGTGAACAACTGTTTAACTTTCTTGATGTAACAGTACATGTAGGTTAAGGTAAAAAAGTAACTGAGAAAGTCACTTCCAGGAGATTCTCTGAATTCTGAATTTAAGAGGAAATTGATTGACTGATTGATGAGGAAAGTTGGTTTAAGTGTTGAAAATGTAACCACAGAGGGCAGATGCAGCATGGACTTTGTAATTTAACAGACTTCTCTATCAATACTCAGGTTGAATGATTACAGCGATTCACCCCAGAACTCCAGAGGATTATATGCATCCAGCAACGGAGCAGCGCGCGTCGGAGGCCGACAGGGCAACAGCCGCACCTTATCAGACTCAGACAGCCAAGATAAGAGGTCCAGGATTGGCTTCAGCCGCCCACCTATGCAAGCTACTTCCTCCCAGCTGACCAAAGGAAGTACAACCTCAGGCCAAGAAGGCCCTCCAGCTGCCTGCCAGCTAACCAACCGCAAGGCAAGGAGCACCAAACAACTGGACCTCCAGAGTCAAAATTTAGCCGGGCCGTCGCTGCCACACAGAGGCCTCTGCCCTGAGGATGCAGAATATGCCAGCCTGATAGGAGCCATGGACAACGACCTTGACCGTCCAGACTCACTCAGTGCCGAGGCTCTACAGGAGCAGAGCTCTCAGTCCATACAAAACAAAGGTACACACTGAGGCTTTTACCAGCAGAGTAGAGGTGCAGAAAGTCTCTGTAATCACTCCCAGGTTTTGAATGCGTGTGTGTTCATGTTGTTTGTAGTGTTGGAATGCAAAGGGAAGCTGCGGGGTAAAACAAAAGCCCAGAGGAAGAAGGAAGAGAAAGAGAAAAAATCAACAGGAAAGACTCTGGGAGACGAACTTAAAGATAACCTGGCTGACAATGACGACAGCTCCTCCACTACTACAGAGACCTCCAATCCAGATGTGGAGACAAACATCAGAGAGGTAAATAATGACATTGTCCAACTCCTTTCCTTTGCATCTACTAAAAATCTGCATGTTATTTAAAAATGTTTCCCATTATTTCCTCTAGGAGCCAGTGAAAAAGAAAGGAAGGACAGTAATCACCGAAAAAGCGAAAGAAGAAACTTCAAATTTCTTAATCAAGCCCAAAACCAAGAAACAAGGACCCACAAAGAAAGAGACCCCAGCAGAAAAATCCAGGTTTGCTTTTAATTAAAAGTGACAGCTGTAATGATTTTGTCTGTTTTTCTTTCCTCTTCTTGACAACTATCTATTGTCCTCAGTTCTCTGGAGCTGCCATATGTAACACCACTGGAGAACAAACAGCGCAAGAGCTTCACATCCAAAGGTCTCCACCCTCTCAGCAACATCCCAAAGACAAAACCTCTGCAGAAACAAAGATGTGAGTTTCATTCTGCTTAAATGCCGTCACTTTGCCTTTTCACTGGATATGTTTGTGACATGTTTGTTTTGGCAGTAGATGGGAAGCTGGAAGACGGGCGCCCCTCTCTGTTGGCCAAACTGTTGTCCAGCGGCTCGGTCCCTGAAGCGGGCCACAGCAGCAGCTCTGAGGGCGAGAAAGAGTTTGCCCCTCCAGAGTGGGACGTACCTCTTTCGAAAAACAGCGTCCGTAAGTCGACTCCTGAAACCATCCCGTCAAGTCCAAGCACCAGCCCTACTCCTGCCTGTTTCACACTCTCACTGAGCACTCTCCTGTTCTCCACAAGCAGAAGCAGATAGTCTTCAACAGATCTCCCTCCAGACAATAAACGCAGACCCTTTCCTGAAGAGATCCGCCACAGCCGGGACCTGCTCCCCTCCACCAACCTCCCCCAGCTTACTGTCCCGAGGCACCTACAGCAGTGTACTCAACAGTAACAGGTATCCACTTGGTCAAATGCACAACTGAACGTCACTAATAAAATGACAAAATAATAAAGGGACATTTCTTTTGACTGGTTTAAATCATCGGTGATGGCTCCTCCTCAGAAGGCCTGTGGTGTTCCCCAAAGCTCCATCCTTGGCCCACTGTTGTTTCCCCTGGCTCACAATATCTGTAAAGAAGGGTTCAATACCATTGTTAGACAGATGGCGCTCAGATTTGCCATGTTTAGTCCACTTCCGTTATATAGTGTCTTATCCATCAGAAATTAAGTGCTGGATGTCCCAACTCTTGCAGTGTCTGGTATTTTACTCAGTTTTGTTCTCTGTTATTTTAGAGTTCTGAGTGGATTTAATTTATAGAGCTGGGTTTGTTTTATCTTGATTTTCCAATGAAAATCATTTAGTAACTCTGAAAAGGAACATTTTTTATTATAATAAAGCATGCTTTTCAGTACACTGTATTTTTATCTGCACCAAAAACGAATCCAGATTGTTTGTGTTTTTCTGACACTTGTGCAGTGAAGGACACCAGAAGAAGGCCCCAGGAAATAAACTGTCTACAGCCACTCCACTCCCAGGCAAAAATGGGAACCCCACGTTTGCTGCTGTAGCAGCTGGTTATGATAAAAGCCCAGGTAAATATGTAACAATAAAAACTTGATCAAAGTGTGTACATTATTTTTATGATGACTTGTTTACAAGAGGACACTAATGCTTTAATTGTCTTGTCAGGTGGCTCTGGCCCAGGTAAAACTGACAGCCAAGGAAAGAGTCTGGCACACATGACATCAGTGGAAAGTGACAGCTCTGACAGGTAATGTGAGAAAAGGAGGAAACGTGCATCCAGGCATGACATCACGATACGATCCCAGTTGAACATTTGTATGCATATATATTTGTTTTTCTTCAATAGCTCTGGATTATGGAGTCCCATTGACACAGCCAGCAGTCCAAACTACCATTCTGCCAACTCATTCTCTGCTTTTGGGCCCAACAATTCCTTCAACCTGACGGGAGGTAACCTGCGTGGCTCGCAGACAAAGAGAAGAATGTAGAGTAACTGGTGTAACAGTTAACTGTTAACTGGCTGTGTTTGTGTGTTGTTTTTAGTTTTCAGTGGAATGAATCTCCCAAAATCGTCCGAGCCTCAGCAAAGCTGGCGTGAGTTCACCCCTGTACCCTCCTCCATCTGGGACATACCAAGCAGTGACTCTCTGCACTCCTGGCCCAGCAGCTCCAGCTCACCCACTGCCCCGACTGCAGTAAGATCCCTTATTTGGTGTTGATGTAGCTCACAGATCCTCTTTCTGTTCATGATACTATTGTGAGGCTTCTCTCTTTTTTTTTTTTTTTTTTTTTTCAGTCACTCCTGGGAAACACCCGCAGTCCCTGGTCTGCAACCACGCCCTTCGGCAGCTCCATTTGGTCTACAAGCGCAGATTCAGCCTTACACCCTTTTGCTCCAACTACCAATGCAACAACTCTGACTGATCTGGTCAACAGTTCCACCCCGTCGCCACCACCTTCCACCGAGATGAGTCGGACCTACAACCCATGGAGCATGTGGCGCCCCACCCTGAGCAGGCGTAGCTCAGAGCCCTGGCCCAGCTCCTCTGACAATGGCAATTAAACAGGACATGACGGCACTTAACAGAAGCATGTCATGGATTTGATGTGCTCTGTACGCTACATAAAATTATTTTTTAATCAGAGTATCCCAACAGAAAGCAATGTTACCTGAAATGTTTGGTAGCCCAGTGCTGTAGGTTACCAACCCCGCAATTTAGTTCTCTGCAGCTTTTTATTCATGGGGGCAGAAATGCTAACTTTTATTTGGATTTATTTTAACAGGTGCCCCTGAGTTAAAAATGATGATAGCATGGTATGTTAATGCCAGTGCAGGCATTTTGTTGATATAGAAAGGCTGGTAATGCTGCATTCCTTCTCAAAGATTGAAACATGGTGCAAAATCTCAAGACTCAGTATTAATGTTAGAACATACATCTTATTTTAAGCCGTGTCTTGTTTTCAAAATCATTTTGCATCTTATTGGCTTCCTACAAAACTTTGTTTGAAAAGTCAAATTTAAATCATTGCACCAGGCTTTTATTTGGCAGCAGAGATCTCTCGTAATCTGATGTGATTCTCAAGAACACCGACGGCCCAGAAAGCTTCATGAACATTTATGTTCCCCATTTTAAGGTTGGGCTCTGCCCTTAAGCAATCAAAGCCTTCTGTGAGAATAAATTGGTCAAATAATCAAAGAAAACTCAACTTCAGGTTTGTAAGGTACATCAGTTTTTGTCAGCAAATTTAAATAAAGGATTTAAGCAAAACATCTTTTTTGTGTGTTTTATTCCATATAAATGTGCAGCCACTGATTTGTGTTCATCTGATGAATGTAAGTACAATATTCACTCTCTTTTATCTCTGTTGTTGGCCTCTACCAGCTCCTGAGGCCAATACCAAATGCTCCCCACAGCTAGTCTCTAACTCTGCTGTTTGGATCTGAGCAGGTGGTGTACAGTGGAGCTGATCACCTGTGAACACCTGCCGCTTGTGGCTGAAAACGGAAACAATGCGTTAGCGTTAGATCGATACATTTAAGCAAAACACATATTTTCTACCAACATTGCCTCTTACATGGTTCTCCAAGGAGTCCACGAGAAACTGACTTTGCAGTATCATATCTGTTGAAATTAAATACACCATGGCTTTTGTGGGACCTGTGGAAAGTATCGTACATTTTAGCAGTACAACGCCAGAGGGTGAGAAACACATGACAGAACTGGTTTTCAGACACTAGTTTAATCATCTCACTGACTGCATCTGTATATGTCTCTCTGATATATGATCTCTTCACTTTAAGCATGTTACTAAGGTGAATATTTTTTGGCATACGTGTATCAGCTGACACCAAGTTTATAATGAATGCTGTAATTATACACTTCCTTGCTAAAATTACTGTTTGATAGTGTTACATGATATGATAGGAAAGGCATAACACACATTTATTTAAGTCTGGACGTAAAATGCACAATGTAATCAAGCTTGAAATGTAAGTTTAACTGCCCCGCTGTATTTTCATCCGGCCTAAGAAATGTTGTGTCTAAGTTGGCAATGTTATATGACATTATGCTCCGGGAAAACATATTTCTGTGTAATTCATACAGATTACATCCAACAAAAAAGTATGTTTCAAGCACTGCAGCAGTGAGTGTTGTCATGTGGTATCAAATGGTAACATTAGCTAGGAGGTGGCTAATATTATGCTAATATTAGCTGTTGTCCTATGGTAGCTAATGGGTTATCAAATATGTTGATTTTGTCAGATTCCCTATTTTTACAAACATGACGTTATCCTTTTGATAGCAGCATTTGAGCTTCCTATCCTGAGCGTGACATCAGAGAAAAAATGGCCACCATGTGACTATGGTGTGTGGTCTCACCTCCAAGCTGTGATTGAGTGTTTTTCTTTTAGCCATGAACAAGTTTTCCAAAAAGAAAAACATCCCTTCATGAAACATGTTTTTCAGGCATTTTAAGTCTTCCATACTTATCTTTGCAGCACACTTTAGTCAGTTCACATTAAGACATGTTTGCAGCTCAGTAACCTGTCCAGACACATAAATGACAATTTTACACTCTACAGTAGACAGAAAGCTGGAGGATGAGCGTCCCTCTCTGTTGCTACATTACTGTGAAGAGGCTCAGGCCCCGATCAGAAGTTTAGATGATGAGAGAGCTTACTTTTCCAAAAAGGGACCTATCCTTCTTGGGAACAGGGGCTGGATGTCCGGTGCCTGTTTCAGATATTTACTAATAAGTGTCATAAAGACCAAGAACTACAAGAACCTTGTGTGAGAGTAAACTGGTCCAACAGTACTTATTTGGATTTCATCCAAACACCTAATTTTTCTAATTTCTCTTTTTAATAATATGGAAACATTCTGAAATTAGCTTTTAATTATTCCTGAGTTGCACCTATACATTTACAGATTTGTGACAAATTACAGAAAGAGAGAGAGAAAAACACACAACATTTAGAAGGGCTTTAGTGCTCCTTGGCTTGGATCAAGTCTGTGGAGTCTCTGCTGGAGGGATGAGCATTATTCTTCGACAAGATATTGCCTCATCTGTTGTTTTGATGATTGTGATGCAGGGTGCTGTCTAACTTGTTGCTCTAAAACATCCTGCAGGTGTTCTAGCTGTGTTAACATGTGGTGGCTGTCAGGGCCATAGAATATGATTCACAATGTTTTCATACTGATCAAACCATGTGTGGGAGCATCTCAGTTTCTCATCTATTCAGATTTTCCTATTATTCTCCATCTAGGCACCAAGGGTTACTTATTACGTGGTTGTCTAAGAGACTCCATTAGTAGCTGACCAAACTTGGCAACATCACATTTAGACAGAACAAACACACTGTGGCTCTTCTTCAGTGCATTTGTGCGATCTAGCACCATCATGCCGCGACACATGGCACCCTGCAGCTCCACGCGAACAGGACACTCGATGCTCTCTGTCACCACGCTGCCGTTGATGCAGGCTGCCATTGCATAAGCATCATAAGAGACAAAGCCAGGTCCAAAGTACACGTCCCTCTTATTCATCATAGCCTCTTTGGAGTAGGCCCAGCATTTAGATGTTATCGTCTTCATAAAGCATGCAGCAGGTGCATCCTGATTGATCAACTCTTCAAAAAACTCCTGTAAAAGTCAGATTCATTAAATTAGTTTTACATGAAGACAGTTGTTATGCAGGTTTATGTAGTTCTATACATCTCACCCATGTCAGTGCGTTTCTGCAGGAGTACTCCCACGATGCGAGGTATGTAGGGCAGAGAAATTCTTCAAGAACAATATAGGCAGACTCTGGGTCTGTTGCAAAGTTAAACTCTGCACATATTGTCACATTCCCTTTACCTACAAAGACAAAGGCAAGTTATACAAACCTACAAGTCTCAGATACAAACGTGTAATCCTGTCATATTATTACCTTCCATATTGCCACCCATAATGTACAGATCTTTGAGCTTTTGGGGAAAACATGGATCCAGTCTGACAGCCAGGGCCAGATTAGTGAGTGGGCCGAGGGCCACCAAGGAGACCTGTGGGAAGCACGTTTTAGTAACAGAAACACCAGAGCGCAGCCACGGATTATAGACAGAGAGGGTTTCTCACCTGGTTCTGGTTTTCAGACACCAGTCTAATCATTGCATTGACCGCATGCTCTCTCTGGATTTTCTCCTCCCACTGTGGATCTCTGTCTTCAAGCACGTCTCCAAGTCCGTCACTTCCAAAGTGGTCACTACATGAGTTACTGTCTCCGACCAGAGGACCACCAGAACCTCGAAACACTGGAATCTGCAGGGGAAAAAAAAAGTTCTGCTCAACCCTACTATTCATGTTTCCTTATTACAAAATCTCAACAGGTTTTTTTTTTAATTAACCCACTTAATCCCTCTGAACACAACAGTGACCAATAAAACGTTTCTACTTTTCAGGCTAAAATTGACAAAAATGTGTCTATTTTGTATTCATTCTCTTATGGGCCACGTCCCAAACATGCAGTACACACTAAGTCAACACTAGCTTCCAGCTGATCCTGCCTGCATCTAATACAGGCAAATGAGTGTAGAAGAGCCAATGAAACAGTGGGATTCATGAGTGATTGGTTGAGTGGTCAAACAAGACCTCACATAAGAGAGGCTGTGTCTGATTTCTTTCTCACACTATCAATAACTGCAGCTGATTGTTAGAGAAGCAGGGAATTTTAACCACTCTGCTCCACTCTTTTAAGAAATAATGTACTAAATTAGGTCTAATGTTTGTGTTATCAAGACAAGGAGGACACATTGTGGAAGCTTGAAATTCTTCCTGTTTACATGAAGTTGTGTAGGACACACCTCTCCATTACTACAATATTAGTCATTACCTGCTCCACTGGTCCACTCCAGCAGATGGCAACAACACCAAAACAAAGACAGAAATAGCAATATCAAGACAGTATATTAGGCTAAAGTGTGAGCTGTTTCCTTTTCTTCTATGCACAATTGCATATTTGTATTGTTGTAATTACTGCAAACTTAAGCCTTAAGCAGAAAACCTGAATATGACAATCAAGTCAAGATAACGCTTTCTTATGTTTACAAAACATGGGAATTAATGGTCATTCAGCATTTATTATTTATTTGAATTGAAAGTTGAAATTTAATGAAATTTTTTTTCAGTCCAAGGTTTCTTTTGTTTTCTAGAGGATCGTTCTGCCTGATTCAACTGCTGAGTAAATGTTACAGTTTTCTATAGTTGGAGTCCAATCTCAGTGCACTAAGCTGGACAACAAGCTAAGCAGAAGTCCTCAGAGCCTGTAGCCCTGCTACAGGTGAATAAACACCAGCCATTACCAAAGCATCTGCAAAATCTCTTGGGGGAGGAGGTCAGCAAAGTGGAGAGTTATTCATTACCCATCCTCTGTCAACAGTCAGGGCTGTCACTGTCTCTCCCTGACTTTAGCCAAACAGTTTTTGTGCCTAACCGAAACCAAACCTTCACCACATACATAGCAGATCAGAAAACTGTCACGTGATTCATTTTGTTTTAGAAAGCACTGTCCAATTGTGTTAACCTGCCGATCAGAAAACACTCACCAAAGGAAAGGAAATGAAAACTTAGGAATTAGGTTAAAGAAAAATGTAATGTGTAATAAAAAGAAGTGAGACTAGAATGAGACAGTGAGCTTATTGTGAATTCAATTGTTCTGAATTGACATCATATGTATTCAGGTATATAATTGTTTAATATTATTAATATTGTTTGTTGTGTTTAAATACAGCTTCAGTAAACTTACCCTCTCCCGCTCACAGACGGAGAGCACCCTCAAAACGTTCTGACACACATTTTCAACTGCTGCGTTCCCAAACACGCAGGTAATGCCCAGGATCTGAATGTTAGGTGCTGCCAGGGCCATCATGATAGCCTGAGCGTCGTCGATGCCACAGTCTGTGTCAATGATCACCAGTTTCTTTGCCATGGTCGTCTAAAAAAATTCAGATTTCCAAAATCACTGTCACTGTTTGGTAATTTGTATTCACTCTGCCAGTCTCCAGAAGATCCTGGTGGCTGAAGCTAAGTTTACTTATACATAGGGATAAAAACCTAGACTGAATGAGACACAAAATAACTACAAATCAACATTTTTAAATAGTTTTCCTTGTCTTTAAAGCCATAGCTAAATGGCTACATACTTATGTACCATGTGGTGCATACTTTATGGTTGTTATGTGCCTAAATGTAGTCATTTTGCTTCTCTTTGTGGTCACTTTGTTTCCCTCTCTGATCATTTTTATGGTTCTTTAAAATATTACACAGTCATTTCAAACAGAGGTCTCTGAGCCAGGAGCTCCTGGGCCTGTTCCCGGTGGACCCCTTCGGTAAACCTGCCATACTTTCAGAGGTTCTGTACAAAGTATATTCGATCTTAAATAGTCTTGTACATTGGGTAATGGGCCCTCTCGTTTTTATCCGGTCTTTTTTTCTGATTTCACTATTGTAAACAGACCAAGAAAGCAAGAGACACGTCCTATAATAAGGATGCAGAGCCTCTAATAAGTGATGTGGTTCATTAGGTCCTTTGCTGTAAGATAGCATTATCATCTTTTACTGTAAAGTCAGCACACTTAACAAAAAAGTTACACCGTTGTATTGCATTGACAGCTATGAAATTCTCTCTTGAACACTTTGTGGCTAAACGTTTCTTTACCAAAGGCAGAGTCGATCATTTAGTATATTTTATTTATTTGAAGTTGTCATAATGTAGTGCAGAAGTTTCCCTTTTGGCTTTTACAGGATTTAAGTGGAAGCACTTACCTTCAGTCTGTGAAGCAAAGTTTACAGTGTCACAGCCGTGGCTCCTCTGATTGGTTTGAAATGTAGGATCTTTTCAGCGTTTACTAAGACGGGTGTGCAGGCGCTAAGGAAGTGACAAATATTTTTATAGTTAATTTAATATGATGCAATAAAAACGATTTGAATAAGCAAAATTCTGTGTGTGTATAACCTCATCGTCGAATTGAGTGTTTAATGTAATTATCCGGGTTTATTTATTTGTTTTTGACACCCCGTTTGCTACTCAGAATGGTACAGTCCTTCAAACCTGCACAGGAAGAGGATAAGGGTCAGGAGGACGACGTTTCGGGATCATTTTCGTTAATTTTTGACATGTCCAAGGCAAATGTGCACCAAGGTTTAGTGATGTGTGGTTAGCTCGATGTTTTGCCAGTTCCCAGCTTCGTTTTCTCGTGAGACATTTCACACGGTGTGATGGAAAAAATAACGTAACAGCTGGGCGTGTTTACGTCGGCTAACTACAGTACAGCTCTGATGTAGCTGTGTTCATCTGGACTACAGCGGCTTCACAGGTGAATTGTTAGTTAATGTTCAATAATAAGATCCACTTACGGCTGTTTTTGTAATGGGTGACTTATTAGAGGTTAAATGTAATGTTGTATGATGCTTTGTAGTGCGGCTGTAAATTAGAATAGTGACATTCAGGGTTGTGACTTTGAAAACCCTTGTACAAAGATTGTTTATGTGATCAGATGTTCCCGTGAGTCCACAGTGTTGGGACTCACTGCGCCTCCCCTACAGCTTCCCTTTATATCTGTGTTTCTAAAAATGCCTGTCCTTTAATCCCCAGAAGAGACAGCCATCACTTCAACATCACAGTCAGCCTCAGCCAGTTCTCTCACCCATCATACAAGTAGCTGCTCAATGCCTAATACATCGGAAGGTCAAGGAGCAAACCTATCTGGGCCAGCAGAACCGTCAGGGCTGCAAAGGACCACTGATGGGGAGGAGGAACACAGTCTGATCAGCTCCCTCGCCCGGGACGCTGCCAGAGTAAGGAGGGCTTCGAGCGCTGAGCTCCACCTGCCTTGGACCTGCCCGGTCACACACTCCCGAGAGAAGTTCTACACAGTCTGCTCTGATTATGCTCTGCTCAACCAGGCTGCCTCGGTGTACTGTCCCCCAAACACAGCCAGGGATGTGGTCCAGAACAAGCAGGATGAAGGGGCCCCGCTGGTGAAACCCAAACCCTCAGCTGACTTCAGCGCTGGTCAGACTGGAGGGGCCCATGTGGGATCAGACGGGGACTGTGACATGGAAGAAGTGCTCTGTGGAAACACAAAGCCTATTTTGGCCTGGGAGATTGATACAGCAGACTTTGATGCTGTGCTAACTAGAAAAACAAGAACAAGTAAGAAAAATCTTATTATTAAAGATTAAAGTCTGTGAAATGAATTTATACACTTTGTCAGCAAAGACTGTTCAGGCATGTGCAGTTATCTTACCATCACCCAAAGCTGCCAATCCTGCATTCCTGTTTTAAATATAATGAAAGGATTTGACCATTTAACTGTTTTTATAAACTGCAGAACAGTTTTAATACTGGTGTTTCTTATGCTGATTAATATTGTATTTCAGGCAATGTGAAGAAATGCAGCACCAAGAAGATGAAGTCATCAGACAGACCCAGCCGAAACCTGCAGGATGTCCCTCCTCATGCCTCACTGGAGGAGATCAAACAGAGAAAAGTGTTCGACCTCAGAAGATGGTAATGACAGTTTAAAAGAAAACACAGAAGCGAGCTTGACACCAGGCTGTAGCAGTGCTCTTAGTTCCAAAACATTCTCAATATATATTAATTTATGGAAAAATGAAAAGGTTGTGCTCACTGTGTTACACATGCAGTAGGTGCATGAAATCTTAAAGGTGCTGTATGTAAGTTTTTGCTGTCACTACATAGCCAGTTTTAGCATTAACAGCTGTCTACTTACAGTGAGCTTCAGCCACTGTTGTGTTTACAACACATGAAGTTAGAATACCTCCTCTGGGCAGTGTGCATTCTTCAACCTCTCATGTATAGACTGGACGCTCCTATGACTCACTATTGCAAAGTGGTATCACGTGAGGGGACAGGGATAGGTTAGCATGCTAACTTCAGTAGAGGAAAAGTCATAGAAGAAAAACAAGAGTTAACTTTGGTGTTGTTTCCAGCTGCTGGAGACAGCTCTTAGTGAGAAAAGGAATAACTCACATTGTTTCTTCTAGACTGGCATCTTAATAGTTGCAGTGATAGCAAAAACTTACATATAGCACCTTTAACGTGTACTTGAAAATTCAAAAAACTATCAAAGGAAGGAGAGTGTTCTTTTGACACTTTTAGGCAGAGCAAGGAGAGGAGGTATATCAAAGCCTTTCTTTAGTCAGGTATACTGGTTAAAACGCAGATTGGTTTCGACCTCACCTGGTTCTCATCAGGATGGAAATAGTAAAAACAGACTGTATATGTTGTATTCTATGTTACTTGGATGATTTGTCCCTCAGGTATTGCATCAGCCGGCCTCAGTACAAGACTTCATGTGGAATCTCTTCTTTGGTGTCCTGCTGGAACTTCCTATACAGCACTCTGGGTGCAGGAAGGTGAGCAGCACATGATGTCCTCTATCAGATTTCATGTAAAAATAAAGCTCAGGAGGTGGCCACTCAAATCAGTACAAGTCAGTTTAGTTCAAGTCACTTCAGTGTCAGCTGTGACATGGTAGCCCCCGTCCTTGCAACTTCTGCAGCTGTCACTTTATATGATTAAAAATGAAGGCGATTAGATGCACCCTTGAGGTGAGCCACTTCTTGTTGCCACAGTTCCAGATAAACAGCGACTGGCCTGTGCTCTTTAAGTTGTCTTGGATTAGTTATCGTTGGAACTGGTTCTGCATGAGATTATTTCTATATTTTCCATTGCACTTCCTAATAAGTGTACATGTATTTGTGTTGCTAGCCTTCCACCCATCTCTCAGGAAGAGGCTCTGCATATTCTGGGGTTTCAGCCACCTTTTGAAGAAATCAAGTTTGGTCCTTTCACCGGGAACGCTACTCTAATGCGGTACACAAACTGCTCATTAAGACTTTTTACATAATCACTTTTGGAAATGTATGCAGCTCAGTAACCAGTACATCCTTCTTACAGGTGGTTCAGACAGATCAATGACAATTTCCGAGTGCGAGGTTGCTCCTACATTTTGTACAAACCACATGGAAAACACAAGACAGCAGGAGAAACAGGTGAGTCCCTCAGCTGCCATACTCGACTACATGTCAGCTCATAAAGAAAAACTAAATGGAAGTGACAACCACTCTAATCTTTTTAGCCGAGGGAGCGTTGATGAAACTGACACAAGGGCTGAAGGATGAGTCTATGGCCTATATTTACCACTGCCAGAACCACTACTTCTGCCCAGTGGGCTTTGAAGCCACACCACTCAAAGCAGCAAAGGCTTATAGGTAGGTCACATCACTGTAGTTAAGGTACATTATTTTCACTATAGATTATTCTTCTGATTATTTTTTTGACCATTGTCTAGTCTAGGGTTTTTCAGTCTGACACTGTTATCTGGTTTTAAAGGGAGCATCTTTCTTCTGCGATTTCTGAAGAGATTTATGGATTTTTATTTGCAGTCATCATCGGTCTAATGTCTTGTTCAACTGACAGTTAAAAATCCAAAGATATTCAGCTTACAGTGACTTGAAACAAAAAAGCAGAAAATTATCAGATAGTAGATGCTGGAACAAGAGAAGGTTTACCATTTTTTTCACTGTATTTGCTTTAAGAGTTTATAAACTGCTGAGTGTTTTTCTCTGTTGTGAAGGGGCCCTCTTCCCACAAATGAAATGGAGCACTGGATCCTAATTGGGGAACCTAGTAGGAAACACCCAGCTATTCACTGTAAAAAGTAAGCTCTGTTCTCTGTTCAGACCAAGTTTTATCAGCACTGTTGTTCAGTTGAATAACATGAGAAACCTCTCTTTTCAGATGGCAGGACATTGTGACTGACCTCAACACACAAAATCCAGAGTACCTGGACATTCGTCACACAGAGAGGGGGATTCAGCGCCGCAAAACCAAAAAGGTTCCTCTTTCACATGTGATATTTTAAATGCAGCTCCTTATGTAATCACACCTGGGATAGAACTAAAAGATGCTCCCTGGCACACAGGTCGGTGGCAACCTGCACTGCATCATGGCCTTCCAGAGGGTGAACTGGCAGAAGCTTGGTCCCTGGGCTCTGAATTTGGAGAACCTGCGCCACGACTTCCACCACTCCAGCACAGAGCGGGCCCACGGACGCAGCTCAGAGGACACAGAGGAGAGGACATCCACCAAGCGCCTGGCCCACCTGGGACGCTCACACAGTATGGGAAGTCAGAAAGACACCAGCTGGAAACGGCTGTCCAACACTACAGAGTACAGACAGAAGAGCTCCCCTGACAGCGATCTCGAAGAGGACATCACAGACTGAAAAGGTTTATTAGGCCACACATGGGGAGGACAAAATAACAAACATTATAACACAGTATAGTAGCCTTAAGATACATTTAAAGGTCTGGGGTTACTCTATATTTTACTGTCAACAAAAGACCAAAACAAACGATGTGTTAGCTCATCTGTCTGTACTTTCTGACCTCTTAAATCCAAGCCCATTGGTTCCTAATGAATATATGGTCTTTAAATATACATCACAAATATATAGTTTTATGTTTTAAAAAGGCATAATAATGTCCTAACACAGCTGGGCACTGTAGTTATTAGCAAACAACATTTTAAGGAGAGTAAATTGTGAATTTGTTGGGGACTATTTTCATTGGATGATTAATACACAGTTAGTGCTTTAGTGAGTATTTCCTGAAGCATGATGGTATTTGTGGGATTATTTCAAAATAAACCACAGTGTCCATGTTCATTATAATGAAGGAACATGTCACCCAGTGCAATAGTGTGGCTCACTGATGTTTTTTCAACATATCTGGTCAATAATAGAGCTCTGTGGCTCTGGATACATGCACAGTACTTGTTAGTAGGACACATACATTGTTGGTTGTGGTCTTTTCATGGGATTTGTTAATAAGAAGAAAAATATAGAATATCACCAGACTTTTCCTTTAATATTGGTGAATTAGTGCCAGATTTAGATTCAACTCAACAGGCATTTTGAGGCCATAACATAGTTTGCAGAGCTTTTAATCAAGTATTCTGTTGAATATGGTGTTGGTTTCTACTGTTCCTATTCGTCCTCATGATTTTAAATGACACATTTATGTCATTTAGCAATGTCTAGACTGCAACTGATGAGCCAGCAACTGCTATAAATCACAATTACACAGGCAGCTACACAAGAGAGCCACATCAAATTGATTATTAATTAACAGTGTGTGACAGTTTTATTCGTGATCTTAATGTCTTTGTAAGTCAACTTTAGAGGCAGCATATGGCACACTGCAGGCACACAGAGGATGGATAGCTGCTGTCTTGATTGCTTGAGCATCGGTTTCAAACAGGAAAGTCTTAAAATCATGATGGCAAACTGCAAACAGAGGAAAGCTTCAGTGACAGCAGTCTTGATACGACATTTTCTGAGCAAAACATCAAACTATGGCTTCAAAAATCAACACTGAGTTGAATCAACATTTCTTACAGTTTTAAAAACTGAACGGCAACATGAGCTTCAAATGGTCGCCCCATTGTAAGGTGTTTCTTTTATTTTGTCCACCCATGTATTTAAACCAAAAGTGGGAGATGAGGTGTTTTCATGTTACAGTCACACTGCAGGATTATTTTCATTTCATCCAAATATTAATCACAAACACATTTCTCTGAATTATGTTTAAATCACACCATCTTTAATTCACTGCACTGATCCTGTAAGAGTGTACATTATATTCAACTAGTGCTGTCCAGGAAACACACGACAATGACACATTTACTGTAAATTCTGTTCAACGATGATACACCTCCATATGTCACATGTAGAATAAGTGGACTTGTTTTGCACCTGACGTACAGTGGTTAGTTCAGTGGAAATGCCGTCCAGTCAAAGTGTTGTGAAAGCGGCTGACATTTTGTTGTGCTTTGTGAAACCTACAGTAAGACTGTTGTGTAGATGATCCCAGTTTTTAAAAGACAGGAACTGTACAGAAGTGATAGTGGAATCTCTCATTCACCCAGAAACAAAATGTGAACCACAGAAAGTCAAGACTGCATGCTTTATTTTCATGTTTATGTACAGACATAATTTGTTCTTACACTTTTCTTTGCACCTTTGTGGTGTCATCTGTCTTTGACCCAACACAGATGTCATTGTGTACTCATGTGAATTTGATGTAGTGGTTTATTTATTTATTTTACAATAAATGAAGATTTTTATAAACTCCTGGATCAGACATACTTTTTTTTTTTTTTTACAGCAATCACCATTATATTTTCACTGCAGGGGCTGGAGAAGTGCAACCTTTTAACTGCTGTCGTAACTCTCTTATATGAGTAGGACCAATACGGCAGCAACCTCCTAATGAAAAAAAGAGACACTCATCAGAGAATACTGAAAAAAAAAACAGGACAAAAATTAACAGAAGAGAAAGTAATTGATCTTACCAATCAAAGCAGCTCCTTGCTTCATCCATGTACAACAGAGTTCAGGTTTTAATGCTGATGTTTTCTCTGATGTTAGCCACCTTTGTATGACAAAAAAAACAGCTGTGTCTGTGCACTTTGAAAAAGATATAATTGAAAATAATTACTTTCAGATCTTGAAGTTTACTTTTTACAAACTGCTTTGCATATGCAACAATATATTTTATGTAAAAAATTAAAGAAGTTCATTTTGAATTGACTCAGATATCTCACTCCAGACAGGATACATAAGATATCAAAGGATAATTCCCCATATTGTTCCTGATGTAAAAGCAAAGAAGAAACATTTATGTGTCTTTCTTGGCAGTCCGAGAAATGTTGTCATTTTTGGAAAGCTGATCTGATATTACAAATTATACTTCCCTTTCATCTGAAACACTCATTTTCCAGCCACAAACCAAACAAAATGTTTGGATGTTGTATTCAGTGACTCAAACCACAATAAAAGCTTTGCTTTGAGCTGTACTGTGGTTACACTACACCACAAATATTTTCTAAGTAAAATGATCAACAACACATCTTAACAAGAGATGGGTGTTGTTAAGTAGTATTTTGGCCATCCTTTGCACAGTGACTTAGAATAAGTGAGCAAGAGATGCACAATATTTTGTTATAGGAGTCAAATAGGTAAAAACACAGTAGCTATTAAAAGCTGTGACTGTATCACTACAACTCCTTGACTATGGACTCACCCCCGCTCAGTGTCCCACTCCTCTCCACTGTTGGGGTACACCACCCAGCTCATGTCTGGGCTCCTTAGGGTCCCGGCAGAGTCCAGCAGTGGCTCTACCAAGGCTGGCGAACAGCAGTTGACTCCTACAGCAACCAGCTGCGTGGATCTGTTGGCAATCTGCACTGCATCTGTGAACAGGCTGCCGTCTGATATACACCTCCCATCCTGACACAGTTTTTGTAGAAAACGTTAGTCATGTATACACACTATTAAATCAACACTAATTGTACTTTTCACATGCAGTGGTTACCTTACAGGAGAAGGAGAGCCAGGCTTTAGAGTTTGGGAATTCTCTCAGTAGCTCCACCAGAGCCTTCGCCTCTTTGAGACTTGGGATTGTCTCAAAAGCAATGAGATCAGCTCCTGCTGCTGCTAAACAATCAACCTGTGGCCGATGCCAAACTTTAAGTTCCTTGGAAAAGAGGAAGACATAATGTTAACAAATAAATCAAAAACAGGTCAACATTCTGATGAATTGTTTTGTGATTTCTCACCATCACACAGTATGTATAACTTTAATATAACCAGCATAGGCATGCTGAGAGCCACTCACCTCAATACTCATCTCCTCTGCATAAGCCCCAGTGTACTCTGAGCCATTGTGCAGAAAAGCCCCGTACGGTCCAACAGAGCCTGCCACCAAGGAATGTCTCTGCCCTTAAGAAACAAAAACCAAAACATACTGAAATAACATCACAATGCACAGAAACACGGTTTCCACTCAGCTTAGAAAATGCCAGAGTGTATAGTGCTGTACCTGTTGGATAACTCTCAGAGACAAATCTCTGTACCGACTCTTTGGCCAGATGAACTCCAGACATCAGCAGCTCTCTGGCACTTTCAGAGCTCACATCCAGGTGAGTGATGAATCCTGTAATACTCGCCTGGTATGTAGCTGTGGTGATAACATCTGCACCACTGAGGAGGAACCTGTGGTCAGATTTTTTTTTAAAAAAGGTTTCTGTAGGTTAATATAATTTCTTCAAATCCAGACCCTAACATTTTACATGGACCCACCTGTAATGAACATCTCTTATGGCCTGGGGATTAGTACACAGAAGCCTGGCACTCCACAACGGATCTCCCTAAGAAGTGTGAACCACAGACATTTCAGTCTACCTTTTAAATTTGAAATGCGTTTGACTGATATAAAATACTTATCTAATTTTTTTCTGTAAATTTTCAGATGTCCTCTTGCATTTGGAGATGGTACATGGCAATAAAAATGTTTCTTGACAACCCACCACAAGCATGATTATTATTTATTATATGTAAACAACCTTTAAACCTTCATATTGGTTATGTACCAATATATTCACATAAAATATATATGATATTCATATTGTTTGCACTAAGTTCACTAACATAAAAGTGTACTAGCTACAGATCATATACCGGGGGAAGAGCAGTGAATAAGGCATTTCCAACACCACTGGCTCCCCTCAGTGCATTTACCCTGCAACAACAGCAAAAGCATGACGTAGTTCTCTTTTTCCCAGAGGTGGAAAGTTATCAGTAATGTTGTTAAGTAAAGGGGGAATAGCACAGAATTGTACCTGAGTATTTTAATTTATGCTCATTTTTACCTTTTCTCCACTACATTCATTTGTCAGCAGTAGTTACAAGTTAATTTGCAGATGAAGATTTTAAAGCTATATAATGACCATGTAAATAAAAATAATCCAGTAATAATGCAACAATAATGTAGCACTGACAGGGCTGCTTTTGGCTGCATTGTAAGTACTTTAACTTTTATACTTTAAGTGCATTTTAATGATAATACTTACATACTTTGACTTGAATTAGATTTTGGCTGCAGGATAAAAAATGTTAAATTGTAAAATTGCCACTTTTGCCTAAGTAAAAGTTCTGAATACGTTTTGCACCACTGCTATTCCCATAGTTCACTTAAAAATAATATCAGATCACAAATTATAACCATAGTCTATGATTATAACTCATGTTTTCCATTTCTTTTAATTAGTTGCCAATCGCCGTCGTTGGCAGTTACTATGGAAACACAGCTCTTAGGTGTGTAAAGTTGGCCAACTCTGCGGGGTCAAAATGACGCAGTTTTAATTTTGTGCAGCTGTATAATTATGGTCAATTAGTCCAAGACTGTTTACTCGTTCTACTAAAATGTAACATCTGGACTGTTACATCCGGGTAACACATAGACTGGACTGTTGGAAAAATGTCCAGCTTAAATTTAAAGTGTATACATTTGGATCACATGGTCAAGATGTGTTAAGCTATATGTGGTCTTAGCTAATAAAATACGTACACTTTCTATTGATGCTAATTACATGATGAAAAAACACAGCTAGTATAAACACGAAGCTGCGCAGTGGAGCCTATGTGCTGTGAAATGAAAATTTAAATGAGACATCAACGCTGACTGGTAGAGACCCCCCGTTAATGCTGGGAAGCAGATGAATATACTTTTGATTATTCTTTGTTATGTTTTACCTGTAAATTCCTTCCTTGCGCTTCCAGTTCAGTTGCTAGTCCACCATCCAGAATCAAAGGTCCATTATCACTCATGTAAGGTCTCAGACGAGAACCCATGGAAAAACACTTTAATTCAGAGACACTGACGTTATGTCCAAGGCTCTTTTTCACACTAAACACACACAGTCGAGGGGATAAAACTTTTCACACAGACGGCTTAAATATACCAACCGTCAACTTCGTAAAAAAACTGCATGAAGTATAATAAAATACACTTCAGGTTATTTTCAGACTGTTGTTGTTCCGGGTTACAAAGAAGGTTCAAACGTTGCGTTTACAGCTGCTCGAAATTTTAAAAATTATGGCGATTCCGACTTCCACAATTCCACGAGATGGCGCATTATTACACAATGACTGCAGTCAGTTAGAAAATGCGTACTGTTGTACCATAATATGGACTGGCTCACGAATGACTGAATTCTTGAGACTTTTGACACTGAACAATAGAATCATCACTTGAACAAGACTACAGCACCATCAACTTAGACTTTTTTCCTGTACTTATCTGCCCCATTAACATTCATTATTATATTCACTGTTCATATGTCTAATATATATATGTTATTTCTTGTGTCGAGTATAACGTGTTACTTTTGCTGCTGTTTTCTACAGCTATACCAAACCTCGAAGAGTAGTAAAGCTATATCATTAGCTGAGTTGCATCAAAGTCCTTCCAAGACTTCTATCGCCTATAGTTATATTTCCATAACTTGAATGGAGGTCACCGTTACAACGCTTAGTGAACGCACCTCGACTTGTCACTGCAGTTACTATAGAAACGAAGCATATCCTCTGAGAGCTAACGTTTACAAGCAGAGAATAGTACTGGGCCATGTAAATGCTGTTAGTTTAAAAAAAATGGTAAGTTATGTTTGTCCTGTTCAATTACGATATTAAGGGCACACTACATAATACCGATAGAAACTCAGGCGCGCTTGAACGGACCAAACGGACAATTGTTTGCCAACGTTAGCATAGCAACCACAGTTATGCTAATGTTATTGACTAGTTAGCTTGTTAACTACTCTAGCTAAACTATAGTTAGAAGTTTTATTAATGTAAGTACTCTGGGGTAACCAAATGAAGTAACACAGGGTTTATATGGAGCTTTGAAACAGCAACAGTTGGTGGTAAATAGCAACAAACGAGCTAAAGTCAGTAGGTACACATTTACAATTAGCTTAAGTTAACGTGTAGCTACATCTCATTAACGTTAATTTACTGCCTGAATATTAGAACGTAACACAGAATGTCCATGTTTTGTGAATTATGTTAATCTCAGTTCAGAGGTCAATATATTTTACCAAACTGTCTCAACTAGCTAGCTTGTTGGCCAGTACTTAAAGTAAACCTGACTTGGACAGGAAGGAACAGCTGGCTGGATGTAGTTAAAGAGGAGATACAGTGACAGTAAGCGTGAGCCTGAGTGTGGCAGTGAGTAAGCTAAACGGAATAAAACATAAAAATTTGATAAAATGATTTCATTCACCAATATATAAATATTTGGAGATTTTACATCGTCCCCCCATTGTTGTAGAGCTGAGGAGAAGGATTGTTTATTTGCCTACTAAGTCGTGGTCACAGGGGCTGGATTTTTCTCAAGTTATTATAATAGACTGAGGACAAGGAAGCACCTTGAACACGTTGTCCTTCACAGACACCAACCCACTCACGCTAGGGTCAGGAAACTACCTTAGAAACTAGAGCTCCCGTGGTGACTGTGCACAGACGGTGCTGAGAGCCAAAGAAAGGCCTCTGTTGCTGTGAGGTGACACTGCTAACAAATAAGCTGCCATTTCAGAAAAGTTAACAAAGTTCAAGCTAAACTAACAAATGAACTTGAATCAATCATTTGAATTTATTGGAGTCCACTGCCTTTTGGATTCTTCATTGTTTTTGGTAGAAAAATAAAATCCAATCTGCCATTGCTCAAGTGTTTCTGTTAGCTCATTCTAAATCGCTCTTAATTGTTAACACAATCACAAAAACAACTGTCATATGTTAGCACCTATTTGCTGTGAAGTAGGTTGACATGCTAACAGGAAATTTCCAGTTTGTGGGAACCCTACTTGCTAAATGAGGTCTACCACAGTCTGCCATGTGACCAAACTTATACTTTGAATCAACTTGCATAGACATGAGATTTTATCAGGTAATCTAACACAGTCCACATCAGTTGTACATTTATTTTTGTAAAAATTACTGTTGTGTGGTTGTGCAGTGGATTGTCAGACTGAAAAGACAGTTTTCTGACAGTAACGCAACTTTGACAAAACCAAATGAGACTTGGTGTTCACTGTATTATATTACCTAACTCCAACACGTTTCAGGTCTCTGCAAGTTGATGTTCATAGTCAAAATAATGACACAATCAAGACACAATCAAAAACCTGAAACACAAAAGCATTCATTGAAAAATAGTTAACTGTAATGTCAAGTATATGTGGATTGTAGTAAATGGACTAAAACATGCACACACAAAAAAATAATAATTGACAGGCTCTTTTACAAACTTAAACTTTGTGTTTTCCTTGTTCTCATATTGGGTTATAATAAAACAGTCTGGGTCTATATCTGTGACTGAGGCCTATACAAATATATTTCACATGAAAACCTTAATTGTGTGCTTCCGCATTACTCTGATTTGATCTGTTGTTTGACTTTATCAGGAGGATCGCTATGCCTTTCTTACTGAGTGGTATGACCCTACTGCAGCTCTCCTGCGGCGCTACCAACTGTTCTACTACCCCAAAGATGGCTCAGTGGAAATGGTAGACATTTACTACTGTAGTTAGTTATAAATCTGTTGTTTTGTTGGATGCTACTGTCAGTAAAATGTATCAAGTTTTTTAGCCTCAAAATCATAGTATTTAAGGAGACTGCTAGAGCATGATGTAAATATGTTCTTTACAACTGTGAATGACACTGACAGCACGCGGATAAAATTTAGATGTTAGAACAGTTGTCATTTTTATTGCTGACTTTTGAAGTGTATTTGAAGTGCTAGAGTGTAGTATTTTTTAAATTGTCCTTTAATGCAAATATCAGATTTGTTTCTGAAAATCTACCAGTGTATTTGTTTTTATTTGCAGTTTGATGTAAAGAACCAGCGAATATTTTTGAGAAGGACCAAATATGATGAAATCCATCAAGAGGACTTGTTTGTTGGGAATCGAGTGAATGTGTTCTCACGGCAGCTTAATCTGATTGACTACGGGGATCAGTACACAGCAAACAAACTTGGCAGCAAAAAAGAAAGGTATGATTTGCGTGGTTGTGCAATAAGTCTTTATTATCCTCACCAGTTTACATGCCTCGCAGCACCTTGTAAGTAGATCATGCAAGTGTGGCTCATAATCTTTATTTGAGCATTATTTTTTGTTTATATATATTTTTTATCTTAATCTATTTTATGCCAGATTGCTTGCTCCTTTGTATTCTAAGATACAGTATTGTCAGTGATGCATGCTTATCAAGCAGCGTCTGCCAGAAAATAGATTTGTATTGTTAGCAACTGCAAAGTAAACAATATGATTTCCGTTGTATGCATTTGACTAACTGATAATAGTCATTTTTATATAATTCAGTTTTTTTGTGCTGTGGCCACAGTTTGCCTTCTATCCAGTGCATATGTATGTACAATATTGAACCCAACATGAAAATACTTCATAAACACATTTATAGAACTGTGGGAGTGTTTCTGTCATGGTGTCTGATCTTGATAAGTTGTCTGCTGTAATATTAGACATGGTCCACTGACATCCTGATTAATTTTTTCTCTCTGTGTTCCATCTCTTTCCCTTCTCTGTTTTTCCAGAACTCTTGCTTTGATAAAGCCAGATGTAGTTACCAAGATCGGAGATGTCCTTGAATTGATATACTCCTCTAACTTGATTGTGACCAAAGCCAAAATGACAAAGCTTACATGGTAAGGTCAAAGCATCACAAGTGAATTTCTAATAATACTACAAGTCTTACTCTAATCTAATAATATATCAGACAAACCTTTGTCAAAGAGGCAGACACAGGCTGCCAGTATCCTCACAGAAACAGATGGATGGCTCTGCCCTCTCACACACATTAGGAACATATGGCATTGCAAGAGGCAGACAAGGTTGGCGTTTAATTAACTGCTAACTGTATTATTAGGTGCTCATTCATGGTGTAATCATATTATCAAATCAATGTCTGATATAGAAATGAATATAATGAGTACCTTTGACCTTTAAGTATATATTGCAGATAGTCCGTATAAATGAAGACCTTTTGCTTTTTTTACCTTTACATTGTGGTATTTTAAAGAGTCTGAATTCAGAGCCTTAGTCAGGATTTTTGTACCATTGTACCAAATTTGCACTCAAATTTTGACCAAAGTCTCAAAAATCTTTCATTTCATCTGATTTTTCATATTTTATTATTCAGTTGATTGTTCAGTTTAAATTTTTTCCCAATAAAAAGGTATAGTGTTTCAAAGCCTTTTTTTATTTATTATTTTGTTAACCTAAAAGGAGTCAAGTTCAAAGGTATCGAGTGATATATACAGAATCAAAAAAGAACATCCTGAGGTAGGCCCTCAATCCTAAACCCCCCAAAATAAAGTCCCTAAAATGTTTTTATTTATTTATCATTTTCATGTTTAATTTATTAACTGTTCAAATTTGTACTCTGCATGTTGTATTTGAACTGAGGAGTTCTTTTGAGGAAATTCCTCTGAAATTCAGCAATTTCATATAAACTAAACTCATCTTACTAAATTTGTAGTAGAAACTGCCTCTTATCTCTGTTTTCTCCATAATTAGTGTCAGTTTACAAAGATTACATCTCTCTCCAGAAACTTCCTGGGAAATTATGCACCCGCCAGTATGTTAGCCAGTATAAAGGTCTGACTGTTGTCTCAAAGCCCTCTCCACTCTGCCAGGAATAAAATACTGTTGGAAAAATACAGGGTATAAAAATATTAGAATCATTCTAAAAAGTCTACTTTAGCATGTAAACTCCACCCAGGCTGCTAATAATTTACCCCACAAATCTGAGGACATCACCTCAATGTCCTCAGTGCTGGTGGAAAAAATGTTATTTTATTCAATACTGTCACATCAGAACTGCTTGTTGTTGTTGTTGTTGTTTTGTTTTTTCTAACACAGTTAAGAATGTAAAATCTTACATACCAAAAAGGACCAATTATGCAACATCAGTGGAGAGAATCTCTCTCTGTCAATAGTTCAGTTTGCACTGAATAAAAGATAACAAGATAATTAGGTCACCCATTAACTCCATGGTTTATGGTTTTCTTACATTACAGGAGCCAAGCAGCAGACTTTTACGTGGAACATCAGTCAAAGCCTTTCTTCAGGTGAGTGCCTGTGTAAATGATTTTCCAGTTTTGAGCAGGTATGCAGAGCAATAGAGGATTTCCTATAGTCATTAACCAAACCTGTGACAATGATCCTAATGACATTGTAGTGACATTTGGTCACATGTAATGCAGCTGACCTGCTGGTAGGTATTCCATTTAAATGAATGCTCCATTTTGCAGTAACCTGGTGCAGTTTGTGTCCTCGGGGCCTGTGGTTGCCATGGAGCTGATGGGTGATGAGGCCATGTCTATCTGGAGGAGGCTCCTGGGACCTGCAGACTCTGCTGTGGCACGGAGGGAGGCGCCGCAGAGTGTCCGTGCCCAGTTTGGAACAGATGGCATCAAAAATGTTGGACATGGCTCTGACTCACTTGCTGCAGCAGCAAGAGTAAGGATGTTAAGCCCTGTTCATGTTCATATTTGCCCTTGTAAGCCATGCCCCACATTGCCAAATAATACCTATATTAATTTATTATTATTATTTGTTTTATTAGGAGCTTGAATTTTTTTTCCCATCCACAATTGGCCATGGTCCCTCTAATACAGCTATCTATACAGACTGCACATGCTGCATCATCAAACCTCATGCCATATCAGAAGGTAAGGAGCACATATCTTACCGCATCTGCAGCTAAAGCTTATTTTCATCATCTGTAATACTACATGTCAACATTATTGATGCGTCTATTGCTATCTGTCTGTGGATACAGCCATCATTTATCCAGTTGCAGATGTGTGATTCCACTGACTTTTATAAGCTCTTTCACCTATGGCTGTTAATGTGTTGCCGCCACACAAAGGCACTACGTGGTGACCAAATTTGGCTTTGGATTTTTCCAAATCCCTGCCCTGATCCCTGTTCATGGAGCATGCCTCTAGAGCTCTGACCTGTGAAATGTGAAATTCTCTGGACGGAGCTGAAGTAGGCACACAAAAAGTTGTTGACTGGACTGGTTGAGGACATACAGCACAAGACCAAACACAGTTCATTAAAATGAAGAGGCTCACCATGTTCCTCTTAATCTGATCTATGCTCCTGATATGGTCTGTAGTACTCAGAGGTTATTTGTTTGAACCAGGTTTCTCTTAAGTTTCCTTGTATGCACAGTACAACACACTTGTCTACACCACATCATAGAAGCCTCTGTATTTTAAACAAGTATCAGCTGAACAGTACAAGCTGAGAGGACATTTTGATTTGGATACGCATGTCCTAGCTTGAAATGTTTATACAGTAGGAGTGTATTAGTATCCATGTGTTTAGAGCATTTAATCTTGTCCAGTTTTATAAAAAAGTAGTCTTTAATGCCCAGTATGTCTGCATGATATGTAGGTGTGCCAGGACCCTGGTGCTGTGCATGCTGCTAGCTGGCATGACTTTCTGCCACGCCCTACTGGAATGGTGCCATCATTAATGTTATTACTGTAGTTATACCTGTGCTCTTCCTGCTACGACAAGTTCAAATGTCTGCTGTGAGAGAGGTCCATGAGAGAGGACCCATTAAAAACCTACACAAGCAAGGGCACGTTTTGTTTTTGCTGAAGGACATAACAGAGCAACTGCTGAACCCAAAATCAGCTGCAGTTGTAAGTCCTAGTGGTCCTAACTTGATACTAGTGGTTACTGATAATAATTCACATTCCATTTGCAGTGATGGTGTTACTATTAAGATTGTCACTACATCAAGTCTATTTAAAAAAATAACAATATAGAGGATGGAGCAACACTTCTCCCAGGTTTAGGCACATTACACATCTTCATATTCACTGGCGAATATGAATATGTCTGCAAAACGAAAATGTAAAATGCTACATAAAAATAGATTTTCTAAAAATGGAAAATAGCTGTTTGTAAAAAAAATGAAGAAGAATTGCAGCTTCCTAGTTGTAAATTTAAAGTCAATACTTTCAAGGTTTCAGCACTCTTTATCTTAGGAGGAGACTATGCAACCTTACAAAGTCAACCTGCAATTTTACCTGTGCTCATTGTGGTCTGGCAGCTCAATAGGTATTTGCATTGCATCATATCAAGCAGGCTGTGCTGTCAACAGAATAACTGACAGTTCTTTTCTTACCAAAATATGGTTATGACACTGTCCTTATCACACACTTACTGGGTTGCTATTTGTCTTCTGATATTGATGTTGTAAAAAGATTGTAGCTAATCTAAAAATGTTGAGAAATGTGGGAAAGTAGATATATTTTATGTCTGCAATACCTCACCTGAACAGCTGTTAATGAGTTGCACAAGTTTAGAGAGGCAACAAGTATTGTCATCACCATATTAACTCCCCATAATTTGTTGTTTGGTCTGGCTTCTGTCTTATAGACTCAGTTGATTTTTAGTTGATTTTTATCAGAAAACTCTCACAGAAAAATTACAGGTATTGTAGCAAAAAGCAAAAATTAAACACATAAGTAACTATTTTGGCTTCGATAGAGATTATGATTCACATGACCAGATTTTTGGTTTGGGGTTGCATCATTGAAAGGTCATAATTTGCTCAGATAACAATATTTTCAATATTGTGATGTGACCACACAATGTTTACCTTCAGATGTGGGCCGACACCTGTGGTGTAATCCAAAAACAGTAACTCAGTCTGAGGGGTTTGGCAAGCTGAGCCCAAAGTGTGCTTGCAAGACAAATAGAATCAAAAAGCTTGCTTTGATTTCCCTCGAGGACCACTTAAGAAGCTAATGTACGCCACAGCTACGTATACAAGGCACAGCCAATCACAGTGGAGACAAAGGAAGTTGTGACTGAAAATGCAATCAGACATGACTGGAATAGAGAAGCTTCTGTTGCCAGGCACCCAGAATAGGATCTCCTAGCAACAGCACCAGCTGCTTTTGGGAGCTGCACTGAGTATGTGCCTATCCTAGACTGGCTGCTGGCTGGGGCAGGCACAGAGGACTCAGGAGGTGGTTACTCACCTAATACACACATAACCTGACTGTAACTGAATGATAACCCAAATAAGAGAAACTCATTAACACTGGTGCAGCACCTGGTCCAAACTGAAAATCATGATTATACACAGCAGCATACAGAATTGATGGAAAATACAGATACCTAGTGTCCTGCCTGACGAGTACACAGGCCACTTTTTATCAGAATGTCTGACCGAGATTATGAGACTGGCGCCCTGTTTCAATTATGTGTGTCTGCAGCAGTCTGACCTTCACTGTCACTGTTGCACCTTTGTTTGTCCCTGTGGCTGCACCATTTCTACATTAATGCACGGCCACAGTGACAAGAGGTACAGCTCTGTATCTGTGAAGTGTCGACTGTGTGGACAAAAATAATTTCTCTTCTCCTTTAATAGACAGGACATCTGTAAGACAATCTCACTGTACTTTGTCCACACTACAATCTGAGGTCATTGCAACATAAGATAACATTCATGTCTGAACAGCAGCATTATGATGGAAAACAACAACAAAATAGCTCATTCAATAATAATAACTTAAGCCATTTAATAACAATAAGAACAATGTGATTTGCTTGGTCATGTGATCTGAACTGTGACTGCTGCTGCAGAGATTATTTGTTTGGGATCACACTGAAGAATTTATTGTAGCACTAAACATCTTACTTGTCAGTCTGTATAAACTTAGAAAAAAGCTCATAAAAACTCAGACATGAACAGCTTTGATGTGTTCACAGGTCTGACTGGGAAGATCCTGAACTCTATATCTGCAGCTGGATTTGAAATCTCTGCCCTTCAGATGGTATGTTTAACAAATATGAGCCCTGTGCCCCTTTGGTCTTATAAAGTCTGTCACACGTGTGCTGAGATATAATTTTGCTGTGTTCATGTAAATCAGAACAGAAAGTAAATTATTTTGCTCATAAGTCCATTTATCTAAGCTACACTCATGTAACCAATATGTGTAGTGTATTGATTTACTCTGCAGCCTGACCTCATAATTGAAGCCAGCGTCACTGCTGCAAACACTGACCTCTCACAGTCCGTTTGTTTTGCACATTCTGGGCCGTAGGACAAAAATAAATCAATCAGGGATTTATCAGTGTACCACATGCAGAGAGTGTTGTGCATTAATGGGAATAAAATAAGTGCTTAGAACAAAGTGTCTTTGTTCTAAGCACTTCAAGGATATGATCTCATATCCCTGATGTTCTTAATGCATTGGGTAGAATTTTTTTTACAAAAGGTCTTTTGTGATAATGAGGCTGTTTTTACAATTTAAAAGACACGCACTAAGTGAAGTATTTTCATTTGATCAAAAAAGTTCCTTCATTGTGTCCTGTTTTTTTTTTTTCTTTTTCTTTTTTCTTTTAACGTTTCATTTCCACTGATATTTCAAGTTCAATGTGGACCGGGCAAATGCAGAAGAATTCTATGAAGTTTACAAAGGTGTTGTAACAGAGTACCCTGTGAGTATAAACACTACATTGTTTTGCCAACATGGCAAGTACCTGCATCACAGTTCTGACAATTGCTACTTTTGATTAATAATAATGAAAATACAAACACTGACTAACCCGTCAAGAATCTAGAAAGAGCATGAGAGATGTGACAGATTTTGTCAATAGCCAAATAAAGTTGAGTCATTGCATGTTATCATTATCAGTATAATTCTTCATTTAAAAAAATCAAATTCATCATCACAGCTTTGACTGTATTTGTATTTCACTCCCTGCAGAGTATGGTGACTGAGCTGTGTTCTGGACCCTGCATGGTCCTGGAGATCCACGGCACTGACTCACCACAGACATTCAGGGAATTCTGTGGGCCCGCTGATCCAGTGAGTCAAAACAGACTTAAAATGGTCTCCTCTTTCCTCATTATATTCTATACTAGAAGCCCATCTGACAAGTAAAATGTCAAAAATTGAGTTAAATGTGGTGAAAATCAATATATCGTTTGCAAATGATCATCTATCCATCATCCTTTTGACCCGAGTTTTTCTAATGCTCTTGCTGCGAAAGACAGACTACAGCAGTGTTAGTTTTTATTGTCCTGTTTTAAGGTTTTCAGAGATCTTTTTTTTAAATTTGTGAGTGTGAACAGAGCCAGTGCGGCCAGTTATGTGGCACCCCTTCTGTCTTTGTAGCCTTGCATAGGCCTGGCTACATCTTCCGAGTTTAGTTTTTACTCTGTAGTCTGGGATACATCTGCTGAGAGATCATTAAACCCAGCCAGACCAATATGTGAATGAGGAGCCCCATTTTTTTGAATTTGAGCAGATCTAAAGATTTGATTTCAAGCTCAGATCTGTACAAAACTAACTAATCACATGAAAAGTTACAAGAATCCTGAATAAGACAATATCAACCTGATTGGAACTTGTGAGGAAGTGTTATTTAGCCGTTTAGCATACATTTTGAAGAGTTTTTGGCTTATTTGATTAGATAAAAGAGGTGGCTCATGAGATAAACTTGAGTGTGTTTGTCAGAGTGTGTGTGTGTGTGTGAACACGTGCATGCATGTTCCTGGGTACTGTGGAACCAGTGCTGCAGGGCTGTGCTAGTGCGTGATTTGAAATCTAATGATAAGAGGCTTTGCCTCCAATCAACTGTGTGGTTACCATAAAATGAGGGACCACACACACCTGCACAATTCTCCTACAAGCTCAGCATTTGTCTGTGACTCAGCTTTTCCTCTGTGATTTTTTAAAATGAACTACATTGTTTATCATATGTTGTGCATCTGTTCTTAACCATCAGTCCTCCAGGCCACAGTCAAAATGTTAGCTACAGAGTAGGAAGAGGCTTTGTTAATTAGCTAATGATTTCCAGGTCACATGACACTACACCACTGCTCACTGATGCCAAAATAATTAAGCCTTTGCTACCGCCCTCTGTTATTTTATTAGTTATCCTCTCCAGACCTGGCTCTGGTTTGGTTTCTTACCAGTCATCATTTACTGTAAAGCCCCTTGTGTGTAGACTTTAATGTGATCATCACATCTTTCAAATTAAACCGAATGCGTGCATTTTTGTTAGTAGAAAAAAATCAAGTACCCACAAATAATACCCAAGCCCTACTGGGGCTGTTTTTTTAAATAGTGGAATTATTATCATTGTTGCTATAAATGACCATGTTTTTATGCTTAAATTTGTACCATTTGTTCTTTCCTTTGGCTGCTGTCATTTTTCTAGCCTTCTCTCTCCATGCTCTGTAGCCTCTGATTGCTTCACACTTTACTGACTAACTGGGAGGTCAAGCAGTTTCATCACTTCTTGACCTCAGACTCACCTCAGTATTATCTGACAAATAACCTAAACATTAGCACTCCTACTCTTCAGTGGAGCTTAGTCATCTGATACAGGAGATAAGTGGAAAGTCACAGCAGCCCTGAGATCTTAGAGAAGAAGAAAAGTTGTAGACTAGATCAGTGTGTTACAGGCTAGCTGATGAGGTCACCAACAGGGCATGTATGGCTCTGTGTAACATTACTCTGACAAGTACCAAAGTACAGTACATTTTCTTTCAACTGCAGCCTGTAAAGACATTCCAGACGTCATTATCAGGCTGACAGACTGGACTGGACAATCACTGTAACCCCAGACTGTATGAAGAGGTCAGAATGTCTATTAATAGTTGAGGGTTAGCTGCTTGTGATAAGAATAGGCTATTGATTAATTCCAGTTGACGAAAGACTAATCTATAAACAACACAGGTCAATACACACATGACAGCACAGCTGGATGGCTGGATGAATTGACCTCAAGCACACCTCATCGTGTTGGAGTTGGTGGTGGATCATTTTGATTGTGGTGTTTATTTTACAGAGGAGAGCGAAACATCAACAAATATGAGATATATATAGAGGATATATAATGTATTGAGCTAGGCGCCATTTATCTTGCAATAAAAGATCCTCATGTATTCACACCTCCACACTCAGCTGCCTTGCATTGCACTCACTCAGTCATGAGATTGTGCTCTGTCTTGTGATGTGTCCTGATATCAGAGTGGACAGACACAGCGGTCCTCTGTTAGCCGGTCCTGACTCAGCCCGTACTTTCTGCCCTCCTCCATATTGTTTCAGTTTCTCTAAGTGTACATTGCTCCTTTAAATCAGCACTTTAATTAAACATCAGTGCCTCTAACTACACATTATTAGTACACCATGGTCACAACATGCTGTGTTTCTTCACTTTGTCTTACAGTGGATGATGAGCGTAGAAGATGATTAAATAGGTCTAAACTTCCTGTTACATGAGGCTAAAATAGAAACATGCTTTTTACCTATTGATTTTTGAACATATCTCTAATGCTTTTGTGGAAAAAGATATCATCTATCCCCGGTGGCCACTATGCTAAATTTAGTGCACTGTAGTACACTAACATAAGTGTTAGTGTATACTGTGGCTTGTCAAGTCAAGCCACGGTTCACTTCACTGAGTAGAAGTGAACTGTGGCTTGACTTATTCTGATTAAACCAATAGCATGTTCCTAATTGAGAAAAACTGTAACTCCTGTATAAGGAACTATCACTAGTTTCTACTGAGATGTAATTTTTGCACCACTGGGGGGCTTTTGTATTCACATCATTTTGTATAAATATAACTTTTTGGCAGCAGGCTTAGGTTCTGTTTTTTTTTCTCATTATCTGGTTAGTCATTATAAAAATAAAAGGCGATATGCTAACAGACAGTAGCAGTGGTTGTAGTAATGGTAGTAATAAAGGAATAAAAAACATTATGAGGTAATAAAAGCACGGGGATATCAAAGCATACATATGATCAAATAAAAAAGAGTTATCAGCAACAATGCTCTATGATTAGACACACTTTCAAGGTTTACATGTGGTGGCAAGATATAAGTATTATTCAGATTTATTAAAGTTAAAATAGAATAGCCAGCCAAAAGCCTTCAGTTGTTCATAGTTTGAAAGTTACAAGTAGTTTGTAGATGTCCCCAGCAGTTGTTCACTTTTACTAGTGTGTATGTATGTTTGTGTAGAAACCAGAGTTAGCAGAATCAGAGTTAAATGTGGGTCTTAAATAAACATATTACATTAAACTAAATTCTCATAAATGTGTTTCACAGTAGAGCAGACCACAGCTGTAGTTGTGTGCAATGTGACAGACTGGCGTATCACTTCATTGTCTCCCTCACCTCAGCAGGGTTGGACAATCAGCAGCGCATAACGGATCAGACGTGAGACTTTTTGACTTCTGGGCGGTCATGTAATCACCAGGTCACTCTGCCCTAGCCATTTCTATCCACAGAAGCCAGCAGCTGTTACGTGAACATCAGTCTAGCACACTATGGGACTCATTAAACTCAAATTAAACTCTGACAGCAGGTCACCCATGGGTGACTACTGCAGTTACAGAGAACAGTGCTTTACTTTTATCTCCTGGTAGATCTCCCTCTGATTTCCCCTTTGCCATCTGTAGCTTTAGTGTCGTATAAACGACATACTGCTGCCTGGTCACATCTGTTTTGCAGATAGTTTTGTACAGACTGCTGTATTTAGTTTCCTGAGACAAAAGCTCAGATTGCACAGACTTGTATGTTTAACAGCCATATCAAAATCCTGCTATCGTTTCTTCTTGTTTGCTTTCTTTCTTATTTATTATCAATCTGGTTGATGATTACAGTTCTACCAGTTAACCCACTGATGGCACAAAAATCACCGTGACAGTTTAACCAGTAGCAAACCTATTTTGTGAGCTTCTCTTGTAGTGTTAATCAAATTTGGTAAGCACCATCACTTGACTGCAGTTCCAATCATGCTAGCAGCTCTGTGAGGCTATACTTAGACACAGCAGTGTTTTGAGCTAAATGGTAACGTCGGCATGCTAACAAAGTTACAATGACAGAATGTTAATGCTAAGCAGGTATTTTATCATCATTAGCATGTTAGCATTTTCTAATTAGCAAAAAACACAAAGTGCAGCTGAGGGCTGACGGGAATGTCATTAGTTTAGTATTCATAAGTCAAGTATGCAGTCATAAACTGTAAAGTATTGAATAGATTCAATTATTGACCTGATGATAGCCCTCAATGACAGGTCAGGGGACAATCCAAGTAAGCAGGATTCATCCTCTGAGGATCATGAATGTCTGTACCAAAATTGACTGAAAAAACGTGGCTGCTATTTACTAATCAAAAATCATCAGCTCAGTTGCATCTGTTGTTTTTTGGGGAAATTTGGCAACTTATATGTATTAGTACTGTACTGTGCCAGCAGTTTTAATTTTTCACAAAACCAGTGCTGTATAGTGTTTTAAATTTAGGTCCAAAGATCTTGAACCTTTGTATGTTGTCCAGCTTTTTTCTTGGTCTAGTCTATTTTGGTTAGTTTTATCTGCCTTGGTGAAAAATATATAAAAATATGTATATGTAAAAATACACTGTTAAAGTCTCCCAAATGAGGCATCCAGTCAGCAGACTCTGTAACTGAGTAATTTTAAGAGTGGCGCATATTTGACAAAAAAAATACTAACTTGAGTCCAGGGTTTGTATATACATGGCACTATCATAGTTAAAAGCTCCAGAATAATTTTCCTAATTTAACATCCTCAGCAAATGTGTAACCATGCTGCACACTTTGGAAAAATACTAAAACCAAACTCAGTTGACCCATAGTTCCCCTGTGATCAACAGTTCCCATGATCCTTGAACCTTGCACCATTTTTTTTCTTCCATAATCAGTTCAGTGTTGTGTAGCACAGTCATTTAAACCAGGGGACTTTAAAGTTCCCAACTTCCCACAAGTTTTTTTGTTTTAAAAGACAATGAATGGTTTGGAGGGGAGGGCTAGGTTGATCTATGACCTTGAAACTTATTCCTGTCCTTTGTGTGTGTTCTCATAAACCACTGGAGGATAAAGAACTTGTCATAGGAAATGTTCCATTGCCGCAAGCCACAGCCAAATTCTTTACTCCACAAAACCAAGACAAAACAAACCTTTGGTGGTGTTATGTAAATGTATTTCTAACTTGTTATATTTAATCTCTGATAAACAGACAGAGGCCACTTGACAGTTTTTGACAGTGGTTAGTCTTCATCAGTATGAAGTGTATTTTCTTTGATGCTGCCCTCACTGCTCATTAAAGATCAAGCATACCTGTTTAAGACTGCTTTTGAAAAAGTAAAATATCACATGATTTGCTTTCCCCAGCATTACACAAGTACTATATGTTACATAATGTTTGCATTCCCTTAGAGTTAATAGTCATCTCTGTGAATTAATTATTCACATATTGTCCCTCCCCTAATGGTGTGCCCTGTGGGAGGGTTGCGTTTCCCGGAGGCACAGAGTAGCAAAGGTCAAGAGAGCCCGGCTTTGACCTTGGGAGTGTTTGATGTTGAAAGGAAACATTTCTTACATCATGAGATGTAAATAGGAAATAAGAAGAAGAAGAAATAGTAATCTATCTCTCACTATTCAGTGTGTAAAAGGTTTGCTGAGTGTCTGTGTTTTGTCATTTCCTCCACAGGATCACATGTTTAGCTGCTGAGTAATCACTCTGTTCCGGACAAGATGTTCCCTTTCAAAACTCATGATTGCATAAACTTGATATTTAGAAAGAAAAGTTTAGATGGTTTTTGTCAGTAAAGGAATCTCAATCAGATTTTTCATTCAACAGGAAATTGCACAACATCTCCGTCCAACCACGTTGCGTGCCCTTTATGGCAAAGACAAAGTGAAAAATGCAGTCCACTGTACAGACCTTCCTGAGGATGGTGTTCTGGAGGTGGGTAGTATTTCACTGACACATACACATTGTACTCTCCAGCACATGGAGAGTACACCCACATTATTTCATCTGTGTAGAGCCTCTGATCCTGCAAAATAGGTTTCTTCATTGTCTCTCAGTCCATGCATAAATAACTACCTTGCGTTTAGCCAAGAACAAAACCCCCTCGACTGTGTGAAGCCGAGTCTCATGACTCTGCTCTGGGGGCTGGGGCAACCTCAGATCACACTGGTTTTGAGGAGAACAAGAATGGCAGAGGAATTTGAAACAAAACCATTGTTTAAGAGGGAGTGGGTCTGACCCATCAAGCGTCATTGTTCAGGAAAACTCCTGATCTGTGGCCTGGACAAATGCCTCCTTGTTAAACATTAGCCTGTGACTGACTGAGCTGCCATTTTCCCAAGACTGGGACATGGTGGCCAAGAAAAGGCTTTTACAGAGGAGAATTCACTCTGTGAACTTTTACTATTCTCATATCAGAGAGAGGACAGGCTGACACTTTGATGTTACTGTCTTAATTCAGTAGGTGCTGTAATTAATGTTCATTTCTTTTTCCAGGTGCAGTATTTCTTCAAGATCTTGGATGGATGAGTGGAAATCATGCTCACTCCACACTCAAAGACTTGACAGTTGTCTCATTTTCTGTTTATTGTTTCAGCCTTATGCAGATTAAATAAAGTGACAAGAGCAGACTCCTGACAAGTGTTTTGATCTTCAACACTGAATTAAGTATTTTCACACCAACTAAACATCTTAATACACGGGATACTGCATTGCCTCTGATATTCTCTGACTTTTTGACCAGCGACTTTGGTATTGGATTCATACATTACACTTTGAAAAAAATGTACAACTGCATAAATATAAAATTCTTCCACCATGAAAATGGCTAAAACATTCAATAGTAAGTTGCATCACATCACGTGATGTCTCCAGCAAAACAGATTTCAAAGCACTGAGTTGCCACTGTTTCCATGGAGGTGACAGTCTTCTAGGCTGGACCCACAAAGCTCTACACTATGAATTAAGAATGAACAGATGTAAGAGTATCAAACAGAAATGTCATCAAACCATATCCTACAGCTAAGGTGAACAAAGAAAAGGTGTACAAATGTATCCTTCCACAGTCAACTTGAACAACTTGGATAAAGAAACACACAAAACAAAACAAAAAGATTCCATGGAGCGCAGTCATTTACTCCTACATGGGCCTTAAAGGTTCAGAGTACCATGCTAGTATTTCAGTTAATCAGAGCACATTAACATACACTCCACACGCTCACATAAACTAACACACCTGCACACAGACACAAGTGCACGCACGCACACACACCTTGGACCACTAAAGCTGACATAAGACAAAAGAGATTACAACAGGACTAGACTACAGCACTGGACACTCCAAAAATATATAGAAACCACATTAGGATGAAATACTTTGGGGACAGAAACACAGCTCGCTACACGTCAGTAGTGGAATTGCGGTTTTACAGTAATAGATGAACACATCCCATGGCTCAAGGAATATTTTCATTTACAGTAGAATAAATATTTGCTATTGCTACTCTTGTATTTTACATTCTACCCTTCGACAAACACACAGAAAAGCTAGTGTAAAGCACACGGATTAAGTGTAGGTCCTGTATATTATGAATGTTCAAAGACTAGTGGTGTTTTATCTGAACTCTTTAATTCTCTCTACATTTTATTTGTTTTTAAAATGAGAGTGCTCGTCATGGCTGAGGTCATGAGCTGACTGTGATCTTAACATCGAAACGTCCTTGATAGCGGTCTTTCTCGCTGTAGTCAATGTTTGCTCCGTATACTTTGCACTCAATGCGGAGCTCCTGATCCATAGTGAGGTTGGTGAACTGAATGGCCACCAGAGGCTGCAGGTACTGGGGATGCAGCAGTTTGCCATAGTAGGGGTAGTACTGGAGAGGAAAGCCCTCGCCCAAGCCAAAGTACTTGATCTCTCCGATCTTGCTTTTATCCTCTTCTCTCTGCAAACACGAGGGATGAATCTGATTTAAAATCTAACCTTTTTACAGCATTAACACTTTGACAAATGACAAATACTCTAATAGTGTCTGCGTACTGATCCAGCATGGCCAGATGCTGTCTTATCAACATACCTTATTTTTGCAGTAAATGGGGATCAGGTTGGGCATTACTTTTCCCTGCAGAGCATCTGGCAGTGACTGATTGTCAGAAGGAACCTAAAAAACAGAGAATGGTTGATGAACGACATCCTGAGCAGGTGGTTACATTAGGCTTGAGAACCCGGCCACTGCTACAAGTGGTTTTAAATTTTGCCACTTACTGTGACTTGAGTTAAAATAGAGCAATACTGGAGTATGTTGCCACCAAGTGAACTGATTTCACACTGCGCTCCATAACGCCATTTTTTTAATTCCACACATTGTTCTTCCTTATCAAAATTGCCTACGTTACCCACAGTGCAACTCTAACCGCTAACAGTGCAATGTGCACTCCTTTTTCAGACTTGCAAGGTTAGTCCAAGTGTTTGGATAAACAGTCTGAATTAGCTTCTTTTCCGTGTTGCGTACTTGTAGCAGTTCCAAAACAAGTGAAACAAAATACAAACAAACAGCTCCTGTAGAATTAACTGAATCATGTACTGATGTTAATGTATTTTTTTGTATATAGCTGCCAGTTGTGATGCATTTGCAGCCACTCCGCTAAAGAGTTGTTGAGATGTCTGTTGTTGTACATTTGTGCTCATTAATAGTAGCAGTTTTATGCTATTTATCTCCATGAGGAGACAGTTTGTATATTTGTATAATATGACACATTCATTCATCCCAACAGATTTATCATCAGATTGGTGAGTAACATTAACAGTTCGCTTTAGACTTGAACCATTTTAAAGAATATCAATGTCTTCAGGAAGTTGGATCCAGATCATTTTTTTTCTTGCACATTTTAACTTTTAACATATCAAACCTATTGTTTTATATTTTATTCCTTCAGAGCATCTTCAGTCATTTCATTCTGAACCCTAGCCTCTTCATCAGTGTGACTCCATCTATAATAACAAAAGCTATATTACTGTAAGTGTGCGATATACGTACCCTTGGTCTGAAGTTGACAATCCTGTTGAGCTTCACAATAATGCAGGGCTTTCCCTCCTTGAAGCCGTAAAAGGGATCATTCACCCCTGAGCAGCTGCCAAGCCAAGACCTGTGGAAGCGGCAGGCTTTCCTCTGTCCTACTTCATTCTCCAGACTTCCACGGTCCTTGTACGACTGAGGAGTGGCTGCAAATGGTACAAAAAAGACAGAAATTAGGATAACATGGAATATTTTACAAATATTACTGTTTCTTATGAGAATTTATTAGCTAATGGGTTTAGAATCATGAGTGACAAATCTTGATTGACGATTGTTACATACCCATCAGGGATCAGCCAGAGAGTATGACAATCCCTGATTGATGATTGGCTTATACTTGCCTCCACAGTCTTCGAATTTCATCTGATCAGTCTGAAGATCATCATTATACAGTTGAAGGAAGTCTTCCATGCTTTTGGTGTACTTCTTAAATGAGGCCTCATCAGAAACACTGAAAGCAATTTCAGATTTGTCTGAGCGTGGGGTGTGTGACAGACCTGAAAAACACAACGTTGTCTTGATGAAATATTACAAAATAAAGGCCAATATGCTGATTAAAAGATAATTACATACAGCAACTTGTAAAACAATATAAAACTGTGTTTGGTCTGAGGAAAGAAGTGGATTTCCTGACATAAGCTGGTCTGTACATCATGTGAGTTATGCTTTGTAGGGCCCAGAGAGAGTCCCTGGTCTATTATCTTAGGGCAACACAATGTAGGGTCTTGGGGATTTCCTCACACAGTGTCTGTCAGCTCTTTATAGCAGTAATTTTCCACAGACCTTGTGCACAAGGACTCAGTGAGGCGTGGCATGAAGAGAATGAGATGGGTAAGAGGAGTGAAAGGAAACAGGACATTTATGAACCTCATCCCAGCCTCACTGTTGGATCTGTTTATTTGCTGTTGCTGTAGTTATGAGCAAGATTGAAGTTGTGTGTGTGCAGCAGCAGCACAGAGAGAGAGAGAGAGAAAGAACTAACATTTAGTCATTAGAATTTCAGTGGAGGCTTGTGAAAGTTCACCAATCCCCTGTCCCCACCCAGCCACTCTCACGTGTGTCTCTCTCACAATGGAAACTTTTAGCCCCAGTGAGAGGCGGGCTTGAGCTCTGAAAAAAAAAATCTAACTACTCCGCTTCCTTTATCATGCCACTACTGGAAACTCACTTCAGCTCAAAGCGCCCCACGCTTACTTTGTTGCTTTGCCGGGCTACTCTTTGACTGTCAGCGGCCGTGGACGGCTGACAGACGGAACGGCAGGCAAACGAACCCTGTGTGCACGCAGCCACTCATTTACAATGGCTGCTAAAAATACCGCCAAGGCAAGAGCATGTGCTGAGCAAACAAGACAAGGCTGGGCACTTTTTTAAAAATCTGCACCGTCTCCAAGCTTGCAGGAAATTTCGAAACGCTCTTAGCGTGAGTGTAGCAGTGTTTAATGGCGTTGTTCTCACGAGATTACAGATTAGAATTCTTCTCCAGAAAAACAAGCTTAGACGCCTCTTAACTGTGACAAAACAAAATCTTTTTTATTTTTTTCCCCCAAAGAATAAACTTCAAACTCTGGCTGCCACACATGAATATGTAAACATGTAGACTGTGACGCATGATCATAGCATACATGAATAGTTTTAGTCACAGTTGGTGCAAGCTTCAACAGTTCCCCTGTAGCCTGAGGGGAGAAACATTGACTGGCTAGGAGGAGTGAAGGACAAAATGGCTGAACCTATCTAAGGTCAGAAAGACTTGTGATAGAGAACTGCTTAAAGGCACACCCCAACAGGCATTTTTAACTACATGAACCACATATAGCCACATCACCACAGAGACTACATCTGTTTGCTTTGACTCTTGAGCTGATCAGACATCCTGCACATCACTTGAAAAGGCAGAGGTGAAAAAAAAGGTTTAGCTTATATTTACCTGGAGGAGCGACTCTGTCCTGATACGTGGGTTTGTAGTTACTTAACGTGAGCAGCATAGCCTGAATGGTCCCAATGAAAATTCCAGCCAAGCATCCATAGAAGATCACATAGAACAAGAAGATTTTAACTGTGAAAGAGGGGAAAGTAAACATCATTAACATCACTGTAGAATGATTAGAACTGAACAAGAAGTAGGTTAATTGATTTATCAGCAACTATACCGACATCTGATCTGAGCCTCTCTTTTGTATCAACTGAATATCTTTGGGGTTTCAACTGTTGGTCGGTCAAAACAAGACATTTAAATCTCACCTTGGATTCCGACCAATAAACATAAAAGAAGGAAAAAGTTCAAGCAGTAAAGCTTCTAACTTAGCTTGTTGTCCTAAATCTTTAAACATCTGTTAGCATTTGTGAGCACAGTTTGAACAAAACCTCCACCAGAAAAGAAAAACCTTGAGAATTGCATTTAATCGATCTTCCACAAACTGTTTCCACACAGTGTGGTCCTTTTCTTTTCTCATCACAGAAGCCATTTTAAAACAATGATTGGGGTTTTTTCACCCAATTTAAAATTTACCCCAATTATGCAACAGCAGGAGGGCTGCGGTTCCAGTACAACAGGATGAGTCACTAGTCATTCCTGTCACAGCAGACCCCTCCCCCACTGTGTCACCATTTACAACAGGTTTGGCATAAAAACACTGTCCTTGCTTAAATGAACAAAGCAGCCTCTCTTTCACCATCTCTGTCTTTATTCACACCATTGTTGTAGAGAGAAACTTGTGATGTGTATTTCTTGTTTGCTTATGTTCAGTAAATTTCAGTCAGAAGGAAATGCTTAACAGTTTATGATGTTTACTCTCCCTGGGTTAGGTGATATATATCAGTAATTAAGTTTTTATCACCTGTAAATTAGCCATATTATTATTGTTCTCCAGCTATACAATACTGTATCAGTACCACAACACTGATATATAATGCTGTGGTGCTAAAAACACTATTTGAGATATAAGATATGGTTCAGGCTCAGATGAAACCCAAAATTTACTGTTTATAGTCAGATCCTATTGCATCACTTAAAAGCAGCCCTCAGTTAACTTTACTTTCCTCTTTATGCAGTAATAGGTGTATTAGATTTCACATGCACCTCCCAGACTAATGTGAATATGTAAGTATATGAACTTATACAACATGAATTTTGAATTGATGAAAAGCTCTTAAAATTCTCCGCATTTGTCTTTCTGTTGTGAGCTTTCAGAGTACAGAGCCTTGAAATCAATGAAAAAGTCTGTATTTTTACTCTGGTTTCCTTCATATCACAAATCTTTATACTTTTTTCTGTCTCAAACAGAAACAGCTGTCTGCTAGCATCATATCGTATCCAATTTCAAGTTCCTGAATGCCAACAGAGTGCCCTGCTAGTTTATCATCAGTGTGTTGCCATTCCTCATGTGTTTGCTGTTGTCGTAGCACCTCCTCAAAATGTCTTTCTCTCGCCTGTTAACGTTTCCAAATCAGCCACTGTTGAAACCAGTTTAGCGAGTTGATCGCAGGCTCAGCTCCACAGCCTTATCTCACATCACAGACTGTAGACTGTGGAGAGGAGATTCAGTTGTCTCACTGGGCCTGCCCTACCCAACCCATGCCCCCTGAGACTGCCAATTTTTGCGCTTAGAGCATGCAAGCGGTGTTTCCAGCATACGAGATCAAGAGCAACATCCCTTTATTTTGTACTGCCATGCTGAACATTGTGCATATGAAACTGTTTGACTCATACCACAACTACAAAACCTCCCAGCAGAAGCAGAAATGTTAACCTTTTCTGAGAACACGTGTAAAACATCAGAGTAAATGTTAAATGTCTACACCCTTGACACCAGACACCGCCTGCTACCAATGTAAATGTGTGATAAGGTATTTTCTAATGAACATGTCAGCAGCCATGGCAGTGTTTCTGTGTGAAGCATGTTGAGCTGGTTAATTTGTTGAGTTTAAACCATCTAAGAAAGTAGCTGTTGTATGGACAAGTAGTATTTGCAAACCAAATGAAATTTTTTCTCATTGATGCAGCTGCAACCAAACATACAAGCGTGTCAGACTGTTGGGCCCTTTGTGGCCCAGTGATGATTTGTTTTAGATGAACATTTCTTGGCTGGTTCATGACTCTTTAGGCAATCTAAGGAGCATAACTCCATTTAAAGCCAATCACTCGAGATTTACAAGGACAGGAGATCAACTTTGTGTCATGTGGGTGACATGGGTACACGCAACACCATTTTGTAACCAGAAAGGCCAGATATCAACACTGCTGCCCACAAACAAAAACTGTCCTACTAGTGGTGAAAGGCAGAGTTTGAATGGAGAGCACCTCCCCCCACCAGACTGCTGCAGAGTCTTGTGAAGAGACCATCACCTCATTCACACCACACTGATGCCTGTAGACTTTTACTGACGTTTGTGTTGGAGCTCACTCAACGATTTACCAGCTCTGCAGAGCGTATTCTCGGTGTATAACCGTCGAATTGAACACACTCGCAAACACTGGTTGTGAAGAAATGAGCGCCCTGTCTCACACTGACACTTGTCATTTCCCATATTTCCCGTATTGCAAACAACAGAAACGGTAATAGATTTCAAACACCGTCAAACCAGAGAAATGAATATTTTCCACATAAGCTGTTCTGACTGGCCGTGAAGGTTTCAGCAACTCAAGGACACCGACAAACCTGTTGCTTTTAGAGCCACATCGGTCACTTTTAGATAGTGCGACATCACTCTCCCTCACGACAAAAACCAACAGCTAAGCCTTTTAGAGACGCTCACTAACAGTATAACTACAGGGCTGGTAACATTACCACAACATTAACGTGTAGTGATTGAAAATTTCACCTCAAAGTAGCTACAGTAAGTTCGCCATTGACTACAACAGACACTACGGCAGCGTTAACTGTGTTGGTTTTTTTGGTGGAAGAATTAGTCTTCCTCGGAAACAGACTGCATGTTTAAGATTTCACTAAGCTAAAAGAAATGATGGCTGTAAACTGGCGAAAAACACGCAGACCAATGTCTCCATTCTTTCAGGAAAAAATAATTAAATATATAAATAACAGGGAGATGGAGAGGGGCGGCTCTTGAGACATGTGAGTCGTGATCTGTTCCACAGCACCATATTGCCAAGCGTTGTCTGGCTGAACCCGGCTGTTTCAGTCAAAAAATGTCCATTTATAATTTGCGAAAAGGTTTAGTGAGCTTATGGTGTGTAGTTATCCTATCAAAACAACAACCACTGCTGGCAGCATTAGGCGAGCATTCCCTCGTCTTAAAAGTATTGAAAACAGTGGTAAAACGATTAGAGCTGAATCCATTAATCTTTGGGTTTGAGTGAAAGGGGGGGAAGAATAACCGGGCCTGTACTCAGGAGCCACAGATTAGCTATTCGGCTTATTACTGGGAGGAATAAAATGTCCTCTGTTTCTCTTCTGCTCTCCTTGGAGAGCTAAATTAAAAGAGGTGGTTTAGTGAGGCAAACCACTACCCACCTCAACTTTCAGCATTTGGTTTAGTGAAAAGTCCTGGACCACCACAGGCTGTCCTTCAAGATGACCTTTTCATAAAGGACGTTTATTAATCAATGGCCTGATATGGGCTACGCCTCGGGTAACCATTTCCTATTACCATGTAATAACCACAAAACCTGTTGTCTGTTTTAAATATTGTCTACATCATGAGCTAGCGTTAGATAGTCAATGGAAACGTGTCAGGGGAACAAATCATCCATTTACAGTGCGAGTTAATAGATTTTAAAAATATATATAAATAGTCTTAATTTTGACTAACTTTGTGAGATAAGCCAGATTCGTGTTTCACAAAGGAGTTTCTTCTGATTTAACAGACCCAACTTCTACCTACAGCCTCCATTGGAAACCGAAGTCACGACGCAGCATGTCAAAGCTCTAACAGGTGCTGTCTGTCTGTCTGTACTGTCAGGAAACGGAGAAAAAAAGGACAAGAAAAAAAAATCCCCACTGAACACCGACTGTTTCCAGTCACTGTCTGCCAAAACGTGCTACATCCCTGTTTGACATTAAACCGTCGTTTATAAACAGCAGCTAGCTTGTTGGTTCAGTGAAATGAGGGAAAACGAGTACTTACACCAACTGCCCCCTGTTCGTCCAAGAAACTCCTTCTTCTCTGAATTCCACAGAAATTTCCTCCATCCGCCGTCACTGTCTTTATTTCCCGACATGTTAACTCCCCGGTGATATCCCCCTTTTTGATTTGCTCGGTGTATGTGATTTTTGTACGGTTTGATTCGGGTAGTTTCAGCCTAGACTGTTGACTGTCCCTCACAGGAAACAAGAAAGGACAGTTTTGCACCCGACTCCACCAATTGTACCACAGACAATTTATCTCTCAGAGAAGCCAGCTCCGCCTGCTAACTCCCGTAATAAGTTACCCCCGAAGTGGGAGGGAGTGACTCCAACAAATCACAATCTTCCGCTGGTTTTTGCGTAAGAGGCAAAGGACGACGACGAGGAGGAGGTGGGTGGTTGATGTGGAGTGGCAGGGGGAGGTGAGCACGCTTATGAACGTACAGACACTGTAGGGTCCACACAAAATGTCCAACAGTTGACACGGCCGTCGTTAACGATACCGGTGTCATGGCAACCAGTGTGTCGTCCACCTCCCTCTCATCTCTAAAGTCTATATGGTGGCAAATGAAGCTTAAACAACTGTGAGACAAAGCTAAACATATAATAATATTATTTTTAACCCTGCCGCAAAGGGGTCACATGGTTGGGCTGCAGGTCAGAGTTCCTTTTCGGCTACAAACGTGGTCTGGCATTTAGCGCTTTAGTTTTTACAGACACATTACGTCGTTACAAAGACGCCATGTTAAGATAATTATTTTGTTAGCATTAAGCATCTGAAGTTTTGATACTGCCTCATTGGTGAATGGGAACCAAGGCTACTAAATGCTAACAAATGCTAAATTCTCCAGTAGTACTGTCCAGTAGATTTCCATTTAGTGGAGAGTATGTATGTACACAGAGAAGTACCTAGTATCACACACTAGCTTTTCACGAGGGCTGAAACACTCATATGGCAAAATACACAGAGAGAACTGAAAATTAGTGGAACAGAAGCTAAACAGGAAGGGAGGCGGTAATTTGAAGAAATTGAGAAATACAATGGAGTGGCATACAGCCTGCATTTTAACCTGTACACCTACAGTGCCACTGTACACCCACTCTAGGTTATCTATTGTTCTGAAAACAATTAGGAGAGGTTTAACTTATTGTTACTATAGTAGTTCAAACTGAGCTGAATCCAATGTTTGATGATTTGAAGTCCACTCTGGCACTCAGGCTTAGTGTCACTTGCTCATGAGTCACAAAATGATGACACAGCGTGCTGAGAAATCAGAGGATGATTGCCTTATTGTGCAGTTCTTACCACTGTCGACTGTGGTGATCAATGAATACATGTGTAAGATTAAATTTCACAGAGGATTGGATGGATACTACAATAAAAATATCAATTATAGCTATTCCATTGCTTTATTGTCAAAAACAAACTTATGAGTCACTGGTAATGATATAGACGGTACACAACAAGTCTATCCCACAGCTTTATCCTAGAAGAGTAGAGGGAGGGTTTCTGGAGAGTTGTTTCAAATGTAGTGCAGGCCAAGAGCTAAATATGCTGCTATCTTAACGGTGTTTAAAACAGTTTAAACAGTTTAAACTGTACGATCAGTTGAATTCATGCACAGTAAGAAGTTAGTAAGTACTTTGTCAGCTCATAGTTTTAAGTGCTGAGCTCATCGAAGTTATGAAGCCAAGGTTGGAAAAATACATCTCACCTATCACCCTAAAGAAGATTTTTTAAACTAAACTGTGCTATGTTTTGCAGTGTACACAGTGTATCTCTCGAGTTGAGCCTGCTCTCTTTCCTCCCCTGTGAGTGAAGTCAAGCTGATAAACAAATGCCCTATAAGTACTTGTATGTAAATGTAGACATTAATGTATTAACACTTTGTTACACTCTGGTGCCAACTGTTAAAACACAGCAGTCACAGAGTGTATGTCCTTTATGTTTCTGTATGCTACAGAAACAGCAGCAACAGTAGTTTGCTTACTGAAGTATATAAAAATACCAGCTGTCACCGTGAGCACCCGTGGCCGCTGGAGACAAAAACAACACTTACCAAAATACCAAATCCACAAGTAGAAAGTCATCAAAAAGGTGTGATGACTCTTAAATTGCCAGATTGATTCTGGGAAGTAGAATTTACTGTCATAGCACTTTCACTGACAACTTAAAGAGAGTTTTTAACAAAGGTTTTAGAAAAATATGTCAAGGAAATGAAAAGACAGATGTTGAGTGCATGTTAAACTGGTATAAACCAGATTTCTGTCCATTATGTTCTCTCCATTATGTTACTTTCAAATGGGATCCAAGAGGAAATGGTGTAAACCACAACTTATTTCCCTAATTTGATTAACCAGTAATTCTGCTTGAACGAGCAAAACAGCCAGTGTTACGTGCTGGTCTTTTCACACCATTAAAAGTAAACAATGTAATGCACTCCTTTGTAAGACTATTGATTCTGCAGTGATAACATAGCAGCCCACTGTTGACATAGATCAAGGGTTTGCCAAGATTACCAGGAGGTGCAGCATTCTGAGATAGGTTGTGGATGGAATCTGGTATGCAGCATGTGAGCTGTACTTGAGCTCATCAACAATGGCGGGTCTATGCAGCAGGCCGGCGGGATGATGGCCTCCTGGACCGGCTCTTTGACAGTGCAGTGGATACATACCGATGCAGAGCCAAACACCTCAGTTCAAAACAATCTTCCACAGCCACCTGAGACAGAGGGGTAGAGAGTGGACTTTAAATATTGAACTCTTCCCATTCGGGTAATTAACATGATTAATAAATGAGTAATTGAAATGATTGTGTGCGTTCAGAATATGAAGGGCTACGAAAATGATTTGATTATTTTGTTTGTATTTAGACAGCAAGGGACAGGAACCATGGACAGAGAAAGAAGGATTACTCTCCACAAAGGTCCATGGTTGGAATGATGTTAGGAATGCTGCAGGTTTTACATCTACCTGAGGTGTGAACACAACAATGGTATATTATCACCTCATACAGTTCATATGACAGACTAACATTTGCCTGCTTACACAAATCAGCAGACAAAGAGCAACATTCATTTGGAGTTGTTTTTTGGCCACCAAATAAATGTCCAACAGTCATTCTTCTTTTACCTTTGTTTGATCTCAGTTAACTCCAGAGATAAATATCTGGATCTTTAGTGGCTAAAGGCTACATTATGTTCAATTATACAACAAGTAGTTCCGACCAAGCAATCTGATTGGTCCACAAGACATTTAGAATGTGCTCAAATCAGCATGACAGCACGCCTTACTCATCACTAAAAATATTACTATATTAATATTAATATACATTTTACTTTGTTGGTCATAGTTGTATAATGGCAAGATTACACTCGAGGGTGTCCTTTAACGTCATTTGAGCAAAGCACCTCTGCTTTCTCCATCAGCTGTCTTGGTGACACGGTGCTATAACTTAAAATTCATGTAAAAGTTTGCGGTTGCAGAAGCTACATCTGTGTTCCATGGAAACGGGAAAAACACTCGCCAAAACCTTTTAATTTTGAGAGCAAATTGCTCCTCAACATGAAGAGATTTTGATTATAACGTTTTACTTTGTTGGTAATAGTTGTATAATCGCAATATTAAACTCGAGGGTGTGCTTTAATGTCATTTGAGCACGACAGTGATGCGGTCAGGACCGAGGCGCCCAAATCACTGTCATGCTCAAATGACGTTAAAGCACACCCTCTCTATTAATATTGCTTAACTAAACCTGGCCAACTTTATCTTGTCTGCTGATTGGTTTGGGAGAAGTATTATACAGCCTTTTGCTAAAATCAGTGCTTGCTGTATCTGTGACACAACACTAACCAGAGTGTGAGAGAATGAGCCAAAACAGTAGAGTTGCAGGTCTGAAAGTCAAAACAATGAGCTAAGGGGAATCGCAGTCACGTGATAATTATCTGTGGATTTGCCACTGTCACCAACACCTTTCACATTGCACATAATTATTTGATCTATTGTTACTATAAAAATATTGATCATAGCAGCTTTAAAGATTCTTTGCTCCTGTGCTAAGTAAGGCCTTAGTCTTCTCTACAGTTTCTTAAGTTTGCTTGAAGAAAGGAAATTGATAGAAGTTTTCCTGTTCAAAGCGATACTCATGTGCGGCAGGTGCACAAGATGAAGACCATATAAAGTTTGAGAATGTTGTCATGGCAGTAAGTGTCAGGGTGCAGGAGTCTCAGCCCTTCACTGACTGTACATTCCACTGTGGCAGCTGTACTTCACATTGTTACTCTGGCATTCATACACTGTATAGTTTAAACAGTTCTAGTTTCCAAGATAACAAGTGACTTATCTAGTTTGTTTTTGCAATTAGTGTCCTAGCTGTTCACACGTACTGTTCATGCTGTTCTAACCCATAAAGATTTTAAATCACAAATTTAATAGCCAGTGCTGATTTTAATGTGACAATGATCCGTATTTAAGGCTGAGCAGTATGGTGTGTAGTATATGGTGAGAGTGTGAATGGTCTTCACTCAGTGTCTAGTGGAAGAAAAGTCACTTTATAGTCCTTAATTTAGGATGACTAAATCTTTCTGCTGCGCTGTATTCACATACAAAACATGTCTTTGTTGCCAGCCTTTAAATAAAATACCTCGTGGTTGTGTTACTGCCTGGAAAAGTTAACATGAATTTCTAATTTCAAGCATTATTCCAGGAGAGGCCTGCACACCCTTTGCTTCTTTACTTGCTAAACAGCACATGGGCCCTCTGAGGCCACATGGTTTGACCTTTACATTTATGGGGCAGCCCTCTCCCTGCATGATGTCCTGCCCATTACGCTGGGTCACAGGTGAATAAGCAGGCCTTACCACGATATCACACTGTGCACAAAATGATCAACAAGACACAGGAGATTCAAATCATGTCCTATAGAGCCCAAATACTGTTTACTACTGTCATAATATCCTGTGATAGTTATTAATTTATCCAAAAATATGATAGATAATTTTTTGTTTTGTAATGATGCAAAAGAATAAAATGTAATTTAAATTCTTTTGCATCATTGTCCTTCATCTTCAGTCTAAGTCAATCATGTAGCATCAACAGATGGAACAAATATCTGATAGGTAATTACCAAAGAATGTTGTATAATTCCCATCCAGCAAATAATCAGATTAACCTATATGAAAACAGATTGTAGCTGAATGTTATTCCACCAGCAGAATTAGTGTTTTGGCCAAGAGTTTGAAATTATTCAGGAAATATTATCAGCAGCCATACGACATGGTGTTTTATAGATCTACTGTTAGAAACATATCTGTAGGATAGGTTTGACAGTTAGCCAGGTGAACTTTTCAGTGATTACATTAGAGCTATCTGCTAGCTAGGTATATAAGTTTTTATTTTACCGTCTCAGCCATTTTACATGAACATTGGAAATATAAAATATAATTTCAGTCATGTCATCAACTTACAGAAAAGTTATTTGACAGCTACCACAAAACATTACTTGAAAATTGTTCTACTGTCACTATAGCTGTCTTTTTCAAAGTAAGTAATTTCTTTTGTGATATTCAGCAGTGAACATCCAGCTGTAAAATGGTTGGCATGACACAGCTTCTTTCTGCATGTTATCAAAATGTGTCTGTTACCATAATTTAAGTTGAGAAAAGGCACTGTCCCTGTAACATCTGACGAGATCAATAGATTTATATATTCTATTATATACATACATATATACTCCTGTTACAATGGATGAGACTAGCATAAATGTTAGTATACCTGAATGAATGAGGGCCTTTAGGGATGTAGGCTACATTCATATTAGTGCTTAAATAACTTCATTTAACTAAATGGATGAAAAGATGGATCAATATTAATAATGATATTTGAAAGTCAGAGAGATTAAATCAGGGTGCAACAACAGCTATCACAGAAGACAGAGCAGCCAAGGGTAATGTTTCACTCTAATCCATTATAAATGTTGAAATATTTCAGCACTATAAATATTGAATAATTCAATGATCAGTCTTTGATTTATGATACACAGTTTGCAAGGCTGTACAAGTCATTAAAGGTAGTTGTTTGCTAGTAAATCCTGCTGTTCCCTGTGGAAAACAAGGGATCTGAATCACTAGAACTATTCAAACCTATATGAGTCACTATGCTTTTGACCCCTCGTTGTTTGGGGTGCGCTCTGGGCAGGACTACACACAAATTTAGTTATTTAGTTTGCTGGGCATCAGATATAAGGCAGAGAGATACAGTATCAGTCTGATTTGGGATATTCACTGCATTTCACAGTTAAGGTTTCAAATGTGTGACTCCTTCATACAAACCATTTGCCATTTGATCAGCAGGGACATCAGCATTTGCCACAGAGACTCTCAGTATTAAATTACAGAGAGGCAGAGACAGAGTAGGAAGTAGGAGATGTTTGCTGCAGAGCGTGCTGATGGAGAGTATGCCCTGCAGGGTAAATGGGGAAGCAGTTGTCTGAGTTACACGGCAAAATCAATAAATGGCACGTCATATTATTTTCCATACTGTGACCACAGCAAGAGCTCATCCTCACAAAACATAATCTCTTTTTTCATATCTTTTTTCATATGTATCAACAATGTTAACTTCTGCATCACTACTCAGTCTAGCACTAACTTACTTATAATTGTGGATCAAGTGCAATAATCCTGTTTTTCTTGCAGTTGCAAAAGATGACAACAGCCTTTTGAAATCAATTTGCCAGTGCTGGTTTCAGCATTGTACATTAAAACATACATAACATTCACAACTTACTATTAGATGAAAATATTATTTCAGTTTACATCCAGTTTCATTTTAATTCCTGAATAAATAAAAATAGGTTCTGCTGGGATTTTTTTTAACCTATGGACAGAGCTATAGCTAACTGATTCCTGTTTCCAGTCTTTATGCTAAGTTAGCCAAACACCTGCTGGCTTCAGCTTCATAGTTACAAACTTACAATCATGAGAGTGGTATCAATCAGCTATAACTACCCTACTTGTTAAGTGCTGATGTTAAGGAGAACTGTCATCCAATTTTGTCTTTCACACCAAATGCTATTGATACCACATGGGCTTGATTTATTGAAAGCAATTATGTCTCCAACTGATCATGTGCCATTCTCTCACAGCATTCAATTATCCTCTCATAATGTAGTCATCTAAAGAATCACCCTCAGCAGTATAATATAGTAGCTGTGTTGACATGCAGCTCCATTACCCAGTCTCTGTCAGCCCTGATTGACCCAGTTCTCCAAACCCTGTGAAGATATTAATGTGCAGTGTAGGTGTGTAATTTGGAAACGGGGGGAAAAATCATTTGAATAAACCCAATGATTTGTAATGGAACTAGAAATCAGCTGGATTTCATCATGTTTACACTGCATGTATGCGGTAAAGAAATTGTGGATAGATATATGTATAAGATATTCCATTTTTAGTGGTGAAATAAGAGCATCAGTTTTCCTCACCAGTTTTTACTACCTACTGTGGGTATACCAGAGCTCAAATTAAATGTTATCAGTAAATAACAAGCATGAAAACTGACCTTGGAAATGGTTCACCTTTGAAGCTAACATCACAGAGTTTTGATTTGAATTTCAAATATGCTACAAAACGAGAGCTGAGCCTTCGGTAGAGAATAAATACAGTGATTAGTGAAATAGCTTCTGTCCTCAGGTTTCTTCAGAGTGATTTAAATAACATAAGAAGCTGAAAAACAATACAGCATTAGCAAAGTCAGTGTCACTACCCACAATTTCCACTGTGATTTATGAGTAGTATCATTGCTCTCTGCTGCAGATTACATTTGAGATGCCATGTCTGTTTGTGGAGATATTCCATTAACTGACACAGAGACAAGAGTTAATTGTACTATGTAGGAAACTCCAAACTCCAAACATGTTCATTTCAAATCACTTATTTTAGAGAACAGAGCAAAGCTATCTCAGCACAGTGAATATCAATATCATATGTCACTATCATCAGCGTACCAACTAATAATGTCAGTATTGTAACTTGACTGATGTGTGGGGACAGGCACTAAAAACAGAGGTCAACTACCTGGAGGCCCACATTTTTAGCCATGTTACCATCCCTGTAACTGGGCTAATGAAAGAGAGACCACTAACTTCCTTCTACAGTGTAGGACAAACACAGCACTGAACACAATCACTGCACTAAAAGTAACATCTAGTGTGAGTCAGCGTTGAGTTTGGTAAGGCAAGGTAACTTACACTTTTTCAGTGAAAGGTAGCTAGCATAGCTTGCTGCTAGCTTCAACTTTCTGATTGAAAAAAACAAACAGCACAATGCTGAATGTGGTAAAGCACTAGACATCTGGAATCACTACATAACCAGCACTATGTGATCTTGCTAAAAAGAGAAAAGCCACAAATGTTGTATTAACGTCTTTAGTCTCCACAGTATGATGTTTCAATGCTCACTCTCAAATGTACGTTAACTGCTGGGAAACGGGAAATGCCCTCCCAGATACTTGAAGCAAAAATGTTCTGTGCACTAATATGTCCAAGAACAGTTTTATTCTTGTTAAAGAAGACTGTGAGATACAAGTGAGAGACAGCTAACACTAGCCAACGTCCTTTAAAAAATGTGCCACAAACGTTGCTAACGTTGTTAAGCTAAATTTACTAGCTTCAACTTTCTGAGTAAAAAACAAACATATCAGCATTATGGGTTCTCCCATATGCTGAGTTTTAAAGGAACAGACATTATGTAAACAATATTACATTACCAATGCTATGTAGAGCAATTGAAAAAAGGGGGGAAATGTATCACTACTCATAGGATATACAGGGCTTTGACTTTTTCTAGTCAGTGGCATGTCTCCTTACAAGACTGGCCTTCGGATGTTGGTCAGTGACTTTAAGCATCCAGAAGTTTAAAGCTAAGCAGCTGTTTCTGCTAATATGCCCAAGAAAAATGTACGTTAGCTGCAGGATTATAATAGTTTATATTTCCTTATACAAAAAGTGAAGAGAATACAAATTTCAGTTTGACTTTAATAATTATTACTGAGATCAGTGCACTAGTGTTGAGTATCTAGAAAGGAATTTGTTCTTGGTCTGGGAGACTTTCCAGGATCTGTCAGAGGAGATGAGATATGATATGAGAGTTATTGAGCTGTACTGGTTTTCCAAGCAGAACTAATACATTCACCCAATTTGTGAGTGACATTGTCAAAATATGAAACGCAGATATGTACAGTTATATATCACATAACAAAATAACAAGACAAGGTCAGTGCGTGGTGTTTGTACAACAATTCTGTTCATAAAATTAATTTATTAATTAATAAAACTGGAATATGTAATTGTGCCCAGTTCTGCTCAATTTTGCGATCAGTCAAACATTTTGACCCTTGCATATCATCTTCCAGATAACCTTGAAGCCTGAGGGAGAAGCTGAGGCATTGATATAGCCAAATAAATGAGAACAGGGTATCATGCGCCTGAAATACTTGGGGCATGATTATTTTCCAGGCAATCGTTCCTGCTCTCCCATTATCACTACTGTCAGTGAGGCTTATCTCTGCCTGCCTGCCTCACCAGTCATGGTTCAGACACATCCTCCAAGCAACTACGACGCATTGTTCTAATGAGGTTACAGCTCGAAGCAAAGTGATTTGTTTTGTAGGCATTATTATGGTGGCCTTTTGGCTGGCCCCTTAATTTCATCAGTGAAGCACTATTAAACAGCAAAGGTCTTATAGGAAAATGGACCATGCTGAGGGACCTTTTGACATCCTCACAGTTGCAGTTGCATAACCCTGCATACCAGAGATAGTTGTGTTTTTAGAAGTGAAGTATCACGCTATTCATTCATAATTATCTCCGATGTTGAGATTGGATTAGTTTTGATGGTTTGTTTTGATAAAAGATGTGTTTTTCATCTATATTTTCAAAGAGAATTTTACGCTTAGAGGAGTGTACTACATGTTTTGTATTTAGGTTTTCTCCTGGGAGCGGGGTGGTGGTGATGGTCGCTTGCCAAAAGCTTCAGCAGTTGTTAAGTTTACAATACAATAGGTTAGAATGCACAGTTCGACCGGTGCTACTTCTTCAGGGCAGTCGTTACATTAACGCACATCCGGACAATCACTGCCACCTTCTAACATTTTTGCACTCTACACTTTACACTTTATACTTTACACTTTACTTTTTAATTATGTATATTTATGTTTCTTGTAAATATAGATCTTGCTTCTTGCTCTTCACTCTTTTCTTTTACTATAACTGTCCTTTAGCACCAATATACCAAGACAAATTCCTTGTATGTGCAAACTTACTTGGCAATAAAGTCTATTCTGATTCTGATTCTGATTCTGATTCTGAAAGGCTGGGCCGGGGCTAGCTGGTTAGCATGCTAAATAAAAGTTTAGGAAAAGAAGTGACAGAACTAGGAGCAAAATATTGGTGTTGCTTAAAATGGCTGGAGACAGCTCTTGGCGAGGAGAGGAATGAAGTTTAATGATGAACTTGCAACATTTCCTTGAGACTATTAAGTAAACAGCTGTTAATTCTAATGTTGGCTATGTAGCAATAGAAAAGGAAATAGCTCCTCTTAAATATAGTGGCAATGACTGTCACCTTACGTATTAGATAAACATTTTATGGCATGTAAGCAAGTTAAAAGGATTTGATATAGTCACCTGTAAAAATGTGTACATGCAGTTAAATAACGGCAGATGTATAGTAACGTAGTAGCCTAATAATTCATAAAAAGATTCCAGTGACACACCAGCTTAAGGGTTGAGTTTGTAAGGTTTATAAAAGGTCAGCTTCTAATAATTTATATTACATTAGCATGGCAACAAAGCCAATTGATTACCACTCTGCATACTGTAATGATCAGATCCATTATCATCTTTGCTTAATACAGTATTACTCTTCATTGACATTTAAACATGTTGGACTTAATGGTCTAAAACAGATTGTTTGGATTTAACTGTAAAGGGTTACACCAGTGAGTTAGTATTGCACTTTTCTGGGTGGCTTGCATGTGATACAGTATTTTTACTGTATCACATGCAAGAGAACAGACAAAATCAAAATCAGAAATGAGGGAATGGCATGCAAGAAAGATCCCAGGGCACGTTGTGTTTCATGGTCTGCACCTTAAAACCCCTGGTCTGCCACGGTGCCTGATAGTATCTTTTATGGGAACCTCCCTTGCCTTTTAAATGCCCATGTCCTGGGGGTGTAGTTTGTAATACAGGGTGTCCTGCATGATTCCAAGCCACAGCTGAGATAACATGTTGCAACAAGTCCTCCAAATTAAATGACAAAATATGTTGTTTGTCACTGCACTACACATGACTAGTAATTATTTCCTGATCTGATGCCCCTATTCCCAGTGCCTTCTAAACCATGGAAACATTGTGGTTTGTTTTAAAGTAAAGTTGGTTAAAAAAAATCTGTCCTGATGGACAGGTCATAATTTCTATGGCCACATTTCAACTGTTCTGGGCTTTCTCACATGTTGTTACGAGTCTCTGTGTGTTTACAGCATTGCTGTTTCATAATAATTGTACATATAATCAGAAATCCTTTTAAAGGCTACTGCATCTGAGAGGCAGAGTGGACTGGTATCAGCAGGTGGATCATAATGGAGACAGAGACATATATATATTCTCCTTTTATTACAGTGTGTGATACACAAAAAAGCATACTGCCCACTGTGTGTACATATACCATCATCATGTATCATTTTATTCAAACATGGTTTTGACAGAAGTAAAGTTTGTCAAATCCTCACATTTCTCTCTTTGTTACCAGAAAATGTTTCACTCCATTTTAAACCCTGTCCTCCATGTGGTGATAATTGACAAGAGATGACAGTTTCATGATGGATAATGAAGCACACCACATTGAGAATGAGTGTCAAGGAGAGTGGTATTTAGTTTTTTTCTCAGACAGAAAACCGCAATACATTTTCCAACTTTTTTTTTTGGCTGAACCCTGTACACAATAGGAAACATAAAATGTTGTTCTGCTCCTGTACAGACAGGCTCAAGATGTCATCTTTGTTGAAACATTTCTGAATGGGACACTATCTATTTGGCAGCTGCTCATGCAGCCTGATTTGAATACAAACCTCATTCTGGCCACCGGGACAATGAAAGTCTGTCCTGGTGCTCAGAGACCAGAGCTGCTCTGTAGGATGGAGATGAGTGATCATCAGCGTCTCTGTGTTTGCTGCTGTGTAATAATTTAGATGTTTGTACTGAGGCTTTATTATTTTTTCCATTGTAAACAAAGGACGTCTCAGCCGATGCGCCATGTTTTACTAAGCCATAGTTAGGGGACTTGACATTGAATTACCAGTTTAATCTTTACAACAACCAATGAGTTTATCAGAATAACATGCTTGGAGCCATTATTTTGTCCTCCATTTTTTATCCCATGGACAAAGAGACGTAAAGTGTTAATCACACTGCTGAATTTTCCATAAATGTAACTTCAGCTTCGCTTTCTACACTTCTACATGCCTATTTCTGCCACAAAACTTCAACAACAGTACAACCTTACTTTTACCTCACTTTCAAATGAAGTCCTCATGATTGTTGTCACTATTTTGGACAGCATGAGGTAAAGAAGTAGAGGTCAAGGTGTCCTATCTTACACATGGTGCAAAGCAGCACCAGGTGCAATGCAAGTGCCTTTGTTAGGTTTAGACTAATGCAATTATCAATTGATTGGCTGATTAATTGATTAATTAAGAGACTAAGCACAGTTCTTGAACGAAATGCTCCATGCATGTCAGATCATGCACTTAGACTGTTAAAATAGACCTCATGGTGTTGGTTAGAGCATGTCCAACAGTCACACCACATCTCAAAGCAATAATCAAATTCCCCTTTGCTTTTTTTAGCCATGCTAACAGCATGGATCAGAGGATGGTGGTTGGTTAGTTGGTTGGATGGATTGCCATGAAATTTTACATTCATTTTGATGAATCCTAGAAACTTAAAAAAAAACATTTGTATCCTCTTCTGGGTGAAATGAAATCACTTTGATGATCCCCTGACTTTTCATCTAGTGCCATCATCAGACCAAACACATTTGTCAACACACACTATTTGCAGAATGATAGCATGCTAACATGCCTAAGTTCAGCCTCACAAAGCTGCTAGTATGGCTATAGATTCTTAGTCCTATTCAAACCATGACCACAACCTTCCCCTAATGTTTACCAAGTAGTTATACCTATGCAGGGATATTGTAGGAACAAGGCCCCACCACTCCACCTTCATAACCTTTATACAGGTGAGTGGCGCAACATTCTTCCTTGAACAGGCTGTATAAACTTCTGCAAAACATTTGTAATTCTGATTGTCTGGTGTGGTTTCTTTTTCCCACCACATTTTAAAGACCTGCAACTGCAAACCTACAATCTGCTGCACAATAGCGCATTGTAGCAGGTGCAAGAAGCATATAGTGGCCTTTAAAAGAAGACTGAGTGGTGTCCTGCAAGCATGGGGCCAGGAGTGAATGAAAGCTGGAGTTGGATGCAATGAAAAGCAGATGTGCACTATAACTCCCAAATATTTACCATAGAAAAGACTGGTATTAATTTGTGCAAATCTGACATAACGATGTTGTCACTGTGTCATTTTTTAGACATTTACATCTGAATGCAAATGATGTATGAGCAGCTCAGATCTTGGTTGGCTGATTTGAACAGAGCTATTGTGTGAACCGGAGGCCCGGCTGCCTCCACTGTGCGATCTTTGGCACAGTGCAGTCTGTATGTCACAGTCAGATCAAAGTATTGTGAATGAAGCCCTACATTCTCTAAGTGCCAACTGCTCTAAATAGAGATTTTTAAATAGACAATAGTGCCTATAAATACCTCGTAGTTCTGCTCCATTTTGACTTGTGGAACTCCTCATGCAGTGACTCACACACTATTCCTGAACATGTGCTGTTATTTATTTTTAGATGCTTTGAGGATGATCTCTTGCAATGGGATCAAATTCTCTGGCACAGAGTGATCAAATGGATTGCTCTACTCACTAAACAAAGCCACATAAAACAAGCTATTAGGTTGTCTTAATGGCCAGAATACATTTTAAAAGAAGCAAGGTGCATAATGTAAATGGCTGTGTGGCTGTGTAACAAAATATATTATATAATCACTATGTCTGTATTGTTTAGCTACACCAAGTTAGGGGACCTTTTCTCTAGATCTAATCCAAGATCTGTGAAATGTAATGTAGAATACCACAGCTTTTCTTAAATGTTTTTAATTAGCTTCTATCATAGTTTATACTACAAAGTTAAAGTCAACTTCTGTGAATCTAGCCACTTCTTGGAGTGATTTTGCACATTTTCTACTTAATAATATTTGGCCTTTTTTTAAATTTAAAGGTGCTATATGTATGTTTTTGGTATCGCTATGTAGCTAACATTAGCAGTAACAACTGTTTACTTACCAAGAGCTACAGCCATCATTGTGTTTACATGACAAGAGGTTAGATTACGCCCTCTGGGCAGTGCCACCTCTATATCCTGTCTTGTTGGACTGAGGGCAGACTGGACGCTTCAGTGACTCACTGTGGTAATACGAGATGGGCTAGCTGGTTAGCATGCTAACTCCAGTAGAAGAAAAGAAAAGAAGTAATAGAAATAGAAGTAAAAAATGTAACATTGGCATTGCTTTCCATCACTGGAGATAGCTCTTGGCGAGTATAAGACATATACAGCATCTTTAAATGTTATTCTGGTGGAGTAGATGTAAAAACAGCATTTTGTATGGAAGAAAGTACAATGTATATGTTCTAAAAGACATATTTGTATAACATAAACAGATGTACATTTTACATTTTCTAAAAACTGAAAAACAGCACTGCTTGCCTTGACACCTACACCAATCTACACAATTTTACATGTCATATTTATATCATGTGTTTTTACATTTTTATTTATTTATTTTTTTATTATTTTTACAGTTTAAAGTTGGAAATTTGAATCATATTTGAATAATGTACTGTATCTTACATTAAAAAAACATCAAGCCATCATTTTCAAAATCCGTTGCCAACAGCTGCGTTGGCCATTGACACTTTCCACTCAAATATGCAAAAAGTAATATGTCACTGCCACTGCCAGACACACACTACCTGAAAAAATGTGGACAAACTGAATATTTTATTAGGATATAAAATATGTAAGCACGACCAAAACCAACACCTGCACAAATTATTCTGACAACACACCCTATAAATAATATGAGCTGATCTAACAGACCCAAATTTGTCTGCCAGTCGGCTTTTACAAGAACACTGTTTCACAGGAACTGGAGTAGCTGTGGAAAATCTAATATCTGTTATCCTGTGATACAGGAAGGAAAATGGATCAGTGTCTCTGCACTCATCATTTGTGTCTAGTTTCTGCTGAATGTCAGGGTCATGTTATGGATGAATGAATTATTCTTTGTAATGGACGACCTCTCTGAGGATATAGCTGGTGTTGTTTTATATTTTTCTTACTGTTCACAAATCCAATCCGTCTCTCAGTACTTTCTGACTTCCCTGCTCTATCTGCGTCAGCCCCAAGAACATTCATTTCCACACTGTAGGCATGCATCAGGTCACACATATATGGTTTAATGATGCCAGATCTATCACAGGAAATCAGGCAGACGTCAATAAGAGAAGGCCTCTCAATTCTAGCTCGCAGCTGGTGATTGTGTTGATGACGTCTACTATTTACATTTTTAAACGTTAACTTTATGAGTTGGTTGAAAATACTTTCACCAGCTGATTTTCTAATAATTTACAGTTGACTCTTTCTAAAGTGAATGGAAAGGGGTCTTTGATATACACTTGATGATTGAGGCTCTTTGAAGTAATGTTATCACTGGGTTACTGCTGTACATAGCAAGTTAGACATATTGACATTTGCTGCCTCTATTAGAGCAGATAAACACACTGCATAATCAATATTTTACACTTTGGTAGCTAAGCTATGATTGGACAGTTGCTGATAAGGGGAGGGATTTAGAGGAAGTAGGAGGAGCTAATTGAGGTATTCCTGGTTCTAAAATATAAAGGTCCCATTCATTTTGTCCATAGACACTGTTACCTGACTTGGCACAAAACTGTGTTACAAAATATCAAATATCAAAGATTGTGTACATAGCATTTTCAGGTGCTAATTTTTACTCCCACTCCCACAGTGCATTTCAGTCAGAAAACATTCAATCCCAGAGCTTAAAATTCTGTCACATGAGCCACTAAAAGCGGGAGAGAGCTGAGTATTACGGTGTTAAGAAAAATAAAAACACATTCTACACCTGAAATCAGTTCAAATTCTGGGTTAGCTTTGCTAGTATTTGGCACCACGTTTTGTTCCAACAACGAAGCATTTTGAATTCCCTACTATTATAATTTGTCTGTCCCGTCTGCCATGTCGTAAGTACAGATAAGACATGATTTCAGAGTAATTGAAACTAATTGCTATAACATAAACCTATACTGTCTTTGTTTATCTGGCAGAGTATTTTGTTTCTATGTGAATGAACAGATATCATTGAAAAAACTGAAATGGGAGAACAGAATTGGGAAAAACACTTCACTCCTCCCACTTTTGGTCTTTTCATGAAATATACTGAAAAATACGGAGGATCAATTCACCCAGCATTTCAATAAATACTACAAAACAATTATAAAATACCTTTTATCTGTTGGGTATAATTCTTGAGGGCCATATAATATGATGATTCATAACATAATAAAGCTCTTTTATAGACCAAAATTACCATTTATGTAGAAAAAGCCATTAAGAAGTAGATCACACTGCAAAGTTAACAAGCTGAACAATTAGATGGTTAACACCTAAGTGTATTCTCAAGAGTCAGATAAACCATTAAATAAATACCTGAATTGCATGTCATTTCTAAGTGCTGTCTTTTAAGGTACACCCCTCTCTACAGTAAGACTTTGTTAATGCTGTGTCTCAGAGTCTACCTTAAAACGTCAAGTGATTCTGGATTTGTCCCATGAGCAGAAAATTACACATCACTCCTGGATACAAAACATCTGGACAACAAAAGGCTCAGAGGAGTTTAAACTGAGGCAGCTGTGAGGGAGCACAGCAGACGGACTGATTCCTTCAACATGAGTCCTACTCTGGTGGTGTTAGCGTTGTCATTGCTGGCCACAGTGGCAGCTCAGTCTCATGATCATCATGACATGGGCTGGGTGAACGGCTACCGCCAGAGTTTTAATTTCCAGTGTCCCCACGGAGAGGTCCTCGTGGCCATCAGGAGCTACTTCAGCGACAAGGACGGCTCGGACCGCTTGTGGACATTCGAGTGCCAGCCCACACCGGAAGGTCTGGGGGAGCCCAGTGACTGCTGGTGGGACGACATCAACCGTGCTGGGATGGAGTGGTGGGTCATATGTTGTATATCATCATATGTGTCATATATCTGTGTTTAACAGTTTGTTTTAATCACTTGTTATCACCTGTTATCTACTTTGTCTGACTTTTACAGCTGTGAGCTGAGGCATGCTTGAGGACAGTCACATCTGTTCAGGGTTTAGAATGAAACCAGGCAGTGTGCAGCCTGCATTTATAGAAGCTAGAGTGTTAAACGACTTGCAAGTTGAATGATTAGAGGTTTACCTATTCAAGGAAGTCTAATTAAAGCAGCTGTCATGGTAGGATGTCTGTGGCATAGAGATAAACAGAATTCACTTTGATGAACTGTTGCTGTAAATTTTTCCCCAGTTTATAATCTTAGTGCAAACAGCATAACACTAAGTGTTGTGGCCAACAGTGATTTAACCAGAATGAACACCAGAGTCAGATTACACGTGTACAGTAACTTTCTTTTAGTCTGTAGAGCAGCTGTGAATGTGTGGATTTGTCCATCTTGTATATTATATTAAAATATGCAAGAAAAGCATTTTCTTTACATTTATTACAGACAAATCCATAAGAGGCACATCTTTGGCCCACTTGTCAGTTACTGATCTAGCCAACAGGCAGAAGTACAGATCAAAGATAAAAATGCCTTAAGTTATGCTCCTTACTCTGGCACATACTTTGACTAACAACACAGGCTCTTAAAGGTCACCAATGGTAGAAAACAGAGGCCCATACAAGGCCTGTGTGGGGTTTGCTGCTGAAACTGTTGTATGAACAAAACCACCCATGTTGCAGGTGGCTGGGTGACATACACACAGATGGAAGACCTCCAGACCTCATTTAGAGCTTAAAAACAAGTACAGCTGCAACCAGAGGATGTCTTCCATCATTTAAAGACCAGATTACCTACATTTTGGCTGAACTCAAAAGTTCAACACATTATCGCTGTAGTTACGCATAAAACACAGAAGAAAATAAAGTTGAGGCTGGGACTGAAGCTGCTGCTGCTGCTCTGCTAATGTTCTGCATTCACAACATCAGCTGTAAAGACACTGTGTAAAGGGTTTTATCAAGTCTACATTGTTGAGAAATTGTTGTAAGTTTTGCCACACAAACTATTCTTATACATAGATACGTTGTTACAAAATATTTACACACAGTAACTACCATGTGTAACTGCTATATAGCTAACTGAATCAGCTAGCTTAACAGACAAAACTAAAGTTAGCTTGCTAATATGATCCGTTTAGGGGATAGAAGTTATATGGTATATGGTCCACACATTAACCACTTGATAAAATGCTGTTTAATAATGGTGAGAATTTTAAAAAATACAATTAGCAAACAAAACACAATATACCTAAAAAATATAAAAAAAACCTGCTAGGCTAGCATGGTCATGCATTTCCCACTCATTTTAAACTGCATGAATAGTGCCAACTCTGAAACACATATTTGTCCATATATGCATAAATAAAACAATTTCCTAAATTTTAATTGATGCAAGCAGATCTAGTAACTCCCTAGCTTAAAATTAGCTAGTTGTTAATGAGAATTTAGGATGCACTCTTCACACAAATTGGGGATAAATTTATAAATAGCTGGTGCAGCCCAATCGTGAAAGCTGGCAAAAACTTTGTAATTTGTCTCTCCTAAAACACAGTCTCAAACAAAGATTTTACTTCAGTCTTTCCACATGTGTGTCTTCTGTTAGTTTCATGAAAAAAATGAATTCTGTCCACTGTTTTCTCATTCAGAGGAACAAAGCCAGGTCCTCCTGGGCCTGTATGAATCACCGTCTCACTCAACAACAGCCATGTGTCTTGAACAGACAGTTCCTTGGAACATGGCAACCTCCAGTGAATTTTAACAAGATTCATCCAACAGGCCATGTCAATGGTCCTTCAGAGATATCACATAGTATTTTATAGGCCACATGCTACATTGTCCTCCTGAACTTCTGCAACATGCCATTCAGAAAAACTGGAGAGTAAAAACAGAATATGCAGGGACAGAAGAGAAAAAAAAATCTTGTCCCTTCTTTTCATTTCCTTCTTATGACTGGCTTCCTTTACATGCCATCAGGTGATCTTTTAATTTTATTCCACTCCAAATGCCACATCCTCACATAAACATGTTTGACTAACCATCAGCTGCACTGAAAGGTTGATATGATTAAAGGATGTGGCTCAACCTTTAGAAATCCTGTTTAGAGGGAGAATTGTAGCCTGACATCTCTTTGTATACAGCAGCTTGAATCATAGACCTAACTCAGATTACTGACTCAGCTATATCTGCTTGAGATTACTTTTTCCAGGTTGAAGAGCAGAACACATTGGTGCCCCTCAGATTTATTTCAAGTTAAGCTTGACTGCACCCAGCTCACTGATTCAAAGACAAACACAGTGAACACTCTCTATCACTGCCATGCCTGCCTCCCTTTAACATAGCTGTCTGTTTGACTTACACTGGCTAGGACATTACCCTGCAGGGTAACTACCCCCATTGGTTAAATGGCTGAAGGCTGTGCCCATGTTGCCATGACAAATGTCTACACATGCTGCTGCTCCTGTTGCTTGGACCTGGTATTCTTAAATGTGTTGTGGCGACAGCAAAGTGTATGGGCCATAAACAACCTGCACTGTCAACAAACCAGTATTGGCTTCAAAAGATATAGACACTTTTTCTCTTGGTGTTAAAGTTTTTTCAATGTTCTACCTCTAAAAAACTCTGAAGGTTTATGTTTAAATACAGAGACATGAAGGAATTGGATTAAATAGAAGCAAATGGGGAGTCATTTTGTATCTTTTTCATTGTCATGAATTATCATCAATTTTTGTTTAACTTAACAACTCTCATGTGTTTTTGCAGGACTTCATCTTGTACCCGCAATGGCCTGGTGGCGGGTGTACAAAGCAAGTACTTTGAATCTGTTCTTGACCGGGAATGGCAGTTCTACTGCTGCTATTTCAAACGCCGTTGTCCCTACTCCTGCATGTACGTTACCAAAGGAATATGAACATCTTAATAGCCGAAGATACACTCATTCATTTTATTTTATTTATTTTTTTTGCTAAGACTCAGATGAAAAGATTAATACCACTCTTGTCTATCCGTTAAATATGATGCAGAAGCCAGGAGAGAGTTAGCTTAGCTTAGCTTAGCTTAGCTTAATGAAAAGACTAGAAATAGGGGAAAACAGCTAGCCTGGCTCTGCTCTAACTTACCACCTACAAGCTCATCTAAAGCTCACTAATTATAATATCTTGTTTGTTTAGTCAATACACAAACAGAAATGTAAAAATGATCACCTCCTCATTTTACAAAGGTTATGCTTTTTCTTAGATGTGATGCTGCTACCGGATATCACAGAAAGTCACTGCTCTTGGCCAAGAAATAATCCAGCATATAACCACCTGAAAAACTTATGCCTCACTTTTTGTATGGATTAAACAAATAAGATATAACATATTTATTAGTGAGCTGTAGAGGTGGTGGTAGGCAGACTTTAGACAGAGCCAGGCTAGCTGTTTCCCCTGTGTTCAGTTTTTATGCTAGGCTAAGCTAACCTTTTCCTGGCTGTAGCTTCATAGTGTATAGACATGGGATTGCTATCAATCTTTTCATCTATCTCTCAGCAAGAAAATGAATAAATGTGTTTCCTAAAATGTCACACTATTCTTTTGAAGGTTCACACTTTAATACTCAAATCAGCCGACATAGTTTTTCTCAAACTTTTGTTGCTTTCCACAGGAAGACCACTGACATTCCTGAATACTACAGAGAGGAGGGAGAACTGGTGGTCCCTAGTTATGGTTACTTCATCCGAGGTGCCCAGACCACCTTCAGTGGAGTGCTAAGGTTTGTTCAAAACATCTCCTTTTTTTCCAAATAACTTCTGATCCCATACGGCAGCGGTTTGGATCCAGAATCTAACCAAAAATGTTGAAATTCTCTCATGGCTGACTTGGAAGAAAATGTATCTGTTGTGAGCCTTATGGGACCAGAATTTATTGGCAGACCAGACAAAAAACAAAAACAAAACAACAACAGAGAGCCAATAAAATTTGGTAATTTATGATTGCTGAACTGACAAGTTTGTCCTTCACTTTTTTCAGAGACCGGCAGTGGAAGTACATCCTGTGCAGAATGACAGACTTTGACTGTGAATTTGAGAATTTATAGATTTGTAAGCAGCATTTTTGTCTGACCATAAACAGTTCTAACCAAGATACATATTTACTCTTACATTTAAACAAAAACATAACACTGACATTATACAGAATTGGTATGGTTCATGTTTTCATTCATGTATTTACTTTTAATAAAGGGATCAACCACAGGCATGTGATATATGCCTGTATAATCACTGTTTTTTTAGTCTAGCATGCAAAATGATGGCTCATATAAAAGTAATAGTTGAATGAACATAAACACAGAGGGTCTCCACTGGACATTTTGGACAGCTCAAGTGTTTTCATTTAGTTGCAGGAGGAGCTGGAAACATGTGAAAGTGGTTTTACAAAACAAAGTCAACTATTTGATGCTGTGTTTATGATGATAGGAAACACTACGTCAGGCTCTGCTCAACAATCTCTTAGTTGGGGTCATGTGACTTTAATCGCCAAAAAAGGCTCACACAATTTCCATGCTCATAAAAGTGTTCAGTGAGTTGCAGGGTGTGATTGATTGCAATATTGTCTTGGAAGTAACACTTGGAACAATCGTGTTGGAAGTAATGAAAATCTCTCTCAGAATTACTGGCAACATGAGCTTTGCATGCAATGAAATGTGTCCCATCTGCTTTCAATTGACTCCACATCACTACTTTAATAAAGTGTCTGGTTCAATTTGGCAATTACAGCTATATACTGTACTGGAACCCATGTGACTGTGCTTTCCAGATTACTTTAGATTACTTTGGATTTTAGATTACCTTTCAAATTTATTTGTCATGTTGCCAAAAAGTCACCTTGTATGATGAAAAAAGATTAAATAACAAGGATCTGATGTTTAAAATTAAGCACATTAATTGAAATAGCATTTAAGTAACTGAATACAATACACTAAAATTGTCTAGGGAGCTAATCTAGCTAGAGTATAAGCCTTCCAAAAGCACAGAGAGGATGAACTCAGCCATGATGACATCAACAGCTCATTTGGGCTTAACTTGGCTGAGTAAACTCAACACTACTTGATATTGCCATAACACAAAGCTTAGAGAAAGAGTGTGTTTGTGTGTTCACACACTGCTGGAAAGGTCTGACATTGAGGATTACCATATCAACAGCTACTCATTTTTGTGACATATGATATTTTTCCTAATACAAAAAGTCAAGGAAAATATATAAACAAATGTATCTCATGCAATTGTTTTTTTTTTTTTTTTTTTTTTTTTTTACATTTACATTTACATTACATTTTAGGGGGATAGTTTAACATTTTGGGGAAAACATGTTCTTGTCAAGAGTTAGAGGGAAAAAATGATTGTCTGATGTCTGATTGTCTTTTCAATAAAGCTGCATCCAGTTAAGCGTTAAGACTGGCTCTGACTAGAGGTAACAAAATCTGCCAACCAAAGTCATTTAACCTGCTTATTAACAAGTATCATGCTTGTTTAGTCCATTTATAACCTGAGATGATAGAGGAACAGGTTGCTGTTACTTTTTACCTTACGACAGAGCCAGGCTAGCTGTTTGCCACTATACTCTTTATGCTAAGTTAACTATCTAATGGCTTCAGTTTTATACTTAATAGACAGACACAAAAGTGGTTCTCACTTAACTCTCAGCAAGAAAGCGAATGTGTTTTTTCCCAAAAATGCTTGACTGGTTGATGGTTAATAATGCTAACATCAAATACTTGAAGAAAAAAAAATGTTTACAGTGAGACATGACAGTTCCTTTTTGACTTAGACAATAATAGTTTTAAAAAAACACAATCCCAACTCAAGGTCCACTTACTAGCTTTTTCCAGAGCCTCTGACTACATTGTTTAGTTGAACGTTTGTGCTAACACTTACAGCATCATAACAGCTACTGAGCTTGCATGTCAACAGATCCATCTCCACAGCAAATGAAACCTGATTTGCTTATGACCAAGTTTTAAAGCTCCAGAGGAAGTTAGTAAGTGTAGAAAGTGGACCTTGAGTTGAGATTGTTATGTAAAACATATTTACATTGTTTATACAGTCTTCTTGCCATTGACTGACATAAAACTTTGATCCTATTTAACTGAGAGCTGGTGTGCAAAATGTTTTTCTTTCTGACTTCCTCAACCAGCTTAATGAATGGTGTTCCTGTGAACTTCCCAAGATTGAAAAGTGTTTTTTTCCAATACATCTAATAGCATGTGAATTCATGGTTAGCAGTAACAGAGCAAATATGGAAAAATAAAGTGTCTAGCACCCACTTTGTTCTCATTTTCATTCCACCTATTTTGGACAGGACAAGCAGCATTTCCTAACCAGCTCAGTTCTCCAAAGTGCTGTTAAAATCTATTGAAACTTAATGGAGTGGACTGGTTGGAGGTCAGCAGGCTTGCTGCACCATCTTGAAAAGAGCTGGGGACTGGGCCAGTAGCTTTCAGCACTGTTTGTTTATGGCAACTGCTGACTCAGGGCACAGGGCCAAACACCACAGCGCGACACAGCTGTCCCCTGAGACAGTGGCCGGTGGCGAGCCACACGCCTGCAGGCCTCCTGCCCTCAGAGATCCACTGTCCCTGTGGTGGAAGCCTCCTTTCTGAGCTTGAAAAGAGAGGGGATATATTGTCCCGCTCTATCCTCTCTGCCCTCCAACACGTTTTCATTACAGCAGGATGAAAAACGATCCTTTCAAAACAATATTCACACCAGCTGTAATTAAAGTTTATAGGAGGAGCCACAAAGCTATTAAAGTCTCCTTACTGCAATCACTTTTGGAATCTGTAGTTAGCCACCATATAATTAAGAGCTAAGTATACATTTATGGCAACAAAGCTCCATAGAAAAGAAGGATTTAAGTTCTGATGAAAACTGGCTCCTGTTTTTAACAGAATGCGCTGAGCTGTGCATCGACTGTTAATATTTAAATAAAACCAAATGAAAACATATTTCATTGTAGTGAATTTACACTACATTCACAGTAGACATGTGATGGATTATGTGTTAGGATATTATGACGTATTCCTTAAAGAACACCACCACCAACCAATCCTTCAGGAGTGAGTTCACTTCTGAGAAAAATAAAGGAAATCACCTGTTGGACATCTCACTAAAAGAATGCAGACAAATACTATCTGACGAGACTTCAGATGTTGAATATTGGTGGAGATAATGGAAATGAACACTCAATTTACAGTATTTTGAATTAGGTAAACTGGCCTCATATTGTATACATGTTGAAAGACAACCCTTCTAAAATGACAAGCCTAAGAGTCTTCAGCTATGCTAGCAGCTCTGTGAGACTGTATAACAGCAGGGCTTTGAGCTAAATGCTACATGCTAACATGCTGATGTTTAGCATTTGCTAGTTAGCCGTAAACACAAAGTACAGCTGGGGCTGATGGAAATGTCATTACTCTTGCAGTTATTTGGTTATAAACCACATATGACATATTTGGACCTAATAACAACTCTAGTTAGCTAACAAACATGATCACAGTTCATCCTGAGGGGAACATGAATGACTTCCAAATTTCCAAATTTTCAAATTTCATAGCCAACCGTCCAACTTTGTCGAGACTTGGTCATGAGACCTCATGGTTGTGCTAGATGAAAAGTCATGTCATTAGGATTCAAGACAATAAATAAAATAACAAAATCAGTTAAAGTCAAGACAATAAAATAACACATAAAACAGTTAAAGGTAGAAATAAAGGATAAAAGTAACATGTAAAAGTAACAGATAAAATAAGTTACAGATAAAATAACTATGCAAAAGCCATTTGGTACAAGTACATTTTGAGAGACAATTTAAAGGCAGATAATGGGGTTTTTAGTCTAAGTTCCTGAGGTAAGCCGTTCCAGAGGGTTGGGGCTTTAACAGCAAAAGCCCTGTCCCCCTTGGTTTTCAGCCTTGCCCGGGGCATAGCTACCAGGGCATTATCGGAGGATAAGGCGTAACTATTTAAATACTGAATAAACTTAAAAGTACAATATATACTGCACAAAATGGAAAGTAGGGATTACATTTGATAATACTTCTATTTCTAATAATCATATCTACAGTGCAAATTGTTATTTTGTGTATGTTGATTAACAGAATACCCCACAGAACACCCACTATAACCGATGAGCCAGAAAAGCACTTGTATCAATTAGAAAACTTGAAAACCCCTGTACTTACCATAATTCCTCTTAAATCAAACACAAATCATCTCTGAACAAAAACGAGAGCATGTGATGTTTTTGTACTCACAACCAATCCCTGAGTACGTCCTTGTCTCCACTCAGAACTTGAAGCCAGCTGGTGCAGTATGCCTGAGTTCATTAGCTGTGATCCAGTGAGGCTTCTGTGCAGCCAGAGCTAAGAATGAGACAAATAACAGCCTCTAAGAGTAAGAGGCTACTGCATTCATGCTGAAAATCCTTCTAAAATTAATTTTAGCGCTCCCAAAGTGGTCAGTGCTCAGAACTCATGCTGGGCAAAAATACAGTCAAATACAGTTTCTGTACTATTGTGTTCTGCCAACAATAGTGGCTGCAGACATTTTGACCTGTCATAGACAGAAAATGCACACTTCTGATTAATGAGATTAAGTAGGAGGTGAAAACAGCATAGTTAGTATGAGCAGTTGCTGCTATCACAATGTCAATCCATAACAATCTACCCTCCTCAAGCATTTTCATGTTGTTATTGCACCCCACAATGGAATGCAGTGGCAATGCTGGGTGGTTGTCACTCCTCCACTTTTGGACCAGACTAAAATATCTTATTTGGATTTCCATGAGGTAAAACTGAAACCTCTGGGTTCTGTTCCTGAAGTAAGAAAACTTTGTTCAAAACCCCACTGACATTACCATTAACATACAGTGGGGTGCAAAAGTCTGGGAAAACCACTTTCCCCATGGGAACAGTAGCTAATAATTAAAAATCCAGTTGTGAAACAGAGTAGTTATTGTTTGTTGTGTAATTCATTCCACGTGTCTAGATAAGGATGCTAATTCTTTTAAATGTAATTTTATTGTTAATTCAATATTTTTTGTTTTTTTGTCCATCAGTAAGTTGAGAGGACGTAGTTAGTTCAGAGATGTCTGTTATAACAGCTTGACAGAGAGCTGTAAAAATGACTTGAGAAGAGCTCTTTAGGGAGTTTTATGAATATAGACAAAAACAACTTACAGTGATATACAGCGGGGTCCACTGTAAGCACCATGCTGCCACATTTTCATGGGAGTTGTGGTTTTTCTGTGCTCACAAAGTATTTATTGAATACCAAGTTCTGCAGTAGATGCTAACTGGCCTTTGAATATGTAAAGTAAACCAGGGGGACACACGTCTGTTTTTCAGAAATGTCGATTAAAGAAACACTGAATGAGAGACTGCACTGAGTTCCAGTGGCTAGTGGAACAGAGGCTAGCTCAGACTTGACATCAGGACCTCAGCTCTCTCTGGTTTATGACCAGATACCTTCACACTAACGACCTTCTCATTAGGCCTAAGTGGTCTTTGTTTTTAGTGCTAATTACCAAATGTTAACTTGCTTATTTGCTAAACTAAGATGATGATCATGATAAACACTAGACCTGCTAAACATGTTAGCACTGCCATTGTGAGCACGGTGATATTAGCATTTAGCTCAAAGCACTGCTGTGTCTAATGCTGCATTCACATGCTCTTTGATGGTCCCATTTCTTGATTTGGAAAGTCGTTCTTCAAACTTCAGTATGTTCATGTGCCTGAAGTTGAAATTTAGAAACAATAAGGATGCTATAAAGAAGAGGCATTGTATTTTATCACTCAGAGCCTGTAAACAACGTTAATAGCTGTCAACTCTAAACCGCATTACATTGATTTTCAGCTCTAATCAAAATTTGGGGTTTGGGTCCATTATTGTACACCAATTTACATATAACCTGAATAAAACATTTTTATTATCAACACACAATTTCTTGTATACTGCAGCATTCTTACAGGTCAATTTTGTTGGATGTTATTTTACAATAAGGATATCCTGGGGTAAGAGAATAAGTGCTCTGCACTGAAAACCACATTAATCGAATTATTATTGACAGTTACATCCACTGCAGTGCTTATGTAGAATTACATTAACATAATATAATTTTAACCTCTCAAATCAATGGGCTGACAATGAAATGAGATGGGAGTTATTTCCAGCACACTGTGACACCTTCAGAGACATCAAATCAGAAACAGTAATTTTCAAACTTTGGGGCTGATTATTTTCCTGACATACTGTTTTAATTCAAGAGAAGTGATCTGTTCTCAGCCAGTGAAGAAGTGAGGGGCGGTGTTTGGACGCAGGCAGGGAGAACCCAAGTGAGTGAGCACCATGGAGTGTGACCCTGACCCAGCCCTGGGGCTGCACAGATAGCCTGTTTATTTTAGGGAGCCTCTGCCCGCTCTCACTGCTCTCACTTGAGGACAAAAACAGCTGCCTCTTTTCATGTCTGACAACAAGGGGCACAGCCCAGGATAAACCCACCAGAACTCATGTGCTGCTTTTCTAGGAAGATTTAAGTTATGGTGGTGTGAATTCATAGTATATGGACACAGCAGGAATATCAAACTGGTGGAATTCAATCAAAATATCTGTCCCTTTGATTTCTGCCTCTAACCTAATATAATTGATGTGAATTGACTCTCATATGGAAGAATTAAAAAAATACATTTGAAAAATTTAACATTTTTTTTCCAGAAACAATGTACTTGTTACTCTGAATAATCCGCAGACCCCATCCTCAGGAATTTTAATAGGGACAATTTCTTCAGTGGAATGTACTTCAAGTTAAAACTTTTGACCATAAGTACCATGTCTGCATGACTAGATACCACTATGGATAAGTAATAACATATGTTTTTTGTATTTTTTTGGTTAACCAACACCTTAAAGGCTGAATTTGGGCTCTTCTCAGGATTTAATTAGTTTTATTCACATTAAAGCGGGACTATGGAAGTCTTGCTGGAAACGGCCACAGGATAATTTCCCAAGATTTTGCTGAGTCAGATGCTTTAAAGACATGATCATCTGGAGACCTGACAGAGACTGAGTGGAATAGAACCACAAAATCAAAAATAAAAAACAAGCATGTATCCTGGTGAGGTACAGGTTGTCTACTTACTCAGTGATGTCAGATTCACACTTAGCTAACATTTGCCACCATAAGCTACTGGTCATACCAGACCAAGTCAGGCTGTAGCAGCAAAACCCCTGAGTGTATCAAACTGAGCAAGAATGCTTTTTAATGCTCATTAATTCAGCTTTTCATTTGTAAGAGGATGACTGTATTATTTCTTCTATCAAGAGTAACATAGTGTCTCTTTAATGGCTGCCTAGGATGACCACCAGTGTGGGTTTTCATTTAAAACTACATCAGATGGCTGACAGCCGACCTTGCTATGACCCGGCTCACATGTTGCAACACGTACAGTACAGTCTGTACAATATAGATCTTATATTTGGTAGTGTGAGATCAATCAACACAGAGGCTTTTGTCCATGGGAGGGTTCAAGACAAAAAGAAGCATGTGTAAACCTGTGGCTTGTTAGGCACGGCACAGGTTAATAGTGCGGGGTGTGTCCACTGCCACTATTCTGCCCCACGCCTGTAGATAATGTTGTATTTCATCACAAATGAGGACATGATTTTGAGTGTTCATCTGAGATCATTGACAAGCAGCACCTTGGGATTTCCAAAAAGAATTCAATCACATCTAACCTCACTCTACAAACCATTTACTTCAGTTGTTGTACTACAACCTACAGCAGAGTGGTTGTTCCACCAAAAGTGATTCTTTGATGAATCTACAAACAACAATTTCGGGGGAATAAACATGAACAAAAGACTGATGGGAATCCTCTACTGCCCAAGTGTTACAGTTCCCAGTCGCTGACTCTTGGGAAAGATTCTTTGCATTGAGGACTCGGGAGGGAGCTCTGACTTTGTGTTTACACAGTCAACTCGAGTTCGTCCTGTGATCACAAAATTATGGTGTCAGATAATAGAAGCTGGTTGAGATTTAAAGTTAAGAATAACAGCTTGCTCATTTTTTCCCCTCTGGGTCTATGGAGCAAAAAGTCTGTGATTTGGGAAGGCAGCCAAAGCATTGTGGGAACATGAGGTGTAAGGTGAGCTCAGTGACCTACTGGTTCCCAGCCTTCCCTTTGGCTTTCTCACTTTCTGTGCTTGCAGTGCACCTCCAGACAAAAGCATCATTATTGCTCTTGGATTCTTCACTGGTGAATTCTTGGTAGTGAAACAGCACAGAATAAATTAGACGCTTTATGGCCTGTGATGGAGAGCTGAATGGATCCATGACGAGTAAGCCAGCATCTGGTGTTTCCACTCATTCAGACTCTTAGCAGGAAATGTTACACCACAATATTTCCAATGGTGGTTTTGTCTCTCTCATTAGCTGTGATGAACTTGTGGCTGCATTTCCCATAGGCCTGAGAATGAAACAAATGGTGCCTCAGAGTGTGAAGTCTTTGTTTTTAAAAGGCTGCAGAGATTATTCTGCATTTTTACTGGATGTCCCTGCAGGTGAAAGGTCAAGGCTGTGAGTGTAAAAGATGTACTGAGTCTTGTCAGCGTGTTAATCTGTCTGTTGGCCAGAGGCCCAGGCAGAGAGAAGAGCAGGACTCTAACAGTATTGTGTTACACAAAACAGGCTCTTCTCACACCATCAAGCACGTGCTCGTGTCTTAGTTGTGTGGAACCCAACCGTGACCCAGAGTTTAGATACACTCCCGCAGTTTCTCAGGATATAGAAAATACATCACAAGGTACAGAACAATGCTCACAGGACACACGCTGACATTCTTGACATGACATGTTTTTCCATTAACTGTATACACTTGGACTCTACGTTACTGTAAGCTAATGGAGTCATATTGATCTTTGGAGGTGCTGTTTGGCAAATTTAACCTTGGAGAGAGGTTAGGCCAGGCTAGCTGTTTCCCCTGCTGCATGCTAAGCACTGCCTCCAGACAGTCTATGCTCCAGACACACAGGCATGCGAAAATACCGAGCTATTACTTTAAAGCAGATGCTACTGCATCATTATGAAGCTCACACCCTGCTGCCTTACTTCCACTGTACTTCCTAAAATCACATGTAATCAAATTAAGATCCACAGCTGTCTAATTAGTTCGGTCAATAAATACAAAAGAGAAATGGAAAATGCACCAGGAGGAAACAGACCTTGAAACCTAGTTTGTCTTTTAGTCTGAAATTCTCTTATTGGCTTCTCTTTGATCTTTGTCTCAAATCATAGCACCTTACACCCTGAACTGTGGGCTTCAGTGTGCAAGTCCCTATCGACTAGATAATAGTTAAAGCCAGACTCTGTAACTTTTGAAAGAAGCAACAACACTTTCAAAAGTTGAATTCTTAATTGGTGAAACACAATCTTGCTCAATCTGATACATTTAGGAGCTTTCTGCTACAGCCTTACTTGGTCTGGTATGACCAGTAGCTTATGATAGCTAATATTAACACAGTCTAGAAGCTACTGTGAGGTCAGTTCACTGACTTCATTACTTTTCTCTACCTATGCCACTACCATTACCCTATTCTTGTTTTGTCTTGTTTAAAGCAAGCTTTCTCAAAGAGCCTCTACATCTACTAATATTGGCTTGTTTGATGAGCATGTGGCCTTTAACATGTAATTGTGAATTAAACATGTAAATATAAATTGTATTGCATAAATCTTGAATTTTGAAAGAAAAATATTTGAGTACTTCCCTCAAAACTCTCACAGTGTGGTTTGACAACTAAACTAACCACTATTCTCTCATCCCAACAATCATGATTTGTTGTGTTTCACCAGCACCCAAAGTTTTAAGGCTTGTCGAGAAACAAGCTCACAGGCTATATTACAGCCAATTTGCAGTAAATACCCGTAAAATGTCAGTCACTCTTAGCCAGCCAGACAACAAAGCTCTGAAGGATAAGCAAAAGTGGTGACGCAAGCAGAGTCGTGATTGTGAGCTCTTACATCATCGTCATTCATTCATGGCTTCTGTGCTGCAAAGCCCTGTTTCCTTGACAAACTGTACTGATTGCCAGTGTCCCTCCTCCATGTTGGACTTTCTCCCTCTGTGTTCAGCAGCACTGAAAAGGATTTGACAAAACATTGAATTATGATACAAAAGTTTCTCTCACTTTCATTACTGAGTCACATTGTAATCTACAGGTGTGCCTGCATCTTCCCTGCTTGTCTCTGGCAAATTTACAGCTGGCACAGAAACTTTCAGGCGTGTAATGGAAAAGTACCCCAGTGCCAGAGGAGCTGTAGCAAGCTTTCTATCACATTGTCTGGCCTTGGGCACAACAAGAGCAAGACAATGAAAGATAAGGCAGTCTCCACTGGCTTGGTTCCCCAGCTGGGTTTGTCCTTAGACAGACAGACACCTCTATCTTGCTCAGGAGTCTGGGTCAAACACAAAATCTTTGTGACTGCCTTTAAGCTCCAGTTCAGAGCCATTAGTGTAACAGGAGAGATAGTAGATAACAAATCGACAGCAAATCAAGATTACAAATTTACTGTAAACCTCAGACCCATTATATCCTTTAAACTGCTCCCCCCACTCTTCCACATGCATCATGTGTTCATGTGGAGGGTAGTTTATTTTGGAATTTCATCAGCAGATAGGCAGGACTTAGTTTAGGCTGTGTTTACACATAAACAGTTTTGCTAAAAACTGAAACGTTTTTCCTTTGTGTTTTAAAAAAGTTCCACGTTCACATGACAACACTGAGAAAACAATCTTCATGCACACTGATGTGCAAAAATAATTGAAAAGGCAGCAGTGTGCATGCCAGGCCAGTAGACAGTGATACAGCTTAATGCAGCACAAACACAGATCGACACTGCATATTGCCAGTTTACACAGCAACGCTGTTGTCTGAATTAAAGACAAAACAACAACAAAAGTTTACCGTTTTATGCAGAAAACGTTTTCAAGTAAACAGGGCCTCGGTTATACAAAAGTTCAATAATTTGGGAAAGAAATATGTTAAATTATTTTTTGGAGGACAGTTAGATGAAAAGATTGATAGCACTCACACAATTGTCTGTAAAATTTAGCCAGTTAGCTTAGCTCAGCACAAAGACTGGAAACAGGATAAGCAGCTAGCTTGGCTGTGTACAAAGATAACAAAATTCACCTACAGGGACCCTTAAAGATCTCTGATTAACATATTATATCTTGTTGGTTTAATCTACACGAGCATACAGGATAATGCCATAATCCAGCGTAGACTGTACACTTTTCGGTAAGAATCACATTAGAACTTTTAGTTTTTGAGCGAGGACAATCTTTTAGCTAACCAAGTTCCTAAGTATTTAAGGAACATCAAATTTTGTGCACTTGTGAATTGCCCACACTTTTTTTTTGTATTTTTGGCGTTTAGAATAAGATTTAAATGAATCAAAGATGGTATCATCAGCATAAAAATAATCATTGCAGTACTAACCTGGAAAATAATAATGATATTATTTATAAATACAGCATAAATAGCAGGGGTGCTAATATCGATCCCTGGGGCAAACCTTTATCAGCCATCTGGGGATGTGCATTATTTTCTTCCAGAAAGACTCAGTTATGAGTTGACTAGTGATTTCTGGATTTCTGGAAGGTTAGATATTGGCTGTCTGAACAGGAATCAAAATAAGCTTATTTCGCATTTTCATTTTAACTTATTTAAACTTTTTTGGTATTCTACAGAATATTTCTAATATACTATGAGTGTAATAGAGATGAATAGTGCAAGTGTAGATGTACATCTGTAATGCAAGACAAATATAATCATCCTACTTTTGTCCAAGAAAGGTTGTAAGTAAACATTTTTCAAGTGTTATTGAATCTACTATGAACAAATGCACAACAGATGCTTTTTATTCAGGAACAGTAAATGTAATCTTAAATTCACAATGCCAGGAAAGTCCTGATCATTTTATATCAAGGTCAAAACTTTAACTTAAGGATGAACAGAGGAGAATTTAAAGCCTTTATTCTTGGAAAATATTTTGTGTACACACAATATTAGCTTGCTTCAACTGAGAGTGGAAAAAGATTCAACAGCAAATATACGACGAAACGCCAAATGGTCAACCGTGCGGGTAATAGGGGCACTGATGAGTGCTGTTTCTCTGCTCTAAATTGCCAAGGGCTACGTTTACTCGCTCTCATTTCAAGGTTAGGGAATGAGGAGAACATTAGCGTGAACCATTTTTGCAGGCATATATGCGTCACATAAGGTGCACTTGTACATGACAGATGGTTGAAAGAATCCATTAAAATATATTTTCTTACAACATATCCACTGTGGATGGAAGCATCTTTGCTCGAACCACACAACAAGTAACAGCAGTAGTGACAGTAGTTATTCCACTTACGCCAAGAAACTAGGAGGCTTTTAAGTTAAAATGGACAGCTGTGGTAAGATATTATATAAGATGCAATTATGGGAAGCTTTTATGAGAGAAGTTCCACTCTGTCATTCAGAATGAAAGTGATGAAGTCTGTGATAAGGGCATCGAAGTGGGTAATGTACAGTGAAAGAGGGCAGCCCATAAAGGCACTTACAGATTAATGTTAGCTATGAGTACAAATGTGCACAGGATGAAAAAAACGAAGATAACCTTAAATGGGTTGGATGGGAAATAAAACACATGCAAATCACTAAACATCTATCTAGTCAAAGGGAAGCTCTCAGACAAAGCACTGACAGAGAGCCAGTTCCAGCTATCAAAGACACTTGTCAAAACCTTAAAGAGATTGTTTAAGACCAACAACACAGACAAAAAGCAGATAAGAGATTAGCACAGGACACGAGATGATCGCATACAGGTCAGGTCATTCCCTACTGGTGTTGCCACTGATAATGTCAGAAATGTAAGAGGTACATGTAATGAAAACAGAGTGAATGAGTATATTAAGAATATTTCTGGAAATGTCAAACTACTCCTTTAAGCTTTCAGCTTTTGTTAGAGCTGAACCCTGTGGGCGCTGGATTTCCCTCCTCTTTGCATATGTCTGAAACGCCTTGACTCAAAAGAGTGGGTAGGTTTTTACTTGTCTGAAACATACACCAACTCTCCTGTTATGAGTCATGAATGTTTTTGTCTTTATACCAGCAAACCTGCATAAAACCACACAATACCTCCAGAGAGAAGGAAATGAAGACTGGACCAAATACCTCAGCAGGAGGAAGTGACAAGGTGTGCAGAGCAGCTATCACGCTGCATGGTGACAGTGGGGCTAAACAAAGGCATCTTTGTTGGACAGAAGTTTGAATGTGAGGACATCACAGATTAGATTCAACATTTAAGCAACTTGTAATGTGCGAAAAACCTAAAGTGATGGCTGAGTGGAGCAAACAAATTGTTCTCTGAGACAGAAACACAATGACAGAATGCAAATACCTTATTTCCCAGCATGCATATGACCACTCAACAACATGTGTTTAACATCTCTAGTATATGCAAGGAAGAGGTTTATACTCACTTCTGTGGTAAGTGAGGGTGAAAGAAAAAAGCCTGAGTTACAGGTTGACTCTTGGTGGGCTAAGTGCTGTATTGAGACACCAGTTTATTCAGTGAGTCAGAGATTTGTGGCCAGGGTTTTAGTTCAGGCCACAAAGGCAGATTCTGATGCAACTGAAAAGAGCAGCAGAGTCTTTGGCTGAGAGCACATGACAACAGGTGGAAGTTTGACTGATACTGAGACAGTAGACAGAGAAGTGATTGCACAAGAGTGTCTATTTCCACATAATCCACATAATTTTTATTCTGAGGCAAAAGTAAATGAGCCCATCCTCTTCAAAAGTGACAAAAGATCTTAATGGGTCAAACTGTGACAAATATGTTATTTTATATATTATTCTGAGCTTTAACTGGTCCAGTCAGTGTAACTCTGAAAGCTGAAGTGCAGTGGTGAAACACATTACTGACCACTGATCGCAAGTTTGGTATGTGACACATGGATGAGCAACAAATTTTGTGTCGCCCCTCCCCTCCAGATCAGAGTAATTCTCTGAAAATGTGACACTGTGGTGAGATGGTGAAATGAATAATTCCTTCTTGCAAAAGCCAACATGTAAACTAACTCTGCAGTGCCCTCTTACAGTCACACCATTCCTGTAAGTTTCAGAAAAAACAGAGCAGTCAGTAATTTTTTTCAGATCATCTGTGGCATCTGTGTGTGACTAATAGATGGAAAAAGTGGAGCTGATTCATGCTCTCTCTCTCAATTTCATTGTGGGGGATAAAAAACAACTGTTTTGGGGACAAAATGAAGGTGTCTGAACTGTCTGAGTGGCCTGTTTGCCTACAGCTGAAGCACACTGTGGGATGCAGAATAGTGTGAAAACAAAGAGTTGATGAATTGTATTAGTAAACCAGTGCCATAAATCTCTGCTGTACTTGGTCAACATGGTTAACATTTTCCTTTTTAAACATCTGCATGTTATCATTGACATTGTAAGCATGTTACTGTTAGCATTTAGCTCAAAGCACTATGTACAGCCTCACAGAGCTGTCTCGTTATTAAATGAATAAATCATCAATAAATCAATCAAGAATGGAAAAATCCATTTGATGGTTATAAAATCTGCTGCTGAAGCCTTATGGAGTTGATAACATTGTTAATACACAAGACATAGGTGATGCGAGGTACTTGGTAACAATGACAATAGATTTTCTCCAACATCTAAGAGAAGTTGCTGCATTGATACTCACCCTACATTGACTGTGGTTAGGATGGACCAACTTTTAGAGACCCTGGTTTCATGTGTGTGTACTGGAAAATCCCCACCCCCAACGAAGGTATCATTCTCTGCATGCCTCTACTCTCTGACTTATCTGTGGGTGAGAACAAAAAGACAGTTTCCCCTCAGGTGTCAATAATGACAAGTATCATCCTCATTGCATCAGATGTATTGTAGGTAAGAAAACAGTCAACTATGATTTGCTCTTGAAGACTTCATATCTCTTTAAACTTGTTTCTTACAAATCTCTGACCTGTTGGAAAGGCTTTTATCTAAAAACATGAGGCGATAAGTGACACTCAGGATGCCCGTCCCATAACTGAAACTAATGTGGAATGTGCTGTGTACAGATATATGATTATCTCCACCACCGAGAAAGTTAGTGTATCTACTCTTAGGCCTGGTCCTCTGAGCACCAGACATACAGTATATGCTGAAATGCTGATTTTATATCTATGAGTTAAATTTGAGAGATGTTTTTCAAGTGACCTGCTTTCATACTGACTAATAACATTAAATAAAAAAACTTTCATCCAGGAAGTGAATCAATACCTCATCTGGCTTTATTCCTCTAGAGAAACCAGTGCAGTGGTAATGAAGTAGAGCTAATTTTATCAATAGTATGGCAAATGGGGAGGGAAAAATAAGGTCCTGAGACTGGATTTAAAATGTTAACAGTGAGGGAAACTCTTTCAGTGAGAGGTAAACTGTTCCACAGCTGGGGGGCAACAAATGGAAAATGTTCCATCATCCCTGGATTTTAACTTGGACAACAAAAAGGAGACTCTGAGTGAAGGATTTGAGGGTCCATGTGGTGGATTACAGACTGAGCAAGTCAGAAATATAAACTGCTGCCTTAAACTTTGCAGATGAACATGACTCTGACTAAAAGGTTAGACAGGAGTGAAGTTATGGCCCAACTTGATCTGCTTGCCTCCTCACTAACTGAATGCATTCAGAGTGAATCATTTTGGTTTCATGTTTAATTAGCAGCTTATATAGAGGAGCCCAAAAAATACCCTTATGTCTTACTGTTGGTAGGATGGTTAAGCAATTGAAAACTCATCTGAATCATAACTTTCACTGTGTGTCTAAGTATGCAGTTAGTATGAGTGTACATGTACATTAAATAAGGAAAAGCAAACAGTAATCACGGCTCCTGTCGGCTAGGACTGAAATGACACATTTCTGCACAGTGGAGTGAAAGGTGAGAAAATAGCAAAAACACTGATTTAATGTTACTGGAAGAGTAATTACACACTTTAACTCAACCACTGCTGTGTAAGCTAGTACTACAGCTGCATCCAAAGTTAATCTACCTTTAGGTACTAGAATATTTCCTTATTTAACTCACATACGTGGCTGCTACAATGTCTGTTTAACTTTGAAACCAACAGTCCCAGAGTGAATTAAATGACTACTGCTATAAATATACTGTATATTTTTTCAGCTTAAAAAACAAACAAACAACAACAACCAGGGCGCCTCGTTGGTTGTCTTAGTTTTTTTAGAATAAAAAATAAAAATTGCTTGGGAAATTTGCAAGAATGGTAAATACATAAAAACAAAAGAGGAAATCGAATAAATAAAAAACTGAGGCTTGTCTTTCTGCGGTGTTATAAATTGGGACATTGTGCCCTCTTGCGGTAGATAATGGTCACGACGCGCTTCCGCCATTGCTTACGCAAAATCCGGTTGTGCAGCAGCCATTTTGTCTGTTCGGGCAAGTCTACCCTGACGGTTGCGAACTGCAGTTCCACCTTTGGAAACAATTTGAAATGTTGTTGTGACATTTCCAATTCACGTTATCTCGTATCTGAACGGCGTAGAAATTTATATCTCGATTTTATATGTCCGAAGAGGGCCGTCCTCTTCGTGATAAATCCATAAATCTGAAAAACGCGGGTCAGCTGAGCCATGTCGTGTGAAGAAAGCTACTTGGCCATCATTCGCTATCTGACTGATGAACGGGAGCCATATGCGCCGGGAACGCCTGGTAATACCAAGAGAAAAATACGCAAAGCTGCCACCTGCTACGTCGTGAGAAACGGGACTTTGTTTTATCAGCGTCGACTGAAGGGCCAGAATGATTTCACAGAGCTGGAGGTGGTGCTGCAGGACGGCCGGAGGAAGGAACTTATCAACGAGGCGCACATTATGGAAGGAGGGGAGCACCTCAACCAGCAACTCACCTGGGAGTACATCTCTCAGAAGTATTGGTGGAGAGGTGAGATACCGAGGCTAAGCACAGTGGCTAGGTGGACGTAGTCACAACCACTGTGATGAAAGCAGTTAGAGAACCGATATAAACATAAACCCGTGACAAATAAAAACGTACGCCACCCGTCTCCACCACACACTGAGTTACTCTCTGTCTCCATCTAGTGGCTAGCTGAAGTGCTAGTTTTTCGTTGGACCTTTCATTCTTCAATGTTACTTGTAATCTCAGTGGTTTTGAGAATTAGTTTTACGTTGACCAGGAGACTGTCCCCTTAAGTAACATTGAAAACTACACGATTGCACGTGAATGCACCACTCTACGTGTTTTTGTAGGAAGATAGAAAATAAATACTAAAGATGTACTGGATACAACTATATTATCTATTTAACAAATTGTTTCAGAGCCTCAAATGTCAATATTTTCATTTTATTTGTCCTCTGTGATATTAAATTGAATACCTCCTTTTTGAGCTGTTAATCAGATGTAACAAGCAAAATAATATGAATATTAAGAAGAATTTGTCACCTTAGATTTTGAGCAGTTATGATATATATTTTGTTCTGTTTTCTGATATTTTATAGACCAAACAGTTAATTGGAAAATAATTGCAGTAAAATTTATAATTGAAATAATCGTTAGCTACAGTTCCTCTAAGCTCTACTCTACCCGTAGACAAAATATTATAACACCTCTCAATGTTATATAATACAATTTAACAGCACTACAAAAGCCTCCAGAAACTGTAATCACCATGGCTGGTTGTCATCAGTGAGTGACTTGTGCTTTTTGTGACACCCTCAGGTATCCTGAAGCATGTGAAAGACCACATCAGAGAGTGTGCTCAGTGTCAGAGCAGGCGCAGCGCTGACGACAGCGCTGGACCTCGGCTGATTTCCCGGCCAGGGAGACGCAGGGCGGCTGCCAACGTGAATGATGAGGAAGAAGAGGAAGAGGAGGAAGAAGAAGGAGATGATAGTTTAATATTCACTGACTCATCTCCTCATCTTAGATCCAAGTTGTCCAAGACAATGGCCAAGCATGAACTGGTTTTTGTAAGTCTTTGAAATGTTGTTTCACTCCTAATAACTGCAATGACGTGGTATTGATCGTCCTACAGTTGAGTCTTTTGTTAATGGAGCCTTGTTGTCGGTGTGTCCTGTGGGTGCTCTTTCCAGGTGGACAGCAAGGGCGAGGTGAATCAGTTCTTGCCCAAACACAGCCAAACCATGCTGGACAAACTCAACCAGCAGCGTCTCAGCAACCAGTTCTGTGACATCACACTGCTTATTGAAGGAGAGGAGTACCGAGCGCACAAAGCTGTGCTGGCAGCGTGCAGTGAATACTTCAAGGAGCTGTTTTTTGAGAAGGGGGCCGTGTCCACACATGAAGCTGTGGTCGACCTCTCTGGTGAGTCCAGTTCATTCATATCTGTGCTGAATGTTCTGCTCGTTGGCTCAGCTTTAACCTTCAGTCTTCTCTCTCCAGGTTTCACCAAAGCCAGCTTCCTCCCGCTGCTGGACTTTGCGTACACTTCCATGCTCACATTTAATTTCTGCATCATGGCAGATATTGCCAACCTCGCCCGGCATCTGCTGATGACAGAGGTGCTGCAGATATGTGAGTCTGTGCATAAGCAGGTGGAGGAACAGAAGCTGACGGTGTATCAAAGAGGAGACGTGCACACCGTGGTGTCGAGCTTACCGACGTCTCAGGATGAAGTAAAGGATGAGTCCTACATGGTGACCATAGAGAGTGACGGCAGAGCTGTGGTCACCCACAGCGGTGTTGCTGTAACAGGCGAGTCTTTGGCTTTTGTAGCACCTTCCAAAGAAGCTTACATGGAGCAGCCGATGACAGTTGTTACCGAAGCTGTGGAGGGGGACAAAGTGCATGATGGGGAGGCTGGTCAGAATGAAACAGTGACTCTGATCACTCACAGTGGAGAGGCTGAGCCTGGAGAGACTGTCACTCTTATCTCACGCAGTGCAGAGGGGATGGAGGGGGAGACGATGACAGTGGTCACCCACAGCGGACAGGCCGGAGCCAGTGAGTCCCTGGCTGTGGTGTCGGCCTGCCTCGCAATGGAGCAGCCACAGGTCGCTGAAGCCGGGACCTTTGTAATCAACGTGGAGCCAGACACAGTGAGCCCCTCAGAGGTCCTCAAACTGGCATCTGCAGCTGTCGCTGAGGCAGCAGCAGCGTCGCCTCAGGAGAGAACGGATCCAGCACCTCCACCCCAGAAACGCAAACGAGGGCGCCCAGCTAAGGTGAAGAAGGAGGTGGAGCCAGAGGAGTACACACCATTGGAGGAGGAGGAGCCCTCTGCTGATGAAGGCCACGCGGACAGGCAGGAGATGATGTCAGACGACCCCAACAAAAGACGACTCCGGCAGCGCTCTATCGCTGAGGGCGGTTATGCTCGTCTGCATATGGGGCTGGAGGATGAAGAGGAGGGGAAGAAAAGTTCAACCCCACCACGTGCCGCCACCCCTAAGGTACACTGTTACATTGTAACTGACATTTTTCTATCACATGCTTCGTCAAGAGTGAGAATTTGTTCATGTAGGTAAATGTCTTTTTAGGTGGGTCCAAGGCCTGGGAAGAGAGGAAGACCGCCAAAGCAGCCAGTGGAGAATCAAGCTGAAGGACCGTCTGTGTCTGAATCTGGGACGGAACCAGAGGTCAGCGCTGTGGAGAGTGTGGCAGTCACAGAAGTCAGTACAGAGGAAGCCGTGACAAAAGCAGTGGAGCCAGAGACCGGAACCAGCCAGGATCAACCCCCAGCAGCAGGGAGCGCTGTGGATGGAGAGCACACGTGCTCTGAGTGCGGCATGTCCTTCCAAAGACGCTACTCTCTCATCATGCACACGTTAAAACACGAGAAAGCTCGTGGATATAAGTGCAGTGTAAGTACTGGTGTTGGTCAACATGTCAGGTTTTATTGTTAACATTGTCAGCAGGTTCTCATCGTGGTGTCTCTGTGTCCTTGTAGCTGTGTAGTAAGGAGTTCCAGTACGCTGCCTCGCTCCGCGCCCACCTGGCCCGACATAAGCAGCAGAGCAGCCAGCGAGCACCCATCGCCAAACCCCCGGTAGAACAGAGCTCCGAGGGGAAGGCAGACAGCGATCTGGACGACAAGACTGCATCGCCGCACACCAAACGAGAATTTGTGTGCGACATCTGCGGGAAGACCTTACCAAAGCTGTATTCTCTGCGGATCCACATGCTGAATCACACAGGTGTGCGGCCTCACTCCTGTAAGGTCTGCGGCAAGACGTTCGCTCACAAACACAGCCTGAAGATGCACCGAGCGCTGCACGACGTCACCAAACAGTTCCAGTGTGAATTCTGTAAGAAGTCTTTCGTGAGCAAGAGGAGCATGGAGGAGCATACCAGCCTTCATACAGGTCCGTACACTCTGTGGTTAAAGTTTGTTTTCCCTAAAGGGCTAGTTCACTCAAATTGCTAAACGGTTACAAGGGCCTGAAAATTCTTGTCTCTGATTGGCTGGCAGTTATGGTTTAATAACATCACGTTGCAGCTCTGTTCTTTAAGGTCAAATGTGTTCAAGACTTAAAATCAACCTACAGGTGAATCAAAGTACCTCTGCAACACATGTGGAGCAACTTTCCACCGCGCCTCAGCTCTGAGCAAACACATGAAGAAGCACCAGCCCAAACCTGACGTCCGTCCGTTCGCTTGTGCTCAGTGAGTACCTGTTCATCTTCACATGAACTGAGATGAGATTTCAATACATTTTTACTCATTTCATTTCATCCTCTCCTGCAGCTGTGACAAGAGGTTCTATGAAGCGAAAGATCTCCAGCAGCACATGAATAAGCACATGGGCCTGAAGCCCTTCCAGTGCCAGGTGTGTGGGAAGTGCTACAGCTGGAAGAAGGACTGGTACTCCCACGTCAAGTCCCACAGTGTGGCTGAGCCCTTTAAGTAAGTCCGACAGAACCGAAGTGTGTGCTCTGCTTTTCGTTAACATGCTGCCCAGAACATCACTGCACATTAAACGTGTTCATACGTCTCCTCAGGTGTAATGTGTGTGGGAAGGAGTTCTTTGAGAAGGCTCTGTTCAGGAGACACGTTAAAAAGGCCACGCACGGGAAGAAGGGCCGAGTAAAGCAGAACCTGGAGAGGGAGTGTGAGCAGTGTGGCAGAAAGTTCACTCAGCTCAGAGAGTATAGACGCCACATCAACAACCACCAGGGTGAGACTCAGACTTTATGTGTTTGTGTAAGATCACTTACATGATCTGTTGTGACCGTGATGATTAATTTCCCACCCTTCTCTGTAGGAGTTAAGCCGTTTGAATGTCTGACTTGTGGCGTTGCCTGGGCTGACGCCCGCTCTCTAAAGCGTCACGTCCGCACGCACACTGGCGAGCGGCCGTATGTTTGCCCCGTGTGCCAGGAGGCCCACATCGACGCACGCACTCTGCGCAAACACATGGCCAAGTACCACAGCGACAACCTGCCTGGCAAGATCATGCTGGAGAAAGACACCCTCCAGTTCCACAACCAGGGCACCCAGGTGGAGCACGCCGTCAGCATCCTGGCGTCCGACCTGCCCCCCGAGCTCCGCCCCGCCCAGCAGCCACCCTCAGAGGAGATTGAGACGGTGCTGATCACAGAGGAGACGGTGGAGGCCGTGGAAGCCGTGCAGGCTGTTCAGGCCGTGAGCGACGGCTCCGTGGCCACGCTCTCGGATCAGGGCATCATGCAGGTGGTGAACTATGTCCTGGCCCAGCAGGCCCTGACAGGGGCCAAAATCGACGAGGCACCCGAGGTGATTCAGACCATGGAGGTGGAAGTGGCTCACGTAGCTGAAGTCGAGTAACTTTGTGCCAGAGACTCTCAGAGATTCTCTCACACAGACTGATCCCAGTGTTTCTCACAGTCTGTATAAAATGTAACAGAATGTAAAAAGCTTATTTTTCTGAAAATGTACATAATGTAAGTGAACCATGAGTGGAGTATTTACTTTCTGTTCAGCTCAGACCTGTATGTTTGATGAGTTGTGTTTGTGCACGCATTCACATTTCTGTGTGTAAATACATAGGAACAAGTAACAAGATTAATTGATGAGTTAAGTCTATGATGCTTGGCTCTCGGCAGAAATAAAGGTAGACATAAGACACAGCATGTGTTTGACTAAATGTATTTAATCTTATCACATCTCCATCTATCACTTCTGTTGCTGACAGAAGGGCTGTCAGACTGCACTGTAGACAATTCCTGCCACCTCAGCTGTCATGGCTGTGGGTTCATTTACTCCCCCTAGTGTCAGCTTGAAGGACAAGCAAATAAAAAAATGCCGTCTTATTGTTTGTTCATTGTCACATGTTGTTACCAGGAGCATTTCTTTCTCAAAGTTGTTAAAATTATCAGAATTTAGCCTATTTAACCTGGAAAATAAGACTGAAATAATGATTTCCTCAGTTAATCTCAGAGTCGTCTCTCTAGAGTTGAGCTGTCATCTCAAACTAACACTGGTCATTTCATATAAATGGCGAGTTTCCATAAGTAATCAGTGTCATGAAATGCAGGGTAGTGTTGTCTGTGGTTATTTCATCTTAGTGTTTGTATAAAGGAGTTAGTATTTCTATGAATCCAAACACTCAAAATAATTTGACACAAAGGAGCATTAACATGCAATACAGCAGGTATGGATATTTATTTCAGATTTGTATCAAAATACCCTTGGTATATTGCATCATATTTACAATACATTGTACAAAAATATGAAAATGCAAATGTTTTTGCTCTCTAACAATGCTGGCTACTTAAAACCATGCTGAAAATGGGCTACTGGTTACGGCAGGATACACACATACTGTATGCACTCTTCTGAAGTAATAACAAACATTGTTCTCAGTGGTAAAGCTACCAGGCAGTATTCACATCAGTATGCTTTGTTCGATGATGAAAATCATGCATTTTCTTTAGGGACTTTCAAAAGCGAACTATACAAATTTATATACACTTATATCAGGTTTTGGCCAGTTATCAAATGAAATAAACCTCTACCAAAACATGGTTCATGATAAAAAACAAATACTTGTGTTAGGCATCCACTGCAAGAGCAAAAGCCTGCTCTTAAAATGCAATCAACCACATTTGCACAGCAGTAAAAACAAGAACAAATAAAACATCAGTCATAGTATTACTGTAAAACACTGGGTCAAGAGCATTAGGCCTATATATGGCTACATCAAATGAATGACCATCTGTCACTTAAACATACATACTTCACAACCTGACACAAAAAGGTGATGCATTGGTCTCACAACAGACATAAAAAAAGCAAAATATAGAAGCTACAGCAGAAAACAAATTGCCCATCAACTGACATAATACTTCTGACAGGAAATGTTTGAAATGTATACAATCAATGCTGACTTCTGCCACAGATGAAAACCAGTGTACTTGACTAACTTGTACAACCATAATTGTGAAAACATATATGTATTACAAGCTAAATGCACTTTTGCTATGGCCCGTAGCAGAAATATAAACCCTATAAGCCCTTTAATGCAAGTTTTGTTTCCAGTCATGCTTTAACATGGGAATGAATTATGAACACTTAACAAAACCTCAAAGCAATCTTGAAATCCTCAGCATTTCTTAAGTGCTCTCAAGAAATTAGAACATGATAAAATGCACCTTTGCTCAACACCATTTGTTTCTCTGCGATATCGAGAACAATGAAAATAAGTGCATCTCTATGCGTATGTGTATTTTGTTCTCAGTATAATACCAAGTTTTCAAATGAAATGTTCCAACAGCAGGCATAAAATGAGAAATGGCAACATCGAGACAGAGGTCGTCTTACTCCCCTTCCTCCTTGATGCGTTGCTGTTTGTTGCGGCGAGAATCCAGATCGAAGGAAAAGTCGGACCACTCGTCACGCGGTGGGAAGGAGATGGTCTGGCGCAGGGTGAAGCGCACGGCGTCGATGACGCGCTCGCCCCGGGCCTCAGAGGCGCCGACGCTGACAGTGGAGGCCCCGCTGGTGGTGCGCACTATGTGGGGAGGTGGGGAAAAATCCATGGCCTGTCGGTGTTCCATGATGCCCTTCCAGATGATGTGCTGGAACTCTGCAGGGATCTTCAGCCTGGACAGGTCCTAATGGTCATTACACAGGGTAGCGTTAGTATTCGCAGGGGGAGCCACTCTTCTTTCTAACCCATCAAATGACTCGTGTTGGATAGGCAAGGGCTCACCTCCATGTTATAATTCTCAATCTGGTAGATGTTGGTTAGGCCCTGTGCTGTGAAGTAGTCCAAGCAGCCTGCGCAGCCCAGCCGTATGAGGAAACTGTGGGAGGAACAGAGGAGACCAGACTTAAAGCCAGAACCATCAAACTCTTGGTAATGTTCATATCATTTACTTTACAACATATGGTGGCACTGGGTTTCTGCACTTATCAGCAAATTCTGTGTTTGACTTCTGAGACTTGGATGTTCCACAGCACAATATATAAAGCACTATATCTTAAAGATGTCATGAGGAAAGAGCTTAAAAAGGGACCTGATTCTGAGTTACTACATGTATTCTAAGTTGAGGTAAGTAATTTAATACAATAAAAAAAATGAAATACTGTTTTAGAACAATTTAGGGATGAAGTGTTGCTGAACTTTTAATAACTCTTAATTTAATAACGCTTCTAAATGATTTAGAAATACCCGCTAACTTTGGGAACATGCAATATTAAATAAAGTAAAATATATAAAAGAACAAGTTATGTAATTATTAAGATCGATTTAGATATATGAAATATGAGTTTTAGAGTTTTTTATGTATTTAATTATAGAAACTTTTAGCTCAAAATGTTTCAACATCAGTTTTTTATAATGGCATTTTTCCAAATGACATGATAGTAGAGTTGTCACCAGTGCCTGCCCTCTCTTTTAGCAAGCTCAATAACTTCCAGCTAACTAGTTAGCTCAGATTTTGTTTGGGGTTTTTTTTTGTTGTTTTTTTTAGAGTAGCTAGCCAGGTAGCATGTGCAGCCTTGTTATGCTAATGTTAAAGGAGAGGTTAGTTGTTGTGACTGTAGAATTTTTATTTACAGCAGCAGTCTCTAGAAAGTTAGTCTAGCTAACAGTAGCTGAGTGGTTAACTTTATGGTAGCGGTTGTTGAGATTGGAAAAAAAAAAAAAAAAAGGCTGAGGGCGTGAGAGGGTAAAAAGACTGGTGACAACACCACTGTCAGGAAAAATGCCATTGAAAAAAGGAATTAAAAAAAGGATGCCAATAAAAGTGTGTCACTATGAAAAATAAGAAATAAATTATATATTGATATATTATTTTACAGTTTATAGGTATATTTTACTCTATCCAGTCATTTGATTATTTATTTTATAATGTCTTATTTATTTATTTAAAATTGAAGGTGAATGCGCAATTTTCAAAATGGTTTGATGAGGTACCTGGAGATGCTGCTGTCCATGGGGTATGGAGGAGGGGGGGTACAGTGGGAGGAAGGCACCAGGGGTAGCTGTGGCTGCAGTGCGTGTGTGGGGCTCAGTGAACTCATGTCAGCGTTCATGGGGATGTGAGTGCCCATCATGGGAGTCACTGCAGAGACAAAAGGAGCTACTGTGAGCTTTCTTTTACTGCTCTGGGATTTCAAGGTTACGTAACGTCCGATGAAACATGTTTGGTGGGGTGGGGGGTGGGGGGGCATGCAGAGGTTACTGTCGACATGACACATAATGCATCATAATAGGTCCTGCGGGAGAGTCTCAGCAGGATCACATTCTTTTTGAGGGGGAAGCTTTCTGGGGGGTGGGGGTGTTCAGGTCCCCTCCTTCCTGCCTGGACACGCTGTCCTTATACAGATACAATAAGCCTAGGAGGGACGGGATGACTAGGGGGTGGGTATAGCCTGAGATAGACAGGAAGAGAAGCAAAGGGCCACACTTACTGTCAGTCAGGCCTCCAGACATGCTGGATGGGGTGAGTGTGTTACGCTGCTGGGGGTTGATGAGCTGGCTGACAGAGGGCAGCTTGTTGACTTTTCCGTGAGTTGGGGAGCTGGAGCCGAAGGGGGACTGAGACGGCATCGAGGTCCTGGGTCGGGAGAGAAGAGGTTACAGGCCGTTACTATCGTCATCTTCCAACAGCATTCAGATCATTCTGATCTGTACTGTCCTTTAATGGAAACAATAATGACTGACTTTCCTAAAGAACACGTATACATATTAACATAACTGATGCTACCACTGATAATATCACATTACAGAAACTAAATGTCAGTTCTGAGCCCAGGGAGGGTTTCAGCCTGATACAGACTTTAATGAAACAGCAGAGCTTAGAAAGAAAAGGACAGAGTTCAACCAAAAAAAATCTATTTATTATATTCTGAGAGACAAAAGTGCAGCAGACACAGAAATAACAAAATAATCTGTTTCAAACAGAATGGCCAGAGTCAAATGTTCAAACTTGCTCTGTACACAACAAAGTGAACACCTGCAGTTTCTATTAAAAGACACTTTATTGAAGAAAGTTAAAAACAAACACACAAACTGTCCTGCAGTCACTTTATAAAACATGACCAGCATTAGCAAAAAGTTCTCTCAATAATAAAGCCCCCCCCTCCCAAAAAAAAAAAGTCCCACAAGATAGATTCAGTGAGTCCAGCTCTGATAAAGATGCAAAGGCAGAACACATTCAGTTGAACAAGCCCTCAAGTCAAGTAAGATAGAAAAACAAATGTTTAAGCTTGGTTCCTGTCCAGCATCAGCCTGAGCAACATCTCACAAACAGACCCTATGCAACGGACACATGATAAATAGTGATGACCAGAACAAAGTGAGGATGTCATCACGACAGGCAACCTTAAACATGTCCTTTTAATGGACAAAAATAACGCATGCAAAAATGATAATCTATGAACTTCAAGAAAAAAACTCAGTAGAGCCAGTAGTTGAGAGTGGATAAATAAAGAATAACTTTGTCCAGTGTGTAGGGCTACATCCTACATGTTGTCTATAGTTAGCACAGTGGCTCAACTGGAGAAGTGCTTCTCCATGATCCTGCAGCAGCAACAGATCTTAGAAACAGAAAGTTTCAGTGTCACATCCACAGTGCAGAATCCCAGGAAAGGCAGAAAGTTAGCAGATCAGAAAAATCAACGTTGATAAAAAGGAGACAGAGAGGAGGTCCGTGTATCAGGGGAGGAGGAGGAGGAGGAGGAGGAGGAGGAATGTGGGGCAGAGTTTCAGGAGGAGCTGCAGCGCCGCCTCTGCTCTCCTGCAGGTTCCAGGAGCTGGCTACCAAGACGGGTTTTTATCAGACTGCAGGGGAGGAACCAGAGAGAAGAGAGAGAGGAGAAATAAAGGCTCACTGATGGAGGAGAAGAGAGGAGTGAGTGACCCCAGAGAGGCCCAGAGGTTGTAGCTTAATGAATGTTACTGAGAAAAATCAGTGATGGAGGTTTCTGTGACAGACAGCTGGAGCTGAGATTTTGCACTAATACCACTGTCCAGAAGATGGCACTATGCCGACACAGATCACAGCGGTTCACTACTGGAAGAAGCAGTGATATTATTGAGCGCTTACACAGTGGAAAAGAAAAGGTCTGAAACATTCACTGTGGACAGAACCTTTTATTTCAAAAGCTGAGAGGGAAACATTGTAGGAGAGAGAAATTACAGGATAGAGTAACAAGCTCTGTTGGCTGTGAGAATCTTAAGACTATACAAAGAAAAACAGGAAAACATGCAGAAGTCTTAAAGTGTAAAAACTATTCAACAAGCCCACTAAAATCTGAAATGAAGCTTTATTTTGTTAAATATTGTTTGTTAAATGATTATTAATAACATTTCCATAACTACCTGCCTGGTCACAGGAAGCCAGTAACAAACACACATGAAGTGAAAAACAGCAAATGTTTGCACCATCTCACTGTGAGGCTGTCTGCCAGTCTCTTAATGGGAAACTATAACATAAGCAATAATTATCATCACGGGGCTGTCAAACTATCATTTACACCCATCTCCTCTTTTTTAGCTTATAGTGAGATGGGCGTGGACAATGAAAAGTGTGTGTGAATATGTGTGTCTGAGACAGTTTTAATTACGCTGAAGCGAATAGGTGAGGCTGAGGCACGGATTTTGTTGGGTGCTGTTGTGTAAACCTGGCAGAGCACCCAAAGGCGTTACCACGAATCTTTGGAAGCTTCTCCTTAACAAAGCATAGCCAGGTACATTTGTCACGATTCATCAGCTTTGGCTCATATCCCGTGAGAGAACAGAAAGGGAAAAAAAAAAAAAAAGAAAAGAAAAAAACAGCTCTACTTGATGCAAGGCTCACCCTCTAAAGTTCCTGGCACTGAGCAAATTCTGGGTAAATTCTCAGCTGCTAGGAAACACTGAATAACATCCATTTTAAAGCAATTATTATAAGCTTTTACGTGATAGCTGCAATGCTTCAGTGGCAGCAGTAAATAGAATCAAGAAATCTCATGCATAACCTTTATCAGTGCAATCCACTTTTGCAGCAACAAGTCAGTCATGGTAAGTCAGTAAAATCACTGCAATCTATTCAAAAGGAAAACTATTTCATCCCAAACAAAAAGCCACTGTGCAAACAAACAAGCAATTTACTAAGAATAAGCATGCACAACTAAAAACACAGCACAAGGGAACAAGTCCACTTGAATTCAAGGGTGAACCTTGCAAGTAATGTAGGTCTGTCTTTCATCATGAGCCTGAGAACAAAAGATTCATTACTTTATTAATTATCTACACTGGTACTCACTGTTTCTGAAGTAGGTTTTGCTGCTGCTGCCGGTATGATTCTATGGTATGTTGTGGAAGAAACTGCATGAGCTCCAGAGACTCTTTGATTTTTACCAAAATCTCATAAATTTCACGGCCTTTGATCTATAAGGGAAAAAGAAAGACAGTGGTCAGTGAGCAGGTCAGACACACTCACAACAATGTTTCAAAGTAACACTAGCAGCAAAATAACACTTACAGGCAAACAAAAAACCTCCTCATCTGTGGATCTTCTCTTCTTGATGGTGGACATCTGTATGCCTTGGGAAACATGGCGGAAGGCTGAAAAGAGGAGAAAAACAAGTGAGTACAACTGCCATGTGCTCGACAGCCAGCCTAAAGCCAGAGCAGGAGGGAAACGAGTGCAGAAAAAAGGCAAGGAAGCAGCAGAGAGTTTGGCAGCATTCACTAAGTGCTGAGTGTTAGCGAACGCAGCGGTTGAGGGTCCTCCACACTGGCAGCATGTCAGGTGAGACCAAAGCTCATCAGCCCATCACCAGCCCCAGCGCTACTTACGGCGTTTCGTACCCTCACTGCTCTTTGTGGCATCCGTTACATGCTGCTTGCGGATGCTGTCCTCATCTGCCTTACGGTCTCTGCCCGGGCAGGCGCAGATCCTGGCCTCGAAGCACCGGCGGCCTAATACCTGACCACTGGGGGGAAGACAGGGACACAGAGCGTGGCAGAACCTCGGTCACAAACAATCCACCACTTAACTGGAGGCATGACTGCCAACTACTGAGGATGAGGATGATGATCGTAGTGTCTCTTACTCTCTGGTTTCCAGAGTGACAATGATGAGTATTGGGCGTCTGTTCATTCCACCCACGCAGCTCGAGTTGCACATGAAGTTGTACAGAATTGTGGTGAATTCTGTCCCCACCTGAGGAGGCAAATGAATGAAGGTGAGTGACAACAGTGGGTTACACCAAAGAAAAACAGGTAGGTAGAAAAAACTGGTTTGTAAAAGCCCTGTTAAAAACCTGGCTCGATTTTTTAAATAGGATTCTCCTGCAGAAATACAGCTTTGAACTGAGTTTCTCTCAAGTTACTGCAAAAATAATAACCACTAAACAGTTCCTTAAGTGCATATAAATGCAGAGTTAAGAGTGCTAACTTGCAACTGCATAAAATGGTTCTGTTTTTCTTGGCTCTTTTCTTTCATTACATACATTTAAAATACCCACAGGTTTATAATTCACTTCAGTTCTTTTACTGTCATTGTATCAGGAACCTTCCACAGGTTAATGACTAAAAACAATCAAACTACACTGTAAACACAGCTGACACTAAACCTTCTCAAGAGGAGTTAAGGCTTTTAAGGAGATATTGAGATCTTATAATCAGCGATTGGCTTTTAATTTTATGTCATAACTTGCCATGTGACCAACAGAATGGATTTAAAATAAGCAGAAAAGTTGTTCTCATAAGCAGAAAAAGAAGACTTTGTCCCTTCATACAGGGTTTTTTTTTTTTTTTGCTGCGTGTCAGCTGGACGTGAGAGGCCGGGCTCTCAGAGAGCTGGGTGTCTGTCACCGCTCTGTCAGAGTCAGGCTGAGGTGGTGAGGTGTTACTGACAGGGCAGGGATGATAGACAGCTCACCTGGGGAGGTTCGTAAGGCACTAATACACTCTGTCTCCCAGTGATGGAGTCCTCTACGTACTGGGCATGGCTGTTTCCCTCCACACGGATCAGATGGCTGGGAGGAGCGATCTGACCTGGAAGCAACATGAGTGGTGTCATTAAATGTCAACAGTAAACTATGATTACTGAAGTGAAACATGAGTGACAATGTTTTTCTTTAATAAATCAAGAGAACTGACCATCATTGAACTCGCGGCTGAGCTCGTGGTTCGGGCAGCGTTTCACCACTTCGGTCACGTGTTCGGCTTTCTTGTAAACAGGCATGGCTCTGATAACAGCGCCCTGTGGAGGGGTGGTCAGGACTTTGATCTGAATGGGACATGTCTTGGCAATCTGGCAGTATAACTTCTTCAGTTCTGTTGAGTACTGGAAAGTAGAAAAAACAAAAGACAAGATTAGATAAAACTGTATATATGGCTTTAAAACAATATTTGCATAAATTTTAAAGGCACAGATTGAGCTGCGTAACACCTGTTGCCTGGACTGTGCACTTCTGGTTTCCCCTGAAGCAAAAGGGGTTAAAGACAAGACTGTGATTATGACCTACTTAAATAAACACACACACACAAGTCTTGGTGCTAAGAGTGTATTGGGCAACCTCAAAGATGTCTCACGGAGAGCCTCTGGGACTTCCGAGGAGCGCCATAAAACGGACCCCTCCAGCAGCAATTAAACTGGGCCTGGCTTTCATCTTCAAGGGAGGAGTACTCTGCTAAAGCATCTGATGGCCACTCATCATACAGAACAGGGCTTCTGAAGAGGCTGGCTAGCTAACGCTACATGAGGCTGAGTGCAGTTTTCCTTGTGGGATTGGAAGAAAATGACTCAGTTTTAGCTTTAAGAGTGCAGGAGTCAAGGACTAATCACAGGAGTCATGGAAGATCCATCTGGTGCCAAAATGTGATGGTTGCTCACACACTGGCTCACATTCAAGTTTGTAAGCCAGGAGTCATGAATAATGGATGTATGCTGATCCCTGGCACAGTTAGAATTGATAAGCAGTAAGCCATCAGAAAAGACTGAATTGTTACTAATAGGCATAACCCAACTGTGTAAACAAACCATTCAAATCACCGCTGTGTAAGCAGAGCCTTAAATCCTCTGTGTGCAGAAGACAGCGGGTGGGGGTGGGAGGTGGAGGGGAAAATTTTCCTGTCAGTTTCATTTCTGAGTGAAGAAAAGTGAACATTGTGAAAACCGCTTGGGGGTTGTGCTCGAGAACAATGCAACATAAAATTCCACCTCTATTAAGTTTGGTTCCAAAGAAAAGGAGCTCATCCCAGTACCTGTCTGTGCTGACTTTAAATATTACACAAGCTTGGCACGGACATTTTCTACTTTGCTCCCCAGGCACAACCTTTCCTTTCATCAGGACAAACCCAAAACAGTACCTTCTCTTCTCACTTTCCCATATACCCGCTCACAAACTGCACACATTTCTGCTGTGCATTTCACCCAGAGATGGGATCCACTAATACAGGCGGGTTAATAATAACAACCCAAACTCTTTGCTTCGTTCCTTTCCTCAAGTGACCTCATTATAAACTGTACATACACAGGATGAACTGACACAACACTACACTACAGAAAGTTCTGATTATATTAAATGTTATATCAGAAAGTAAAGTCATAAAAATAAAATGGGTATCAAGTGTTTTGATTTGCCACTTGCGCATTAATACATGAAGTTAACATGATATACTGACAGGTGAGCACAGTTCAAGCTCTGGGACATGTATGTCAACATGACGACTGAAGTGATTCTTCCTTAAAATCAAAGCAGCTTTCCAAAAGGTCTTCTTGAAAAAAACGTCTAAGATGAATGTTTGTAGTTGTCCCTGTGCTCCTAACCTGATACTCCCCGTACGCCTCTGTCAGTCAGCTAAATGAGGTGGAGAAACCAAGCAGAGATTGGGGGGGGGGGGGCAAAAGAGAAAGAGAGAAGTGTGGTGTAAAGGGTCAGTACATAGTCTTTTGAATAATTATAGGGTGCTGGTTTTGTGTAGCTGAAGGCAAAAACAGCACAACTCCAAACACCAAGATCTAATCAGAGATGTTTGAGGTAGAAAACCAAAGTTTGTGTAGATCATATCCTACTGTCTCAAACTTACACGCGCACGCGCACGCGCACGCGCACACACACACACACACACACACTCTCGAGAACCATCCCAGCCCTGAAGCTACAAACTTTGAGCACACAACTATGCGCTGCTGGTGCTGTGTTTGCTCAGTAGTGAGAGCGGGAGCTGCTGCTGATCGCTGAAAGCAGTGCCTGGCTAAAGCTAACACTGTTCTGGGTGGAGGACAACCGGTTGACTGATGGGATTCAGTGGCTCACACAGGGTGCGGTGTTCAGGTGTTAACATGTAATTATGAGTCTTTCTTTGGTCATAATGTGAATTACACAGCCAAGGAACACTGAGTGCACAATACAGAGCTGCTTAATCACAATCATTTGAAAGAAAACTTTTCTAAGTGTTTGCAAGGAGCACACGTGACACATTGTTCAACTGGCACATGTGGTGGTGAGGCAGAAAAAAATAATGAATGACCTGCAGAGGCTGTATTTACAAACACAGCTACTGTGATGGCTGCTGTGCAGCTCTGCTGGGCAGAATAAATGAGCAGAGGCTGGTTAGTTCTGCAGTTTCTCAACAGGTGTAATAATGAAAATATGCTCTTATAATAATCTTCCTGCAGCCAACATACAATTTGTTCTGATGCTTGTACAGTGCTGCATGTGTGCAATTACTTTCTAACACATGCAGCACTTGAACACACAAATACACACTTCCCGTTCAGCACAGGTTGAGGCAGGCCCACAGCTGTGGCGTTCTTTTCTCCCTGACAGGCGCTGCGGGCGCATGCAGAAGTCAAGTCCTGACAAACATCAGGCTTTAAACAAGCACTGTTTGGCGCCTCTGGTCTTGTCTTCTTCATACCTGACATGTCATGTCATGCCTGGAGCTTCTCCCAAACCTGTTTAATTCAACAATAATGCAAAGGAGTTTTTTTTCCCTCTCCTGTTTTCTCTGAAACTGAAGTAAAACGCCTACTTCTCGGCAGAAAATTAATTTGTGGTGTATTAGGTGATAATCATCTTTCTCTAAAAAATGTCTGTTGTAATCATCAGCTCCAATCTTGACCACCCAATCTCAGTGACACCTGTCCCCAGGCAAACCTGTACACTGACAAGTAGCATCATGTTTTTGTGGCAAACATCAAATACACATTTGTTACTCTTGGGATTAGCCAATTGAATGCTTGTACTCTAAATTACTTTAACTACAACTGAGCTGATTGCATTTGAAACTGAAAATAAAAGCAAAAGAAAAGATGTTAGATTAAAAAAAACCTCCCTTCATAATTTCAAATGCAGAGTAGATAAAGTTAGTTAAGCAGTATCATACTTCTCAAAATCACACCACAGTGATTTCAATCAAAACTAAGGATTTGGATGGTTCTGATCCAAGAAATGTTCATCTTCCAACTAATGGCTTATTTTTTGTATTTCTACAACTACAGCATAATCCTGTTTTCAGTTGAGATAAATCACTGCTGCAAGTATCTGTGTAAGGCTGTTTGTTAGGGGTAAGAAAGAATCTTGTGATCTGTAAAGAGCATGGGCTTTTCCACAATGATTATGGCGAAATCCCATAGCCCATATCATAAAAACCTTTTGACTCTGCCTTTTTAAAAATTTCCCCTCTACCTATTCCCATCTGTAGCTTTCAGGGCTTGTCTCCCTGTGATGGGCGAGTCGTGACAAGCTTCTTGACACAAACAAGTCTCAGCCCCATCTCGTGAGGCGTGGGACGGGCCCGCAGATGTTCCAGGGGCAAGCTGTGTCTTGCTGCCTTTCGCTAGAACACTCTTCTCTTTGAGCATTCAAGGGCTCTCCTCCTCCTCCGGCGCAATGTGAGATGCAACCATCAAGCTTAACTCTCTCAAAAAGACAGAGCCCACTCCAAGAGCACAGGGTTCAGGAAAGAGGCACACAGTATTTACACAAGTATTATCTACAGGCCCTCAATCCATTACTGTAATCCCCCTAGCTCTACAGCGTCCCACTGATAGCCCAAACCATGACATTCCTCTCCTTTGACAACTATATGTGGTGGCAGTTAATACATATGGCAAACACAACCAATCTTTAGCCTCACAATAGTTGCATCAGTTGCCAGCAATGGCTGCCTCATTTGCGACACTCCATTAATTTAGCAAAGAAAAGAATATAAACATCTGTAAACCGTGTGTTCATTTGACCTGGCTGACTGTTTTTCTCTAACTAAATGATAAAAGAGGGAAACACCATGGCGACTGCAGGAGTGCCAACAAGGAAACCATGTAGGAGCAGTTCTGGGAAATGTTGACGTGTTGCACCTCTGTGCGTGTGCGTGTGTGTGTCACAGTCATCCTAGACAGGAAGAGGTTAAGGTGTGGGTTAGGGATTAGGTGTGTCTCCATAAGAACAGTCATCAAAAAGCACAGTACACAGTCCACTAAGTCCCGTGGAAGATCCCACAGGCCTTCAAAAGGGGGGCTTTAGCAGATCTATGCACAGAGCAAAGCTGCGGTGGTGACATCTTCAGTGGCTCTCTGCCATCAGTCCGTCAGTCCAGCAGCCGAGCTATCGGGTTGAGATTATGAGAGCTTTGTGAAAGATCTCCTGAGATCAGGTGAGGGAGCCTCCTTCAAGATGGGAAGCAACACTATAATCACTGTTCTTTAGAATAGCTGCTGTAGACCACGGGGAAAATGACTCTATTATGGAAAATCATCAGTGTAACAAAACAACGTTCAGTCGGGCAAAATTCTGACAAATACTCTTTGGTGGGATTACAGTGTCACTGGTGGATGATGCACTTTAACCTGGCCATCAACTGACAAAACAACTCTGAGATAGTATTAATATTTTGTTCACTGTTTTAGATGTTTTGTAACCATGAAGGAAATATAGAACAAACAAAGGGTCTGAGTATGAGATTACAAAGAGGAGGAGGCAGTTTCTATATGTGTGTGTGTGTGTGTGTGTATACATATATGAATATAGGTAGGTGTATAGATCTACATATACACATATAGCCACAGCCACTGTGACTGATCAGTGTACACTTCACTCAGTGTTGTGATAATAAGTAACAATTCACTACTTTTCCATGTTAAGTCAGACCAATCAAACCAGTCTTGCATCATGTGTTGTGACTGTGGGACACACAGTCTGTTGCTTACATGTGTCTGTGATGGGGATGTGTCCTAAACCAGTGTGTCTCAGGCTTTGGGGCGTGCCTCTAGCAAACCACACTCTTAACCTCCTCACAGTTGCACATCAGACAAACACTTTTGTTTTTGGAGTGTGAAAATGAGAGGGATGAGTGAGGTAGTCTGGGAATTGGGTAAATGTCACAATCCCACACTCGGCGTGGCCAAGGAATAAGGTGAGATCGCCCAGCACTCCCTTAGTTCATCCTGTTTACTTGGAAGTCACAGTGCATTAAAGTCACTGTGTTCGGCTCAGCAGGTTTTTCAACAGTCCCAACAGTCTCTCTGGACACATTTGACAGCGATGATGTGTGGAGTAATATTTATCAGTCTTACATAATGATAGACCTTTTTAATCATCATTTCCATTGGAATTGTCTCATCATTAGTTGTCACTTATAAATAATTTGCTATAATGCAAGTACATTACGTAATCGCTGTCATGCCAAACGTAGCTTAAGATGCCACATCATTTTATATCCTGATTCTGATTTGGTCAGTAACCCCTGTCACCTGTAATATCCCCCTCTTTCCATCTTTCACTACCCTACTGTCCAAAAAATTATCTTAAAAACAAAAAAATCGACATATATACGTTGACAAAAACCCGTCACCTATGTTGTCCGCTAGGGTGCATCAATACACCGAACTTGCAGGGCTGTTACGGTGTCTGTACAGAGTGGTGCAGATTAGACATGCAAACAACCAAGCAGGTGGGGCTCTGATGCAACAGCTGTCCCTCAGCCCTGTCATGCATAATGACAGAGCAGGAGGAGCTGGTTGTGTAGGTTTACGGAGCATGACATGGTGACATCTAGCTGCACAGGGCATCACCACACCTGGACCAACTGTTAAGTTTGTTTACCTCTGTCATCAACAAAACACCAGTGAACTTTGCCCAAGTTGTGCGTTAATTGGAATGTGAACGTGATCAGAACACAGTCACCGAGAGCTAAGTAAACGTGTTTATGAGGAATATTTCCGAGTTGTTTTTAACGTCCTTTCATATTATTTATAATGCTAGAATTACATTGAAAAGGTTAGTAGGACTTTGGTAAATTGTAAATGTTTCTCATAGTGACAGCCTACGTGGTGAGATCATGCTCTTCAGTTTTTCTTCTATCAGCAAGTCAAGTGCAATGTGTGAGCCTAAGCAAGAAATACCTGGGGTTTAGTCATGATATGAAGCTATACATCTCAAGAGGCATTCGTCCCTGCCAGATGTAGTTGTGCAACGCAGGACTTTCAAATGATGTGCACCTAAATCTGCCTCGAGCATAGATTGTCAGATAAGGAGTTCATGGGTAAAAGAGTTCTCTTTATCCTCTAGTCTGAAAAATCACTGCCTCATATGATGTGTTATGATGACAGCTAGTACATTAATATGTCTCTGGTTCAATCTGTTGCTCCAGCATATTCCTGCTCAGATCACATATAAAAAACCTTAAAACCTATTTTAAAAAAATATTTGAAAATCTGATATTTCACTCCTATGGTCATTTGGTTTATCACCCAGTGTCAAACAGTTACATTGTACAATAAAGAAAGAGGTGCTCAGTGCAACAGCATGAGTATATACTTTTGAATGTCCACTCAGAATACACTGTGACTGACTTACCTGGCTCTGTCTGAATTCGTCCTACAGAGTCATGACAGTGTGCTTATGATGCTTATGGGAGATGTTTTTTAATCTTTTCTAAAATATTTTCTTTAAAATCTCTGAATAGTTTGGCATTTTGTGCTTATTTGCTATAGTGCTGAGAGATAGGTGGGAAGATCAGTACCACTTCCATGTCTGCACATTGAGTATTGTGAAAGGCTACAAAACCAGTAAGTGTAAAATCAACAGTTTGCCAAGTTTGGGGCTGCCTGGTAGCTGCTCTTTGCCAAGAAAGAAAGTCATTTTTGTTTAGACTGAATAAATGAGATATAGCATGTTAATTGGTGACATGTAACAACCTCTTTAAATGTTAAAAGTTCCTCATAATTGACTTTTAACTCATGAATTCCCCAAGAAAATTTAAAAAAAAGGATTAAAAAATATATAACTTCAGAGATGTGTTACATGTGGTCCATTTAGTTTGTTTGATATCCCCCACAATTTATAATTTTCCTTAAGGGAGAAATGGGTCTTGGCTCTTATGAATTAAGATGCTGGTAGTTGGTTTTACCTTTGGACACAGCCAGGCTAACTGCCTCCCCCTATTTCCAGGCTTTACCTTAAAGTAGTTAACTGGCTCCTGGCTGGAGGCTTTTGGGCTGATGGACTGATATGGGAATGGTCTTTATCTTTTCATCAAACTGTTTTAAGTGTTCACCCGTTATTAGTCAGTAGATAGTAATTTATGTAAAAGTATGTGTAAAGAAACAGAATTTTCAGGAAGACCAATGAAAAATATCCTCTGTGAAAAAACACCCTGACTTAAAAAAGCTAGTGTTACAACAGCTATCTAGGAGCAGGGGCTTTGGTTCTTTATACATAATGTAATATTAAGATATGCTTGATTATGAGCTGGAATATCACCAATTTTAAGCAGATTGCACAAACTACTCCGATAAATTAGTGTCTTACCGTCCAGGTGGCAGACTTTGCTGTACTAGACTGCTGGAAGGACACATCGAAAGTGTGAGGCCCAGCATAATCTGTGTTGGATGGGATGGCCGGTGAGGGAGAAAGGGCATCAAAGGTGGAGCTGGGCTGGGCGTAGGGTGATGGGGCTGTCACGTTGTTTTGTGCATGGTCGTTGTTGTAGGGGCTGGTGGAGGTTGAACCACCATTCTGTATGTTCTGATCCATGCTGTTCAGGAGCCCCAGGTTTGTATACTGTGACTGCAGACAAAATGAAGGGGGATGGGGGAGTGGGGAGAAACAACAAAGGAATGTTTTCAGTCATTATAGGAGGACTTCAAGGATTTCAGACAGGATATAATTTAAATGAAAATGCAAACAGAAAAATTATTTTGTAAAACTCGGATATTTAAGAACCAACGAGGGTTGGCCTGTCACCTGTGCAGTTATACTACTAACACTGAGAACATGACAAAATCTGGCAAGAGTTAACCTTCAGTAACAACAGGTGTTACAGTTTTACATTACACCAAGGTACAGTTGGTAAATCACTGAATAAAAAGAAGAAAGTATGCTACAGGAAGTGGAGATCTTGTTTCAAAGGAGTAAAAAAGATTAACGATTAAGCAAAGCAACATAAACCATCTTTTCTGGTGTTTATGGTCTACCTCCTTCTTGAACTAAAATGCTAACACTCCTGCCATAACTGGCCTCAGAGATGTTTATATGGTACAAATACAAAATCTGATTCAATCGCTCAAACTACCAGCTGAGCCTTCTGGCTCCCTTTTCCATAGCCAAAACTATTCAGACAGGAGGAACGGAATTAAAATATCTGCCTTTAAACAAGATGGAGAATACGCCTGGGTTGTAGCCAGTCCCTTCCTGCTTGCTCTGCTCGCCATTCACCCCATTCCTTTCCATTTATAAATGGCACATTCCTGGACGAGGTGCCATGGCTCTCACTCTTTAGACAGCCATTAATCTCTCCAGGGCCTCTTGTTTATTTCAAGCACGGTTGACCACAGCTGTCCAACTCACACCCACTGCACTGCCAGGTGTTAGTGGTGTGCCAGATGACCAACAAACAAAACACTGATAAGGTAGGCTATATGACTGTTAATCAAGGTAGTGACTTATGAAGCAATGTTGCGGTTTTATTACACACAAATCCACACGCAAAGACAGACAGTATAGACAAGTATAGTCAGACAGACACACCTGAGAGAGGTCATTCAAGTCAACCTCAGCATTGTGCAACAGTGCCAGAGGGTAGCTAGGTGTTTGGATGAGGGTCACTGTGTGTGCGGCGCAGGGCTGCTTAACCCCCCTACAAACAATGACACCAGGGCTTATAAGAGCTTGTCTGGAGAACAATTATTCTGGGCACGCAGGTGTTAGGAGACAAGTGTTTTGTGAAACACACACACACAAACACACACTAAGAAAGGAAGAAGAAAACTTATATCTGCTGCAAACCCCCCAGCCTTTAGCAGGGAGAGGCTTCCCCCAGCACACACTCCCCTACAATGAGCTAATTACACACGTTTCATAAAGGGTTAAACTCAATGGGCTGAAGATTGGCCCCGTGCATCTGATCTCAGACAAGGAAAAAAAAAAGCGTACAGTCCAAACTGGTGAGTAAAAATAACAGAAGCTTATCAGTTACCCAAGAATTTCTCTCTATTTATTTTTTCCGCCTACATGAGAGAAAAGTAAAATCTTCCTTGTTTTGCATGGGAACCAACACAGTGACACAATTTCCTGTTTAGACAGCATTTTCCCGTATGCAAGGAGTCAGTGATCATGATATCAGAGTGATTCTTTTGAACTGTGGTGCAATTCACCGCAGCTGCACTGAGGCACTCAGTCGTTCACAGATGACACGGCGTCCCCCAGCACCTGATGCTGGCAGCTGCAAAGGTTAATGTGACAGGCACCAATTATCAATGTCAAATTATTATTCTAAAGAAGAAAAGGTTGATGCTGGCCAGAGACCAAACATTAGATTAAAGCAGGGACATATAGCAGAATGCCTGACATAGAATACTTAACATTAAATACAGGGCCCTGGATAATGCACCTCATGGTCTAAATGAATATAAGGATCAAAGATGAGGAATGAGGATAAAGCCATAATTGACCAGATAGTGAGGCCCAGAGAGGCAGAGTCTCACCTAAACTCATCATGTTTTAATGTTTAATTGACTGGAAGTGGGATATAAGCTTTTAAAAAGGTTGTACGAGGGAGTTTCAGGCCTTCTCTTCGTTTCCTTTAATCAGATCTTATTCCACTGTAATACGGCAACCATTTAATAACCACTTTAGCTGCTCTTAAAAATTCCTTCTGTTTATAGCCAACGCTGTGTTTAGGCCTTTGGGATGTCAGGCTGCTAAGAGGGAACACGATAAATCAGCGGCCCTGACATCCTCAACAGCCTTTAATAAAGTTTCTGAAAGGTTGTGCTGTCTGCTTGAGGCCTTCTAGCTCATTTCTTTGTCTGAGATAAATCCTGGGGTGAGCATTTCAACAGGAAAAGGAGCCTGCTGACCTTCAGAGTGATGGCCTGTTGATCACAATGTAGGAATCTGCCTTATCCAGAACACATATCAGACATGTTTCAAATACACATGGCAGCACTAATTTAAAAGTTAATGCTAATGACAACACAGTAGCATTTGGTATGGCATACTAACACATGCAAATTATTATTTATTGCTCTGCCAATGACCAAATGAATGCACTAAAAGCCTGGAACATATCTGTATTTCTTCTTTGACTGAAGGCTAATCATGCTGTCTTCAACATGAATGTCTGCGAGGTCTCTGTCAGCGCAGAGGTAATGATCTTGACTAATAAATTTGTATCAACAGCAACAGTATCACAAGGCAGCAGAGATTCTGTAATCTTTATGAACACTGGAGGCAGAACATGTACCAGAAAATACTGTCTGTCTGCAGACGTAACAGTCCACAGTCCTCCAGAGGACCATGGAAACCAAGGAGGTGCATAAACTGGAAATCTGCTTTACACCGTAGGACTGGGACTGATAAAACTATAGAATTCATATTTACACATAAAATACACAAAGCCTCCAGCTGCTGCTACTGTGGTCACAAACTGATAAAGCCAGAGCCTGAACGACCAATAGATGACAGGAACCAGAGCAGACCTGGCCCGAGGGGGGGAATAGCTCCCATTCCAAGCTCTCTGGTGACCTGCTCCAAGTAGCATAAGAGCATCTAGGGGACTGTGATGAGTGACCACAGGGGAGGGAGGCATTAAAGGCTCAGCAGGGTTGGGGGATTGAGGTGGGGCTGGGTGGGGGTCTATCTACACCTTATACCTGCTGGGGTGGGCAGAGAAGGTGATTGTATCTACATCAACACACCATTAAAGCAATTACGACCCTGGACTAAACAGCAGCGCCTGGCCAGCCACATTCTAATGGCTGCAGCGGCTCCCAAGAGACTGGGGACCGGGGGGGGGGGGAACCTGATACCTTACACACTGGAGGGATTGAGCTGGACACCACTTAAAGACCCCCTGCTCAACAACTTAAAAGACAGTGACCTGACACACCTGCTATCTGCAACCTGCAATCTGAGAATCTGTCACCGCTCACTTGCTCAGTTTTGGTTGGTTGAGTATTTGGTTGGTGACACAAAAAGCAATCCTATGGTAACTGAAACAAGCAACAATAAAGGAAAATGAGTCAAAGCACAGAACTAACAATTCTGTTTTATGTATTTCATACAGTTTAGACTTACTGACAAACAACTGTTGTCAAATACAGTAAGTCTATGAGGGCCTTTTTTTTGCCTGCAATTATAACACTGCGGTTTAGTTTAACTGATGCAAAATCATACAGCTTCTACTGTCAGCTGAAAATACCTTTTCATATTTAATTCACTTTAAAATATCCTTTAAGTGTTTAACATCGAGCTCTGCAAACACAGATCCATCAATCACAACGCTTGCACTTTCAAAGTGAATAATGGGAATGGTACCTTTCATTTGTTTTTCTAAAGCTAAGAATTTTTAATGCAGACTTGTGCATTAAAAATTGCCACTTTTTTGTTTGTTTGTTGTTTTGTTTGTGAAAGAACAGAAAAAAACATTTCATGTAAATTTCACACACCTAGTTCACAATGACCAATGGAAACCACTGATCCCAGCTCTCTAAATTTAATAAAGCATGCTATAGTATCACAATAGTTTCAAATCATTAAAATAACATACATGATGGTTTTTTTCTATTGACTTTTCCACTCTTTGTCTTTCCCATGAAAGGTTTCTCAAAGAAATTTATCATCGCAAAAAATGAAAACCCTCCAAAACCTTTTGGAAGTCTGATTTTCTACCACATACAACACTTAATCAACAAAAACAACTAGACTCAAAAGTAAATCGCCTCAACTGACTCATTCAAATCCCAGTCAGACAGCAGCCATTTCACAAGAAGGGAATATTAAAAAATTCTCCAGGTGTTTACATTCCCCAGTTCTCTGGAGTTGCACACGCACACAGATGTGCACGCAAACACACACACACAGTCAAATGCAAAACTATCTTCCCCGCGTTAAGTTCTTCTACGGAATTCTTACGTGATTAAAACAGACTAGTTGTATTCAAGTAATCCATATATTTTTCTTTACTTAATTAGCATTAAATCCCTCTCACACCACCTATCCTGTATCGGGTAACAAATTAAACAAATGATATATAAGAATCCCAGATTTTGGATGATTTAGAATACTGACAGATTTTAATCTCAAAGTACAGGGCCTTTTACTCCATGTGATATGTCATTCATCTCTAGGAGCTCTGGGGAACCAACTAAAGGAATGGGAGCGATGGCTAATGCCCCATTACCAGCTCGTCCGCTGGTCTTACCTCGTTGTAAGATGTTGTGGTCCCCGTCTCCAGGTACAACATGTTGGCGCTGAGATTGAGCAGAGCTGCTGCTGTTTGCTCCACTGGCTCCAGGATTCCACAAATCTCTTTTCCTCACTCTAAAGGAGTGATGTGGACTACAGATGCAAAGTGAACAAGCAGAAGCTTCTATAGGAATCTATGGGAAGGTCATATATACCTGGAAGAGAGGGGAGGGGTCTAAGGAGCTACCTGTCCAATGCCTGAGTCCACACCCATCCCCAGAAGAACTCTTTACTTGAAGCTCTGCAGAGCTCCTCTACGCTAAAACTTAAGAAGTGAATTATTTTGCCAACTTTGTAGCAGTGCTTAATGTCAACCTAAAAAAATTATAAATGCTTTCCGCCTGCTTTAAAAAAATAATAATAATAACTTACGTGTCCTGACATCACAAAATATACCAATCCAGGTAAAGTGACAGAAAATACAGACAACATGCAATTTAAAGTTTAGATAATTTTCACCTAAGAATATTTTTATCTTAATGGCACTGCCTTTACATCATTTCTACCTGTAATATCTAATTTAAAGTAAGCCATTCAAAAGACATTTAATGTCTCCACATGAATAGATGATATCAACATGATTCTATCGGTGTGGATGACAATGAGACAGATTAACGTGTTATGATGAATTAATACAGAGAAAAATCATTAAGCCAGTGAATCCCAGAGTGAGAACTGCAATATGAGGTTGGGAGTGTATCAGCTATACCTGCGGTAGCTAGTTAGCATAAGAATGGCTCCCCTCTGCATCTGTTAAGCAATCTTAATGCAGTGCCCCCCAGAAAAACAATGTGACTCCTGTAGATTGCTTGTATCTATCAGAGATGACTGATGTAGATCTGTTTTGGAAACATGCATTGTGTCTTAGATACTGTAATGGTGCTAGGTCTGACCGGCTGGCTCTTTAGAATATGCAGCAGCTGCAATATAACTGCTCTGATAAATTACAGAATAATGTGGCTTCATTTATTTATGGTTGTATATTGTTACATTCAGGTCCAGTGGATTTTGTGTAGAAAAGCTCTAATTTACAACTGTCTAGAAACAGTTGGAAAAAACATTTTATACTGATGTACTGGCATGTTTTGGAACCGAAACCTAAAATGGTTGGTGCTATTAAGTCTACTAGACCTACAGAACTATTTGCTAAATGAGCAAAAACACATCTGTAGGTTTGTACATTAATCATTTGAAAGTAAATCAGATTTTATTTGATCATCTAAGAGGAATATGGAGTTTAGTAATACTGCCAAATGTAAACATGAGTGCTTAGTGCTGGCTGCAGTGCTTGATGACAAGGGAGGTCACTGGTCAGCAGGGTGCAAGTCATTTCTATTACTGCAGAGCCACAGGGCTTAAACTCTTGCCCTGTGGTCAGAATGATTTGAAAGCTGTCTGTAAAGCACAACTATGAACTGAAGGCAGTGTCTCCACTCACCAGCCACACCCTGTTCAGGCCCCAAGGCCATAAGCCTACAGGTCAGCCTGTCACAAAAGGCAAATCAACACTTTAAAGAGTCAATGGCCTCCCAGCAGAGCCAGGCCTCAGTGAAGGCCTAGCCAAGCCTTTTGAGGGTGATAATTAGTTTAGCTAAACAAACTCCTAATTATGTTAAAACAACATTGACATCTGAAAAGAAGTTAGAGTACTCAGTGCTGGGGTGAGGCTGTAGTAAAATATAGAACAGCGGCTATAATCAAGCATGAGGATGAGTTTATTAGCTCTGCCTTGCTAACAAACTGCAGCCTCCAAAATGACACAAAGTTAAATTAACACCTCTCTGAAACAAACTGAATATTATAACCATCAAAAAGGAGTATTTACTGCTGGATTGTTGTACACACTGAATTAGTTTTAGCTAGACTCAGGCTGCAATAAACTGTAGTGTGCTTGTAAAAATCTCCAATCCTAACATGACACTTCTTCATGGTTGATTGTCCAGCCATCCTAAGCAATATACTCAGTGTGCAGGAACATCTCTATTAACTGCATCACCTAAAATGCTTCAACAGTGAGAAACTAAGCTGAGAGTCGGACCAGGCAACAGCTAAAGAAGTGCAGATCCAGGGGCTCAGACAAAAGAGGCTTTACTGAAGTTTTTCCCTTTAAAGAGCCTGTTCCTTAAGTCAGCTAGATTAGTTTAGTATCAAGTGTCAGGCTGCAGTGGATGTGAAGGCACAGACACCTGCCCTGAAAACAGTGTCAGCTCCCATCCACAGTGACAGACGCAAGCAGACAATGTAGAGACAGAGAGCATCACTTGGGTGGCAAATCCTAAAACCCCTGCAATCAACTGACACCAAATCCTGACATACTCCTGTTTAAAACAAAGTTAAGCAGTTTCTGGTAAATCTTATTCACCCACTGGGCAATTTGATTTCAAAACTGAAAGAGAATAATTTTAAAGGAGAAACACAAAGCCAATTACTGGTGGCCAAAAAAACCTGTACATTATTTTTTAAACTGCACAGTGAACAGATTTTAAATAAACAGAATTATTAAGACAACTACCAAACTTCATTTTAGCCTGCAATGAGAGTCAATTAGATGTTTTTACTTAAACAAGGTTTGTGCTAGACAACTGCCTATACAACTATGCAACTACGTTTGATGAATAGAAATACAAATATCAACGCATGCAGCCTCAGACAGAAGAACATATGAATTCTGCTCCACAATATTGCCAGAATATGCTGTGATACAACCCAGGACACAGAGGAGCTGGAAGATACAATGGCATCCTTAAACAAAACTGAACTGAATATCAACGTGATAACGATGTTCATAAATCAGTACTCCATTGTCAACACTGTTCAAATCACTTTAAAAAGTCAGTGACTGTTGACCTTTTTTAAGACCTGAGGAACCTAACCTGTATTTCAACTACAGAAACCTACTTCTAGTTTTGCTTTCTGTGCCAAAGGTTCTGCCTTCAAAAAGTCAAACAGTATGTTTTTACAATAACCAAAGAACTATCAGTGTGGAGTATGAAGTATTGAACATGGTTGACTGGTCAAACAAAAGCCCCAAGACTCATACACGTTTAAAGTACTCTTTCAGACTGCAGGAAATACTGGTTGTAGCTGATATAAACATGAAACATGAAGAAGTATAAACAAGATGAGGATGTTTTCCCCATCACTGTAAACAAAAAAGGAGCAAAATAAAGAGATGATTAAAAAAGGGAGAAATTAAACATAACCCTGTTTGCTTTTTGTTTTACTGTATTTACATACTTTTATATAAAATTACAGATCACCACTACAGATCAACAAGTGTCTTTCCTTTCTGGTGTTTTCAGTCTCACCGCATGTCTGCCTTCCAACATCCTTTCAAACATCACAGTCACGCCACAGTAGTCTCTGAGTTTAGCTCTGTGGGCTCCTTGGTTCCTGGAATTATTTGGTCAAAAAGGCCCACAAACAAAACAAAGATAAACATTCTAACCACAGTTTCTAACCATCAAGGAGTATTGTTTTTAAATTTGAACATGATTTCTGATATTAAAGAAAACCATTATCCGAGATTAATGGTTTTCTTGCTGTTTAAATGATGTTCTGTGACACTGCTCGCTTCAAAGACAAAATATAAAAAATATAAGAACTGCATTTAAAAAAATAAATTTAGTATTTTACAACACAACTCAGAATCTCTCATGTTTTTTTTTCCAGGGAATCTGGTCTATCTTAACTGTCACATGTTGGAAAATTCTGGTTTGAAATGATATATTTTAAAATTTTGTATGGATAAGAGGTGCTTTACAAAAGCCACATAAAGGATTATTACTGAAGGATTTATTCATATGCTCTCTCTCTCTCAAAGGGTGTGACCTTGACGTTTTTCAGTTACACCAAGCATGAGACAATACTGTGGGTGTAAAAGCAGAGTTAAGCCTTGAATATGCTTAAAAAAAAGAAAAAAAAGAAAAGTGAGATAAGGGTAATAGGGGCTCTTGCATCCCCACATCCACAGTCAGACCAGGTCTCATACTGACTCACTGACTCAACAGTTATTCACATGGACCATGGCAAGCACTCCTTCCTTGGTACTATGCCTCAGAAAACACTTTTTCACGTGTACTTTATGTGCTGGAGGCAAACTGGTGGAGTATTCAAGAATAAAAGAAGAGCTTATCATGATTGGATATTTAATGCACAGGTTTCCTTTGGATTAAATACAGCAAGAGTGCTTCATGAATAATCAAAGTTTAAAGTTGTGCTCTGTGTTACTGAGCTTGGATTCAGTACTAACAGTGTTTACAGGTAAGGTGGGAGTAATGACTCAACTGCATTGAAATTTACAAAGAAGAAACATCCGACTCACGATAGCGGAAATGACTGCACCACATTTGGCAGATTCTTCTCAGGTGACAGCATTAAGATTAGATTTACATTCTGTTCATCTCATGAAACAGTGGAGAAAACTGCTCAGCTGCTCAGACACTGAATTAAAGGGCAGGAGCCAGCACACATAAGACAAAAGAGGAGTGGAGAAAAAAGCATGAATCCAAACACAAACATGTAATTAGATCCCAGAGAAGCCATGTGTCGATTGAGGTACTCTGCTGTAAAAAAAAGTAAAACTCTGTCTGGGAAGCTCCTCTGTCCCTCTGCTCAACACTGTGTCTGCCACACACAGCTGATCAGAGCTTTATCTGGGAGTAAAATCAGCTGTTTGGGGTAGGATATAGCGTTTCTCCTGACACTATATCTGCTACATTCCTTCATGTTATTCTACCCTCTCCTTGCCCCCCCCCCCCTTTTTACATAGAGAAGACACGTACTGATAGATGAGAGTTGGGACCTCTGCGAGAGAGGCAGGTGCTACGTTAAATTGTTGCCCTGCAGCTACAGAAAAAAAATCCAGAAGAAAAGGGAATTTCAGATTAAACATAAAGCCTACACAATACAAATAAGTCCTCCAGGGCACTAAACAGTGAGCTGCATCCTAATGACTCATGAAAGAGGCACACCTCTACATGGGTGGAAGAGGAGGGGGGTTGGGGTGAAGGTGGGTTTGCCCACCACAGCTTTTCATCAAAACAGACACTTGACTCGGTAATAACGACTAGGGCTTGGTGATTGGCAAGCTGCCATGGCAGAAAGCTCTTAGCCCCCACACGGATGATGCCTGAGTTGCTGGCATGCCAATCACCGCACCACGCCCCTCTTTGGTGCAGAGGAAAGTGGGTGGTGGGGGTGGGGCCATTAATCACCAGTTCAAGAGAGCACAGGCCCCCTTGGGGGATGCGCAGGGTAACATTACTCAGCTCCCTGAACAAAATTTTTATTTGCTATTTTTTTCCACCCTGGCTGGACAACAGCATTCCTACACCGGGAGGGGAACATGCACATCATCTCTTAGTAGCAGAACTGACAAAAGATATGTTCCTCACTACAGGTCAAACAGAAGGGAGCTCATACAGCGCACTGATCTATAAACATCTAACCACCAGAATGTATTTTTCACAGTGCTTTACTCAACCGAACAGTGAATATTTGTTGAATGTCTGTTCTGTGTTGTCACAAGTAGCAAGCTCACAATCCATGCTTTAACTCAGTTTGGTCACAAAAATAAAAAAACGCATGGCACTCAGATTTTACCACTTAAAGCATGTCATCAGGCATGTGACTGTCTGAATGCATATTCTACTATCAAGAGACTGAGAGGTCCCTGTCTCAGAGGGGCCACCCAGGTCCAGCACAACTCCGGCTAAATTAGATTATTTCATCACCCTACAGACAACATCTCAAACACAAACAGATAAACCAGCTTTATTCGCTGGCTGTTGCACTGCTCTCCACCACATTTTCACAACTGTCATGGGGGAAATTACATTTTTTTAAATATGAAATAGAAAGTAGTTTGCATATCCTTGATTGTACAACTTATGGAATTTACCACTGGAATTCCCATCAACTCAAAATGAAAGTAATCGTAGACGAGACATTTATTAATCAGCCACAACTAAGTGCACAAAATAACAAACTAAAAAATGCCAAGCTGTTATATGTTGTGTTAAGACCACATTGTTTTTGGTGAATTATTCAAAGAGAAATAGAGGCATTCTGCATAGCCCTCTGGCATCACTTATGCATTTTGAAATGAGCTGGTTAGGAAAGTACATTGCCTGGCCTCACAAGACATGAAACTAACAGGTTTCAAAAATAGATAAATCAGTACAATGCCTGAACTGTTTCTGTGAAGGGTACACTAAATAGGTGGAAATCCGTATTGCCAGAGCCAGAAAGGCACTGCTTAAATAAACAATGCTTGGTTTACGCTGAGAAAGCATATTTTTAAGGTTAACAGTAATGTTTACTAGTTTTATAGCACATTACAGATTGAGCAGACAGGGTTCATTAATTCACGAACAGGTCATGTACCTCTGGATATTGTTAATTTGACATATTTTACTGATCTGTGGTTGTGGTGGCTCTGAGGCAGTAGGAAATACAAGTGGAAAACTGTAAAGTAAAACTGGTGTTTTCCTTGACCAGAAAACCTACGTACTTACAGAAAGTGTCTCATCTGGCTCATGCATGGTTATGCAGTCCATACTGATCTGAATGGTATTTCCTGCAGACCCATCTGTCGGACTGTCTGTGAAGTTCAGCTCGATGGGCTGGACTGAATGAATGGCAGATCTGGAACACAGCAGAGATGCACACTAGAGTCTATGTGTGTTTCTGCATTTACAGAGGAATTTTGGCTTTTGTGTGGTATTCACTTACTGGTCCAACATATCAAACAGTTGGTTGAATACATCTTGGCTGAAGAGGTCAGTTGTCTGTGCTGACTGATTCTGGGACATGGTGGTGAGGAAGGAGCTCTCCCTCCAGGATAAACGAGATGAGGGGTCCCTGAGTCTGCAGGGAGACACAATCAAGCATGATCATTTTACATTTATTTTACTGCTCATATCCCAAATAAGCAATACTTTGGTATTTTGACACAACAATTTTAGAATGGTAGTTTTAAAAATTGCAATGTCAGCAAACATTCAACATAAATGTTGATGTGCAGGGCTGAGATTTGGCCACCCAGTCTGTGGAGGAGAAGAGGAGGAGGAGGAGTCCTGCTGGCAGCCATTCGTGAAGAGCACTTCCATTGTGAAGAAGTCAGCCTGCATAATACTGAATATTTGTACTACACATAATGGTGATTATGCACCATTCAGACAGAGGCACTTTGACCTGCTCCCCTGAAACATTACACCTGCTTCAGAGCTCAGCATGCCATTGTTCCTGCTGAAGTGGCGCACGCTGCAGTCTGAGACAGGCGGAATTCCCCCCACAGTCTATATGATAGCACTGCTGCGACTTCTGGTATGTGTACAGCTGGACAAGCTTGGTGGTGGTGGTGGTGGGGGGGTCATAATCTGAAGCTGGCACTATTTTAGGTTTTGGAATTCCCCAACACTGCGTGATGAATGATATTAATACTTGACTTACAAACACAGGCATATCTAACGAAGCAAATAATTTAACTTATGCAGGAGTTGCACATGAGGGAGCGTTGAGTTTAGAATAAGAATGAGATGAGTTTGCAATGTCTAAGGAGCATACAGGGGATGTTGGATATTGGAGTTTAGGCCCACAGATCATTCAGCCTGGGCCAAATGAAAGTGTAATAGTCAATTCAAAAGCTTTTATAATATTAACAACATGATGAATCTTTGACTTTGAGCAATTTATAGCTATTGGGAATAATGGGCGTTTCAGCTCACCTTGTGCTGGACAAAGCACATATACATTATTTTTGACTACATAATTTGAAATTTGTCAATCAAATATATCAGGCATGTGAATATACTTTTTAATATACCTGTGATGACTGAAAGGAGTCAACAATACAGAATTCTAACAGGCTAAACATGCTCATATCAAATAAACCCATGAGCACAAAAATTTGATCAAGCATGCAATAAAGCTATGTCTTTATATTGGTTAACGTTTGATTACGTTAGAAAAGAGCATGCAAGCTATGGTTAATTAAGTTCATATTTTCACAAAACTACTTAACTAACTGAAAGTAAGGGAAACAGCTAACTAAATTTAAGGTATAGCTAGTTAGCTAACACTAGTAAACACTAACACACTGTGATGCTAACTACCAAAACTATTGGTAATTTTAGCTCCTTTCGACTGAGTTAGCTGGTCTTATATACATTTCTGCCTTGACTTGATACCTCTCCTGCAGCTGTGCCTACTGGAGTTTATTTAAACTTCTCGGAAACGAAAGCTGTAATATATATAACATGTTACCTTCGGTGTGCCCAGTGAAGCTAATTAATTATGTCTGATCTTTAGAAGGGTTGCCTTTCAAGGCTCTTGCTAATCGTCATGGCGACCCCGGAGTCTCGCGGGATCACAAGGCAAATTAAGATGGCGGTTGTTTTTACTACTTTTAAAATCTAAAAAAAGAGAAAAGAATACGAAAAAAAGAAAAACGAAAAAATGTCTGAGTAATCGAAATGCTGCAGAACTACTCGCCAAATTCATCAAACATAGGCAATCTATTTTTGTTCTAATAATAGTGATATACTGAAAAATATTTATAAAATACTCTCCTTAGAATCAAATAGGCCTGTCAAAACTGAGTTTTCTGACATTGCTGTTCATTAGATCTTTTCAGATTGTTTTAAATGTGACTATTGTGTCAGTTTTCCTAAAATGTAGTAGAAAGACAAGAAAACAAGGTGGGTGAATTAAAACAACACATTGCAGATTGCAGGTGTGGTGTAATCTATCCTCATGGAGGTGGGAGGATTTAGGTGTGGTCTTTGTACTGACCTCTGCCTCAATTAAACTGCCTTTTGATTTTGGCTTTAATTTTCCTTTAAAATAGGCTATTTGGCAGAACTTGTTCAACTGTCACGTCATTAATCTGTCTAAAAGATTTCTGAGCTTTGTTTCAGGGCATTGTCTGTTGACCAGTCATAATCCAGAATATAATCACAAAAGTTGTGCATCAGGTTCAACATGTACAGCAGTGTAAGCTTATAAATACATTTAAGTATTATCAAAGTAAAACTGTAGCCTACACCTACTGATGTCATGCACTCTGCAAACATTTGCATTATCCTGTGAGCTCTTGAAATTGTAAAGGTTTGTATTTAAACATATTGGATAGTGTAAAAAAAAAAAAAAAAAAAAAAGCATCAACATGACACCAAGAGCAAGACAATTCCACAATTAAACAAATATGTCCTCTTACACCTGCATATACAGTTTTACAGACTATTTGAATATTTGAATCATTGAGATGTCGGTAGCTTAGAAACTGTAAACAAGATGGAAATCGTGGGAAATGTGCAAAAGTGGAAAATCTGACCTATAGATAATTTTTAGAAAAGCATGAATTTATAAATTCAACCCCATTCACATAGATGGGTTTATCCCCGTTTTGGCTGTTGCTTGTCTGCTTTTTGGTGTCTGGTTACTCAGAGTTTTTCAGCTAGCCTGAGGCGAAGGCTGTTCAGCATCCACTTAAAGACAGTGCAGCGCCTCCAGACGAGACTGGGGCAGAGGTCAGCACTAAACAGGGATGGCCATTGTCTCTTGGCAGGTTGGGCACACCGACCGATGAAAATGCAATCAAAACAAACAGCCCAGCCGATCGGGGCCCTTCTCCAGTGTCCTTATTAATCACTTGTTCAAAGGCCTAAGACCTTCTCCCCCACATCTGTCAGCCCTGGCTGGAAGAGGGACATGACTCCAAAACAATAGAAAGCTCCCGTGTTTCTCCTCCTCTTATCCCCTTACTTTTATAGAAGTGAAACAGTCTGAACTCAAATCCTCTGAGGCAAAAGGACAAGCACAAATTCCTTTAAGGTTTGGAATGCAAAGAAAACAAGTGAGGAGGAGAGAATTAGTGGACCAAAACAAAAGATACCTTGATATTTGAAAGCTGAATAAAATTGAAAAAGCAACACCAAAGAAAATTAATGCTACCAAAACTTTGCTTGCTCAAAAATAGATTAACGCACCACTTACACCAGGTTGTATTTGAAAGCATCATAGCAGCATGGATATCAAGTCCCAATAAATCATTGTTAGCCACAGAGGCTGAGCTTTCAGTTTGATAAAAGCACAAAACCTGAAGCTCACTAATGATTTTAAAACACAACTACAAGGACACTGTGACAGTCAGTTAAAAATGCACAAAAGCACACAGCATGTAATGGCTCTGCACACAAAAGAGGAATTATACTTAATTGTCCTAATGTTCGCACAGATTCTATAGTGCCTATGTTTTATTATGTATTTACCCAAGAAACATTAACATACTACTTCTTATCAAGGAGACCAGCGGGAACAACACAGCACACTACAGTTTGTTAGCACTTAAATAATATTAACAAACTAGCAATTAATGTAGTAGAGTGGAAACTAAAGCTAACCTTCTAAATATCAAGACAAAATAGTGAAGTATATATACATATATATATATATATATATATATATATATAATTGTATTGATTATTATCATTTGAGAGAGAATAAAATAACATGGATGTCATCATAGCAGGTGTCTGATCACTCTTGAACTTGATAATAATTATTGATTAGTCATGCAGCAATTGTGTGGTATGAATTCAATATTATGTCAGTGTACGTTTGTACGCTTTGATATCTAATGATAAAGATAAGAGATAGATAGATAGATAGATAGATAGATAGATAGATAGATAGATAGATAGATAGATACTGTTATTGGGGTTTAATTTTTCTGTTTCCTTCTATTTGATGTGCTGATCATTAATTTTATTTGTAACCGAATAATATAATAATTTGTATACCTATAGTTAACATTTATGGACTAAGCTCTACAAGACACTGTATTATGCTGCAATTGAATGAAATGCATGTGATTAAATGGTAAAGTTCTGTCATCTGTCATTTAGGATTAAAAGCATCTGCAAAATCTGACATCTGAACTGAATTACATCTTGCATTTGCACTGAAGTTGCACTGAAGTTACCTGAAGTTACTGAAGTTTTCTACATTAAGGATCAGAGGAAGATGTCATGTAATCTGTCTGCCACTTCAGACCCGATGGCCCTTTACACATGCATTGTTGCCATAAGTATGCCTCACTTATAAATATATCAGGACAGAGCAGCAGCTGAGGATCCAGGCAGACACAACTGTTCTCAGGTCACTTTGGACCCCCAGACAGTATCAGTTTGAATGGCAATCCAGGTCAAACAAAGAGCAGGGAGATTCCCAGCCACTTTAATAAATATTCAGATTTTTCTCTGTTCAGAGCTCCATTTGTAAAGGGTAGTAATAAATATAAAAGATTATACTTAACAATTCCCTTTTGTGTCCTATGTGTCAAATCCCCATACTATATGTTCATCTGCTTCAGGATTCAATGTCTTTTTTAAAATGTTAGAAAATCACATGGCCTCATATCATATAATAAATAACAATAATAAAACTAACACTGGAAGTCATCAGTTTAAATAATATGTATGTACTTACCGATGAAAGGGAAACTCTGGATAATACTGCACAGCTGTGTAAGGTGAATTCATGTTGTCATGCCAAACTTCACTTTGCTGAAATCTTCAAAATGCACAGCTTGTTATACAGGCACATGTATCAATGAATGTACATGAGCTACAAGAATAAATAAAATGAATGAAAAAAGAAAAAGTATATATAGATATATATAAATACAAATAAATAAACAAACAGGGCTGGATTAAAGTGCCGGAGGATACAGTGCAGAGTGGAGAAAGTTTGAGAGATGTTTTGAATTTAGATATTTTTTCTTAGGCTACCCTACAAATAGGCGGGGCTTGTGACAGCTCTCTGACCAATCCCCAGCTACAGTTGTACAAGATATCACTCTCTCTCAGTTGCTAGGATATAGATATCAAGCAACTACATTTGACCCTGCACCCCCACCAAACACACACACACACACACACACACACACACAGCTACTCAGCTAGCCACTATCCTGAAAAGCGCACCCCTGCCCCATTGCAAGTGTTTCTCTGGTCAGTTCTGATATTTCCACCCAGATTCCCAGGTGGTTTTGTGGGTATGAGGGCATGTGTGTTGCGTCATGTTTCTCACGAAGGCCCAGGAGGCTTCAAGCATGCTGAATATTGCCATAAATACATTCTAAATGGCAGCAATTGTTGACTCTGTGACGATTCAGCAAAAGCACAAAGATTCAGTCATTGAGACAACAAAAATCACCCAAATAATGTATTTTAAGGAAGTGAAACATACTCTCAGGCTAAGACCTCAGATGTCTAGTGAGATGTCTAGTGAGTCTAGTGAGAGAAGAGAGGTTTTAATGGAGTGTAATGGATGAAAAGATGGCCAATAACTGAAAACAAGAAGAAAACAACCTTCCTATATCCTCTATATCCTAAGTTTGAGTGGACATAAACAGGAACCAGACAAAAATATTGCAGTTTGGAAATCCTTTACAGTAGCCCACATGAACTCTTATTTAAGCATGCACACATATTGTGCCACATATTTCCAATTCAATATCAGACTCTCCCTCTCACCCAAGTAGTATGACACTGTAAACCTAGAGGTCTTGTGTGGTTTTCAAAGATGAACAGCAGATGAATCAGCATGCTAAAATAAAAGGTAGGGTCACAGCGGGGGGAATGATAATAAATAGATGTGGTGTATCCAGGGAACACAAACCTCTAAGCTGCTCTCTTGTACTTTTAATAAAGGCATACTGTCTCTGTCTCCCCTCTGACTGCCTGCTGTGCACCTATGAGGGACTACTGATTACTGAGTACTGATACAGCAGACATGCATACAGTATGCCAACCTGGTGACGTGACACTGTGGTTACACAGCTGTTGTTTTAAAGATATCCTTTACAGAAATAGTATTTGCTGCCAAACACAGTTTCACATTAGAAATGTCACACTAAGCTAATTACTAAATAAACAAGCTAATTATAAGATGCAGATTTCTGTGACATTTCTAAAAGATAATAACATAAATACAACTGTCTTCAATTTTTTCACTGTGAGGAAACTATGGAGGTCTTATCTGTGAAGCGAACCTGTGTAGCTGTGTATTGTTATGGTGATATATTGATGTACTGAACAATGCTAAGAGTCTACAGCCATGCTAGGAGCCCTGGGAGGTCGACTGATTTTTTGGCCACATAGGGAAGGCAGAAAAAAGATGTGAACACAGCATTGGCATACTATCATCTTTTAAGTTGATAAGGTGAATTTGTTAGCAAACATTTGCTTATTTACACATGCATCCAGCAGGTACAGGGCAACATTAGCATACATTTGGAGTCCTGCTTCTAGCCACCTCATTACCGGGAGTGGAAGTGTATTCAATCTGTAATAGGCTCTTTAGCTGCTAAATGCTCCACTATGTTCACCAGATAGTTGTATATTGTGTCTGTCTGCTAATTGGATCGGAGCAGGTGGTGTACAGTGACTTTTCAGAGCTTTTTAGTTGATAACAGTCGCCTGTTGTGAACAGCTGAAGAATGAGCTGAAACTCACTGTAAACCTCCATCGAGCTGAAAGCGAGCAGCAGATTCAAGAGAAAATTCTCTCTAGGTTCATCATGACAAGCGACCCCTTTCACATTGTCATCTGATGCATTTTTATTGTTAAAATGGAAAGCTCACATGCTTACAGTGTCAATGCTACCATGCTAATGTTTAGCATAATGTTCAGCATGGTCATTATCTCAGGTTTGTGATAACATAGTAACATCGGATCAGCTCGTATGGATGGAATTTATTATGGAATTTGCTAAGCAAAGTCCTGAAAAATATGACTAAATGAAAAGTCATATGATTACTAAAGTTATTATCCTGAGAGGAACAGGAATAACTGTACCAATTTCCATGACAACGCATCCAATAGTTGTTTATACATTTCAGTGAAAACAAAAATGTCAATCTCACAGTCGTGCTGGGGACATAATTCTATAACTGTTTTGCGATTCATTTAAAGGTTGGTGAGATATTTCAGCCTGGACAAAAGATGACCAACCAACGTTTCTGTCCCTGAAGCCATGATGCTAACACAGTTTAAGAGACATTTTGTGACAGTTTTATCATAAATGTGTGTAATCAGGTTTAATTGTTTTTACTGCTGATACCATCTTTGGTTGAAATGAGCTAGTAAATATATGAAACTTGCAATTAAATCAAGATAATACACTGTAGAATATTACACATAATTTGAATTATTCAGAGATAAGTCATATGATTACATAAAAACACACTTGTTTGTAAATTTGAAAAAAAGATCATCATCTGTCACTTTTCAACAAATTTTCTATATAAAAAAAGTTGGCAGATAAATAAAGATATAGAGTTGCTGAAGAAGAAACCACTGCTGTGACCTTGTGCACTGAAGCACAACAAGTACCACTGCACTGTGCCTGTCTGTCTGTCTCTAAGCAACTATTCCTCAAGGTCATTGCTGTAAATACCAGTTGTTGTTAATCAGCTTGGACAGTCAAATAAAGTTTCCCAGCTGAAAAATATAGATCAATCTCTACCCACATAATCACAACTACAGTAAAAACCCCACTTGTAAAAACTCTGGGTGATTATTATGTTACTTAGAAGACAAATTCCCTCTAATAAACCTTTTACATGCACTGTAGCTTTGACCATGTCCACCTCTCAACATAACAAGGACAAACTGACCTCAAGATGTCATTAAATCTGATATTTACAATGACATCTGAAACCCTTACATCATTAATTACTCTAAGGCTCAGGCGTTGGGGACCAGTCACCAAACCCCTATTACTTCATTTGAGATGTATGTGTGTGTTTATGAGTTGGCAGCTACGTCAATGACATCTCTGGTACTGTCATCAGAAGGAGAGCACATATGTCTAATGTGGTTATTATTCTCACAAGGCTCTGATTAGAGAGCGATAAGCTTGCTTTAATCTGCATTTGTACCTACAGGCAAAACCATAGATGGCAACCAGCCTGTATGTCTTTAATTCATTTTGGTGTGTTCATTGTCCTGAAGGCATTATGTGGCCCCATTCACACAGCCTTACTAATGTCAAGAGTTTACATACGAGATGCCAAAGAGCAGTTGGTGGAGCAGCTGATGAAGTAGCTTCAGCCTTTGCTGCACTATGGAGAGATGTGTTATCAGTGTCAGTCACATACACCAATCACTCTCACACTGTGAGAGGGTTATGTGGGCATACTTGTGTGCGTCTGTGTGTATATTCCAGTTGGTGACTAATGCAGGGGAAATCCAGATGAGTCAAAACTACCAGTGTCCGGTGCAGTGTCTGAGAGGTGATAATTTACAGCCTATGCACTAAACTGCCCAGCAACTTGGCATTGTTCATAACATCCCTATAGGGAAACCTCTATTTTAACTGACAATATGTCAGGGGAAGTTCAAGGGATCATTATGTGAGGGGATCAAGAACATGAATGCTCTGTTCATACAGAACGATGAAATGAATCAATACATTTTCAGAACTTTCAGTAGAAGCAAATAAATTCAGCTCCTGGAGCATGGAATATTTTCTCTCTCACACAACCAGTCCTGCACTTCCATAATGGCGCTAAAGATAAACATGTATGATCTTTCCTATGTGACCAGTAAAACCTGTATTTCTATTCACTGATTCATTATTTGTGGTAATATTCAGACTCCCAGACAATTATTGATGCTTTCCCACGATATGATTCAACTTTTTTTGTGTGTCTTTTGTCACAGTGACTTTTACACCTGAGATCAGGTTGTTGTCACGTTGGGAAAATCAATCTTGCCTGCAGCAACAAGAAGGCAGTGAGCCAAAGCTGAATTATCCAGCCAGTATGACAAGCTTCAGTTGGAACCAGATTTGTTTTTTAGATGTTTATACACTTCATGAGTGATTGTGGGTAATAATTTGTTATGGTGGAACCTGAGACTATGAGAAAAGGAAATCTAAAAAAAAAAGATTACAAAAACTTTTTAAGAATAAAATATTTTATAAAGTGACTTGAAAATCACAAACTTATATACATACATAAATTTTTTGACCACAGGAACAAGTTGCAAACACAACACTAACATATTTTAAAGTTGTTACAGTCAGCAGTTAGCTAGCACACAAACCATTAGCTACCAGTTACCATTTACATGTTGAGTTTCTGGCAACCCCTTAAGTTTATGTCCAGTGTTCTCTCTCTTTTTTGCTCTGTTTGGTCTACACCAAGTCCAGGGTGAAAATCTTTAGGGTCTTAAGCTGCTAAATGCTCCACTGTGTTCAGTAGCTACTTGCTAACTTTATCTGTTATTTGGTGTTGCATACAAATGGTTTATTAGAGCTCTCTTGCTGAAAACAGCTGCCTGCTTTGACTGGAGACAGTTTCATCAACCCCGGAGTTTTCAGACTAGAAAACAAAATAATGAGTTAAAAGAGGCTGAAAAGCTGTGTAGAGCTACAGACTTAGGTGATAATGCTCTGTGGGTTTGTCAATAGAAGCAACTAGGTACTAACTTACAATTATTCAATTATTCGTAATTATTAGTGGAAAACACCCACTATAATTTAGGTGGTGTATTCAAATGATTTGTTTTATCTGATTATTGCTCTAAAACCTAGACATTCAGTTTATTTTTATATGTGGAAAAAAATGTAAAAGAAAAGTGTTAAATACTCATATTTGAGAAAATGGAAGTTGCAGCCTGGACCCAGCGATGTTTGACATTTTTTCACTTGATCAATTGACTAATTGTTTTCAACTTGACAAGAAAGTCCCCAAACACATTACATATGGTCTGTTCTGATCTATCGTAAATAAAAAAAAAATACTGATTAGTTTTGATTTCACATTAGTAAACGTAACGTCAGTATTTGTGCCTTTTTGAGCACTCAAACTGAAAAATGATGGGCCATAGAGTGTACTGTACTAAGGGGTAACCTGAATGCAGTCTGACAAAAACAAGACAGCATAAAGGGCAGCAATCAGAGAACATTACAGACAGTGAATCCTTAACTGAAATCTTGGGTAGAGTTTACAGATCTGGATAACCTGCAGGCCACCAGGGACTGAAGACTAAACAAAAACATGAAACTGTGGCTCAAAACCTGCTCTGGTTCAAACAGACACTACTGGATCACTTTGTTTTTCTTCCCAAGGGGACAGAATCCCTTTACGGACTAGAGTGGAGAACTTTTTGGTGAACACAATCAAAGCCTTTTACCAACCAGTCTCAGATCTGTGAAGCAGACAACCAGTAAACCACAGACCATCAATCACAGCTAATCCAGCACTAAATCTGTCTTTTGATGTCAGTCAACATCACTCATGTTGTGCCGTTAGTATAATGCAATACAGTTTCACACTGAAAATAAGGGAATGAACTGAAACACCAGTGGTGTCATCTGAAACAAGGGCCTATTACCACATAATTACATGAATAATCGCCTAATGTGATATTCAAGGGATCCACATACACTTAAATGTGTGCATCAGATTACTGCTAAATCTAGACTATTAGCAAACTAAAGATAAAATGTAACCGAGCCATTATCAACAGCGATGAATTACAGGATGCTTAACTTAAAACGCTCACTGCTACTAAACATGTTCCTCTGCCTTACTAATCATTTCTTGCGGACGATTTATTTGGATTCGATGGAGATCATCTTCTCCACTGAGAGCAGGCATTAAATGAGGAAATTGTACGGACACGGGAGCGAGGGTGATGATATTTTACACTGAAAGAGCAGGTGTTCCTGGGACCTGCTTCAGCACTTCTGTGAGGTAATACAATCTTTCATATTCTAACTTTCAGAAATATAGTCCATGATGTAAAAGTTGTGGACCGGTGTTTAGCAACCACACCACCGGTATCCTGGCAACAGGTTGACAAGTATGATTGGTCTGCCTCTCAACCTATTAAAAAGCATGTATGCGTAAAACATAATGATGCCTGGGGGCAGCTCACAGACACATTACACTCCATCCACGAGCTTACACCCGTTCACATGTAATCTAAGCGAGGGGTTGAAGTGTCCTTTGTCACTGGATACGCTTTAAAAATAAAACACGCTGTAGATGTTCTGGGACGCTTGAATGAAAGTGGATATTTCAGAGGCATTTCTTAGAGTCTTTGAGGAGTAGACAGAAATAGTTCATCTGTAAAATACCAAAGCCATCAAACAATTACAAGTTCAACATGGTGCACATTGTGTGCATCATGTTGCCATAAAAAATAACTGAATACCACAAAACTGATGGGGACATTGTCTGAGGCTGAATTCATTTTCTCATTTTAACAGATGAAAACAAATCTTGTTTTCAACTAAGCCTCAGTTCACGACAGAGCAAATGGTGCGGGGTTGGTTTTATTGGTGCTGATTTCATTGTTAAATTCCTATCGTGAGTCACAGTCAGTAAAACAGCACGATGACCCTCACCATTCAACAGTGACTTTGATTTTTATTAGTTTTTCATTCTTTTATTTTGCCGACCCAAGGTGACATGAGCTCAAGTGAAGACCCGTGTAATCCTTTTTGCTAATTGATAGGGTGAGAGAATTTAGATTTCTATGACCACACATGAAAGCTGATCCAGGACAGCAGGAGGCGGTGGGATGAGAATGTTTGCAGTGTCAGGTAAACCAGGTTCCAGTGGGATAACATCACACGTCAATCTCTATTAGTGACAGAGTTTGTGATTGTATATCTGTTGTACATCAGTGTCGTGGCTCGGCTGCGGGAGCATGTGTGAAACAGACATGGCAACACGCTGAAGGCCAGTCCGACTCTTCTCGTCTTACTCTTACTATAGCCGTACATGATGTCTCTATCTGCTGCCAATCATGCCAGTGCTGCAAAAAGTCTACACAGCAGGTGATGTGGTGTTTTCAGGATACAGATGCTGATCACGGAGAACGGATCTGCGCAAGTGATAAGTTCATAAGTGGCATTTTGTTAACCGACGGTGTCAGTGTCAACCTCCAGCTTCACATCACATCACGAAAGAGGAGTCTGAGTCACTTGGCAGACTCTCTGAGTGACACCTGGCTCAGCACTGAAACTGAGTTCAGACACCTTCAGAAAGTCATTAACCCTTTTTGTTCTCTAGCACTACCTAATAGAGATCTGAAACCAGAGATATCACTTCTCCCTTGACTTTGGATTTTTTTTCTTCACAGCTTGTTGTTTTACTTTGCGGTGTATGTAAAACTGGGATATAGTGTGTAAGGTTAATGCACCAATATGTCTGAATTCACATTTTAAGAACATTCCTATTATTGCAAAAAGGTGTAATTTTAGTAATGTAATTTGGTGTGTATGCTAAACATGAAGCTACAGCCAGCAGGACGTTAGCTTAGCTTAGTATAAAACCTGCAGCAGGAGGAAATAATAATAAATAATAATAATAATACATTTGATTTATAAGTGCCTTTCTGGCCACTCAAGGACACTGTACAATAAGCAATAAAACAACAATGGATAAAATTAACATGAAATAAAAGAAATGTCGGGTGGTGAGGTTGCAGTGAAAATGGTTAAAGTGAGTAGGCAATCAGCCAGCCTAGCTCTGTCCAAAGGTAGAGTATGCTGGTACCAGCCAAGTCACTACATCAGACCAAAAAGATGTTCCAGCATACACCTCCCTGTTCAATACTATGATGTAATTTACACCCTTCTTTACACTTTAGCACACATTAATGAAATGAGACATAATATGCAAAGTAGTGAGGTTTAGAGATGCTGTAGATTCATTTTTATCCTTTGGACAGAGCCAGGCTAGCTGTTTCCATCCTGCCCACCTGTCAGCTCTAGCTTCACATTTAGTGTACAGACATAGGTGTCAGAGGTGAAATCATTTCATTCAGTTTGATGCCAAGATTCATGGTAACCGACTATGTAGTTGGTTCTCCTTTTTAGTAGCTGCATTTCTGTTAGACCAAACTTTACATGTATGAGTAAGCAAACACATCATTGTTGATAGTGGTTAATAGCACAGCAGCCAACTATTTGTGACAGTTATCAGATTATGATTGTTTCTATGCGGTGTTTCGATAAGCTTTTAATGAGTAACATAGTGCAGATCAAGGCTGAGCCGACGGTTCCTAACTAACCAGTTTAGCAGAATGCACCTAACTTAAGTTAGGTGGGAGGATGGACTTCTACAAAGGCTAAGAAACACCCATAATGAAAGATCTACTTTATTCTATTGCATAAGCCATGTGTGTTGTGTTTTTCTGTCTTTTTAAATGTATGTTCTATTTAAATGTGAGTTTTCTATTTAAATTTAAATGTTGTATTTTTATTGCTTTTTGTTTTGTTTTTTTACAGTGCATTGTTTGTTGTGTGGGACACCCACAATTTCATTGTACTCTACTGTACAATGACAGTAAAGCCTATTCTATTCTATTCTATTCTATTCTATTCTATTCTATTCTAAATGGGAAACCACTTGATGAATCAGTGATTTTATTTGGTGATAGGTGATGTAAACAAGTTCAAGTGTATCTCAATTAACAGTATCAAAAACATCTCAAGTATAGTGCCCTTCTTCACCAAACCACAAAGTAAGGCAGGGCAGAGAAGGTGTCCAGTCACCAGTTGTAGTTCCTGGGAACATGTTAATCTCATATGTAATAATATATTGCCAAAAAATAATAACCAGAAATTACTCTAAGTCACCAAAAGTGTGACCAATGAGGTTAGGGAGGAGTACTAAGCATGAAATGTGTTGCTATGCCTGTATGAGATATACCATGGTTGCCTTCTGTGTTTGTTTTTGCTTTGTAATACAAGAAGTCATTATTAACCAAGCAGGAAAATAACAGGTCTGAAAAACAAATCTGTTCTTAAGACAGCAGCAGGCTTGCTGAGAAGGTTGCAGGACAGGTTTGTTGAGCCTCAGGGGCCTGTGGATCCCATTCAGCTCCAGCACTCAGTCAATCCTCACTCAGTTCCTACAGTACAGAATGTTACTTCTACATAAGGCACATAAACCATCTGAAATATGTGTAATCCTGACAGACGCTCATATACAGCAAAGGTAAGTCTTCCCAGAAGATCTGTTTTCTGTTGTCTGTGCTTCTTGTTTAGCCAGAGAAAAACCTACCTGTTAACAAATCTCTGAACTTTCACTCTTAAAGCAAAATGTTATTGTGTTGTTAAATGTCCTGTGCTTTTTTGGGTGTTGCATGATACACGGTGGTTTTAAACATTCACTAATCCCATAGTTTTTGTTTGGAAAAGAGGTGGAAGAGTGGAAAATGTGATGAATATGTCATCAGCCAACTTTTCCATGTTATCTACAGACGCCAAATTGCTCCTTTTCGGCCCCACCCCATCCCAACACAGCCAAGTAAAGGTGCTCAGTTGCAACACACTGTCGCACTCACACACACACGCACACACACACACATCCCTGTGCACCTATCTTTGTGGGGACCCCTCATAGACATAATGCGTTCCCTTGCCTCTGTCCCCAACCCTAACCATCACATCTGAATGCCTAACCCTAACCTAATCCTAATTCTAACCTTTACACTACAACCAAGTCTCAGCTCTCAAATGGCCATTTAATCTTGTTGGTGCCAGCATTGTGGTCCTCATGAAACTATCGGTCCCCACAAGTATAGTGGGCACCTGGTTTTCAGACCCCACAAATATAATAAAACAACACCTCCACCCCCATCCCACACATACACACACACACACATACACACACACACACACACACACACACACACTCAAACATGCAAGCTGTTCCAGCAGCCTCAGGTGGACTCTGCTGATAGCGAAGGATGGGAAAGAGATAAACCGTGGGGTGAACTCGGACAAATAGTTCAAGTGCCAAACTTACTGTAAGGTGATTCTGTGGAGGCACGGCCATAGAATGCTGCACACACGCGCACACACACACACACACACACACACACACACACACACACACACACAGAGGCATCATCACACCTCTCCTGCCTCTGTCAGTATTAGTCACAGAGAGTCATCACACAAAGAAAAGAAGCTTATCTTTCACCATGTGAGGCCTTTCAAAACACCACACTATCCCACTTATCAAAACAATTTTAAAAGGGGTTGAACAGATTTCAGCAATGCCAGGAAGCATAGAAATGTAACTTAAGTCATTTCGGGCTTGGTTCAAATCACGCTGAAGTGACCGAGGAATGTCTGTGACCGATCTGCGCTCTGTGCCAGAGTCAGATCTGAATACACCGAGGCACAACAGGAAATGCCACAGCCATGTTGGTGGGACTCTGTGGCCGACCGAAGACTGCTGAAATGTAAACTCTGTCCACACACTCGTCACACCCGTTGGCACTGTCCACAGTGGTGGAAAGTAACTAAGTATATTTATTCAAGTACTGTACTGAATCCTGTATGGTGCAGTTTTGAGGTACTTGTACTTTACTTGATTAATTTCATGTTACATTACTTTATACTATTACTCCACTACATTTCAGAGGCAAATATTGTACACCACCATATTCATTTTAAAGCTTTCATGACTGGTTCATTTGCAGATTCAGATTATCAATAGAAAATAAAATCAACAAATTATGATGTATTATTATAGATTAAACTACCTAGAACTATATAAACTACTTAAAATACAACCATTCAAAAATAATATCTATTATTCCGCAATGGGCCATTCTGCTTTACAAGTACTTTTACCTCTCATATTTTAAACCTGCAGTTTTTGGCCACTTGGGGCAGCAAGTTGTATACACAACACTGACATCATAATCTTTTTAGTTGACAATGAAATAGTTAGCAAACAGTTGCATATTTACACATCCAGCACACATGGCGCAACGTTAGCATTCTGTTGGTGACTGTAGGTTCAATATTCACCTTCTTTTAGCTCTGTTTTTGGTCTTCACCAACTCCTGTGGGAAATGCCTGACTCTTTAGCTGCTAAATGCCCCGCTATGCTCACCAGCCATTTGCAGAAAATGCTGTGAGAGAAGTGAGAGTGAAGTTGTGGGCTCTATTTAACATTGTCACAATGTTTCACACTCATTTGATACATTGTTATATAAAAATGGCTGCTTTAAGTATGTTTTGATGCTAATATGTTTGTACTGTGATGCAAGTCAAATTTTGGATGCATGACCTTCACTTGTAACAGAGTGTTTCTACACTGTGGTTTTGCTACTTCTTCCACCACTGGTTGTCTGCCAAGTGGGAAGGCGTCACAGTGCCACCACCAGGTTTGGTAACAAAGGACAAAAAAATTCTTCAAAATCTCCTTTCAGGAGGAACTCCATCTCTAGGATCATCCAATCAGCACTGAGAGCACGTAGACATACTGTTATTACCCACTCTGAGTGTCTGTCACGGTCCCAGCTGTGATTCGCTTTATGTAAAACACAGGCTGCATCTCATCCGTACGTGTCTCCAAATCTTATAAATCATGCCCCTGAAGGCTTTGACCATGTGAGCCGTGACAAACGAATTCTGGTTTGTGCCTCCTATGAGCTTCGTGTTGAGAAAATATTTACTGTGCATGTAAAGTACGTCCAGGAGGTGGCCAGCTCATGTCTACTGAAGGTTAGCAACGGCAGACATCTGGTGAAATTGTAGCCCACAGCTGTCGCCAGCCTGACATCTCCTTGCTCTCAAATTTATCTCCCGCCACTGGGACATCTGCGTACGACATGCCAGCCATATCCAGGACATATTTGCAAACTGTGAGGAGGTTGCTGGGGACACAGTGGCTGACACAAGGAGCCTGGGGGGCTGCTGCTGCTTCTGTGGCTGGGCGGAGGGGTCAGGGAAGGGAGAGCAGGGGCACTCACTTAGAGTCAAGCCATCACATTCTTCCCTCCTGTGCCGGAGGTCAGGCTGGGGGACAGTTAAAAGAGGGTTGTCTTTAACCAGGGCTCAGACAGACATCTTAACCTCACTCATAAACTGCACTACTTGCTGTGGAAACAGGCCCTTGAGGCAGAAATGGCCGATGCTCAGACCAGTGTGATTAACATTCTTAAGGGATAATAACACTATTTTGACATATGATGCATGTTTTCACACTGAAACACTGAAGTTTGGCATGGTTGTGTATTTCTGAGTTCTTTTTCATTTAGTTTTCATTTGAGGCAGAGTGAACAATGCCAAGAAAAATCCTTTAAACATGACAGTCTTGGAAGCAGCCTTCAAAGTAGTAGGGCTGCGACTATTACTTATTTGTTATTGCTAATTCATCTGCTTGGTATTTTTAATTAATTGATTATTTCCATAATAATAAAATGTAATTAACTAATCAGCCACACATTTCAGCTCTAATGGTTTGAATGTAAAAGCTTAGCAACTACAGTAGTTGAATACCATAAATATTGAAATTTATAATACTTCCTATAATTGTGAAGTGAAATGAAAACATGTCATGTAAAGTACAAGTACCTCAGCACTGTACCTTAAATATACAGTATTTGGGTAAATGTACTTGTTTACCTTTCACCAGGGAAACATGGCAACACAACAAAAATCTAATTTTGCACATACATTGGATTAGATAAACAAAAATGACCTAATACTACTAATACTAATACTAGTACTAATACTAATATTACTGTAGCATCATATTCCCACACAGAAAATACTGATACCTTAACACGAACAAGATCAACAACACCAACAACTACACAGCTACTACTATATTGATATTACAAGTGACAGTAATGGCACTAATAGTATAATCTAATTTGACAGATGTCAGAGTTATCGTTATAGTTACATATTACGTTGTGTATATATTATTTAATATTTCTTTTAAATTGCCCCTCACACTATTAAAGCTACATGTTCCCACTAGGGGAAATACTGAAACCCATTACATTCAGTTTATATAGATTGCTTAATTTCACAAAACTTTTTTTAAAAGTCTGGCATCTACAGAAACTTTGGAATCTCCACCATCACTTAAAATAAAGGCTTGTGGTTTGAATAAAGCTTTGCTGCACAACATGAGGCTGTAAACATGGTCCCAACAGAGGATCTGGCAGTGATTAAGCAGTTTGTACTGTTTAAAACTAACTGGTATATATTCAAATAAATATGCTGGGATAGTGCATTTCCAATGGCTGCCCATACGGTCTGTCTGTATGTAGAGGAAGGCAGGCAGTTGTTTCCCCCTGTTGGCAAGAGGGTGTATGTTAAATGCCAAACTCAAAACTTAACAAAATGGAATTTAACATTGATTCAAGCTAATGACAAACTTGTGTAAACTATAACTTAGACAACATAAATCAAACACAACGTTTTCCACTGCGGCAATAAAATATTATCATGGGCATCAGATTGCAGACAGCTATGATGTGTATGTGCATTAGGATTTTAATATGAATGTGGGTTCAGTGTGTGTGTGTGTGTGTGTGTGTGTGTGTGTGTGTGTGTGTGTGTACATGTCTGAGGCTCAGGACAGTCCCCATGCAGACTCTGCTCATTCTCCTCAGCTGCAGCCTTTCCAGCAGCTTGTCATCAGTGCTTAGTCTCAGCACTGCTGACCGTCTGCCCAGCGTCTAATGGGGGCATCCTAAAACAAGGAGCTGGATGACTGACATGGCAACACAGACTCACTCTCATATACTGTCTGACATGTGGAATATGGCAGAGTGTGCAATCATCATCGACCCGGTGAACAGTGCTCGTCTGATGCTGAACACATGCCAGTATGGTGATTTTCAAAAGTTGCACAAGCTGCATGTACAGACTGGAGCTGCAGCTCAGTCAGCACACTTTCACTTAACACTTGACATTTATAACATAATCACACTGGTGCACTCTGGTGTGGTTTATTTAAGTAATAATAACAGACTGAAAACTCAGCGTGTATATTAAAGATTTTTAGTTTGCTCTGTATGGGCTATTGGTAACATCCAGAACATTTATACATCAGTTATACAAGAATAAAAATGTAACACTTTTCTGTTTCAGATGTTTCAGTGAGTTGTTCCTGTGAACAGGCTTTTTAAGAATTATTTTTTACACTAACTTATCTACAGGTATTAATATTTGCTTGAATTGTGAGAGGAGTGTCAGTCTGATGATGTGCTTCAATGACAAAAATATAACACTTCTTAAAGAGATTTTAAGGGAATAGTTTGACATTTTTTGCAAATACTGTATATTTATTTGCTTTCTTGCATATGGAGTCAGAGGCAGGAGATCAATACCACTCTCATATCTGTCTGTGAAGACACAGCCAAGAGACTTAGCCTAGTTAATTATCATAGCTCAGTATAAATACTGAGAACAGATAGCCTGGCTCTGTCCACAGGTTAAAAACAAAACTGCCAACCAGGAAGTGTAAAAAAGACATGTCACTGCTCCCAGCCAAGGAGTACTCAGCACATAGTCCCTTGGAAAGCCACAACGTGAGCCAGGCTGGTTTGATGGTTCAGGATGGTTTGGGTTAAAATAAGTACTTAGCTAAAGTTAAAGGATCGTAATCACCATGGTTACAATAATAAATGTGGTTATGGCTGTGGAATGGCTGATACAAGGCAAACGCTGACTATTGGTTTCACATGGGGAAATAAACAGTGTACTGTGTCAAAGTCACGTATTCTGTTAGCCCATCCGTCCACTCATCAATATTAGTGGTGGGTTCCGCCATCTAGTTACCTAACCATGTGAGGGATTCAAAGGAAATGATGCCTCAAACCACTGAAGGAAAGCTATCTGTAAATGAGACTGAGTTTACCCTTAATGGTTCTGCTGTTAGTGTCTGACACGTACTTAGAACTCTGGTTTGATATTTTTCTGAAAGTAGTGCAAGATAATAGAGATAGAGCAATCAACTTTGGCAGCTAAGGTGCCAAATTGTTTAAATGCAAGAAAATTTCTACTCAAGCCATTGTTGTTTCTCCTCATTAGAATGAGGAGTTACACGACTCCTCATACAATGAATACATAAAAAATGAAAATAATTCTGAAGGAATCATATCTGCCCTGCACACAGAAGATATAGGAAGGAGAGTCAGATAAAGGTTAAATGTCCCTCTCAGCTTTTGTTTTCCATAACAAGAATCCAGGGTGTGTTCTGGGCTGTAACATTCTGCATAGTTGGGAGGGTTAGTGGATTTGACAGATCTCCAAGTGTCCCATAGCCCTGAGTTCAGCGAACACGCTCCAGACACAACAGTGACAGCTGGGGGAGGGATAAATAAAAACAGTGTCTCTATCTCCATTACAAGACAGCAATCCAGACAACAACCCAGTAGCCTCTGTGTGCGCGTGCGTGCCAACACATCCACACACACCGCACGCGTGAACAAACACACGCACCCTTCTCCTCACACATTCACTCCTTCACACTTACTGTATTCACTGCTGCGAGGGCAACAGATGGAAGAGCGAGAGAGGCGAGAAGAAGGGGAAAGTGCCACAGAATAGAATAAATGCTGTTGGACTTGGCCCGTTAGCAACCAGCATTCCTCTGACAGGTGTAACATGTTTACCAAACAAACAAGCAACACAGATGTCAGAGAAATGAAAATGGTGACTTGAGGTTGCATGACCTGTGAAAAGAAGCCTGGTATCCAAGCTGGCATATCTATGAGGGCTTTGAAGGTATTTCAGAGAGATGAGAAGACTGCGTGCCACACCAGGATTGCAAGAGTGTCTCACAGAATTTGTCTTATGTTACTCACCCCAGGCATCCCAGGCAGCTCTGGATGTTAGCTGGGGCCATCCGGGGTCACAGGCACTGATGGGCAGTTTTTAAACCTCTCACTTTCCTGATCACATTCCACTTCAGGGCAGTGGGAAAAAATCATCTCACATCACAATCAAGCAAAATATCCACTTGGACCTGTCGAGCCAGACATGGAGACTTCCTCTGTGACCTCCTGCGACCTTGACCTCCGACAAAACCACTTGAAGTCATCTCTCCAACAGGTCTCATGTTAACTAGCTAATTTTTAATTTAATACTGTTTTCATAAACAACATGGTTTGTGTGCGTTTAGACTAAACAATCTAAACATTCCTATTTATCCTTTTATTTTATCTTATTTACAGAATTCATCTCATGTGGGGCGTGCCAACACTTAACAGACACTCTGGCTGGTGCTCCCTGTCTAAAGTGTGCACTAACGTCAGTCCATTGCGGCAAACTGCCAGTTGATCAGTTTGATGTTCCACCGGTGGAAAATAATTGGGAGTGAAGCACAAGCCATATTATCTAGCTCGGGGCTCTAACTTACCTTTCCAGAAAGGAATGCACTCATTAGCTTTGAAAGTCATAGAGTCCATGTGCTTCTCTTTGACAAAGAGATGATATACACTAACTGTAGTGTATTGCAAGTACACAGCAAAATGTGATGAAAAAAAGGTTAATCACTCAGATTCAGAAGTAAAAATGCAACACGCTCATATGAGCATTGATGGAACATTTAGGAAAAAGGAAGGTTTGGTCAAAAGCCCAACTCAAGCTCGATTTATAGTCGATGCAAGCAGTTTACGGGAGTCATGCTGTGGGTACCTGTGGTGTAGGTTGTAGGTTTTTAGTGTATGCACAGTGGTACAGCACTACCCTTGGAGCCTATCCTTGCTGTCACTGGGGGTGGGGTACACCCTGGACAGATTGCCAATTTATCGCAGGGCCAACACATAGACAGACAACCATTAATACTCACATTCACACTTACGGTCAGTTTAGAGTCACTAACTAACCTAACCTGTATGTCTTTGGACTGTGGGAGGACGTTTGAGTACCCAGAGAGAACCCATGCAGGCACAAGGGGAACATGCAAACTCCAAAGTTTACAGTGTAAATTTTCAACTGCATGTATCCAGTGCTGTACTGTGGGGAAATGTTTTTGTAACCAGCTCATAACACACAACCACATACAGCATGTCCTTAGATTACAACCTAGGTCTCTGAAAATTTGTGTCCATTAATTGTGCACAGCTGGGTGACAAATCCAGTGTCTTAGTGAGGTGTTGGGCCTCCATGAGCTGCTAGGACAGACTTAAATTTGTCACCCATCTGTATATTAAACTACCAGTTTCTGTGCACCTGTGTCTTGTCTTGTCTCTGTAGTCAGTCTTGAGCACTTTACATAGAGTGCATGCATTCTTGAGAGCAAAACCAGAGCTTTAATTCCGATGTAGTACCTTGAGGGCTGAACATAATGATCTCCAATGCAAAACAGGAGCATCTGAGGACAGAGATGGATCATACACAACAACACGCCCACACTCCCTCCTGTCTCCTGCACACACATCTGCACACACACTGGCCCATATTTATCCTACATCCTGGCATTAAGAGCAAGTCATATCACATCGAGACGTCAGCCAAGTGAAGTGATGCTCTTAACAGTTACATAAATAAAGGCTGACAGAAAACAAGTAAAAAACTAAGATGGGAACTCCATTCAAGTCCACTTTGAACATGACAGAACTTGTGCAGCGCATCATGTGAACAGTTAACAGTGTAATCACAAATATTACATCTGAGGAAGTCCTTCATTATTTTCAATGATTTGCAACATGACGGTCTTTGAAGATTCCATTGTCATGCTACTGCTCAATGTTTTTGGTAACTAGTTTACCTGCAGCTAAGATAAAGTCATGACAATTAAAGAATATAATGATTACAGCTACAAATGTAATCCATGGAAACCAAACTAAACACACTTAGTTGGATATTCTCCAAATAAAGTTGCCCCTTTGAATCATCAGGTGACCCAAATGTGAAACTCTGCTGAAGTTCTCGAGGGGCTAAGCTACATTGCTTTGCCAATGCTCATTTATCTGGCAGTTAATCCTGTTTTCTATCCTCATTTTTTTTTACAACTTGAAGAGCAGAAATATGGATGAGGTGCTTTGCTCCAGGCCAGAGCAGCACTTGATCCAGGATGAGAGACACGTCCTCATTCGGGGAGGAAACATGTTAACCCCTTCAAACCCTAAGGTTATGATACATGATACCAAAGGTGTTGAACTTAACCATATACTTTACCATGTGGAATAACAGCTGCATGTATTCCTGGGACACTCTTCTTGGGACATACTTAACCTTGTCTCCTGCTGAGATTGCGTGAAGAGACTTAATACTGCTGGCTTAGTTTGTCAGCATTCACTTTTGTCATGTGTGATTTGTAAATAAGACTATTTCACAAGTCTGACGCTTTAACATTATTATCATTCATCGCATCGTTTTTGATTCTACAATAACCATCCAATGTATTTACATTCAGTAATTACCTCTCTCTGCACCTTATTCCTGACATGATGTTGTTTTTACATTTTGTGTTTGTACAGATTAAACAAATGGAATATAATTGTAAAATGTTAATCAGTGAGTTTTAGAGGAACAGGAAAGTGGATTTACAGTGTTAGTGGCGGAGTCCGCCATTCCTGTGCTAATTTCAGCCAACTTCTGCACCTCTGGACTGACAAATGATGCAGCATAAATTCCAGCATCACTGACTCACTGTAACTTTATCTCACCATCAGCCTCATTATTCACTGTTTGCTCTGATCAGAGCTGTATCAAGTTACTGCTAAAGCAAAATCAACAGGTTCATATTTAAAGCTTTAAACTGGTAAAACACGGGGTGGCTTTTATCACAGGAATCACAATTTTTTTTTTACAGAGGTTAGCAGTGATGGCGATCATTCATCAAAAATGCATCTACAACTCAAGGGTCATTTTTCTGCATTTGATGACAGCGGAGCAGTCTTAAATTTTACAGGTAAATTTTAGTCTTTGCAGTACTATTAAACCACCAGTAACCACAAGTGTCACCAAATAAACCAGGACTGAAATCTTAATTTAATAATAAGATGTGTGATAAAATTACTCCTGTGCTGTAGCAATAACAGGACATCAGGTATGGGTACTTTTTGTATATCACATGTTATGGCATTGCTAAAAGGTCAACTAGGTTAACATTTCAGCAAGCGTAAATTTTTATTGAAGTAAGGACAAGGTATTTCTATAATAATTTATAAGTGAAGTGCACAGAACAAAAAAGATGTGTAGGAATCTGTATGAAAAACAACATATTTTTATACCAGTAAAGAGGAATAATAACAAATTATGCCAGCTTATATTTTCATGTCTGTGGCTCACAAGACAAACAGATGACACTAAACAAGGCAGAGTGACACATGGTAAACACACAAATCAAGGGGAAATTCCAGCACTGTATGCACTGTAAAAATACACTACAAATGATAAACTGACAAATATGTCCCCATGCTCCAGTGAATCTCTAAGGGGCTGAATGGCATGGGAATGAGCTTTTAACAGAGACACTGGGGGAGGAAGAAAGGAGTCCCGTTGCGAAAGAGTTGAATTACCATATCACTGAGGAGCAAATACAAAGCTCCTTGAGAGCAGCAGGGGATCCGTCATCCGGTGAAGAGCGGTGTTGAAATGTGGATATTTCTGAGTACTCAGACACCACACACTGGTAATAAGCAGTGGGGGAGATCACACAGTTGTTTAAACCTCATACATCTCATCCTGGGAATCCAGGCTTCAACGTGACACAAAAGCAAACCTGAATATGGAAAAAATCTTTGGTCAATCCTTCAAGAATTATGAACTCTCTGTAAACAACCTGAACATGAAGACTTATAAATTACAGCAAATAATCCGAACAACAACAGAACTATTATATAAATGTGAAATGTTTAGAAGCCAATGTTTCCTCGAGCCATGCAGTAGCCCAGTTTGTTCTGGTTCCCGAGGAAAGACATGAGGCCCACATAGGCATCGATGTGGATCTGCTGATTCAGGACCAGGACACCATTGGCCTTCCCAGGAACTGGCTTCATGATGTGGACTTTCTGTGCTGCGTCCTTGAGCTGCTCACGAAAGTTATGGATCTGTGGACAAGAAGACAGGATGATCTGAAATTTCTCAGAAAACACATTTATTTCCTGTTTGCAGTTCCATGGCTGGCTGCAGCGTACATGAGGTTCTCTGAGATTCAACTCTTGCATTACAAACATGTATAAAATAAAAATACACATAAAACAAAATAAATAATGTTGTCAAGCACCATTGCAGTAAATCATTAAACTTGTTTCAAGGTGACTGACCCTGATTTTACTTGTAAGATCCATATTCAAGCACAATAGCACCATGGCTTCATCTCAGCTTTTGGATGGAAATGTTGTACAGATGTTCATGGTCCCCAGAGGATAAATCTTACTGATTAGTGATCCCTGGACTGTTCATCTAGCATCACCAGCAAGTTCACTTGTGTGGTTTTGAATGAAATGTCTCATTAGTTCTTAGTTTTATATTTAGACTTGAAATCTTACACAGACTTAAGGGAGCTGAATTTTGGAAACAAGGTGAGTTAGCCTTATTCTAAGATGGCAGAGCTTGTTTGTAATAGCATAGTTTCAGGTTTACTGTTTAGCACACCTGTTGTGCAGGGCCAAGATCAACAGCTGCCACCACAGAGACCTGGTTTAATTCCTGGTTGTAGCAGTCACTGTACTGGCAACTCCTACCTACACAGAGGGGTGTGTTATGGGGCAGTGTGTGTGTGTGCTGCAACTTCCTTTTAACATTTCTCACCATCAGGCGTAAAGAAGCAAATGAATCCATGTCTTGTCAACTTATAGGATGGGCTGAATTAAACAGATTTTTTATTGTGTTGTTTGACATAAGTGACTTTATACATTTAGAACACAAATGTCCTGCTTGTTTTTTAAATAGAGCAGGAGAATTCTGCAGTGTGTACTATTTTCTAACGTCCTGATCAACACTGTGGATGATAATAAGTAAAATCTTACTAGAGAAGAGGCAGGGGTCAAGGGTCAAACCCATAAGACATACCTGCCGTGATCACTAACCTGTCGACACTGAAGATATTCATTTAATCTCTAATTCTGTTAGAATTGATATGAGATAAGAGATAAGATTGCAGTGCATTCTTGGTAAATGTTCTTCTAGGTGTTTGCACACAAGTCTGATTCTGTGAGGCTTAGCTGCCAGTCAACATTTACAATATGTGCACTCACTGAAATGTGAAACGAAAGAACACTGACTGACACATTATTTGAGTGATGCTGTTGAAATTTCATTGCTCCAAGATTGCTCCATTCTTTGTCTTCCTCATGCTGAGTCACCTGTCATAACTGCTCATTAACATCTCGGCTATGTTGAAATTTCTGAAAAAGTTTGGAAACACATCATACTTGTACTAGTGTTTTGCTTATGAAATAATTATTTACAGTAGTACAAGTAGTCTAAAGAAAAATGCTAAAGTAGATTGAGTGCTGGTTTTGTACATTGAAATTGTATACCTGTTACCTGGACAGTCTTAGGATCCAGATGTGTCTCAGTTATGAGTACTTCATTAGACATAAAAAATGACAGATTAAACATGAATGATATCTGACGCTTAATTCCAGGAAGTCATTTCTTCTGTGATGACTCATCTGACCACACGATCAATCTCACCACACTGTTGTTTTTTTAAGTGTTCATAGTTGTGTGTCTCCAAAACTCTCAGCAGAGTACACCCCTGCACTTGGATTAGAAAAAGTAAGTCATACAATATATTACATATATTTAAATAGATATGCTCTGACATAGTAAAAGCCCAAGTCACAAACAAATATATGTTTTCTCCTAACTCTTCCGTAGTGTCAGTTTTATGTCCTGAGATTACGTGTGCCAGCCTTCTCTGGAAATAGTCCCAATGAAAGCTGTTGACTGTGAGGTCTGTGGATCATTCTGAGTAACTGGAAATTGCTCCAGCAGAAAATTCTTTATAGTTTTTCCAATGCTACAAGCACAACGCTACAATGCTACAAGCATCACAAATCAAATTCCTTTCACCGTCATTGCATCGGGCTTGAGGTAAATACACCTGAAAATAAAACCACAACTATTTTCATGGCTCAACACCACCACAGTGATAAACAAAACTATATTTTTGCGATCTAGGGTGAACTGTACCTTTAAACAATGCCCTATTGTTATCATTGATTGATCAACTTACGTCACAGAGAGCAGCGAATGTGTCATTGATGTTCCTCACAGGGTGGTATGTGAAGGTGATGAAAGGGAAGTCGGTGGCAAAGGGGTTCCACCTGGAGGTGAAGGAGGGCTCTCTCAGCCGGTCCCAGAAGACTCGCACCCCCTCCCCTTCCCTCCTAAACACATCAAAACACAGAAGAAATGACAAAGTGTCTCCCTCTGTCAGTGATGCATTCAACTCAACGATGTGACAAAACTTCAGTTTCTGGAGTCACATCAACAACATTACTCACTGCTGACAACAAACAAGTTCTTGTTTTGTTTTCCTTTGAGAATCATTTACAATGGGCTGAATATAAATACTTTCTTTGACTCTGGCTGCATCCAGATATTGCCACATCTTACAGGTTGTTTTTAATTGACTGTTATGTGGCATATACTTGTTTTCATGTAGGAAAAATAAAACAAGTGAAAAGCTACAGTATAACAGAGAAAAAACAAAAAAAACAATCCGAACAAAACCTTATATAACAAGCATACACTAATACACACTAATACTGATGACACACTTGATACTTGTATGCTCATGTCCGAAATCACTATAGTCTGAGATATCTTAAGTTAAAGCTAGCTATGGAAATTGTCATAGCTAGTCTTAGCTGAAGTTAAATTAACTTATGTGTTTCCCTAGCTCTAGCTATATTCTGTAATTGAAATATAGAGGTTTTGATATATGCAGTACTTCTCTTTGTTACCACATAACTAAATGAGACCCTTGTTAAATTGATTCCCTGTGTAGTAACAAAAAAAGAGCTATGCTAGACCTGCTAAAATGAAATTAGCCTAGTTATGCTAGTAATTAATGTAATTAAAATACTTTTGATTATGATATAGTGTATAGTATACATCATTTGTGTGCACAAATAGATATGCATTGCAACCTCCTAATATGAAAAAATTACCCCTTCATGGACCATTATATTTATTTCACGATATTAACATCTCTTCATATTAATTCCCTGAAGGGGGACTGCCAGACCTGTTGGCTCCATGGTAACAATGTTAGAGTAATGAAAAAATTGCACTAATCTGTCCTCAGGGCAAACATTTAATGGGAGGGGGGGGATCTCATGTTTACCAGGCTTAGAGGTAATCTACAATGTGTTCATCATATTCTCTTTCTTCTGCTGTTCTTTCTTTAGTCATTTTAAAGTAAATACCGTAGGTTTTAATGAAAATGCCCTCGGGTCGTATCTTTCCTCAGCCTAATGAAACCTCAGAAGACTGAGAGCAAACAAACCTCCAAACACTCACAGATCCCATCTTTGAAATTATGCTGGTGTGGATCTACATGCTGTGAAGATCTTTACAATTTTCTATTTACTCTTTGTCCATCAAATGTGATCTAGGTCTCTCATACCTCTAAGACTATGATATCTGGGAGGAATACTGTATCTTTGTTACTGTTCAAAAGGTACAGGGTCACAGAAAGTTCAATCACCCTCCTCTGTATTTCTTTTTAGAGTAAATCTTCCTCAAGAATATTCACATAAACCTGAGCTAAAATGTATCAGAGAAAATAGAAACAGAAATAGAACAAACAACAATAAGAATAGATAGCAAGAACAGAGGAAGGCCCTGGGCATAAGGTACACTAACTTCAGACCAATCACAACCACAACTATCACAAAAATGTCTCTGCCAGTGAATTTTACTGCCCTGCAGGAAGTAGAAAACCTTTTCCTTTTTCTGATGTACAGGACCATACAAATAAATTTAACAGATGCCTTTAGCAGCTAAATGTTTAGCAGCTAAAAAGTTCACTATCTTAGCTTTGCATGCTAACATTTTTTGAATTAGCCATAAACACAAAGCATGAGGTTGATGTGAATGTCATTACTGTTGCAGGTAGGAAGCTAACCCATAAGGCTGCAGCTTTAAACTTTATATAAACATCATTGCTCACCACTGTTGATGTGCTGCAGCCAGGATTCATTGTATAGCAAAGATCATCTTGTGGCAGAGTTCAGGTATTTTCAGCTAAATTACCATGCCTTTGTCTTTGAAGCCTGCTGATCAACACCTGTCTAACAAAGTGGGTAAACAACTACTGGCTCAATCCAGATTCAAAACAGTAGCTTGGAAAACCTGCAGTGACAGGTTTGACTCCTCAGTCCAGGATAATTACACTAGTAGTGGAACAGCAAAGACAATGCTCTTACAGTGGTTTAATTATATTACTTATATTACAAAAAAGTCAGGGGGGAATTACTGATGTCCTTGCATTGTATAAACATTCAGTCAGTGGGCAAATTGTGGTTGAAACAACATGAGCAGCACTGGCTAGAATTCTGACTTTGAATCACATTTTTACACACAGGGATTATATTAGTCCATATTTGATGTCTTTTTTAAAGGTTTGACAACAAAGCCACAGATCCATCCTGACTGCCCTTCTAACTTTTGCACTTGATGTGTGGATGTACAAACATTTGGGTGTATTTAGTGCTCAACATTGTGTGCAGACACTCACAGCTTTCAAGAGAAAACTTGTTCACAAAACAATTTAATACATAAAAAATATGCTCATTAACAGTGCTCATTAAGTGTAGTTTATCATGATATGATACATTTAACCTGTTTTTGTTTTTTGTAATTCTGTCAACAGCTGTAACTACTGATGTTTGTGGATTTAATGTAATTGTGTCTTATCTATCATGTTGGTTTGTATAAAGAAGGTGAGATAAATAAATCAGGATGCAGGCGATTTCCCAACAGTGTTCTGATATATGCTTAATGATCTGTCACACTGATGTGCTCATTTTACCACATACCTTGTGCAACAGCACTTCCTGCCAAACAGAATTAAACACCTGAGGCTAATAGTGCTGTAGCTATTGATTTGTCACAGTCCCAGGGAGGGGCTACATCATAATGCAATCATCCAGCCATGTTTACACAAGCACTTTCAAAATGACAATGCTGCTGCTGAACATTTTGTGCCTCATTCAGAACAAATGTTGTGCATGGAGGAAAGGGGGAAGGAAGGGAAAAAAAACTTGGTACAAAAGCATAGCCCAGGCTAAAAGACTGATTATGTTTCAGCAAAAGAAAGTGAGGATGGTGGGGTTACGTTTGTACACACTGCCCTTTGTAAGAGCACACAGCTATTGCCCTAGTATAAATGGGGATATAAAAAAGCTTTGGCAAATTCCACAGGTAAGCTATCACTGGGAGCGGGACCAGCCCAAACAGGCAGAGCAGGGCTGGGCTTTCCAGCCAGAGGCCTTGGAAGTCTTCACAGTGTTTATGTGGCAGAGCTAGGGTTTGCACTTTCACTGCACCTCACTTCGATACAGTCGCAAAGATACAGAAACAGTGAAAGCAGGCTTCACCTGAGTTGTGTCATTCATAAGTTTGACAGTGACTGGCCACAAATGTCCAAAAACCACCTCAAGAAAGAGGACAAACTGAGGGTATCCCTCCTAAACTGATCTTCCTGGTGGAGTCCCACTTAATCCACAATAAACACACACATGCATAAGAGACACACTGTATTCTGAGCTTAGGGGCAAGTGACGAAAAATTCCTCCCTGTGCTTTCAAGTATTTCAGACTTGAGAGTCAACATAGAAGATAAATATCAAGCCAAGCTCCAGTTGTCATGGCAAGTGTCCCACATTGTCTCAGAGTGAACAAACAAATCTGCTCCGATTGCTCAATAGAGCCTGCAGGTTTGTCAGCCATCCATACATGTATCCATCCAACAAGGTTTCATTCAAAATGTGAAAGGACAAAAAAAGAAGGAATGGGTGGAGTGTTGGCTAGAAAAACAAAGGAAAACACAAAGAATTGAGTTTACCTATTATCTGCATTTTTTCTGTTATATTCCAGCCTCAAGAAGATATTTCCATTATTCATGATGCAGCTGCTCATCCAGCCTCCACAGCCTAAAACATACAGCCATGTTACTGTAAATGTCATGATGCAAAAGCTGTGATATCATAGCTGCAGGCTGTTGGCAAAGATATTTCCACCTTGAAAAAGCAGAGTCTACAAGCTGAAGGCTGCTCCCAAGGTGTATGAATTTACAGCAGCATGCCCAAAACATTATATATCTACTGGTGTTTATTAATTTATACTGTATGTCCTGGGAGCAGCCTGTGTGCAGACTCTGCTCTTGATCTATGCTTTGTTTTTGGAGATGTGAGAGTTTTTATTCTGCTTGGCTTTAGTGCTCATACTATAGGTAGAGCTACAGTATCTGGCAACACAGTGTTGTGGTTATATAAAGACTTTGTTTGCAGGAGACTGATTTGCTGTAAGAATGACTGGGAATCATTCAAGGAGGTTCCTCATCTATTAGCCTGTGCTGTGCTACATATAGACTGTGCAATGCCAGTCCCCAGTGTCAAAATGCCTAAGAGGCCTATTTGCAGTTTGTTGTTTATTTGGATCCTCAATAGCAGTTACCATGGCAACCACTCCTCCAGGGGTCCATATTGAAATATACGGTATAATCAATGTTTACTGATACACGACATAAAGAAAATTAAACAGTTACAGTATCACCATTACACCCAACCTAACAAACTACATAAAACAATACACACAACATACTAGCAAATTTGCATGTCCACACAGCAACTTCAGTTTAAGAAAACATTTTTTGCTTATCTACTGTATGCAAATAGGTCTGTGCTATGAGTACATTTAGACAAGGAGTGGACTAAGTACAGTTTTGTGTTGTACTTGAGTATTTCCATTCTATGCTACAGTAGTTTATACTTCTACTCTACATTTCAAAAGAATATATTACACATATTGTAGATTTATTTCTTTATTTTACTTTACAGATCAAGATTGTACACATGAAATGGATTATATATTTTTTTGTATTCATAATTAATTTAGATTACGTTGTAGAGATCTGTTTTTGCTTGGATATTAAAGGGTCTTTTTCCACTGATTAATATAAAATGGCAAGATTCAGTCCCTTCATGCCCTCAAACTTGAGGTATGTTGTTTGAAAGATGTGGCCATTTAGAAAGCAGGAGCGAGTCTGATGAAAGGTGCTTTGCTGTTGAATTGTGGGAAATGTAGGAGTCAGTGTCAGAGTTCATACTAGAGACTAAAAGTCATGACACTGTGGCCTCTGCTGCACAGATCTGTTCCTCTTAAGCCCCTGCACCTTTGGGATACTAAATCACTGGAGTGTCCCTCTAACTTACTTAGTACTCTGCTTTATTCTGCACTAACTGATGTTTATCAAGCCCTTTTTTCAGCTCTTTATCAGATTACTGAGCAGTTATTGCAATAACACACTACACTGGCTTGTATAATTTGAAAGAGTAAGACACTGAGAGCATTTTCCTATAATAAATACTCCTCTTCCTATTTTGCAACTGACTTCTGACTACTGTATGTGACTACCACATCTAAAGTTTAGCTTCACTGACTTTAGTCCTCATTAAAATACTGTGCGTCAACATCTTTCCATTGTGGTTTTAAATGAGTGGCAAGTTTGCATAGTTTAATTTGGTGGAATGAAAACAACAGTGTCAGTCCTCATTTAAAGAGACTCGGTGGCATGTGTGAGCCCACATTCCTTACTTGCCGAGTAAATGCTTTCTTCACATGTTAAACACACGTATCTGCATTTACCTCTCTTACTTCAGCTGTGACTCTGTCTAAATGATCATCTGCTGAGATTATCACTTGATGACTTTAAGTGCTGTGGCGACCATGTGCTGACTGCCCTCTGCTGTTTGAATGTGTCAGCTGCTTTGCTTTGTACAGGTGTGGTGTGTTTAAACTATGCCTGACAGACTCAAACTACAAATTTTGCACCCTAAAAAAACAACTGTAAAAATGATTCATAACCTCACTTGTGACGGCACAACAATTGACAGAGTAAGGAAGAACTTCTAGTTAATAAAACTGTTATAAGTAGTTGAAGGTGGGGGGCTAAATAAGGCATGATTCCCTCTGAAGCCTTACTCAGAAAAAACTGCATCTGATCAGATGAGAAACAGAGGAGAGCAGTGCTGGGATTATTTCCAACCCTCATAAATATATATATTTTTTACAACAGTTACTGAAGCAAACTCTAGTGGGGCTTCTTTAAACCTCCACACCCAACTCTTTCAGACAGGAATAAAAAAAAAAAGATGATGTTCTGGGTAATTAGTTTGTCTAGACAGTTTGGAAAGAAGGCACTTAAAACACATCTTTCCCCACAGATGCAGAATATACTGTGCGTTTTCCTTCATGGGTGCACCTGGAGAAATGTGCAATGAAAACAAAATCATCAGGACTAAAAATACTGACACTCCCCTAACACTTTGTATTGGCATCATCAAGGTTTTGTGAGGCTGATGGAGCACAGACGAGGGTACTGATGCCAAATAAGACACTATGTAGAGGGAGTTTGATGTTCTTTGTTGTGATGGTCTGGGAACACCCGGGTCAGATGTTCATGAAAGTGCTTTCAGTCTCAATTCAGTGAGTTTAATTATATTACTAATATTACAAATATCAGTATTCGCAGTAATCAGCACAAAAAGAATGAGACAAATCCAAACAAAATTGTTGTAGTGGCCTGTGATGGCTGTGTCTTCTCAAACACTAAAATCTCATCTCATGGTGTTTTACTAACAACTGTGACAAATCACAGCAAAATAGGGTTGGAAGCAGTAAAGACCTTAATCAAAGATATTGTGTGTAACACCTCTATCAGTGTTGCTATGGCAAAACTGGGTGTGGAGAACATATAGAAACTAATAGGGCAGCATTTAATGTAATTAACAGCCTCAGTGTGGCCAGAAAATAGTTTGACTTTTCTGCCATACATGTAAAGGTGTCTTATATTTCAGCCTATGCAGTGAAAAGGCTTTCTAGCAGCAAAGACTCACAGTAGCGGTTGTAGACTCATCCACAACAACATCAAACAGATGAAGAAATGTGATGTGGCGTGCTTCTGCCCTGAACCGTCTCCAACCGAGGGTGCACACTGACATCAAGTGGTCAGATGACAACTGTCAGCAGACTAGTCAACAGCACTGCTGTACCTCTCACACTCGTGAATGTGAACAATAATACCTCACAGATAATGATCAAGTGCCATTAATGTGACAGCTTAAAAAGCAGTGGAATTAAAACTGATGTACTGATGTGGTAAAATAAAAAATAAAAAAACTGTATTGTGGGGAAAATATACATGTCCAATCATGCCTGAGCCTGTTGAGTTGTGGTGGGTTTATATACATATATGTATATACATATATTGTGTAACACCTCACACCCAACGCCCTAAACAACATCCCTCATAGTGACAAACCCACAGAGAATCATCACCTGACTCTGCAGTTCCCATCTCTTGAGAGCATTTTAGCCTCTTTCAGCTCATTGTTTTAGTTTCCCAGCCCTTACCTGTTTTGGTTCTCTCTGACTACCCTCATTAGTCAAATGTTTTCAACAAAAAAGCTCTTAAAAGAGCTCATTGTATGCTAACTGTACAGCACCAAGAGGCAGACAGACACACTTAGTGAATGTGGATTTAGCAGCTATAGAGCCAGAAATTAGTCAGTGGTAGGAGTTAGTTGAGATAAAGAACATAGCGAATACTGAGTTAACATTCATCTGGTAGCCAGAAACATGACTTTGAATGAATGCTAATGCTTCGTCATGTCTGCTGGTTTGTAAATAGGCAACTGTTTGTTCATTATCAACACACTGTATCAAATTTGTTTAATCCACATGCAGTTAGAAATATGAAAAAGAAAACTTATGGTTTTATGGAGAGATTTGTGCTCAACAGTTTTTGATGGTGACTTCCTGGTCTTCAATGCTAAACCTTTAAGCTCAAGCTCCCTAATTAGCATGCAGACATGAGAGTGATATCAGAATTCTCGAAAGGGAATTTCCCAAAATACCAATCTATATCTTTATTTTAAACAAGTCCAGACACATCGTTAGGCTTACTCTATCACCACAAGTGATTTTGAAAAATGAATGTAACATCAGCTCATTTCTCTTGTCCTGACTGTTAGTACTTTTCTCTCACTCTGATTTAGTGATATGGAGACATAGATTTGTGTACGGTTACAGTGGTAGGGAGGATTCATTTTCATATGTACATGTGCTCACTGATCACTTCCTTGCCAAAAATAAGACAGAATGACCTAAACGCAAAAAGAAGACACTTCCTGAGGGAGAGACAGAGATGAAGACAGAGAGAGAGCGGTGAAGATGAAGACAGAAAGAGGAAATGTTTGAGTCTCGAGTCTTTCTTATTTGAAACCGTCTCTTTACTGTTTGACTCCCGGGTGGATTTCACGAGCGTTTTATGTATAATTTAACGTAATGTGCAGAGATAAAGCCTCCAATAAAGGCTGAGCTCTCTAAGCTCTTCACAGCACATTACATTTTATTCATCAAATTAGTTTTAGTTGGTTTGGTATCCCCTGAGCCGTCTTTAAAAGGTTTAGATGAAAGGACTACATTAATTTTGCCACTAATCAGTTAAGTGACAGCTCCAAGTGACAGCTATGCACTCCTTACCCCCAAAAACCTCTCCGCACACTCGTCTCTCCACACTGCCTGTTTCAGTTCTGGTCTTCCGTGTGTCCCTGGTTGATCTTGGCTATCCTGCACCAATTCTCTGAGTGCATCCCCCTCCCCACACAGCCTTCTGATAGCTGCCCTCAGCTTCCTGTCACTGTTTTCACTGACAATACAAATCACCATGAATACTTTTTAGTAAATGATTCATACTCTTGCAATCTTTGAAATTCATTAAAAGGGCTGCATGTTGCATATTTCATTATATCTTCGAATTTCTCAATACAATTGTTACATAAAGCATGTCTTGTATGATACAATACTTTTTTAAAAAGTTAGGAAACCTTCACATAACTAGCAAAAAATGTGACTAGGCATGTTTTGTGGCAGGGCTTAATGGTTTATCATGAGGAAAAGGGGGATTTTTTCACAGGGAATTTAGCTTTAGTGAAGCAAATTAGAGCACAGAACAGATAATTAGGGCTAATATTTGTAATTCTCCAAGTAGGGTTCTTATTTTTTAATTAGCAACTATACTCTACAAAGAGCAGTTCTTAAGTAGACTTGCTGAAAATTACTAAAAATGAGACAGGACACCAGATGCAATGCAATGCATAATGCAATGCTTTTTTACACAGTGTTCAAATGTCAATGAACATGTCATTAAGTTTAGTCAGGAATTTTCTGGTTATCACTTCCCACCACAAATTACAGAACGTTAATGTTAATGGACTGAATGTTGACGTTAACTGTTTTTACTGCTGCAAGACTAATAAAGGTTAAAATGAGGAGACCTACTGAAGAAGGGAGTGCTTTGGGAAGCTGAAGGTGCCATGGGAGATGCGGTCCACAAAGTTCAGTGGGATCCTCTGTAGCTGGTCACAGTTGAACATGACAAAGTCGTACTTGAAGACCAGGAGAGAGTTGTCTGTGATGAGAACAAGACGCTCCTTTTCATTGTTCCAGTGATCCACCCTAAAAAAAAAAGAGACTGTGTAAGACCTATAGAGAAAGATTTCAAATCTTAAATTTATACATGGAAAATGTTACATTTTGAACCAACGCAATCTAGTTGCTCGTTAAATTCATAACTACATTTGCTTTATGTTTAACAATATCAGTTGTCACACAATACAGGACATGTCTGTATGTGGAAGGAGAGAGGGTGGACAGAGGATGACTGAAAGTCTTTAAAAGAGAAACTTTCCTACATGTGAGAAATGTGAGAAGGCTTATACCCCTTAGACACTGTGTGTATACAGTGTCTAAGGGGTATAAGCCTTGATATACAATAACTTGCCGGATTATTAGTCACATAGCTAAAATGAATACAGTCAAATACAACAGAGCTGTCCACTTCATTTATATCAGTGAAGTGTGGGCTAAATAATACCTCCCTGTCTAATGCAATGCAGTTCAACAGCACCACAAACTGTAGCATTGGTTGAATCAGCACCTCACTGAAATAGTAAATAGTATTAACAGAAACTGAACATTATAACCTTCACGAAGGAGGAATTATCACAGGACTGATGGATTAGACTGCATTAGCTTCAGCTAGGTGTTCCTAATAAACTGCCAACTGAGTGTACATTACAGTGATAAGGTTTAACAGTAACGTATTGGCTTCCAACCTTTTTAGCTTGTGATCCCTCAAGCAAAGCAATGCCTTCTTGCAATCCCTCATCACAGGTTGCATGTGTTTTATGAAGTGATGAAGAAATTTTCCTTTCTTTGTTTTACAGGTACAATTATCCAGAAATTCGTGAGGAAAAAAAAGAAGAAAAGAATAAAAGAAATTCTGACAGACAAATGCTTTTTTTGGGCAACAGATCCCTTATCAGAGCTTTCCCACTTAGGGGTTGGGATCCAGTAAAGGGTCGCATCCAAGATGAATCTGAGGGGACATGGGATGATGAAATAAAAAATAAAAATGACACAAACTTCTGTTCACTTATTCTGCTAAATGTTTTTGCTTTTTTTGTGAAATACTTTTTTGTGAAAGACTTACTTTTAAAATGAATACTCTACAGGCACTTGAATGAAACAATCTATGAAGCTATTAGTTCCTGTTTGCAGAGTACTCATCACTTTAAACACTGATGCTTCTCAGGCAAGTTCGGCAGTTATAAGGAGCGTTTACAACCCTGTTTTATCTTGTGACCCCTTGTGGGGGTCCTGGTGTTGAGAACCACTGCTGCAAACACTGATTTTCACTATGTGTATTAGAGTCTGTGTGAAGTGCAGTTTGGATGTTTGTATTCTGCAGGTTATTCAAAGTTAATACAAAAAACATGTATAGCAAAGCTGCTCAATTATGTACTGTTAACGCTTGACAATTCCCAAAAATGCCCTTGGCAAAGATCATGCAATATGCATGCAAACATTTTTAAGTCCCTACATTTTTCCAAAGGAAGAAAAAAAAATTCAAATTACCAGAAACACCTTTAAAGCAACAAATTAGAGTCCACTTTCTCTTATACCCATCATTTCACACAGACTCTCTCCCTCACCAATGTGCACACACAACTGATTCATGGTGGCATGGATTCTGTTACAGTGGCTCTCTTTCTTACAGCCCACTGAGCCGGGCGCACGTGGCCAACTGCAACTGAAACACTCCTGACTGCTGCTGGCAGCTGTAGGCCAAAAAAAAAAAACAACCCTTCATGGGCAAGGTGTGGGTGAAGAGCTTTGACTGTGCTAATGAAATGAGTTAACCTTGAATGGCGTCATGGACGGTACAGAGGTGTTAAAGAGATCCAGGATCAGACTGTGGGTGGTCTGACACGCTGTTGGTGCTTGGGCTTGACACAACAACACAGTGCTAGTCAGGATGAAGACACTGAGGCCTGGAGTGGTGTACCTCAATAGGACACACTACAAGTTCTTAGGTAGAGAAACTTCTGCTTAAAGGAGGAGCTGTAGCTTCATATTTAGCGTAAAGGCATGAGAATGGTATGAATCTTCTCAACAATTCCTTTCAATCAACTATCAATCATTTCCTTTTTATTTTCTCTTTTAATTACATAGTAATCCACTGCTATGGGTACTAGTTGGAAAAAACTATGATTGTGGTCATATTTTTTTTTACATAAAAAAACCCCAACTACTCTTAAAACAAAGTCCCGCATGATGAACACAATCTCAGAAAATGCTGAAATAAAAGGGAAATAAAATATAAAACCAAGAACAAACAATCCAAAGAGGACAAGTCAAAATCATAGAAGTACATGAACTGAGATTATCTTACTCTTTCTAAAGCTAGCGACAATCCTCTGCAAAGCCAGATTTGAGGAATTTCACATGCTTTTCTGACATTAGTCACCGGCCTCCCTCAGGGACATTCAGCAGCAGCGTTACAGAATTACCATATAATGCACTCTTTCTGTTGCAAGGAATCCTACAGCAGCTTCTGTAGTGACGATAACTGCAGGCCAAATGTAGGACAAACATTAACGTGTGTTGGACAGAGCTGCATAAACGGGATGTATTATTCATTCTCACATGGCCAGGCTTTTAAATGTTTCCTGAAAGCGTGCACAGGAGTGATACAACCTGACATCTGCAAGTGCACTTGGTAAATGTCCTGCAGTCACTTCATTTTACTCTGTGCACAAGTCAGTTAGATCACTACTGTTACTACTGTTTTAAGCTCTGGGTTTGATAAGAAGAATTGTATATGTGTAGAATTTAAGACAAACAGTCACCCAGTACATAGGTTAATGTTGGATTATGAATGAAGACATAATACTGTAAACTCACTCTGCATTTACAGTCACATCAGTGCTGTGAAATGAAGACCTTCTAACACTATAGCTTGTTTTCAAAAAAAGAAAAAAAATTTATAAGCAGTCTATAGACTGGTTTCTGACACCTTATAATGCTTATATTTTTTGTATATACCAACTAGAGCAGTATCTCACTAAGTTAATTGAGAGATAATTAAACATCAACAAATCTGAGAGTTGAATAATAATTACATTTTTTTAGCAAAATAGGCAGAAATTGAATGGGTTTCTGCACCTCAAATGCATATATTTTCAAGTTTGTTTTTTTTTATCTTCAGAGATAATAACTGAATATATTTGGGTTTTGAATCATTGTTTGGACAAAACAAACAACTGTCAGACCAAATTATTAATTGATGACTTGAAAAAGTAGTTGGCATACTATTTGGTAAAGGTATGTTTCAGTTGATCCTTTAATAATCAACTGTCACCCTAATGAATGACTTACAATATCATATAGCACAGTTGCAATCATATAAACCAAAACTCACTAAAATTCCATTATCTTATTTATAAACGTACTATATATCTATATACACTCTCCATGGCAACTGAGCAAACACCGTCTTCAGGGCCGGTGAAGGCCATTTGATGCAGTAAAAAGCATCATGAGAAATCTTTGTGTTAAGAATTTACTTACCATTTACTATTTCCAAGGTCCAGAATGAGCCTACCAACTGTCTCCATTACTTCTGAACACATTTATAAACTGTTTTAATCTGTAAATTATTTGTACACATGTATAAACACTTATAATCTAATCTACTTACATCTACATTATAGTGTGTTATAAATAATTCATTTAGTATTTACATGTTTCTTATTAAAGCTAAATAGAGGGGGGAGTTTACAGTGTTACGAGCGTCAGCACCGAGACAAGTGATAAGATTAACTGTTAATAAATTAAGATGAAGATACAAGCTTTTCACTTTGCACATGTTACACTGTGAGATTACATGAACACAAAACTGTGCATGAACAGAACATGGTCTCATGAACTCACTCTGCCATCAGCCAGATGCTGTGAATGCTGCCATCTACTTCTTTATCCACCAGAGCTTCAACGTCTTTGATGGCCTGATTCAGAGTGCCAGGCTGAGGAGACAGAAATGCACGGGTGTCACTTTCTAATTTTCCATTGTGACAATCACAATGTGTACACAGAAAGCTTAAGGGGTAATCTTTGAGGCAGATGTGCAGCTGGGACTGGTACTCCAACAAAATGTCAGCGCTTCAGAATAACAATAAACAAAAACACGAAGCCTCGGCATATGAAAATGGCTGTAAATGAAGAAAGCTGAGCGTGCAGCTTCCATGTATAAATCTGAGACACTCAGGTATTTGAAGACACAAGAGAAGGCTTCAATATATAATACACTGCACATTCAAATCTCTATTTTCCAGTGCTATCCATACACACACTGTCACTTTTTACAACATGCTATTCTATCCTTACTCTTTATGTTTTATTATTTCAATGCCAAGTTGGAGAACTTAAAAAGATTAGGAGTTCATACTAAGGACCACTGACAGTCTTACTGTAAGCTGAGCCTGCTGCCGAGCTGGCCTGGAAACATGGGATGTGTCACTGACTTCCTATTGCAATCCAATACAACAGGCCTGCAATAAACACTACCTTTGTGACACTGATAATATACAGTTTATTGATGACAGTGTCATAGAGCTGTTGATTCATTGCCATGGAAATTTTTGAGGCTGTGTTTTATGGTATTATTTTACTTAACTGTGCAACATGGTGAGGTACATGCAATTACAAGAGGTGACATAATAACAAGAAAACCTAGAAAACAATTATATCTTAGAGAGTGCAGCATAACTAATACTCGATTTTTGATTCCAATACCAATATAGTGCAAAGTTTAAATGACCCCAGACATATCTTTGACCTTTCAGTACTGTCATTTCCCGTGACGTATTGGCCATCATATACACAGATGCTGATATCTGCAATAAACTGATATTAGCTGATATATCAGCCTAGTCAATTCACTAGTCTAGTCCTAACAGAGTTTTAATCAACGCCTCTCTCTCATAACAACCTCTTTTTACATTAGTTTCCAAGAACATGTATTGATTGCAGTAACAGTATCAAAATGAATTACTTTTTAACAGCTTTACATGCTATTGGCTTTAACCTCCACTATACTGTGGTGACAATATGTAAGTGGATTTATTCACTCCACTATGCATACATTTATCCTAAAATGTGGTCAGATCTTCATTTGAGTTGCAATTATGAACTAATAACACACAAATCATAGTATTGTTCTTCTTCACAGTGAAAACATCGTTCAAACATTCATAGTGTGGGTTGGAAAAACTATGTGAGCCCCTCAGCTTATAACATTAACAAAAGTTAAACTAGTGTCAGGAGTTAGTAAACCTGGAATCCAGACTGGAGGTGTAGGTTAGAGCTATTTTAATTTCAAGAAAAAAACTCGATAATATTTTGAAGTTGCTATTCACCACTGGGAAAAGTACTGATAGTACTGTGTATGGTATAAAAACACATACCAACATGAAAACATCATCCCAAAGGTGAACCGTGGGGGAGGCAGCATCGTGATTTGGGCCTGGACAGCTCACCATCATCAAGGAGTAAATGATAATAATTTTATCAAGGCATCTTACAGGATAATGTCGGGTGGCTGTCCCACCAGAAGCTGGTGATACACCAGGACAACAACCCTAAACATCAAAGTAAGTCTGACACAGACTGACTTCAAAACAAAGAAAATCCACCTTTTGGAGTGGTCCAGTCAGAGCCCAGACCTTATGGAGATGAAAGCTGTTCACACTATTCATCCTAGGAAAATGTCTGAGCTGGAGCAGTTCTATGGTCCAAAATTCCTCCTAATTGTTGTGCAGGTCTGATCTACAGCTACTAGCAGAGCTTGTTTTAAATTACTGCTGCCAAAGCAGGTTCAACCAGTCATTAAATTCAAGGGTTCACTTACTTTACCCACCAGCACTCTGAATGTTTAATGGTTGTGTTAAAGACAAGAAAGATTAGAATAGTTATTGTTTTAATGTGTGTTATTAGCTTAAGCACACTGTGTTGTCTGCACATAGATGAAGTTCACGTCACATTTAATGACCAATCAATTCGCATACTTTTTCTTGCCACTGTAAACTCCTCAAATGTCTTGAATGAAACGTTATCAGCCCCGTTCTGTCACTGTGTCTGTGTTTTAACCGTGACCCACTATGGTAAATGCTGAGCTAACAACTGCAGCTGTCAACTTAACGTAAAATGTATTTATAATTTATAATTTAGCAAAGTACAATTGACTAAAAATTGTAGCTAAGGGCAAACACTTGGGTAAATACACTTGGTTAATGCTAGCTACATTCCACTACTGATACAGGCCACAGGTGTTTCTCATGTGTCTAACTCCTGTATTGACCCAACATTCAAAAATATAATTATTTTACTCATTTTAAATTGACTAGACTTGCATGTAGGGTTTCTGAAGCATCTCAGCTATTTCGTTTCAACAACAAATCATAGCAAAGTTGAAATATTGGTCTTTACCCTCAACACGAAGAACTTTCTGAGTTTGAACTGATCCGGAGATGATTGCGTGGAGACGGCACCATGCTGGGAGCGGGTCCCTCTGCCCGCCGCTGCCCGCTCCTCAGTGCTCTCTGCTGAGGCCACAGCAGCTGTCGGTGCCCGCTCCTCGGTTGTCTCTGGTGGGGCCGCTCCGCCTACCGCCTCCCCCTTCTCGGTGTTTTCTGTTGGTGCCGCTGCGGCCGCCGGTGCCAGCTCCTGGGGAGGCTCAGTGCCGGCAGCAGGCTGGCTGTCCTCTAGGCCGCTGGAAGAGGAGCCGAGCTGATGCTGCTGTTCCTCTCTGGGCGCTGCTTCCCCCTCAGCCTCTGCCATGATAGGGCTTCAAAACACCTCCTAAAAAGACTAACAACACTGATGTGTAGCTACATACATTAAACAAATGACTGTAAACCAGCTCCTATCAGGACACAGTGTGTGACAGGGAGGCTTTTACAGCGTGTCAGTCCTTTCTGTCACAGGTTCATTTAACTTCACCAGAATCGAAACTAAAGGCGCTCCACGCATATTGTACGCACGCACATAAAGTGATATATAGTAAATCACTTTGGGTCTACTTAGTCATTTAGATTCACTTACCACAGGCCTGTTGTCGAGGTCGCAGTAGGTGTTGAAAGTTATGTTTTAATGGCAGCAGCAACAGGTGCATAACTTCCTTGTTCCCTGTTCCTGTCTAACGTTTGCTTTAGAGGGCGTCAGCCCCAGGAGCGGCTCAAAGCGTGCGGCATCTCAGCTGAACACAAAGAACTTTTATTTGCTTTGATCTGATTGACAGCGGAATAAGCCACAAACCCTGCACACTTACTGTATGTGTTCTAATTTTCGTACAGGAGAGCTGTTGGTCAGAGAGTGCCTTCAAACTGTGAACACAGAAGTCATTTTACTCTCTCTTTCACCTGGTGGCTGAAAGACATTTTGTGGCTCTTAACGATGCCGATACCTGAAAGTTCATGGTCAGAATAACTGTGGAGGGGGTGAGCCAAAAAGTTTTCCTCTCTGCCTCCACTCTTTTATCTTTCTGTTGTTGTGCTTATTTTGAAGAACAAGTGTACAGTGTTACATGACATTTCATGACATGGTGTGAGTGTGAGGGAGTCTCCTTCACACTCACACCATGTCAATGCTTTGTGACATTAGTTGGTTAAACATTTGCAAACCCCTTTTGTGTGTTTAGTATTACTGTACCTCTTATCACATGACCCAATTTTGACACAAAATATACAATAAAAAAGTATGTAGTCAAGGGAGTCTGTGTCGTTTTGGTCACACATGCGTGTCTGTTTTTACCTTCTTCATTATCAATAGGTCAATGGACTCTGAATAAGATGTGAATGGTGAATGAGTATTTCAAATGATGAAAAGAGTTGAATTGGTATTTCCTTTCATCTCTATGACTAAAACAATGTTTTATTTCAGTTTGAAGTTACAGTATTATGTGGTTTTTTCCATTTAAGTATGCTTTTTTATGTTATTGGGCAACATATGGCAAGCTTTACAGAGAGCAACTAATTCAAACAAAAAAGATTTTGTATTGATTTCTGGAGGAGAAACCTGAGAAGATTTTTTGGCTTTACTTGTCAACAAACCAAACATCAGGCAGGCAGAGTCAGTGACTAGCTGGTGACGAAGGCCAATTGAAAGTTGATCTTGTTGAGATTTAAAACAGATCTGAAAGGAAAATGAATATTGGACTGAGACTTGTCAGGTGACTCAGTACCAAATGATTTCTAATGTTGTATGGCTGCTGAATTAGCCAAAGCAGCTTTATAGGCAATAGTTTGTGTCTTTAGCTTGTTTTGGAGTTCTTCAAAAGCATGTATGCATAAATACATGAGGAGTTGTACATCACTCACATAGGTGTTGTGTTATTTCTGTATGATTAAGGATTATGGTGCTATCTATAATGTTAGGGGGTAAAACATGAATGAATTTAGGCTCATTAACAACCACAGACAAATGAAATGTTTACCAGTTAAGTTCTACATTATACGTTTGACCTTTGCCCTACTGTGATGTTTAGTCTGAACAAGGCTGGATTTAAGACAGACAGTGGGTACTGCTTATTCCAATCACAGTTCACAGACTCACAGGTTTTTTAAGATGTACTGAATATGGGGACGACTTAACTCCTGCCTAGATTAACTTAACAGTTTTGTGCAACATACTATTTATACTGTTTATGAGAGGTTTAGCTTGCTTTGAATTTCCTCTCTCAAGCTTCTGTTCCTGTCTTGACATCTTTTCCTAAAATACCAGTGAATGGCATTCATGATTCAATTGGACAATAACACAATCAAGCAATTGTGGGATGAGCCAGATCAATGAAAGCGAATAAGACTTTTTCCTCCCACAAATCCTTGAATAGCATCACCATTTAAACATCAGTCTGCATGTGCACTAATGTTTTTTGACATAGCATACTGTAAAGCCACTCATTCCCAATCACAACTCTGTCAGGGAGCTCTTCCAACGCCTTGTCGGAAGTTTAAAACCAATCCAGTTGTAATCTGTAGCCGTCAAAGAAATGGAGACAGATTTCTAAAGGCGTTCTTTCTGCACGGTTGCTTAGCTACTCCCACGGACTGCAGGCTGAGATTTTCATGCTCTTTAGTGTTGTGTGAATGGCCAGTAGCTTTCAGTCCAGATCTCATTTGGGGCTTTTTTTGGTCTGCAATCAAGTAATTACTTCTAATCAATCCAGAGCTTATTTGCTTCAGTGATGGGTTAATAATGAATTTTCTGAATTTTGCTTCTGCTCAAATAGAAGCATCAGTGCATGTAGCTGCAATTTCTTCAAAATCCCCATGAAATCCATAAATTGCCTTGTTGTTCTTTCTTTATTTGATCCTGTGATAACTGCAAACCAAAGATCAGAGCATAATTGAATCACAGACCTGGTGGTCGTTTTAAGGAAATATCTCAGCATGATAGCACCATACTGCAGCACTGGATTTCTGCTACCACACACTTCAAGTAAACCAATGAACTTAAAAACCCTTTGCCCTGTGATGCATCACATCACTCGGAGCAGCGAGGATCAGAATAATCCATATTGTTGTATCTAGGCCAAGTAATCAACACTGCATAACTGGAAATGTTGACTGTTGCCAAGCTGTAAGCGTTTCAATCGGTACTACTGTGAGTCTCTTTAAGTTTATGCTTCAGTCTCCCCACACAGTTTTTTTGGAGCTCTCCAAAGACATACATGTTTATCACAGATGGAATTAATCATGAATTAATAATAGGTTAAATAATACATGTCATATTTCCGGTGGATGTTTTGGATAAAAAAGTGCAGCATGTAGTGCATTATAATGGCATGGTGAGTAGCAGCATGTGTTCTCCTTTGTAGATAAGCACAGTTAATGTTCACCAGTCACTTAATATTGTATTGCATATGTATGCATCTGATTCCTGTGTGTGTTAAAACATACTTTGGTGAATAAAGGATTCTTCTTCATCCTTCAAGTGTATCTTAGACAGTGCAGATTTTCTGTGGAAGTGTATGATGTTATGTGTGTACTGTTTATACAGTACTGCACATACAAAATGTCATTAAAAATCAAGACAATCTCTTTTCATATGAGCCCAGAAATACCCCAACTACCACTTTATTATAATTTAAAGCTCCTACAATCAATATTCACTCACTAATGAACACACCCCTAGAGAATTACCATCAGACTGTTCCCAAGCAGAGGATTTTAGCGTCTTTCAGCTTATTGTTTGGGTTCTCTGGTCTTCAACTTTGCTGTTTTGATTTTTTCTAGCGGCTCTCATGGTGTCATTTCAGGCTGGAGCAGACAGCTGTTTTCAGCTGAAAAAGACCTAGGAATACCTGACCAGCACCAAACAGGAGATACACACAGTTAGAAACTAGCCGGTGAACATGGCAGAGCATTTAGCAGCAGATAATCCCTCAGGGGTTTGTGGAGACCACCACAATAAAGACTTCTACAAGATGAACAAGAAGTTATCACAAATGAATGCTGATGTTGCTCTGTATCTGCAGGATGTATAAATGGGCAATTCTATACTCCTGAACCATTTGAAGCATCAAGAACAACTTTACTGTGACACCAAGGTATTTCACTTTGCAGCCATACTGGATGACGGTGATGCAGGCCAAAGCTAGTTGAGTGTGTTCACAGCATGTTTCCAAAAGACAAATTGTCCAAAATTTACCAAAACCAGACAGAGCCAGTCTGTGCCTGGCTGTTTTCCACTGCTTCCAGTCTTTATTCAGTCATTAAGCTATGCTAACCTAACCAGTCGCAGGCTCCAGCTTGATACTGAATATACAGTCTTGGCAAGAAACAAATGGGGAACCATCGCTTTTCTTATACACACAGTATATTGTTTCTATATGTATGAGTAATTCCTATACTAGTCTATTTGATCACATTACTATGTATCATGGTAGCCACACTTCAAAATCGCCAGTGTTAAATTTTCAGTGTTAACTGACATTAATGGTGGTCTGTGTTATTTTAACACTTGATTTATCAAAACTAACACCCCTAGAGTAAATTCCTGAAAGTGTGGACAGTGTGGATTTTGGTCGTTGTAGGTATGTCCATGCGGATGGCACGGTAGTGCAGTGGTTAGCACTGTTGCCTTACAGCAAGAAAGCTCCAGTTTGAGCCCTGGTTCGCCCAGGGCCTTTATGTCTGGAGTTTGCATGTTCTCCCTGTGCCTACATGGGTTCTCTCCAGCTTCCTCCCACAGTCCAAAGACATGCAGCTTAGGTTAATTGGTGACTCTAATTTGCCTGTACACAGTAAAACTGCCAGTGTTCATTTTTCAACTCGTATAGTGCTGAAATAACTCTGGGTGAGTGTAAAAAAAATGAACACTTTTAAAAGTGTTAATTTAACACTGAAAAGAGTTGACACATATAGACACTTTTCTAGTGATAAATTTAACACCCTCAGTATTAATTTAACACTGGCAATTTTGCTGTGCAGCAGGAGCGAGGGGTTGTTAGGGTGGTCAGTGTCTGGGAGCAGTAACGTCTTTTTCCTGTTTGCTGGGATGCTTTTTGTATGTGAAATTCTGTTTTGGAAAATGCAAAATAAGTTTTACTTTTATTATCAGCAAATTGAAATTAGAAAATTTCTTCATGATGGGCATGTTGTGCACTTCTGGAAACCAATGTGAATCTGGGCCAGAGAGTCCTCTGTGAGTTGACATCAGTTGACTTTACAGCTCAAACACACACACAAACATGTCCAGGGGCATCCACCCTTCATCTTCAATGTTCTTGGTGGATGGAAGTAATTCAATTATGTCCCAGCACGTTTGTGTTTGTTTATCCATATCACAGCAAAGCCTGATTTAACTCTCCTGGGATATCACACAGGATCAGCAGATGTTGCATAGACCTCTGTGACCCTGTGAGTCCCACAGTCATGATCTGTGTGTGTGCAGTGGCTTGCTGAGGCGTAGCAACACTGGCAGCTTCTTTTCCCCCTGCTTAGCCCGTGAGTAATGCTCAGACCAGAGCGCGGGGGCTGGGCCATGAGGGTTCATTAACTCAGCTGAAGCCCGATGAGCTGGAAAACTCCTAACCTTCAATGTTTTACCCCAGCAAAGCTCCACAGAGGAGTGTAATTTCACCCAGCATGGCAAATGGCCTGTGTCTATGCCGAGTCTGTTCCTTCATTTCTGACCATTGATTAAGAGATAATAGCAAAACAAGCTGAAAACAAAGGTGCATTTCTGTCAGTTCATCCATATGACCTCCATGATTTGAATATTATGGAAAACCCCACCAGATTATGTGGCAGGAAGAGAACATAGTACATATAATAGTATGGAGGGAAAACATTTCCTCTCATACTTCCTAAAAAAGGAGTAAAAAGAAATGTTTGTTTGGACCAGTCACAGTCATAGTTTCTATCTGGAGTTAACTTTTGCATTTCAATTTGAGTAACCTTAATTCTTTCAGACAGTAAAGTGCATCTGAGGACAACTGTATTTTGTCTTGAGTTGACAATGATGTGGCGTGGGAGAGCTGCACACACTGACCGCGAGCTGACCATTGTGTTTACCACCCAGAGGCTCCACTTCCAGATGACTGCAGACAACTGTTTCACTTGACCTTGGCTGTTATGACCATCAGTCCCAGACCTGACCTGTCAGGTACGGTTCACCAGGACATTTTAGGTCAATGATGGAGAGATGGAGAGTTTCGGGAGAGCCCACACATAGTGCACACATAAATCAGTGTGACATGGGGCTGTCATTTCTCAAAGATGAAAGGTTCAAGGTCCTGAACTTCTAAATCCAGATCTGGGACAAAGTTTCACATTGAATGGCTTTTGGTTCATGAGCTCAATTTGGGGTTAAAAGGTGGCATGTAACTCTACAGCTTAGTGCAACTACATGCTTTAAAAACAGCAAATGGGAAAATAAAACAGTATTTCAAAAGTTTGTTTTGTTTAAAGCAATAGTGGTTATGTTAGCCTAGCATAAGCAGGGGGGAAACTGCTAGCCATGTTTAATCTTCAGTGCAAAAAAACACATGGCAGCACCTCTAAGTGAAGCTGCAGCAACCTAACACAAAGACTCAAAGAAGTTCCTGGTGGTCAGAAAAAAGTAAATCTGTGAGAAACCCCAAGAAAAGGCAGTTAGCTGAGCTTAGCATAAAGATTAGAAGCACCAGTCTCTCTGAAGTTGGAAAACACATAGCAGCACCTCTATATAAAGCTCTCTTAAAGTATTGTATCTCAACTGTTTAATCCACACACAAACAGAAATGTAAAAACGAGTTGTGGTTTTACAGGTAGTTACTTGATGCAGCAATCTGCATGTGACCAGTGGCTGGGCACACATAATGTAATCACATAATGTGATTTTGAACCTAATAATAATGAGCAGCTGAGTTGGAAACACTGCCACTCTGAGTCAGAATAGGGGGTTTCTGACAATGATGAACATGAAAAGTGTCAACCAACCATTGACAAACAGACAAAATGGCTGTACAGCCATCATTGCTGGAAATAGAATCTAAAATAAATCCAGTATTTTATATATAATTACACTATTGATTCAGCTAATTAAAAAGGAGTTACACCTTGTTTGTATCTGGTTTTACTTGCTTACAAACCACTGCAAATACATAGGCAAAAGTAGCTAATTTAAGCTAACTGGTGTGACAACAAGGCAGGCAGTGGGGATAACCATCTTGGTATAATGTGTGAACACTCTCAAGTCATAGTAGCAGGTGGTTTTTCTGTTCTTGTCATTTTGCTGACATTGTGTGAAAGCAGTATTAGTCTTTTTGCCGAGCTAAGCTAACTGCTCATGGCTATAGCTTCGTATTGAACACACAGACATGGCAGTGGTATTGATCCGCACATCCAACAAGAGAGCAGACAAGTGTATTCTTCAAAATTTCAATCGGTTTCTTTAACATGTAGCATATGTTTGAGAATCTTAAGACTGAGGACCTTATAAAACAGTAAACTAACCAGAGTGGGAAACAAACCAGAGGCGTCCCTAAAGCCACAGGGTAACATTGAGTATCAACCGGATTGATTAGAAATGGTCAGGAATATTCACCTCTAAATCACAAAATCAACTGTCATGCAAAAGCCCCTAACGTGGCCTAGATTAAGAACTAAACTTATGGTGCTGTCTTAAACACAGTCCATGTAAATAAATAAATAAAATAAAATATATAGTTGATCTTTTAGGACCTTCATTATTTCTGTATTTTGCTTACAGAAGACGTATCCCTACATTAATTTGTGTTTAGTCAAATTACCACACAGCAGAGGTGGGGAAATGTAGTATTCCAGCATAGAAACACACAAGAAGTGGCCAGTTAGGTAGCAGGTTAATCAGGATAATCCAGTCATGGATGACAGTGGTGTAGAGCAGTATAAACTACAAACAATGCATGGTTACTACACTGTACAAAGACAGTAAAATCTCAGTGCAAAGGAGCATATTGTATTGTTCAAGGGGAGGATAAATCAGTGTGATAATGAGATGCATAAGAGTATTTGACATTTATTTTAATTGTTTACACAGTTCCTGAGGCTGAAACCTAACTACAGTTAAGTATGCAAAGTTGGAAAGTAACATTAGTCTTTGCAGACACTGGTGATACAAGATTGTGTAAATACCAGTTGGGTAATACTAGATAGTACTTTATCAAATTATAACAGCAGAGGGTGGGATACAAGCAGTTCAAACAAGACTTTCACCCCAAGTTTCTTCCCCATGCCCCACATTTAAGCATGCAAAGTGTTTTCCCCCACGGTGCTAAACTTCAAGTGATCCTCATGAGTTCAGTTATGGTGCAAATATCACACAGGGCTAAGAGCTGTATGAGTGTGCTTAAGTCAACCTTGCAATGAGTTTTGACCAGAGGGGGAGATAATCCAGCCACTAAGTGGCAGTGTTGTTCCAGTGATGATACAGAACCAGCAGACGACATGGAGAGCATATTCATGTTCGACGTGTGTGATTACATGTTTAACATGTATCAACTCACCAGCCAACCTATGCTAATTGCCCAACAACCTTACAGTGAATAAAATCTGAATAATATACATCATATCATTCCATTTTACTGTACCTGTTAATAAATGCTTTTATGAGAACATGCCTTTGCTCTCTTTTTTCCTTCTCTTGCCATCCTGATTCTGTCTCATCTTTCTCACATCACCTCTGACTGTAAAACAGACAAGCCCTCCTGGCATGTGTCATTATCAATCCAAACTGTTTCCCTGTGACATACTGTGTCACCCTGGACACACTGACTGCTCCCTCTTGGCCCATCCACACAGCAGGAAGCTCTGATCATAAATTGTGATGTTTCTGACTCATCTGAGTAGCACTTTAGCCCTGAGCTCAGAGTGTGACTGGCACTGAAAAGTAGCCAGAAAAATGATTGCTTTGATATGTGGTACTAACAGGAGGATGAAAGCCAGATTGGCACTGATGAATTAAGGATGGCAAGTAACACATTTATTCTTAACTGCTGCCTTTGAGCAAGGCAGTATATTTTCAGCTTTGTCAGTGCCCATGCTTGTTTGATATTACATAACCTTAATAAACTCTGTGAGAAACGAGTTCTCACGCTTTCATTTTTACAAAGCATCAGCATTTTCTCTTTCCTAATTCCTCTTTCAACAGAAGTATTAAACTTCTACACATGAATTCTGAGGTTTACTAGTTGTTACATCATAGGAGACTCACTCAAGGTGAGTATTATTAGTGGGTTTCTTGGAAACATACAAACTCCGTCACTATGACTGGAAGGATGAAGGTATTAAGCTGCAGAGGGTTTGCTTATGAACACACTGCAGCTCTGGTGCTACAACAACAGTGATTTCCATTTCGGTAACTAATGGTTTTACATGTTCCCCCCTGGTGCTGAGGCATCACCAGCGTGCATGCAAAGTCCTCTGGGAAACGTGAACATACACAGTCACTCCTGGAAAAGCCTGCTATGCAAAGTGCGAACACTTTCTTTAAGCATCAGCAACATTTCACCTTAATTTGATGTCAGAGTAAAACTTCAGTTGAAGGCCAAAATGTGACATAATTTACGATGTTTACGATGTTCTTTGTCCCAGGTTTGCCTTGGGTGAAACAGCCATTCAGGAATTCCTACAAACAATGCTCCACCTCTACTTAATAGAAGTTCACAGATTTGTCATGCAATGCCTGTAGGAATACAGTGCATTTTCTGCTCTGCCGCAAAATTGCTTTCTGCCTCACTGACATTCTCTTGCCTGTTTGTTGGGGCAGTGCACAGCCTCATGTGATTTATTGGGCTTGATTGCAAGACGAGCAGTAATTCACTGCTCCACCGCCATCATTAACAGCGTGTAATCCCGAAACAGGCCCTAATTTTTATTGTTCATTTCCTTCGTTTCTTGCTTAACATGGATTTTCTGCACAGCTCAGACTCTAGTTTCAACATATGCCACTTTACGCTCTGTTTAGTTGACAAACTTTTGTGTGCAGTTGTGGAACATTAAACCGGTAAGGTGCATGTGAGGATATTGTCTCTGGTACGCCTCCATCACATCATCGCCCACAGTGTCACTTCTAACACAGGAGAATGCAGCACACACTCCCTTTTCAAGTGATGTCTTTGGAAATGAAAGGCAATACGAGAGAGAAACCCAGAAAATGAGGAGAAAATTACAACAAGGTAGCCACGCAAGACACTGGGACTTGGAGATGATGAAACAGAAGCCCACTTTAGAACAGAGAGCCCTACAAATCTTACAAGTCCCCAGTTTATCAAAGCCAATCCAGGAGGCAAACCCCCCCTCACCTCCTTCCCAGTCATTTCATGCCCTCATGCAGCTTCTCATCTCCGCAGGGAGGTGAAGTTTGAAACCAGATAAATAGTTCACCCCATTTACCAGCAAGTTGAACACCTTGATTTCCCCTGGAATATTTGTTCAATGTAGCTGGGTGATGTTTCATCCAGAATTTGTGCCTTTGCTTGTTTATAAAAAGGGGTGTGCAATGGCTACTAAAAATAGCTCCATTGACCCACTTTTTCAATAGGACCCACTGGCATTGTTGAAAAGGATAGATCACATCACAGAAGACCTTTAATAGAAACATCCAGTCATCATCTTTTCAGTATAATCTTGAGGTTATGATGACATCACCCACAACATGCTCTTGTTTTATTTAAATGCTCAGCGAGGCCCATCTCTGGCTTTGCTCCGTTTGCTACAGAGGCCATGCGTTGCTGTGGTTTCTCCACTGTCAGTGATCTGTCCTGCCTTGGAAAGTTCTCATTACTAAAAGCGGCCACCATCAGTTTGCTGTAACAAGACATCTTTATTGTCTGTCTTTTTATCTTTTATTAGCGTGATTGTGAGGCCCAGTGTCTGGACAGGTGAAGTTAGGGACCTACAGCACTGATTCCCACCCAGGAATACTTCTGTGGTTTCCACGGTATTTGGAAAGACTGTGGAGTAGCCCAATGAGTAATAAAAAAAGAGAAATATATATCCACGTACTCATCTTTGGAGGAGTAGTAAATTTATAGTCAGAGTAACAGAGCTACCAGCTACAGTAGGCTAACCACACCATAAACACCTCTCACCAACTTAGGTCAATCATAACAGCTTAACACCATGTGTTGTCACTGAGAGTGTATAAAAACTAGCAAGGAAGTTGGCAGAGAAAAGCTAAAAGTAAATGGATAGTTACATCAGAGAGGATAAGCATTTGAAACCAAAAAGCCAAAGGTAATGGACAACTTTAAATAACAATCAATAACAATTACCCACAATTAATAAACAGACGATAAGACTGGTTGAAATAGTTAGCTTAAGTAATGGATAAATGGTTGTTAAGGGTAAACAGTTGAAAGAGACAGCTAACAGCAATTAATAAACAGACTAAAAGTTCTGAATAAACAATTGAATTAATTAAAGTAATAAATAAAAAGTTAAAAATCACTTTAAATGATGGATAATTGGTTGAAAGATCCTGTTTCTGTCACTAATGGTAGCTTTAGAAATGTAAACCTGATCAAAGTGACCAGATGTATATGACATTATCCACTCTGCAGTAATACTGAATGTCTACATTAAACTGCGGATGACACTTAAGCTCATCTGATAGGGATGGTGGGATACGTCAGACACAAAAAGGTTGAGAACCACTGACCTACAGGGACCCGTAGGGACATGTGTGAGCTGTTTGATTGACTAGCTTTGTGGCTGGGGAGAGGTCCAAAGCAGCAGAGGGCATTGAATGGCTTGTATCCAAAATGGTCTGCTGACTTTTCTCTTTTCTGGTTGATTTACTAAGAAGTCTTTGAACTCTTCCCGAGTGGAGTGATAAATCAAAAGCAACAAAAGGGGAGCTTACAAAAATCTTCCAGAGAGAATCAAGGCATGAGGATGACAAAACAAAGGCTAACAAATCCTTCATTTGCACTTTCTTATAATCACAGAAGATTTACCTTCTCTCCCTACAGTACATATATGATGTTTTTTAAATTCTGCTAAATCCACATTACTATGTACTCATGAATGGTTCTGCAATTATAAAGACGTTCTGAACTGAACATTTCTCCAAAGTGAGCTGCAAGTCATCTAATGGAAGCGATGATAAGTGTAAAATCCTGGACAACTCCCCTGACACCTTCTTGTAGATCTGAATCCAGACAGTGCGCTCTGAAGTGCTGCACTTTCATGGGAGAAAAAAAGAGGCCTGCTCCTATGGCAACAGAAAATCAGTTAAATGAAGACAAACAGGAGGCCTCTGAACCTCCACCTACGCACGCACTAAAAAACACAACCTCCTTTCACAAATCCATCAATGGAGTAACTTTGTAGACTTGCTGAATGCTAATGGCTCATAGCATGCACCGCTTAAATAGGTCACGACTGGGAATAATTGTATTAACTGCTGTAAACAGAAATAAACAGAGGAAAGTGAAGAACAGTAATGGCTTGTCGGGATCTATTCAGAGGCTTTCTCAGAAAATGGCGGAGAAGTCTTGAGGGAGGCACTCAGCGTCACAATTTGGCTTTTTGTAAAAACTGCCATCTGCTTAAGAAAGCCAATTACAGACAGAGATGGGAAAGCAAGGGAAAAAAAAGAAAGAAAGAAAGAAAGAAAAAAGGAAAGAGAAAAAGAAGAAGACTGTCTTTAAGACTAGAAATTTAAAACTGATAACATTCTTCAGAAAATGAGCTTCAGTGATGTTCGCTCATATCTGAATAACACAGATAATTTGACTTTGGAGCTCTTATTGTACTTTACCTTACATCTCTGACCTATTGAATAGAATGCATTAAACTGTGATTAAGTGGTCTGTAATTCAGAGTGAGATTTTGGGAGAAAATGAACAGAAAAATGTAGTTATTTAGTGGTGATCAGTCCAGTCCACTGTCTCTGTTTCTTTCTTTCTTTCTTTTTTTTTTTTTTTTGATCTTTCCTACAAAGTTTGAATGTCATGACTGGTTCTGAGATACAATGCCAAGAACAAGCTGTTCCCTGAGCGGCCCACAAATATGTGCAGCGGAGAGTTTTGCAGAGAGAACGGCAGGAAGTTGATCAGTTCTTCAATAGGCCAAAAGTGAATTCAGCTGGTCAGATGCAGACACTGTTTGCACGCATGCTCTTAGGCGATGCTATCACATCCACTGTTGCTCTGTACGCATCCTGATGAATTTGTAGGTAGTGTTTGTCAGATTTGAATTATTTCCTGGTTTTGTCTCTAACAAATCTCTCTCTTTGCCCTCCTGCCCTGGGAGTTATATTTACTCGACAGCACATTCGTAATGTTTGCTGGTCAAGCTGCTCTACTCGCTCTGGCTGGCGAGAGCAAGGTATTCTTTAAATGTTTGAACAGATGGCTCCCAAGAAGTCTGGAGGTAAAAATAAAAACATGCGCGTGAGGCTTGAGAGCTCAGAATGCCATCTATTCTTCATCCCTTATCTCCTTTGGGATCCTGGCCTAAGGGCTGATGGTTTTGGAAGCGCATGCACACTTGGCCAAAAACAACAGCCAAATGGTAATATATAATTTTGAGGTCGCCTACAGTATGAAAGCATTCCACTGTGAGCTGTGTTGTAGATGCAAATCATGACATAAAAGACCTAAACTGTATTCTGAATGTCAACAAAAACACCATTAAAATTCCCATAATATAAACTGAATATATTGTTCATTCTCTGCTGAAAGCGATACTGCAGTACCATTCGATGACATAGTGTATGCCATCAGCTATGTTTTTACTCATTTAATGGTGCCATCCAGTGAGAGGCAATGGAATTATGTTTTCCATCTTCATTTCTTCGCTCCTTTAGGCGCTAACAACAAAAACAGACAGACATGCAGACACTGCCATCCCTACAGTCATGCCTCCAGCAAGCCTACAAATTCAATACTGGTCATATATGAAGATCAAAAAGTCATACAGTGCAGTGCAATCTTTGTAGAACCAGATCAGACTTAAACATGTCTGTGGTGGTCAAACAGCACAACAGTTTTGTTGGGCAACAGATCCTCCTCTTGTGGTATTTTACAAACCATTGCTGAGTTGTATGCAAACACAAGTAAACCAAGATTTTCCTACCTACCCTTGTTTACCAGTGATCGGAGTGGTCAATGCCTACAGCTGTTATTATGATACTGTGTATTCCATGGCAATATTCATCTTGGTTAAAAAAGACATTTGTGAGCTACAGTACCTCACCATTAGTGGACATTTTAACTGATTGGTCGAGCATGTTTTTAGGCATAACTGCAGTGTGACTCAGTCAGTCCACCATGTTGGTCCAGACTAAATTATCTCAACAACTATTGGATGGATTGCCATGATTTTTTTTCTTGCAGTCCCTTCAGGATGAATTGTTAGCACTTCAGTGATCCCTCCACTCTTCATCTAGCGCCATAAAATATCAAAATAATTTGTCCAATGTGGTTGTGGTTGGTTTATGACTAAATACCTGCTACACTAATGACATAAACCTAATTTTCCCTCTTAAAGACTTTTTATTGAATGAAATGGTGTGCAATAGTGAACAAAATTCAGAGGAGAATAAACAGAACAGTGAGGACAAAGTAAAGAGCTACAGGAGCTATTGTTGGGCCAGCTAGCGAGTTAATGGTTGGTTTGCCAGCTACAACAGTTCACTAATGTTTCCCAGATTCTTGCCCCATCAACCACGTGTACGAGCGAATGTCACTTAGCTGGTGTACTTAATGGAACTGCTGTTTTTAGAGATGGCTCTATAAGGCTAAGACATGCACATCAAATTTTTGTGCAACTCAAAATGTGCTCCCAACAAATGGCTGAGAATATCTAATTCTGTAGGACAGCACATCCTTACATAATATTAAACAACAGTGCTGCCAAAACACTATCCCAGGTCTAAAAGTCTGTCTAGCATTTCTAGTTTCACCAAAGGCCTGTGGAAACATTATTAACCGTGTTCAAGGACCCAACATCTCTCTTCCTCATATCCTAAATCATCTGGCTGCCCAAACTCTGCCCTGGAGAAAAGCATTTGACAGAAACAAAACATAGATCTCTCCAGTTTTTCGATGTATGCCTGGGGAACATGTGAGATGAAGACAGAGTGTGAAGGGTGACATGTATAAAACATGAGCAGATTGGGAGAGTGAGGTGAGCACTGCCTTGGAGAACAGACTAAATATAAAGTGTATGTCTGATTTATGACCCCCTAACCTTTTAACCTGAAGATTTTAAGCTGCTACAGTACATTTCAAATAATTTAAAAGATATATCAGTTGACTTGCACTCCCCTCATACTGAGTTTTTCTTTGCTTCCTTCTCCTCAAAGAGGATAGTGTACGTTAGCTCATACAGATTAGTGTAGCTTTCATCCATGCAACAGAGCTACAGCACTTAATGTACAAGTTGACATCAGAGACAGTCAAGTTCTTATGTTATCTACAGATTTGATGAGAAAGTTTTTCAAGAGAGTAGATGCAAATGTGGAATAACGCAGGAATAACATGTGAAATCTGTGTTAGGATGGCTTTTCCCATTAACTATTTCTGAGAGCAGCAACTGAACATTATCCACATTGTTGGAATCCCACATCAAGTCTTTGCCACTCAAAGGATATGAGATGAGAGAGCTGACAGCGACACAGGAAAACACATTACTATTTCAGCTGGTGTTGCTGCTTCCGTGCTGATCTGCAACCATTTTGAGTCATCCCTTACTCTGCTGTTAATTGTTAATGATTTCTTCAAATGCAAGCTGGTATCGCTCACACTTTCCCTCGGAAGGTGCCACATTCCAAGATGTAAATCCAAGGTTAATCCACAAATTAGGTTTCCGCTGGCAGGTTGCTTGGATATTGTGAGAACAGGAGAGCGTGCCAGGAGGAGTGTGCTGTCTACCATGCAAACCTGAACCACAGACAATCTATCTTCAAAATGACTTTGATCATGTAGTTCTGAATCATTTACTAGTGAGATGGAGAGCATGCGAAACACACGTGGGTAGTGAGCAATGAGAAGGCTAATGCTAAAAACACGGAAAGCATGGTTATCCTCAAAAGGGCTTATTAAAATTTTAAAAGAGGTGGGGGAGTGGAGGCCTTCTAATCAGACACACAGATCTGACTAGACCTCAAACTTTAAACTAATCCAGGGAAGTAAGTGGAAAAAATGTCATTATTTTGGTGGTGTTTTACTTATAAATTTCCACCTAACGATTGTATGTGAATATTTACACTTGTTAACCCTTTATGTTCAGCTTTGCCTGGGAATTATTCAAGAACCTGCTGAATGTGGAAATAAAGTCATCAAAATATCCTTTAACAATGTTTTAAGGGATAATTCAGGTTTCCTGGCTCCAAAAACAGAACTTAACAATTTCAATTATATTTTTAGTTTATGAAATAGAATACTTAATGTGATTTCAGTCCAAAAAGTCATGAAGAGCAAGTTTGTTGATTCATAATTTATGCTAGCAAATTAAGTCTGACAGCTAATTTTAATTTATGACACAACACTTTTCACAGATATCCTATTGAGGTCAGTCAAAAGTGGCATCGTGTTGACATTGTTGTCATTGCAGTAAGTTTTTGTGCATGTGCAGGAAGCACAACAAGCTGTTTATAAAGCTGTGACGTATCACCTTATAAAGTTAACCTGGTGAACATTAGCAAACAGGTACTTATTTAGCACACACACAGCAACATAGCATTCATTTGGAGGCACGTCTGGCCACCTGACAAATAAAAGTCCTGTATTAAGTCTCCTTTTGGATCTGTTTAAGTTGCTACCCACACTTAACTTTGTGTGTCTGCTGTTTGGCCTTGAGCATGTACAGTGGGTTTATCAGAGTTTTTTTTTTTTTTTTTTTTTTTTTTTAAAGAAATAACAGCTAATGAGACTGGACAAAAACAATATAGCTGCAGGTCACAAAACCAAAAGAATGAGTTGAAAGGCACTAAAATCCTCCATAGAGAATAAGGTCACTCTCTGTGGGTTCATCATTGTAAGCAAACCCTTTCACATTATACAAAGTTATTTGATCCACTGTTAGTGTTTATATTTGAATTTGTGCAGCTTTAAAAGGATACAATGAAATTTTGGAAATATGGGATTTTCTGTCTCACTGGGATTTAGATATGAGGATGTGTTTACTTACTTTTTCTGGAAGCAGGCGAAAACTGCTGTAGCATTAATCAAAGGCCTTTCAAAACTCCATAGCTTCAATTTCAAACATTGTATCTTGCTTATTTAGCATGTTAGCACGACAAAATGGTTGTACTTGCATTAGCTTACAAACTGGAGCCACCTACAATAGCTAGGCATAGATCTGTATCTCTACAAAGTCCTATGATCTTACAATGGTTGTTGGCTTTGTACATTGTCACTTTACAATGCCCAGGAAATTCTTGGATGAAATTATAAATAGTTAGCTTGCTAGCTCGATAACAAGGTAGAACATTAAGAGAATAATGGAGCTGTTTGAAGGCTTTGAGGTAAACTGAACAAAGATGTATCTTTCTAGTAAGACAGCAACCACGTGTATTTCTTACAATATCAGTGTTTCTTTCAGAGATTCAGGACACTCTGGTAGAACATTATCTTGCCCACAGATAAAACTGTATGAATTTTGACGCTGAATTTCTCTAAACACTGTTAAGTTCAGGTGATCAAATGCATTGTGTATTCCTTCACAGAAGCCCACTCAAGTCACAGAGACTGACATTTACAGGAAAGTCAACATATTTTATAGACAAGCTGTTGAAATCAATGCAAAGATTTAAGCTACTAAATTTTAGCTACAGATGACACTTTATTAAACACTTCCTATGAGCTCTTCATGGCTCTACCAACATGTAAAAGATGTCTTATAATTCAAAGAACAGTACCTATCAGCTGGCAACGACACCTTCTTCACTTTAATTACCTTGAATAAGGACAGTCAAAGAACGACAGGTTGCTAGGAGACTGTTGCAGAGGGAGCCCAAGGAAGGCATTAATGCTGACCTTTAGCAGAGGACAAGGTAAGAAAATGAAAATTGTGAAGCACATTGTTTATGTTGTGCAACAGGCTTTTTTTTTTAAAGTAACACAGTGGAAATCAGTTGTTTATGTTTTACAAAAAGAAACCAACAACTAATAAAAAAAAGAAAACAAACAAAAAGCCACTCATCATTCACAAATGATGGAGAATCAGTGAAGCAGATTCCCAAAGCTTGGTACTAACATCAGATGCCTGAATCACTGTTTCCATGACTCATAGTGTAAACAATACTTCACACTGCGGGTCTGACATTACAAGTGTTGACATCAGTGCTTTGTCTTTCCATGGCTAATGCTGAAAAGCTTGATTCAAGTTGCCCTAAACTCTGGTATGAAAGTTAAAATGCACACCAGACACACTGACCGCTGCTGCCGACCACAGAAACAGCATCATATTTGAAATAGCAGGAGAGTTTCCATCAACATTTATTGTGTGTGGCCCTTTCACTGAACTGTGTGCAGATGAATCACTCATGTTCTGAGACCACAGAGTGAAATTCTGGTCATATACTCTACAAGTGTATTCAAATCAGGACATTCATCTGTCTCAGTGACATACACTAGAAGCGCACACCTCTGTGAGAGTGAGTGCCACAGGGTTGCCTGGTGCAACTGCTGTGTTCATGTGAGAAGAAGGGAGTGAACTTTTCTTCACACTCTCACATGGGTTTCTGGATGGACTGATAAAAAACACAACAACACAGATTTACTTTTTATGACTGTAGCATTGCAACTGTGAGGGTGTCAGTTTGTTACTTTGCTGACAACTGGTTTAAATATTTCACATGGCCTATATTCAGGTGATTGATGTTGGGCACAAGTATTTATAGCCACTTTGCTGGAATTAATTCCAACAGTGAATTTTTTCCATTGCTTCCAGGAATCTGTTTAGATCCTGAGACATCTGATAATCTCAAAAATACTTGGTCATAGCTCCTTGGCTGGTGTACACACAAAATCCTAGATACTAGACGATCTGATCCTCTCATCAGATACTATGAGGAGGAGAAAAAAAAAACTTTGTAGGCAGGGCTGTATGGGTGGAAGAAGTACTCAGATTTCACAAAGTACCAATAACACAGTGTAGAAATACTGTTTTCATCAAAGGTTCTGTATTCTTATTCTTATTATTTAGTAAAAGTGCAAAAGTATTAGCATCAAAATATACTTAAAGCTCCAAATGATCTACAGTATTTGTTGATTGTTTTGTATTATTCATTTTAATCTGCCAAGTAACCAGTAATTAAAGTTAGCAAATAAATACTGTATAGTGAAGTAGTGATATAAAAAGTATATGTGCCTCTGAAATATGGTTGAGCACAAGTATAACTAGCAGAAAACTGAAATATTAATATTAATAAATATTATATTACCCTCAAAATTGTACTAGGGTCCTTAAGTGAGTAGTTACTTTCCACTACTACCTCTAACCCAGTGAATCTCTTTGCTGGCAGGTGACAAGGAAGTGGCTGATGACTAAACATGAGTTAGGCAGTTACAAACTGCTGTGTAGAGTGAAAAGGCTCCAAACTGACCAATATGCTGTGCTTTCATGGGGAGAGAAGTGCTGGAACTATCTCTTGGCCCAGTGCAGTCACTGCTTCCAGGAAATAGCTCCAGCACGTAACTCTCCGTACATTTTTTTCTTCCAACTCTATAATTGATTTTTTTCTACATTTTACACAGAGATGTGTGAGGTTTAGAGGTAATGGGCAGATTTTGTTTATCTCTGAACAGAGCCAGGCTAGCTGATTCCCCCTGCTTCCAGTTTTTATGCTAAGCTAAGATAACAAGCAGCAGGGAGTAGCTCATACCGCACAGACAGAGAGACTGGTATCAATCTTCTCTAACTCGAATACGCATATTTCCCAAAATGTCTAACTATTCCTTTAATGAGCTGTTCTCAGGTAAATAAAAGTGTCATATTTTAGCTGGAACAATCTCTGACATGATTCCAAGGAGTTTTCTGAATCTATGGGTTTAGAGAGTTTTTCACAACCTACAGAGAAGCACAATATGAAACTATACACAGTTTTTAACCGACAGTAACAACATGTAATTAAGATGTTAATATTACATAATCACTGAAAATGGTGAGAGTGGCCAAAAAACAAAACAAACAAACAAACAAAAAAACAACATAACAATAATACAAAAAAGTTTAGGTGGAGACAGATCTTAATTGTGAATCAATGATTATTACAAAGGAGCTCACTATTACCTCATGATTACAAATAATTTACTATGAAATAATAATCAACAAAGGAGACCTTAAGGATCAATAATTAAGGCATTAATCAAGGTCTTCATTATACTGCATGCAATTTTTCTGGTGAAATAACAATGAAATCAACCCATTACCTCATAGTCACACAAGTGGTCATCGATGAATTAATAAATGAGTATTACTCATATATATATTGTTTACTGGTAACATACATATTCATAATAAAGAATTCACGAGCTGCAAAACAAGGCTGTCAAACTGTTTTAAAATGTCAGCAAAGAAATTTACAACTGACAGTGTCACTTGGTCAAAGCAAACACACCCTGATTATTTCAGTTTCTGAGAGAACGATTTATCTGTCAATGACCCAAGACACACAACGCCTGAATTTACTGAAGTGTGGTTCATTCACAGTACAGCTACTACACAGTAGCCTTAGAGACATAATCAATAATGTTGATTACACCATAAAACACAGAGGAATGAGGAAAGAAAGAAAACAGCCCCGTACCGTAAAAAGCTCATAGAAATGCACCATTCAAAGACACTATTCTTATTAATGTAGATTCTTTGCTTGAATCATTTCGTCTTTATTGGATTTTTCTGGCCAATAACATGATACAACATGCTTGTTCTTATCATTTCTAGTATTACAGGAATAAGCATGTTGTATATGTCAACTTCAATTAATGGGTGTTACAGCTATTTTATTACAGTCAACCTTCAGTGGAAACGTTGAATATTTGTCTGCATTTCTGGCAAAAGAGGCCACTTCATGAAAAAAGGAGAAAAAAAAACTGTAAAATTGGTATTTTAAAATTTGAGAGAGGTTCTGCTTTCTCTGTTAGTAGCATTGTGTTGATGCCTTTTCACTTAATCCTCTCTGTGAAGTGAATGGACTTGGTCATGATAGCACACACAACCTGTGACATTCAGCTGTTTACACACAAATGTTGGAATGGTAATCCACAAAATCCCTCCCCAAATCCCCTTAATCACAGCTGGTTGAGCCTGAACAAAACACTGTTGGTCTAAATCATTCACTCAGGAGCGTTTGATAAACCAGAGACTTCAGCCTGAGAGGGGATGTAGGAAGACGGCAGGAGCAGGTTAAACTGATGACTTAAATTTGTCACGCAGAGCTGAATCATCAGTGTACAGCAGCAGTACATCCGTGATGTACAAAGACAGACAAACAAATTTTCACGTTGCGTTGGTCTTAATTTTATTTTTGTGATGGAAGTTAAACAAAATGATGATGCGATGTGTGAGAGGAGAAAAAATTATACGCTTTTTTCCCCTGATAGAAGTAGTTTAAAAAAATAAACTGTCAGTTGTAGTGTGTTCAAATAACTGCAATCTCGTGGCTGCCTTTTAGTACCTACTGTCTAAAAATGTGAGCAATTATCCCCGTTTAATCCTAATATTATGTCTTCCAATTTTCTATGATGAGTGTGGTCATTTGTAAATCTGCACTTTTGACTTGCCATGTGGCCACGTGACAGGTTCTACAAATGTGATCTTTTTGAGTGCACTTAAGAGTCCATAGTCTTGCTAGCAAGGCTGTCCTCAAGCACAGCGGTGGTTTGAGCTAAATGCTAACATCATGCTCACAGTGACATTGCTAAGGCGGTATTCCATTTACCGTGGAATGAAGACCACAGATGGAAGTTGGACAGTAATGTGTGTATGACTGATTAAATTAGACACAAATAAGACAGAAGTGCTAATCAGTTTAGTTTGTTTGCACGCTAACATTTTACATGTGCTAATTAGCACTAAACACAAGGTACAGCTGAGGTTGTTTGGAGTGTTGATAGTTTTGCAGGTACTGACCTGATGAAAATAAGGGGATCACCTGAGTTAATACAATTCCTCCTGTGGCTAACGTGTGGCTAATGTGTATGTGTAAAAAACTCACAGTAATCCATCCAATAGTTATTGAGGCTTTTTGCTTAGCACAGATCTCAACCTCATGGTGGTGCTAGAGTTAGATCAGAGGTGTCAAACTCAATTTCATCCCAGGCCACATCGGCTTTATGGTTGATCTCAAAGGGCCAGTTGTAACTGTAAGACGATATAAATGTATCTACTCTCTCATATTACATAACTGCCTCTGCCATCAATTATTATTAGTTTTAATAATAACTTAATTAATAACTAACTTTGAAAGGTAAGTTATCAGGGGTGTGTGGCAGTTGCTTCTACTCCACCTCAATGAAGATGTCTGCCTTCACGCCTCTTAAAAATGGCTGCACTGCATCAGTATTGTCAGTGCTTTCGTCAATGGCTAATGAGGTCAGAGAACTGTGCGCTTCTTCGGACAGAGTGTTTATTGACAAGCTAAAAGTTAAAAGCCTTTCTCTGGACCGGACACACCTGCTCACACACCTTCAGCATACACTGCTTTGAAACTGCACCTTCTGAAAAACACTTCTAAGCTCAAGCGATTTCTTCAGCCACAATAAAGCTGGCTTTCACCGCTGCATCGTTTTTTGCTGTAACTTTGGGAAACATATTCTGCTGAGAATGCAGGCTGCGTTTTAATTATTAGTACTTCTGTTGCTTTTCTCGGTGGCTAAGGTTAGCATACTTAGCTCCGTGCTTGGTGTCTAAATGCCGACGACAATTGTATCCCTTGAGCACCGCCACTGCCTCGTAGACACAGAAGAAGACATACCGGCTTGTCCCCATTAAACACAAACATGCATTCTTCCCTCTGCATCAACTTTTTTTCTCTTGGACATTTCGGGACTATTTACTTTTTCCCCCCAACTCCATCACTGACTAAAAACCACTGTAGGAAATGGCTGATATTGAGACACTGCCATCCAGTGGCTAGATGCTTTCATTGCACGGGTAACACAATCGAAATGCATTCACTGTACTTACGTAAAGTGGCATAGGACTACATTTTATGGTAATCATAGTCTGTGAAAGCTCTCGCGGGCCACATGAAATGAAGTAGTGGGCCGGATTTGGCCCGCAGGCCTTGAGTTTAACACGTCTGAGTTAGATGATCAGCAGCCATTGTGATGCATGTGAACTATGAATGGCTATACAAAATTTGTGCCAATTCTTCAAGTAGTTGTTGAGATATTTCACAAAAAACTAAAACTAAAAAGTCTTGAGGCTTCATCCTCTGGGGAGCATGAATATTTGTACACATTTTATAGCAGTGGTGGACCAACTGCAATTCATAGAACCAAATGCTAAACCTAAAACTAAATCCATAGGGCTCAATACTAAATATTTAAGACAAACCTGAAACTTGTGAATTTAGGTTTTGCAGTCATGCGAGCAAAAATGTTAAATAATACATAGAGCTGGCCACCAGACTAAGCAACACATTTCATAAGGCTATTAAAATCAGCTTAACAATACCACAGAAAGAGGGCATAGAGAACAGCATGAGAACTTTATGACAGAGCAGAGGTGCAGAAGTTCAGACATCTGAAGTCTCTTCTCCAGTAATTCAAGCCAAAGAGGCGGAGTTGGATGAGTTTGGAGTGTCTGAGCAAAACAGTGATGGGGGAGGGAGGGGCGACAAGATGATGTGAATAATTTATCACTGATGTTTCCACTGCCTTTGTTCTAGGTCCAAAGGATCCGGGTTTTAAGTTTTAATAGCATTTGTGGCTGGACTTATTATGTGTGATCAAATAATTCTCAGTCCTGGGATTATAAAATAAGTATTCTTTCCTTCTTCTTTTTTTCTCTAGCATTGTAAGTTATTGAGGCCACATGGGTATACAGCCCATTTCTCTCTACCCTTCACCCTCTGATTTTAATTTTGCAAAACATATAGATGTGTCTCGGGTATTTCAGTGACTACGCACTCATCAAAGCTGTTCAATCATTAATTGATATAAACATTTACTTTGGCAAAAGTTCACATTATTAAGCCTAACTGGAAACAACAGATGGATCGAGTAAGACAGTAAGTTACACTTGTTAATTCTTAATCCGTCTGTGTAACTATCTCGCAAGACTCCTTTGTTGAATGTAGTATGGTGAAAGGAATGCGTCCAAGCAAGTTATGTTAATCCACCCTTAAGCAATCTTCATGCACTGTTTTTATACATATTGTATTTTTACATGAAAAAGTGGTGGCAATGGCAGCTGCACAAGTTTATACTACAAAGACAGAATAGGTTTTTCTAAAAGAAAAAAAAAGACATTAGCTTGGGAGCTGGTATTTGAGATAATTTTGAAAATTGATGTTATCTTGTCAAAGTGTAATTATCACATGGGTGATATGTTAAGAGAGAAATTCAAATACAAAAACGAAGCAGAAGTGATCAAGAGCCATCTCATTTCATCATCTGGTGTTAACAGCTGAACTCTGTGATGTCTGGAGTTTCCAGCACTCTTTGCATTCTGGGCTTCTGAGGGAATTCAGGCACCTCAAACGCACATTTATTAAAAGAGAAAGATCGCTAGATGGATGTGCACGGGCTTCAGTGAAAGGATAACTTCTGAGGCAAATATTTCAATTATAAGACCTCCTCTGAAGAAAAAAAAAAGGGAAATGAAAACACTCGATCAAATTGCCTTATTTCCAGAGAAGTGTTGAGCTTTGACATCACTGCAAAGGGTCAGTGTACATCAATAAATATGAGTCTTTAACGTGCTGCTCTATGAGGAAAAAAGGAAACATTGACAGACGTCACATGAAGAGGCTGATCACTGAATCTGAGATTCCATCTTGTACATCTTGTACCCCTGGATGGTAATACCACACTCTCATTCCCCACCTGAAGTTGTTCTTGTTTGCACTACGATGTAACACATGCTTGTTTGTGAGCATAAAAGCAGTCTGGTTCACATGGAAACACTTGGCTCTGTACCTATTAAAATCTTGTCTGTGGAGGTTCAGGTATAATTGGTAGCACTCAACAATCCCAGCAACTGTCAAGGTAACAAAAAAGTGGTATTCATTTTGTGCCCATTGTTCTGGCATTCAGACATATCCTCAGCTGGCTTAATCAGTTGGCCTGCTTTAGTGTGAGAATGAAAGTTCACACTGAAACACAAGGTTTTGCATTAAATCCACGGACGACTCTCTGCCTCTTACCCTGAGGTCAAGAGGTGACAGCTCAAAGAGCGCCTTAAATCATGAGAACTGCTTTACCTTTCAGTGGAGCTGCAGAAACGCACCTACACTAAGTCAGTAAAGTCTGTGGATTTATCTGGATCTGAACGTTTCCTCTGTGTTGCATATAAATCAGCCATCATTGGGTTTGACTCAGTGGGTTCAGTGTGAGCCTGAAAGACTGAGGCAAGAGGGGTGAGGGTGAGTGACAGTTGGGGATGTGGAGACAGGCAAAGGGCAACAAGCAGCACTGCATGATTACTCTTTCATGGTGTCAAACATATAGTACATTTTGAATTAAACAAATACAGGTTCACATCTCTGATATCATGTTTGAGTTTAAAGTAATGACAGAAAATCCTCTCATACTCACAGTTACAATCAATAAACTAACTATATCTGAAGTCAAACCTCTCTGTTTTCACCGTTGACTGCTGTTTACTGTAATGTTCTTTGCCAGAAAAATGGGGGAGTCTGACTTAATTTTCCAGCCTGTAATTTTGAAATTGGTGAGTATTTGAAACACAGTTGTTGTTGGAGCTCATGAAGCTGGGATAAAAAACAACACTCATCTTAAAAAATAACACTCATCTTAATGAAGACAATGAAAACATTAGCATGCTAACATGCTCATAATGGCGTGCTGGCACCAGCATGATAACATTTGCCAGTTAGCACTAAATGCTAATCAACCCTACCACCTGCAGCACAGTTTGACTTTTGTTAATTGACATAGTTTTTAAATGTTTCTGCAATAAATCTGCGCATGGCAACCACACTGAGGTTATGTTAAATAGTGGCATGCTGCTAGCATGATGAAAGAAAATGATGGTTTGCGTATGACCTTCAGTCAGATTATTCAGTGAGTGACTTTGCACCATATACCTTTTGATACAATTTAATTATCAGCTGATAGGTAATTTTGTAACTGTTGCTGATAAACTGTGTGTTGCATGAAAAGGTGGGATGGTCTACTCAAACCAACAGAGGGGAGTTGCACTGTTGGGCTCAACTGGAAAAATGACTCCTTCCTGTGATTCCACAGGTCACAGGATAACACCATCATCCTGACAGATTAGCATCACGTCTCTTCAAATTTACAGCCACTACAGCACAAAGTAAGCTAGCTGAGTCGTGCAGTTGTAAACTAGTATAAAGGTGGTGGACGTGGTGTTGCCAGTTCATATGACTTCCTCAAAACGGTGGATAATAGCATACTATAGAACCTATAGGCTGTGCCAACTGATCAAGAATACGACTTCACTTGTATTATCTGTAGCCAGTAGTAACAAGCGGAAGCTAAGAGACAAAACCAGAGATGGAACAAAGGAATTTGTGATTCACACATGAGGTATTATTTATTTGTACGTTGTCTTCTTGTTGCTGTTTCAAGAGAGCAAACAGTAGGTGTAAATTCCTTGTAAATGCTTAGCCTCTCTTGGCCCATTGCTCAGTTAGTAGGGCTGGATGCCTGAGGAGAGGAAATCCAAAACAGCATCAGTCGGCTGAATCAGCTAACTGTGGGAGTACAGAACATTATGAGAATGGTTATATGAGAATGGCTGTAATTGAAAGACCAAAAAAACATTTTATTGTTAGTTCTGCTGGACTCTGCCCATTGGCTCTTCCTGTGTGTGTTTGAATATGTGAATAAAATAACAATATGGGGACAGGTTCCTCTGCGAGCATTGTGTAACTGTAACTAAGCAACTGATACTAGAGCGTCTCTGATAGATCCCAGTTATGAATGGATACCCTTTGGCAAAGCACAAAAACTCAAAAGAAATGTTATCTGTGTATGTGTCCAATGTGGGAAGTTGATTTTGTGCTATTTCCTTTTTTATTCTTTCTTTCTTTTCTTTTCTTTTTTTTTTTTAGAAAAACATATTGAGAGTGTGTGCCCACAATAAATGAACTGCAGTGATTTTCAATACTACAGTACCACGCTGTGTTTTATCCAGCTGAACCAAAGCCTTTACTATCACTGGAAGTTTAACAAGTGTTCACATCACAGCTCACATGACCTATAAAATCATTTACCACTCATTTATTAATCTGTGCCAGACAGCAGAGAGCAGAGTCTGCTTCAGGTCTTTTTATGATAACTTACAATGTGTCACCATGTCCAGCGTGGCTCCATGAGTGCAGCTGCTTCTTATGTAAATCATGTTCGCATCTGTACAAGCTAACCTGCTGCATGTAGCAGTAGTCACTCACCACCTTTACACTCCAGGGCAGCCCTCATTTGATGAATGATACTTAAGTAGCCATCTAATAACATATAGCTCTGCTGCTTCCGGGAAAAAGCCATACATCATCTCAACCACCGTCTGTAGTCCATGTGTTGTGAACTCATTTCAAAATATTACTCTAAGAGAACAGTTTGCTGTTTCATTTTCACCTTTACAAGCACAAAGTCTCTGACAGACTGTTATTAGTCACCACACTGAGTTATTATCTAGAGGTTGAAGCAAGCTCCAGCTTCTCCCTACCCTGCAGAGTGTGATGCCCTGATGCTGAGTCTTTCAGCAAAATCATGTTCTTTAGCTGAAAAGAATTTTACCCAAAATACAGCTTCCACAGTAATTTTGCAAGAAATCATCATCTCATGTATTTTTTCACTGGGTTTAAAAGTTCAAGCTGCATGAAGCAGCCACAGAAGGATTAAATTTATTATTCTACAGAAAAAGCCTGGAAATTTATCCCAAAAAATTGATCATGCACTGGAAAGTACATTTTTCACAGATGTACTTTAAGAGGCACATAATGGGCACCACATGTGTACCTTCTGGTCTAACCCAATTGTACCATGTAATTTCTGGAACTTTAAGGAATGTATTTGTGACAGTTCAGTGTGAACTTAAGGTTCAGTTGCTTAAGTCAGTTAAGGCAGCACACTTAATTAAGCCCTCGGGTGACATGAGGGTAGAAAGCCCTGGAAAAAAAAAAAGTTAGTACAAAGTTTTTTGTCAAGATTACCTAACATGGTGAACAGTATACAGCCATGCTAGCAGCTTTGTGAGGCTGTAATTAATGTAGGTGTTGATGTTGACCTTTAGCAGGTACAATGTTTACCATGTACACCATCTTAGTTTAGAGCTAATTTGCTATCCTTAGATCCTCATCGGTAGTATGGCTAAAAAATAATACTGTTCTTTACATTGTAGGTACATTTCAGTAATTTGGGGGATATAGCATACTTTCAAATGTACAAAGCTTTCAAAAGTTCACTTAAATTTTCCTGAACTGAATGGCTTGCATTTGAGATTTGTGTCTTTACCGGTTTGTTCCTGGCTATCGGAGAAGACTCGTTGGAAACAATCATGCAACACTGTGGCGTGTCAATGCTCAGAAGCTAAGAAGTAGCAAATATTGTGCTAACAAGCATCCATCCATCCATCCATCCATCCCTGGACATATAACCAGTCCATCTCAGGGCCGACATATATAGACAAACAAGCATTCACACTCATGTTCACACCTACAGGCAGTTTAGAGTCACCAAGAACTTTTTGCTGTGAGGTGCTACCTGACAGTGCTAACCACTGCACCACTGTGCCGCCCTTAACAAGCAACCAGCACCAGAAAATGGGTCTTTTACATTGTGTTCATTGTGTAGTATGTGTTTTTCTAGACACTTAATTCATTATAATTTCCTGATTATTTTGCCTAAAAGTACAGTATTGATTTTTCTAATGCTAAAAATTCAGTTTATTATTGAATATTAATGAATCAACAAAAAGAAGGAACTATCTGGTGTCCCCAGTACTATAGACAGTCACATTATCAGCCTGAATGTTGCTGTGTAGCAGAAATGTTTACCATGTTCACCATCTTAGTTTAGCATGTTAGCATGCTTGCACTAAATAAAAAGACCCAGTGACACAAAGATGACCGTCCCACATTGCTATATCTAGACCTCTGCCACTAGAATAGCTTTTCCAACTTGAAGAATATGAACATTAGAAATGACGTTAGTTAGGTTTTTGTGTTGTTACCAATTGGGAAAGTATATTTTTCCTAGCTTATTAATATTATACATACAATAAGAAAATAAAGCAAACTTAACTTGATCTAAACCTTTGACATTTTAGCATGAACAAATTTGTAACCCTTTGGAACACACTAGATATTTTATCCAGTAAAACCACCAAATTATGTTTGGTGTGTATTATTAAATGTTAATGAATTAACAAAAAGAATAACAATCTGGGATGCAGTCGTCCCCAGCGGCAGAATATTAAAGGAACCAAATACAGTTCACATAAACCAGCCTGAATGACGCTTGTAAAGAACAGAGTGACCGCCAGAGGTAAAATTTTCATTTTACATGATTGCAGTTGTTTTAGAAAACTCTGCTGCATGGATAATGGCACTTAAAATGTTTATTGTTCATTCATGAATGAGTCATGCAGAATTCAGAGTTTTGTGTCAGTCTGTTATGAAGGCACATTCATGGAAGAAATAGTTTGGCTTTGGAGTAACCTGTGACAATGTCTGTTAAATCGATGTTACATTATTTCTCCTAATTGCAGTTTCTCCTTTCTTTATAAAGTAGTGAATTAGACTTGTTCTCCCACTTGAAAATGTCTTGGTGGAAGTAAAACAGTAAGTTCTAAATGTGTGTGGAACCACTGAACTCTGCAGGCACCTTGGCCGGTCCTTGGATGTTCACAGCCAGTTGTAGAACAAGAAAACACTAATAATGGTTTCATACAACGTGTTCAAAGTTCTAGAGAGAGCAACACTAACTCAGTGATTACATCACTGCCTTTAGCCAACTCAAGGACGCACAAAATCAATGCTCTTGATGCAAATGCACAGTGGGAATTCACTTTAAAGCTAATAACATTAAGCTCCGAGCACTGCAATGTCGGCCCACATTGTAATGTTATGTAAATCTGACCATATGACAACTCCATTTAAATTACAGTGCGCAAGATTATGCATGATAGTGGCCCATTTTGCTCCCTTGTGCTCATCTCTGCTTCCTGGTAAATAATTCAGGCCATAATTCTGCGTATTAGAAGAAGACATTCAAAAATGCCGAAGCAGGCCCCCGGAGACTTGACGCTGGAATTTTATGCAGAGGAAGAGATTGGAGGGTACATCATGTTGGCTGGAGGGCCCATCACTCATCAATTTGTTTGTAAACACCAGAGTTTATGCGCAGTAAAGCAAGTCCTCGGCTAAACTGCTAGAGGGCTACTCATTCTCAAACACACACACACACAGATGCAGGCAGACACACACGTACGTAATATTGCCTGCGGCATATTTAGGAAGAGTACAGGGAAATCGCCCGTTGTCGGCATGCCAAAATCTTCAGTTTAGTAACCCAGAGGAATAAGGGAAAGTACATACAGTTCACGGTTCACGTCGGAGGCTGGAGAGCAATGAGCTGATGATATAACCAGTGTATTTACTGTAACATCAGACTGGCTGTGGATAAAATATTTGACTTCAAATTCTCTATACATCACCTGTCAAATGACCCAAAAGAAACCGGCTGCTACTTTGTTTGCTTCTTTGTCCTGATATTTGAAAATAATATGGGTTCTCCTTCTGTCCAGAGAGATACATTCATCACTCTTTCCATTTTCAGATTGCTGTTTCAATTTAGCAATCTGCAGGAAGAAAATATAAATGCTCAGTGACACTGCTGATATATACTTGACACCTAAGTAAAGATGACAAATGGAAAAGGATTAAATCAGCGGGTCTTGGAAGGCGACAGTAAAAAAAAAAAAAGTCTTTCAGGAGGGGTCTTTAAATTATTCTAACAACTCCACTCAAGCTGATCCCAGCAGTAAGCATACTTCATAGTTGAGTGCATTTGCTGATCATGGCCACAAAAGAAAAGAAAAAAAAAGAGGAGAGTACTTACTGTATCTCTGTGTAATTAAAACCGTTGTCCCAGATGTACCTCAAAGACTATTACCCAAGTGTAGGATTTCTATTAAGCAGGTGATTCAATTCGTCTAAAGAGCAGTTGGGGAGCTGCGGCATGAGACAGGAGGAAATGAATCGGAGCTGTGTAAGCACGGGGCATTTGCTGCCGCGACACTAGCGACTCTTTGAAAGAGTGAAGTAGCCTAGGTTATACTTATTGGGAATAAATCGCTTTCATCTGCGGTATGCTGCTCAGGAGGTCACTGAGGTTTCGAAAGCGGAGCATGAGGAAGAGCGGAGAGAAGAGCTGTTACACACAGCCAATCAATGGACCAGGAGCCAAAGAACAGCGTTAACCAGCGACAGGGGGGATGGGGCTTGCCTGAATCAGACTGAGATTTAATATTTCTCCACGTAATCGACAAAATACTGCCAAAGACTATAAGGAAACAGATGCAGACACACTGCTATTGCAAGCTTTTTATTGAAGAAGAAGAAACAACAGTCAACTATGCCCTTCCAGTAGTCAAGAACAGATGAGATAACCTTTAACAACAGAGGGTCAAGCTCTCTAAGGCCAAGTTCACACTTGTTCACCATTTAAGACTCTGCTGCTGGTAGCAAACACCATACATGATGAAACAGCTATTGTATGGATTTAGGATTAGCCCAAAAGGATCCTGTTTATTTACTTTGGCAAAGACAAGTAAACAACATAAAACCTTTTGAGGCGAGGCACGGCAAAATACTCGAAACACACAACAACAATATAGTGATTCAATACTGTTCAGCCAGAAACACTTTAACAAACATGGGCAGAACAAAAGGTGATGAACAACACAAATACACTGAAAAAAAAAAAAAAATCATTAAATGGTCTTTTTCTTTATACTTGGCAGCATCAAACTTTTTGAGAAGATTCACGTCAGAATGGCTCCAACAAAGATGTGATGTGTTCACTGACTGTCCATCACGAATACCACGATCAGGAGACACGACTTTGTGGCACATTGACAACCTACAGCGAGATTAAACTCTGTGCGATGGACCAGAGCCAGGTACGTGTTGTAAAATGTGCTAATAAGCTAATAATAAAATACTGAATAAAATACCACCAAAAGACATTCATCAGGTTTTGTAGAATTTCTTTACTGTGTGCTATTGCAACTTGGAGCTCTCTTAATTCCAAAAGGTGCTTGCCATCTAATCTGTGTTAAAATATCTGCCTTTAACCTGCAACAAGCTGGGAAGAGCAATACTGATATTGTCATCTTGTACTGTTGGCATGGGAACCAAAACAAGCTACTACAGCTCCGTGAGTGAAAACAAGAATAATTCTATTGGTTGAGTGAACCAAAACAGTTAAGGTGCACAAAGTAAAGCCAAAACAATAAGCTGAACGTTTAGTGAAATTGCAAAACCTGGTGATAATTCATTGTGGAATCATCACCAGGGTATTACTACATTAGCCAAGGTTATTTAATCCATTGTGTGAAAGCCTTAGTCAAAGCAGTGCAGCTAAATTATCCTCAAATCCTGTGGTAAAAAATCTTAAAAGTTATAACTTACAATAACCTGCGGCTTCTGGCATATAATACTGGCATTTCTTCGAAACATGCACGAGGTTTTGACCATATGCTGTAAACATTTCTGGCATCCGCTTTTTTGTTCATTGAAAACAGGGATGAAAGATTGTTCTCTCTCTCTCTCTCTCTCTCTCTCTCTCTCTCTCTCGGAGTCATTTTATGTTTTCATCACCAGATGTAAACTCTACTCCTGTTAACACTGCTCTCTAATTGTCGAGCAGGTCAGAGGGCTCTCTGTCGACCTTTAACTGTAGACTGCCAGCATGAGATGGTAACTTAGGATCCCAACAACATCTCTGTGAGTTGAAACCTATCCTTTAAGTGACATAATGATATCTCTGGTGTGTATTTTTGTCCTCTGTTGCTAACAACCAGTAATCGGATGTCTAACAGTCAAGTGTCATATGGTATTATAAGTGTAGCCATAATGTTGTTTTTAGGAATGTATCTTTTCAAAAGTAGAGGAAAAGAAAACACAGACTTAGATAATATAAAACGCTATAAAAGATACTCGAGATGGCTCCTAGCTAGCTTAGGTTTTAACACTATTTGAACACTTTAGCATGTCTTTGAGACACGTACAATTTCTTTCCAGGCATTGCACTCATCTGATATGATTTTGCTTAAGCTGTAAAGTCTTGTTGTCTTTTGGATTTCTGTGACCGATGAACCTGGATCTGGCTAAATATGCACTGAATATTGATGAAAAAATTCCTCAGGATATGAGTTTGGGTTACTAACCTTCTAGTCGACCAACCACTGGCTCCTGCTCGGGGGCATGTATGAGCTGGTTCTGTCTCACATATGTCTGCTAACCAAATAAAGTTTCCAACCACTGTGCCACCCTCTCACCCTTCAAGCTCCAACACAGTTTTTACTGTTTTAGGAATATTAAATACTCCTTTATATTTTAAATATGGTCCATAGTTTTCCCTCTTTTTATACAGACAACATGTAGTAGCAAAGGCCTGATTACTGTGAAATTACCAGTCACTGTTGATTTATTAATGAGCTTATTAGCACAGTTACTTACAATGTATTGCCCTGGTGAAAACATTGCTGATCAAATTGATCCAAGTCTGCCGTGACAGATGCTGATTACAAGAGATACGAGTATATATTGATTTTTTTTGTTTGTATAGTCACTTTCTCATATCAAATGGCACTAAGACGAAACTGCTTAATGAGTGAAAAGCAACGAGAAAAGTAAGCGAGTCTCTGAAAGTATAATTATAGTAACATATATAAATCCACATACACCCCAAGACATCTGTGATTGGACTTGGGAAATACTACATGAATGATGTGAGGATAAAAACCAAATCAAATAATGAATTAGCAAACCAGTATATGAATTACATTGGCTTTGTTGTTTAAAAAGTTACCTATGGAGTTTCTTGTTAACAAGGTTTTAGTTATTTACGATGCTATTTCTCACCAAAAGTAAGCCAGCCTTATATACTTGAAGTCCAACAAACATGTTGAAGTCATTTCATTCTCATAAACATTTTGAATTCACAATTATGAATGTTCTATATTGAGCAATGTTTACATCCATTTCCACCAGCAAATGGACATGGCTTTGGCGGTGAATCGCTGCGGCTGTATCTTGACATTGGTCCAATCATTAAGATCAACCACCAGTTGCTAGTATTGTATCACGCAACATGCTCAGTGATAACTGTAATATTGGACCCACCCGTCTGTTTCAAGCGGGTCCCCTCCCTCTATGCCGAGAGCTAAAACCTCTTTCAGTCACTTCCTCTCTTTGTAGTTGTTATTCATTTTGGCGATTTGTTTTGTTTGAGATTTGTTGTTGTTTTGTGTCTTTGGTCATTTTCTACATGACAATTTTGTCTCTTTATGTGTTCTGGTTAATTTGTTGTTTTGTCTCTTTGTGGTCATTTGTCTCTGTGTTTGAGCTTTAGCTGTGGTTGTGATTTTTGGTTTGCTTCATATACATCTGTAGTTGGTTTGCATATCTTTGAGGTTGTTTGCTCCCTCTTTGTAATAATTTTTATGTTTCTTTGATTGTTCTGGTTAGTTTTTTGTTGTTTTTGTCTCTTTTGTAGTCATTTGCTACGAGATCCTTGCTTTCTTACACTGGTATGCAGAGGTACCATGGTTGACAAGATTCAAACAAAGGAGCGAGCTCATATCTGACATTGCTTTCCTTTGATGCTACTAATGGTTAAACTCACAGAGTACGTTTAATACCATTATCAAATATTGCTGTAATTATATTTGAATATTATCAAATTAAGCAGTGAAACTGCTGAGGTCATCACCCATGACAGAAAAAATTAAAAAAAATCAGTTGTGTTGGAAGCTCTCAAGGTCCCTTCTTGGCCAGTAAATTTAGCGAAACGCAATATAAAAAGATAGTGTCAGTGGAACAATCAATACTGACATATAACAGTGGCAGGTCATGCGTGCCGCTGCTCGTTTTGATTAAAGGATTACCTGCAGGGACATATGCTTGAATCCTGTACAATTAAATATTTCCTTATTCATAAATTTCTTTTTCAAAAGGTATTTTAATTAACGACAATTTTATTATTGTCATATTGTCATCCTATTGAATACTCTGTGGTACAATCTTACTGATTTAATGGTAAATGAGAGTTCCATCTGCTCAAAATTTTGAATTAAACAAATATAGTCTTCTTATAGATGTAATGTCGCGTTGTACTGTTCAAATTGACAAAATAATCTGATGCTAAAACCAGATTCTAGGATGTTAAAAAAAATTGTATCCAAAGGGGTGCATTCAACAGCTACTATTGCAAAATTTGTTTCTTGACATGAAAATGACTGTTTATGAAGAGTTCCTGTGGTCCCAATCTTACACATGAGAGAGGTGAGATTGCGTACAAAGTCAGTACCTGAGGAAATATGGCAGTTCAGATTCAATTCTTTGGTGAGCAAAAGCAGAACTATTACAAAACAGAAACTGTTTTGTGGCAATACTTCAGTGTAATCGTGTCCCTCTTTGTGTGCATGGTGATTTGCACCTGGTAAAGATTAAAGAATGAACTGAAAATGTTCTAAAATGATTTATTTATGCGCTCAGGTTTTCTAAAATGACTGCTGAAGCTCGGTCTAAACACATCCATCCGTGCTACCTGCAGGGCAGTGTGTCAAATATTTTGCATGTTGCTGGGTCAGACTCCATTTTAGATGGGCCAGCCAGCAAGGAAAATTTGGTGGGCTTGCATGCATACCGCATGGATGTGCACCGTGGCTGAAAAGATACTGAGGTGGGGAATAATTGTTATGAGGCGATAACACTGAGTGATGATGTATACTGATGGATTTGGAGTGATTTTAAGCGATAGTGACATTTTGGGAAAATGCTTATTTGCTTTCACTTTGAGAGTTGGATGGGAAGACTGAACATCTGACTCGCAGCAAGGCAGTGTGTAAACATATTTCCCAAAATGTCAAACTAGTCCTCGAACAACAACATAGTTAAAAACACAGTCTTTTCTGCTGTGATTGTACCGAGTCAATAGATAATATATGCAGGTGAATGATGTGATGCTATTGCTTACTGAAGGTGAATATATATAGACGGATATATATGTGAACGCTGAGGAATGCAAGCGTCTGTGGATGGGTATGTCTGCGAGAGAGAGAATGAAAGAGGGAGAGACAGAGAGAGAGAGAGAGATAGAGATAGAGAGAGAGAGAGCGAGCACTGGGTTATCACAGTGGAGGTGACCGGGCAGCGGGCTGTTCAGAGGTCAGTGGTGGCCTTGGCGGTGAGGGCCTGGATGCGGCTGGTGTTACAGTTTTTGCAGAGGACGTGTCCGTCCAGAGGGTAGCAGCCCTGGTTATCCCCCTCTGAGAGCAGAGAGCCACAGTCCTGCACGACACAGATACTCTGTTAGTCCACAAACACAAACAGAGCCATTAGCCACGCTCACCGATCACACACTTTCATACACTCACTGTGCTCACACCCTAAATGAGACATTTGCTGCTGTTTAAAAACTATCAGCCTGTGTCAAGTTACAGGAGGCTCCCTGCAGCAAAGCCACTATTTTGGTTTTCCATGAGCTGGTGAGTCTGAAAAGGGCAACAACTGGTTATTACTGAGTAACAGTCAGACAATTCTCCTTTCTTAAACTTAAATTTTGATCCTATTTTTTTTTTTTCTCTGGAAGTGTTTATAGTTGGAACAAACAAGTCTTGCCACTGCCAGGAACTGATCAGGAATGATCTGTTGATTCATTGCCTATTTGTCTTTCTTTCTTTTGTTTTTGTTCATTTCCCTGTGACTGGTATTAATATAAACGTTGGCCTACTGCTAGTAAGCAGTGTAGTCGTTTCTAAGGCAAATATCAGACTCCAGATCTGCTCTGATTGATCCAGTCTGGGAGCAGATTGACTCAGTCATGAAGATCACAAATACCGGAGAGATGATGTTTGTGTCTTGTTCTGCTCTGTGGTGGTAACTTGTCAATGCCTGATGAAGGTCTCAGTTACATTGAAACCTAGCTCAATAAAAGCACAGAGTGTAGTTCTTTTGTTTAACTCCTACCTTCAGTTTCTTGATTTATCTAGCACATGTAGACCCCTGAACAGGTTTTACAGGTGTATTGTAAAACCTTTGTCATTTTCTGGTCTTGTTTTGGTGCTTGGTGCACTTTTCTATTTCACACACACAGATACACATACACACATTACTCTGGGATTATTTTCTCATTCTCTGTGACACTGGATTGCACTGTCGACATCTCTCCCTCTCTCACACACACATACTCATACACACACAAACACAGAATTACAACTCCATCTACTCATGTCTCCCTGGTGACAAAATTCTTCTCTTGTTGAGCCCCTTCAGCTGAACTAATCTGCTTTGCTTTCAATTGACCTTTATGTCTGCCAAACGCTCTGTGTTCTCACCCTGGCACGGTCTTTGACAGTGTGACATGTTACTTCTCTTTTAGCCGGGCACGTAATGTCTCAGTGCAGCTTATCAGTCAGCGAGTGGCAGCTGACTGATTGGTTACTATGTAAGTCCATGAACTTTGGAGAGGAGAGATGGAAAGCTATTTTGAGGCAGGTAAGAGAGGAATGATTCACTCATCTCGCTGAAAAGGTGACTCGCAGGACGGGCATGTACATTACAGCTTACACCTTCATGCCATAATGACTGTCCCTGGCAGCTGTGCAACATGGTACATAATGGCCACTGCTAATTACGGGGAGCTCAAATACCAGGAGAGATAAACACATAGACCACATACCTCACAACGGTAACACTGCACATGGAAGTCACGGTCCAGGGCCACAATGCGGACAGTCTCCTCCTGGCCCGGCGCTGGCATTATAGGCTCAGAGCACACACAGCAGCGTGGAGCAAACTTCCTGTGAGGGAGAACCACGAGCAACAGAAATTAGCTCAGAACAATGAGAAATATTGTGACATAGCGTGACCGTCAGTGACACAATTTGAAACACACAACATTTGTGAGAAGTTTAGTGAACTCTCTTCATTCACTGTTTTGCACAGAAACAGAGCTGCAACTAACCATCATTATGATTTCAGATTAATCTGCCTGTTAAGTTCTGGGTTAAATGATTGATTGTTCAGTCGTTAAAATGTCTGGAAACTGTGAAACACTCAGAGCCGGAGGTGATGTGTTCAAATTGCCTGACTTGTGCAAAACCCAAAGATATTTCATTTACAACAATAAAACAGCAGCAAGCAGCAAAATCCTCGCAACAGAGAAGCTGTAACAACAGGAGTGTTTGTGGTTGCTTTACATACTGTCTGTCTACTGGCTGTTATCAGTTCAACCAAAAAGTGTTTTGTTTTAATAATTTTAAGAGGCCTAGAAAAAAAAAGATTATCCAATAATAAAACAAACAAAACATTGCAGGAAAGTCTGAAAAAATATACATACATTTGCAGAAATCTGTTTCCTGTCCACCTCACGACTCCTAAAATTTACTGTGCAACCCCTTATAGGTCTCCCAGGTTTGGGAACCACTGGACAAACTGATCTATTGACTAATTGTTTGAGTTCTTCACACAAGAATGAAAATAGGATATATTATAAAGAACAGTTGTGGTAACCCATCAAGAAACTAGAATTACCACCTTGCATTTGTATGCTTCCACCAACCAGTCAAGTTGCAGTTTACATCCATATCTGTCCAGACTCATGTAATATATGTAGGAGACTTTGAAGGTATTTAATAAAAGGTATTGAGTGTATTTTATCATAATTAGCAAATGAATTATGGATTCACACCTTAACCTTTGACCACCAAATTCTAATCAGTTCATTCTTGACTCGATATCATGTTGATGAGAATGAGATGGATGGATGTACATGCGGACGGACAGAGGGACAACCTGAAAACATAGTGTCTCTGGCCTGGTCATTGGTGCAGAGGCTTAATAATTACTTAAAGGAAAAGGCAGAACTTGTGCCTTTTCCCCTTGGTTTAATTATTTAAAGGCTCAAACACTGAGGAGGCACTAAGAGCTAAATTTACTCTTCTCTGAAATATTTCCTGTAACTAGAATATTTGAGGAGCAGCTAAACATAGTAGGACTTTTACAAATATCATAACTGACTCTCACTACAACATTTACAGAACAAGCCTTCAAACCAGAAACTCTGGAAATGCCTTCAGCAGGAAGAGGTCTATCTAACAATAGGATCAATGAGGATATGAAAAGCATGCCGAGATCTCAGGTCCTGTCAGGTGACCGAAGGCCGGGGGGACACTTCTTCTATTCCACATGCTTATTCAGTGCCTGAGAATCAGGAAGTGAAGGAAGTGCGTGGCTTTGGGGAACCACGGCCATACAGTATTAGCTAGAAAAAAGAAAAAGAAAAAAGCTCAGGCGCGGGCGTGACTATTCCTCGACACAAAGGGCCGCACCGCTGAGGTCACACTTGTCATGTGGAATTAAACGGCCCAGTGCAGCTACTCCACAAAGCAAAAGCTGTGCACTCACACCAAGAGCCAGCTGTTTACTTCTGTTTCCCTTCTGGTCACTGAGTAAAGGAACATTTCTGGTAAGGTGGCGGTTATGCAATCCAACTGTGACACAATGACAGGAATTCACTATTAAATTCAAGTCTAAAGCTGCATCTCGTAAGGTCAATGGGCTTGTGAAATTGTTTGCAGTATTTCCAGAAAAGGAAGCACTGAGATCCTGTCTTGGTAACGTTTAAATATATGACAGGCTTAAATATTTGAATGAATTTGTAAAGTAAGTTAAGGACTCTAAAGCAGTATAGCTTGGGTTTTTGATCACAAACATATTATCACCTTATAAAGTTGTGTTAGCAAACAGTTGCCTCATTATAAAAGTAGCAGACATGGGAGCAACATTAGCATTCATTTGGCATGTGTCTGGCAGGTCTGGCAGGTAGGGTAGAGTGGGTTTATCAGAGCTTTATCACTAATAGCAGAAAGTGAGAACAAGCCAAAACAGTTTCATTGTAAGAACCAACACAATGAGCTGACAGACACAAAAAAGCTGAGGGGAACTGCAGTGGCAAGTGATAATTTTCTATGAGTTTGTCACTATAAGCTTTTCACATTATACTTAATGATTTCATCCATTGGTAATAAGTGAGTAGTGCAGCTTTAAATCCTCTTTTTGTGTTTTGCTATGGACTCCCATGAGCTGTGCCCTTAATAGAGATTAAACTAATAAATGAATTCTCTGTCATTTTGGAAATATACTAGTCATGCTAGTTTCTGGCCTTATTGGAAGTTAGATAAGAAGATGTGTTTAGCTTCGCTTGGTAAAGACAATGGAAACAGGGGGAAAACTGCAAACCTGCAACTATGACACGTCCTAGAGAAAAGCTCCTTATTAAAATGTGTCTTGTTCATTTAACATGCCAACACAAACGGTGGTTGTAGGAGTGTTAGCCCATTAGTTATTTTCAACAGCTGGACACAGTGACTGTATGGAGCACAATGAGAGGTGGCAGGATTTGCACAAAGTTGTAACTGAACAAACAAAATCCAAGCATTTCTTATGAAGTAAATGAGATTTTTTATTTTTTATTTTAGTTGTCTGAAGGCTTTGAAACAGGAAATGTTAATTGAACTTAACTCATGCTGAATGTAGACATTACATTCACCCTTCTTTCAGCTTTGTGTTGGTCTCCACCAACTCCTGGGGGAAATATGTGACCCTATGTTCACCAGATAGTAACTAACTTCTCTGTATGCTGTTTGGTGCTTGGAGGGTAGCATATAGTTGTTCTTTTTTGTTGAAAACAGCCACCTGCTTTGACTAGAAAGCGTGGTTGATGAAAGTGGTAAGTACAGTTGCAGCTGTTAAACCAAAACAATGAGCTGAAAAATGCAAAAATGCTCCATATAGCAGAGGAGAACTACAGAGTCAGGTGATAATTCTTTGTGGGTATCTGATAAATGTCTTGAATTACATACTTGTGAAAGTCCTCAATGCAGTGGATGTGGTTGGAAGCATCCACGGTGAAAGGGATGCCGTCCAGGCTGCGGTGGCACACCACACAGGTGAAGCAGTGAGGATGGTAGGCTTTCCCTGTGGCTCGCAGGATGCGCTCCATGATGGGCTTACTGCAGATGGTGCAGGTCTCAAGGGTGTTCTGTAGACACAAACACACAAACCCACAGACACCCACATGATTACACAACAAATCTGATGATGAATGTAGTGATTCTGATGAGTCACTTCCAATGGCCATCTAAGTACTTGTGTACAATCGGTGCTCATCTACTAACACATTTTAACCAGCATGAAAACCCTGGAAAAGTTTCCCTGCATTCCCTTGTGATTTTAAACTTCCTGTTTCCAGTGTTACACTTCAGGTGGCTCTGTTCCCACTCGAGCTCGTGCAACAAATAAATCCGCACTCAGGACCTTTAGCTCGGCTGTCCTCAAATGCCTCTGAAGCTGAAGGAATCTGATTAGCACTCCCCTCGAAACACAAACACAGTCATTTATCAGCCGCCCTCACCCACACTCCATCCTCCCATATGCAAGAGTGTGAGCAGTAAATATTTCCACTTTGTGATGACTGCAGGTTTTCTGCAGCCAGGCGACTGGGCAAGCAGCCCGCGGGGGGACGTGGCGGCCGCCTGCCTCTGACTTATCTGTGGCATCTCTCTTCTTAATATCTGCCGGGAGACGCCATTTGTTATTTTGATATTTTATAAATAACGACTGCCTCTCTAAACAGCAATGCAATTACAGGAGGATGGATATATCATGTGAGGATGATCAATGTGCGGCCTGATGTGGCTGTGTGCGAGCTGATGGGCCCCACTGTCGCTGCCTCTTGCTCAGGCATTTCCTGGATCTCTGTGTGTCTCTGTTCTCCCCCTCTTTCTGCGCTTGGCTGGGCTAAAGAGTGCACGGTTCAGCTGTTCCCATTGGCTCCCACTGTAGTAGCAAGCTGCCTCAGTGTTTCCAAACACAGCTCGGGGTGTGTAGCAACACTGCGCTGCGTCATCGGCTGCCTCCCAGACGCGCCGCTGGGCCCTGCCGTTTAAAATGACACTTCTGTGACTGCTCGGCCGAGGTAAACTCCCAGCCATCCGCTGTCCGGCTGCAGAGCACGTGCAGTGACATTTGTAGTCTATATGCTAATGAGCTAAGCAGCTTTAGAGGATGAGGTTAATTGAAACTACAATGTGAAACTGTTTCTGACATGATTCGGTGTGTGGTATGATTCTGTGACTTCTGCTTCTCGGGCCTCCTCACAACAACATCATGTGCCACTGAAGATGAGAGCAGCTGATGTATAACTGGAGGCCGGAAAGAAGTGGTTTGAAAAATAGCCATTTCTTCAAAGCACTCCTGGAGAGGCATTATTTCATGAAAAGCAATGTGTGCAGACAACCTCCGCATTCTTACTTTCTTTTTTTTTTTCCCCCTCCACAACGGTAATAGAAATAAACATTATTCCCAGGGCAACATTTGTGTATAAACAATGTCCATATTGCAATCCTGCTCGATCCTGGAAGTGGAATAAAGCCTTTAATGAGCTCGCTGCACTGAGCCCTTGAGGTTTGCCTCACGCACGCACACACAGACAGAGAGAGGTAGAGGTAGAGAGGGAGAGAGAGAGAGACAGAATATATTTGCAACCTGAGAATCTGAGTAAGATACCAGGGCCAAACAGCACTAAACCATCCTCAACTCTTACTCATCTGTCTGCATTTCCACTTACTTATTCTCATCTGCCCTTCATGTGGGAATACCTTGCCCTTGTTTAGCTTAACTAGAGCATATGATTTCACAGCACACAGTTCCTCCGGGCCATTGTAATGAGTACAGTACTCAAAAGACAAAATTTCTCTCTTTCTCCCTGATGGTTAGATTCTATGACCTCAATTCATTCATTCCGCTCAGCCTCTGTTGTTTTTCTAATTCACTCGTGACTTCTTTTATTTGGTATTAGGTAACATTTATTAGCCCTGTTACACAAACCTGGGTCTGATGTCAAAAGAGAAAATGTACAGAGTTTTGGTCTGTGGTTGGGCACAACCTCCACAGATGGTTTAGGAAATTCTGCAGAAATCACTCTAAGCCGTCTCTGTCAGACGTCCAGGTCCTTTGCAGTTTGCCACTAGAGGGCTGTATATGTCTGCAGATGTCCGGGTTTTGCTTTTCCCCGACTAAATGTGATGTATTCAAGCATATGTATTCTTTTTTTTTTCTCCCTCTCCCTCATACATTTCTCTAAGTGTTTGCCCAGAAGGCTAAACAAATGTCTAGGCAGATGAGGTAAAGTGAATTTAGGTCAGACAGCCTCTTGCTGAACTGAGGGGTGAGCAGAGTGCGGTTAAGTCAATTGTGGCCCCCTTTTTCTCATTGTGAGCCGTTTTCTTTCGCCACAAAGTGCACTCATGGTCTCAACACTAAACAGACTGATGCCCGCGCGCTTCGGCCAAGCCCTCCCACTATTTAACAATGGGCTCCCAAACGATGTTCGACACAGCTGTCTGTTAGAATGAGGAGTGTGATGGCAAACAAAGCATGTAACAGGGAGTTAAGAGGTCCCATGTGCTCTGCTCTGAACATGAGACGCAGGCCTGACAGACTGAGACAGAAACACAGATGGTGAAACAACACACACATTTTGTAACTTAATTGACAATGACATTGTCTTTAAATATATTTTAAGCAGCTACAACTAAATTTGAAGACATTCTTGTACTTAAGGTCTTAATGAACTTTTTTAAAAACACCTACCCAATACCAGACTGAATGACGTGACAATAAAAATCAGGGCTGCAACTAATGACTATTTGACAGATTCATCAAGAGTTGTCTGGTCAATAAAACATCAGAAAAGAGTGTATGATGTCCATCATAATTTCCATAAGCCCGTAGTGATGTCTTCAGATAACTTTTTTTTGTTAACTCACAATCCAAAGCTCCAGTATATTCAGTTTCCTGTAATGTAAGAGAGAGAAAAACAGCTGTTCCTGACTTGTTGAAGCTGGAACCATCAAATGAGGGATTTTTGTTTGAAAACTGATTCTAAAAAATAACCAGTCATCAAAATATATACAAGGAATCAAAATATTACAATTATAACTGAGTTTACATCAGTCATTTTACATGCAAAACAGAGCTACAGGTAAAACAATGCTGGAAAAAAGACATATTCTCAGTGTTTGCCAATGAAACAGTAAACAGCTTGAAATCAGCTGTGGCATATTGCTGAGTTTAAGCTGTTCACCATCTCCTCTGACCGTATCAACACACATTTTACACCTATCTGTTCCTTTTTTTTCACAAGGCCAAGCCGGGTTGACAGGAGGCAGGCTTGAGTTCAGTGAGACTGCACGCGATTTATAACCTGGCACGCTGAACTCAGAGTGGGCCAAATTTACAGATGATCTGATTCTGTGTGTGTGTGTGTGTGTGTGTGTGCTTGTGCCCAGACCCTCCCAGAATGTGCTGGCCGGTGCCAGGCCATGCTGTGTGAATTAACTACACCCTACTGAAGGTAGCTCAGCATTGTTTAAGAAGAGCTTGTTTGAAAGACAGATCTGAGCGCTGCCACAGTGTTTGGTTTCCTCTGCATTGAATAAGAGATGCTGACTTGGTCATGAACTATGAGTCAAATCACTGACCCTCCTACTTCCTGAGGGAAGGTGTCTGTTGACTTAATGAACCTTGACAAGCAGCCTCTCTCCCTTTTATTGCTTAATATGGGTCAATCAGGCAGGACAAAGAAATATCATTTTACCTACCAATATATTATTATACACTCAGGTAGCTCATTTTTCAACAGAAAGGGCTATAGAATAAAAGAATACAAATAAAATGAAATTAGATATAACAAAATAAGAGAAGCAAAAAGAAGAGGGAAATGAGAGAGATGAAGGAACTTTGACTCATAGTGATGTGATACTACAGAGAAAGTGAGAAAGTTACAAACTGTATTGGTCAACACAACTAATGTCACAATAAACACAGCTTTAAAGGAATAGTTTCACATTTTGTCTTTCTCTGCAAAACTTGACTGTACTGTGGATGTACTGAGGAGAACTGGATACTGCACCTCATTCAGTCATATGAGACTATCTTTCTCGGAGCTTAAGCCAAAAAAGCCTGAGCGGTCCTCCTTGTGTTTCTGTGTCTTTGGGTCCACAGAGTAGTGACAGGCAAAGTGGGCTGTGGGCCATAATCCAGCTCAAGTTTTCCCTTCCATAGTTTGTATCAAAACTTTAACATACAATCAACATGACCTTCTGTGCCCGAGTATGGCACACAGTGTTCATACTAATGAAAGTGTACTCAGATCTCGGCCTGGGTCCCTGATGTGAAAGCCCTCTAACAGACATGCTGTGCTGATATGAAACAGGTTTCTGTTTATTGAGTGTGGACAACCCATTGATTGCATTTTAAGTCTTGTAGTGCTGGCTGCAGCTTCACATCTACTGCACAGATATGAGAGTGCTATCAATCTTCTCATTTCACTCTCAGCAAGAAAGCGAATGAACATATTTTCCAAAATGTCAAATTATTCCTTCAAACATGACAACAAAGTGAATACTCCTCTGACGACCTCAATAACAACAAAAGAATATAGACATTACTCAGGTAGTATTTATTTCAGTACTATTTTTTGGGGAGCACTTTTTAAAAGTTGTTCAAGTTACTTTGTCCATCCTACACATTCCATCTTTTATTGCGCAACTCCTGTGACACTTGCTGCTGACTCATCATCAGGAAAAATATTCAAGATCTATCACAACTATTTACCTTTATCGTTGAACACACTGGAGATGCTTTACTTATTTCCAACCTCAATTTGTTTATTTACAGAATTTTCCCATTTAATACACCAACTCCACACCAGACTATGGATGGGAAAGGCAACACTGAATCTAAAAAGCTCAAACAGTCGTTACTTAATATCCTGCTATTTGAAGTATGTTCACGAGGAAAAAGCAGGGTTACCTCCCTCACAGCTGACTTGGCACCAGCTTCTATTCATGCATATTTAAAAAGCAGATTTAGCAAAACTGTCCCCATGTCAGTGTTTACAGACCCTGATGCTGCTGTGTGCATCATAATTGTGGATTCCCAAGAAAGGATCATTGTAACAGTGATAATAAAAATACAGCAAATGTATTGAATGGACAGTAATTAAGAGGATTTGGGAGCTACCTTGACTCAGATGTAAATGTCCAAGACAAAGCGACAGATCATGGCTGGGGTTAAAGAGGGGGGAAAAACTTGTTTTCCACATTCTTAAGACAAATCACGGACGTCTCTGCCAGCAGAAAATGCTAGAAATCTGCTTGGGTTGAGGGAGGTTGGGAGCTCATTTAAATCTCCACACATTTGTGGAGGGATTGTGGGAGCACCACCCATCCGTGATCTGTGGTCTGCTCAGGCTGCAGAGGTGGAGAGGTCCATATGTAAACTGTGTATGTTTGTGTTTGTATGTGTGTGTGTGTGTGTGTGTGTGTGTGTGTGTGTGTGTGTTTCTGGACAACTGAGTTTCTTTTCAGCTGACTGGGTTCAGTGATCATGATCATCTCCCCCCACCTTATTCCTGCAAAGGTTAACAAGCGAACGACCCCCTCCCTGCGGTCCAACTCTCACCCAAGACCCACCGACACCATCCCATCCCCACCCCTTCACATTCAACTTACATTTATATATCAGTGATTGCTTTCCAGTGACCGTAGCTCCCTGGCATCCTCACCCCATCTGTCTGTCTGTGCTTTGTGTTAGCATCAGGCCCACAGTGTGAGCATATGAAGATATATTAACATGACTTGACTCCTTCACAAAATCCTGTCATTTATAAGAGCGTTGTGTAAATCACCCACTCTATCTTCTCTGCTGCCTGGATGCAGATGACTGAGGTGTGTGTGTGTGTGTGTGTTTTTTTGTTTACGTGTGGGTGTGAGCTAGCATGTCACGCAGTGGAAAGTGATTCTCCTAATGGTTTGCTGACTCCGAGGATCAGTGACCTTGAAACTATCAGCTGTATAATTTACAGACGGAGCGTTTGTGACACTCATCTGTGTGCACGCCAGTCAGTCAGGAACGGGCGCGCAGAGGTTTCGGTGTCTCTGACCTGGAACAGCCCTGCTTCCTCTGAGTGTGGGTCTACCCTGCTCAGCTCTGCTCAGCTCAGCCTGTCTGTGTAATAAATTCACACTGGGTTATGGACGACCAGCCCGTACAGGATTGGGATGGCATCCTGCCAGGGCCTCCTATCCTGATTTATTGAATTTATTTATTTTTTTTACATTTATTTTAAATCTTTGCCTGGACACTTTATGAGCGAACTCAGCCATGACATCCTTCTAACCAGCAGCCGCTCTGCCTGCGCAGGTTTCACACAAGTTTTGACAAACTAACAAATGTCAAATGAGATTTAAATATTCATACATTGTATTACACTCAGCTGGGTTGTGGCACTTGTTTCACACAGATTTCTTATTTTAGCTGTGTGATAACGTCACGCTAGAGCCAACATGAAGGGACAGGGCCGACACACAGATCATGCCTTGCCCAGGCCTTTCCTCAAAGAATAAAAGGTGGCAGTAGGGGCCCTGATCTCTCTGTATGGCTCAGGCAAAGTGGCCGGCCTGCCTGTCTGCCTCTCTGCCTTAAATTCAGCTCCGCAGCAGAATGTGACCCCTCTGGACTTTGGGCAATGTCTCCTGCTCTGGTTACAGAGAGAAACTGACAAAGACCCCGGCAGTAGTTCTCTCATGCCATGAGTTAGAGTGACATTGTGGTGGGTCAGCACTGGGTCACGGATATTTTTCTCCTGCTCGCTCCTGGGGGGGAGGAAATGTGCTTAGACAAAAAACATGAGGAAGGTTTAGAGGGCCCGGTGTTTGGAGTCGCTCTCTCGTCTCTTGTCCAAACAGTGTATTCTAATAACAACACTCCTGCTTTTCATTTACTTGTTTGTAATGGATAGGACAGCTGTATTTCCTCTAGTGTGGGTCACTAATAAGAAATAATGACCTGCTTGAGTTTAGTGGACTCACACCCACTGTACAGCGCAATTATACACACATATAATTGTCTTGGCAAGTCTAGAGACGTACTAAGATGTGAAATCCTATTCATGCAAGTGCTATCTAATTGGCTCACTCCTTTGAGGAATTAGACCGAGTTAATCACGTCTGAATATACAGAACTCAATTAGAACTCTGCAAGCTAATGCAGACAGCCATGAATATTTGATGACGAAGTCAGCAGAAAGAGAGTCTCTGTGTGCTCATGAGCGTGCTTCAGACGACAAGTAAAACCAGGGTGGGTGTATACCTGCCGTCGCCACTCTGCATGTGCGTGGCTGTTCTCCCAGCGTGAGCAGCAGCTGTGCAGCCGCTCGCGAATGCGCGAAGCCGCCAGCAGCGAGCTGCAGCGCCACAACGACGAGCATATGGGGGCCCTGAACTCACCACGCTTGCTGCAAGCCTCTGGATCTGACTACCTGGATATCCATCACAGAGGAGTGACAGGTGTGTGGGTGGTGTGCAGTCATTTCTAATCAGAGCCATAACACTGTCAGGGAAGCTGTATCATAAGCTTTCTTTTGTTGTGCTGTACTGTTTCTATCACAGTGAGTGGATGTGAGAGGAGAGATCATCCTCTTTGATTGGATGTATTGTATATTCCCTCTGTCAATGACAGAAGCAGCTTTAGGGGAGTTCTTGGGGATATCCCATTGCTAGATGGGAGAGTGGTCTGGTATGATGTGCTGTGGAGGACATCCATCACCAGGAGCCCCAATACAGCTGGCACCATGCCTGTCGCCTCTGGGTGCTGTGCCACCCTCTGAAATTTCCCTTTGCTATCCAGATTGTATGATCATGGTGTGTTTGAAGTCACTTTTAAAATTCAGTAAACACAGAGGAGTAATTCCCTACTTTTTTTTGTCTGATGTACACCTACATCGCTCTCAGATGAACTCAAGCACCCCCACCCGTCACATTCATTTCAAATGATTTTTAAGTGGATGTTAAAAAGTGGACATTCTTAAAATATGTTTTTCACTTGTCAGTGTCACATTTTTATTCTGTCTACCATTGGTTGGAGTGGCAGGAGCCAGATCTTTCAGGCATTTATCCATTACTTTTACTAATTATCTCATCTATTTATCAATTTATTTCAGCTTTATGGGTTTCCTTTTTTAGATTTATTTGGGTAATTTTTTTCTTCATTGGTAAGGACAGTGGTGATAACACAGGAAAAGCAGCAGAGAAAGAGCAGCAAAGAGCCCGGGCTGGATTCAAACCTTGGTCGCTGCGGCAAGGACCCAGCCTTGATAAATGGTATGTGCTTCACCAGGTGAACTAACAGCGTGCCCCATATCAACTTTTTATCCCCTGCTTTCAGCTGACTGTTTGACAGATGTATGACAGATCAATTCTAGGGACCTTTTTTGAAAACAATGTGGAATTTATGTTTTTCTGATTCTTAATCTTAAAAACTTTGAGATTGAATTTTTTGGTTAGTATTTTGATCATATAAAAGAGGAAAGTACCAACTCTCTGTTGGTTGCTTTCTTTCTACATCAGTGCAAGCTGATGATATAAATTCGAAAAGGAGTTTGTTCCGAAAAAAGTCTGTGTCTGCATATGAAAAATAATCCCCCCTAAAAAAAAACAAAAAAAAAAACAGAAGCAGCCCAATAGTTAAGCTATTAAAAAGGCTGCCTGAATGGGTGACCAATGACATCATTACTTTCTAAGACAGACAAACAGACTCAGAGGGTAAAAGCTCATCAGTCAATCATACACGTTTCCTGGTGACTGGCAGGTCAGGACTACTGTGTGCGCTTCTTCCTTCACAATAGCAGAATGGAAAATCTTTCGCAGAGCGCGGCCAATGAGACCAAAGCCCATTTATTTTAAATAACAGAGCCATGGTACAACACCAGATAATGAACGTAATTACATTCAAGCAAGTTGGTGTCCGTGACCTTGGTGGTCTCTGAAATTTTGTCAAAAGAGTTAGAAATAGATTAAGGTTTTTATGTGGGCAAATCCCTATCTTTTATTACTGCTCTTTCAATATGAAGCTCTGCTCCTGGTGCGACCTTGTGTTACTTACATCAGTCTCATTACAGTACTGCACTTTGGTGATCTATATTCATAGGAAGTGGTAGTACAAACAGGGAGGAGGGGATGTAATTCTGCCTGTAACAGGGCACTGAGCATTGTCTGCAACCCTTTTACCATTCACTAGTGTCAGTAAAGCAGACTGAATGGATCTGTTTACCAGCATACAACCTGAAGCAAAGGGCAGCTAAAGCGCCTTTTTAAAATATATAAATAAATTAACTTGGCTAACAAAAACTTGGCTGAAGGAATGCTGCAGGAATTTGCAAGAAACTAGAGTAGTAACAAGTAACAAGGCAGATATGGACGACATAGAATGGACTTAAGAACAGAATGGTACCCCGTGTAAGCAATTAACCTCGGTGCCACTGAATCCCACGGCTGAACTTCTTCAAAGACCAGCTGATCTATCAGATGGATGAAGAGCCCCTGTTGCTCTCAGCTCTGTTTAATAATATGCTCTCATGGTTAGAGACAGACTTCCTGAAGTGAAAGGAGAAAGAAAATTACTCTTCATTTCTAAGACTACAAATTAAAATAGATGTGGTGACTTTTATAATCCCACTGATTGAGAACATTTCTGCTTGAACTGTCTAGAAGGTATAATGAATGCTGGAACAAAATGGCTTTGTTTTCTACACTCAAATCAATGTTTTTAAATCAGAGACTATACATACAGCCATATAGGTGCCTGTAGGCTGATTCTAAATAGTATTTTTAAAAATGGGGTCTGATTTCATGAGAATCTTATAGATTCTAACTTTACATGTCTGCCCACAACCACAACCAGACAGAGTGACCTCTGTAATGCATACAAACAAAAGATCATTACACTCAACACATACCTGGACGTAATCATAACACATGACACTGACTGTAGGCCTGTCGAATGACAGCACTTTTCCTCTGTAGTGGAGCACTCTTCTTACATGTTTTATATCTCATATTGTAGCTCTGAGCAAGCTTTGTCTGAGCCTGTATCCCTCAAGAATGTAAAAAAGCTTCAAATCTTCAACATACTACACCTTAATTTGTATTTAACTGCGAGACAACATAACTGAAGGTAGCAATCTATGGTTAAGTTTACATGAATCGACCAAACCCAGACCGTCAGAAGTTTTTGGTCAAACATACCATAAATGAGAGTTAGATGAGAAGACTGTCAGACATTAGAGTCTGTACACTGAATGTTAAGCTGGAGCCTGCAGCTGGTTAGCTTAGCTTAGCAGGAATGTTCATAACAGTGGGAAAACATTACTTTCTCTGACACTATATCATCCAACCCTAACCCAAGTATTATATGGCAGCACTAATAGTCATTCAAAACATCATCACATCACTGATGTGGACAAACTTTGTCAGAAATATTATGATCATCTGTTATGTTGTCCATTCATTGCTCTGTGGTTTATTTGTTCTGGTTTGCAGAAAACATACAGTCAATACTTTGAACTGAATTCAGTTTTCTTGGAAAACACTTAGTGGCACTAAAACTTCAAACTGCTGTCTCTCAGTAACAATGGCAGCTCTCTGGGTGGTGTTTGTACTCACACACACACTTTCAGTCTTATCATCTGTGCAAACATGGAATAGGGGAACCTGTGGGACACCTCTGGCTCAGACACAACAGAGAGGTACAAAAAAACAAACCAAAAAACAAACCAAAAAAACCCAAAACAATGACCCAGTGTTGTCACATTAACACGATTACGAATGACTCCATGCAAAACGAGAAATTAATTGAGTGGCTGTAGAGTTTATCAACATCACTGTGTATTCAAATAGGCAGTGATAAGTCCTCTGTGGAGGCAAGCCAGGGAAGTGCCGAGGACAAAGGCTGATTGCTGCCCTGAGGTTGGTTAGGCTGAGAGATAGCAGGATGTAAAATCAGAGAGTAGACGGGTGACGATAACCGATGTGGGTGAGTTCCTGCACATTACTAAAAGGAATCAATAACATCTAGACAAACAGTTTGAATGAGGCAAATCACCCAGCGGAAGAGATGGATCTTGCCAATACAAATGCCAGCATTGTTCCACAGAATATGTAAAGTCCCAGTCAAGATAAAGGGCCTGCTGATCGCCTACTCTGATACACAGCAGAAAACTTTATTGGATGGCAATCACTGTGGCGTGCAAAATGTATTCCTACAATTCCTGGCAGAGGGATTAATAGATTTTTGCATAATATTGTACAGACGCTACAAACAGTAGGTTTCCTCAGGCACCTGTTATTCCTGTAAGATATTCTCCATCAGAATGTAATACACTGCCATGGGGTGTTAGAAAAATCTATTTCACACTTAAGAGTACATAACATATGGAATGGAAATATTAAATGAGTTTCCACTAAGTTAATACTTTTCAGAAACCTGACAAGCATCTCTTGCATAGTTTTATAAATGTATATTTGACTTATTCTTTAAAAGCAAATACAATTTTTCATCTACGTATGTGTAAATACATGTACACTGTATTAGTTAAAAATCTGTCAACCACCAATGCACAATTTAAGCGTTCTACATTGATAACTTTTTGAATGTGTTTTTGGATTAATCCATGTAATCTAATTTTAAAGGGCAACTTCACCAATTTAACAAATCAACCTATGTTTACCCGTCACAGAGAGTACTATTCACCCAGTGAAACTGTTGAATAATGGCTCCGCAGGGAGCTTTCTATATTCTAAAAAATTACCCTGGTGTCATTAAAGTTCTTTTGACTTGGGCCTGGGGATACTTAGCAGAGCGGCAGTGTTACAAACTGGAATTTGAAAGACAATAACCATTCATGGGGGCTCTTGCAAAACACTATTAAGTGGCATTATGGGAGGACACAGTGATGCTTAACCAATAATAAAAGTCAGGCTATCTCAGGCTCTGCTACTTTTGATGATTGTAATGTTCTTCCCCACCTTTGGACAGAGCTAGGCTAGCTGTTTCCCTCTGCTTCCAGTCTTTATGCTAAGCTAAGCTAACCAGCTGCAGGCTTTAGCTCAATATTCAGCATATAGACATGAAAGTGGCAGCAATGTTCTCATCTTTCTCTTGGCATGAATGTGAATAAGCGTATTTTTATTTAAATGTAAAAGTAGGAAAATTCAACATTTAAGCCACGTCACAATATTTCACTGACTAAACTTGTATGATTCAGTTAAATTCTTTATGTCTACCTCCTATGAGACCTGCAAACTTATGGAAATGCAGTACTAAATCTCTGGAGTGTCCTGTCAAGTTGAAAAACAGGGGGTTAAAATGGGTTTAATATGCTGCAGATATAACGTGGCAGGTTGGAGTGGGAGAACATTATGGGGATTTACAGTCAAAAACCACACTCACAATCTATCATTAATGTTTGTTTTGCTCTTAGAGATTCCTAGACTGACTGACTTGGAGGCTAACTTAAGTTTTCCTTTTCCTCTGTGGGATATGACATTTCTCTTCAGAGACTCAACTCTCACGTTCATTCTCTAATCGTACAGAGGCGTATGACCCTGAGGATGGGAATAAAAGAAGAAGAAATTACTTTCATTAAGAAATTCAGATTTCCCCCATCCTTTTGATCTTGTGCCAGAAGAACATTTATGCTGATGAAATGCATAAATAAAGTTCTTAAATTATCCCATTCCTCTTTAGCGCATGTATCAGAGTTGGAGAACTTCCAGACAAGACAACTACAATCACAGTGAGTGCCTCTGAAAAGGGATGATTTAAGAGATGGCCTGCCACTGGTTTAAACATCATGTAGCTCAGCTTTGAGACTTTACTGGTAAAGTGCATATCAAGCCATTTCCTGCAAGTGATGTAAAGGATTTGTATGTTTGTCTTTATATGTGCCACAAGAATCAACCCTATCTGTGTGAGCTCTAATTAATTTCTTTCGGACAACTTGTTTTGATACTTATACAAGCCCAATTATTTTTCTTCTTAAAATTCTCTTTTCTACAATCTGGAGAGTGGAACGTTTGTCTTTCAAATAACTACCTGACAACATTTGTTTTAGTGTGGCTCCTGTCTCAGGAGGCCTGTAGAAAACCCTGGTGTTTTACTGTACACAAGCTGCAGGCGTGAACCAAAAATATTTAAGAAAAATCTAGTTTTCACATCATGGGTCTTGGTTATAACATCCCCCCTGCTTAAGTTTTAAAACTTGTGCAAACAAATTTCTACTGTAGTGGCTCATTGCATTGCACAGCTTCTTCCCGTCTCTGCTTCCAGGAATGACCTACAAACTTACCCATGATATTGCTGACAATAAGAAACTTGCCCCTGTCATTTCCAGCAGTGGGACTGATGACAAAACCAAACCATATTCTAATGAAATTGAATAAAGAAAACACTTCTGCAAAATGATTTCCTTGTGGTTTTGTAAGATGATGTGTCTTTCCTGATAATGTTGTGCAAAAGGAATACTTTCATGTGTGTTGTGCAACATAGCAACAGGAAAACGGGTCACAGTTCTGTTAGAAGGAATACAAACCCTCTAAATTAAAAGGAAAAAAAAACAATATCGATTGGTCAATTCTTGATATATTTTGGAAAAGAGATCAAAACAAAAAAAAATTTAAAAGGAAGAAACAGACATCAAAAAATCTTCAGTTTTATCTGATCGATACAGAGAATTACCATGTCACATTCTAACATGATTTTCTCATTTAATAAACTAAGTGCATTTAAACCATATCTGACTGCTCATCGACTGTAACTCCAGATAGCTATGCATCAGCTGTGCATTCAGCTCTGAATAATGAGCAAATGAGATGAGTGTTCTTATAACCATGATCCAATTCACCAAGGAAGAGATATCTGAAAATCCTCCATTAAAGGAAAATCAACAAATATGTCTCTGATAACATTATTCACGGAGAACAAATGACAAGTCTACCTGGTAGTCCTGGGCTAGGAAAAGTCAGAGGTGAGTAAGCAGGATAACTTTAATATCACTGTCAACAGCAGGCAAAAATAAAACTGGATATTTCAAATGTCTTAAACATTAGATGAACATTGATAGATTTTTTTGGCCATTTGTGGACAGAAGTAAACACCTCACTAACATTTTAACACTAACCTTTTTAAAGTTGATAATATGTTAGCAGCTATTTAACATCCGACCATAAAGCTGCTAAATGATCCACTATGTTCACCAGCTAACTGCCAACTTGGTCTGTCTGCCAACAACTAGCAGCAGATTTATTTCTGCTGGAGACAGCTCCCTCCTCCTATTTTCTGCTGGAAATGAGGTTCATGAGAGTGGTGAGAATAAAACAAAACAGTAAAGCTGCAGACTGTAAAACCAAAACAATGAGCTGAAAGACACTAAAACGCTAAGTAGAGCTGAGACTGCAGAGCGGGCTGATAATTTTCTGTGGGTTCATCACTACAAGCGACTGCTTTCACATTGCACACATACACCTGATCCAATGTTAATATGAAAAAATGATTTGTGCAGCTTTAAAATGAGTAATTTCCACAGCAGTTAGCTGTCAGTTAGCTAGCTTGCACCTGCCATTAATGAGCTAATAATATTTGTTAGTCTGCTAACACAAATGAGATTTCAATATCAAACATATAACACTGAACGTGTGACAAGGCCAGCTTTGTTAGTTACATTATTCCCAGCATTACACTGAGGTTCTTGTGTGTACATACTCTTACTACTGTCATTTAAAGTTGAGTAACTGGAAGAAATGACTGTACTTTCTTGAGAAGAAATCCCAAAATACAGTTTCACAGAGTGACCAAAAACAAAACAAAACTAAAGAGAAAAGAGGAAATGAAGATGTGCGTGGTGAGCCTGGCAGTTTGCCGGGCTTTAATAAAATGAAATGTGGTTGCCTGAAGCGAAAATATATGATCATGCCAGGCACAGAGCTACCAATATGCTCACCCCATGGACACATAAATAACCAGAGTGAGCCTAAACATGGTGGTGAGGCAGGCAGATTTGACAGGACAGAAGTTACTTACAATGTAGCAAGGCTCGCAGTACGCCTTCTTCTCCACAGCGTAGAAGGGTTTGCCACGCAGCTTGGTGCTGCAGGTCATGCAGACGAAGCAGTCGACATGGAAGACCTGGTCCATGGCAGTGCAGCCGGTGCCTTCACCCACTACATTCTCTCCACAGCTGGCACAACGCCCTGGGGAGAGGAGGAGGAGGAGGAGGGGAGGCTGAGCCCAGATTCACTATAAATCCACATATATAAGGTCAGATAGCATTTATCAGGAAATCAACAATCACATCCCACTCACTGAAAATATTGGATAGTGATACACAACACCTCAAAACCAACCAGGTAAAAGGAAATGAGTCTTGCCAAGAGATACATATAGTATACATACTTCTAACACATCTCTAAAAATGATGAAAATGGTGAAAATAATCCTTATGAAGGCAAAGATCTCATATATCTAAGAACTATTTGTATCATTCAAGTATCCAAAAAACAAAGAGATACAAAGAGAGAAGAATCAAGTAGAGCTAATTCAGGTTCTGTGGTTTCAAGCTCAAGGTTACATCTTTAAATTGCTTGTTTTGTCCAAAAAACAGTCTAAAATTCAAATGTATTAGATTTACAATTAAATAACGAGAAGAAAAAAAGCAGGAAATCTCCATATTAGAGGAGCTGAAACTGGTTTGCTTTATAAATGACCCATGTCTAATGGATTATCAAAATTGTTACGAACTTTCTGCTGATTGATTTATTATTTAGGCAAAAGAGGCATCAGAAATAATAAATTAAAAAGTTTGAATTCTGTTGTGTATGGTGAATTTTTCTTTTTTAGTGTTTCAGAAATCTCCTCTCTCCACGTTTCAGCCTTTCTCTATTTACTACTCTTCATTTCTGTCTGACAGGCCGCTGTGTTGTTCTGACCACTTGACCTCAGGATCCACAGGCTGAACTGTTGCCCATGCACCAACTCACCTTGGCGCCTTGACCCAAAAATTACAAACTACTCCTTTAAATGCCTAATTTTCTGATGTCAAAAATGTCTAATCTTCATTTCTTTTTCAAACGCTGGATAAGGAAGGATTAAACACTATAATTATGCCACATTAAAAAAATCTATGGACATCACCAAAGTGTGACATCTATTTCAAAAAGTCAGGCTTTAAATGATAAAAAGAAAACTTTAGAAGTACAACTAAGTCTTTGTAAAAGGGGCACAAGTGAACTGATACTATTGCGCCAGAAAAAAGGCTGATTGCATATTGCGGGACATGGCATTTGGATATCTTTAATTGAGTTGGAGATATCTTTAATTGAGTTTAAGATGTCCTCGACTCAATGCAAGTTATCTTCAACCCAATTAATAACACTGTCAATTTAATTACTGGTATCTTACAATAATAGGGTTTAAAAAGATATCTGAGAATGTTTTATTTTTTACACATCTGAGGACAGATGCAATCTCCCTGAGGAAGCATGATACAGTATATTTAATTAATTCAAGTTCAGTTCTATGGATCATTTTTGTTCCTTTTTCATTTTTTGCTTCATCTAAAGCCTGATTTGGGCGATGATTGACACCCTGTATGTTCTGAACAGAGCGGTTCAAGCGTGTTACAGACAGAGGCGAGACACTAACCGGGGGAGATAGAGTATCTGATGCTTGCATTTTCACAGTTCCACTTGCTGTTTTCATATCATAAAATTCAAACAGAGTGTAAAGCAGAATCTGTCTCAGGTATCAGCACAACTTTGGAAGTCATATGTTGTTGAGATCAAATATCTGCTTCACTGCAAGGCTTGCTAATGGTATTCTAATCTCAGATAACTCATTATCTTATCAGCGGCCTCACTGGAAACTGAGAAAAGTTGCTTAAAGAATGACTGGATCCATAACTTTTCCAGCAACAATTCTGAAATCCTTATTGGAACACTGATATTTATGACTTTTTTTATTACAGGATTCATTGTGTATTGACTGGGGAGACATTAAGAAACAAAGGACTGACAGATTGCTGTTGAAGACATTCACCTTTAAAAATTCTTAGCACAGAGCATTTTGGTACATTAATTTAGCGGCTGCTGTCATCCACGGCGACTTATAGTGCCGGCAAGTTTTCATAAAGCCTGCTATCGGTTTCATCTGCTCCCACAGCTCTATCCACACCTCAATTATGGCTGTGTTACCTACTGTACAGGGAGGCAGATTAAACAAACTAGTGAAGGCACATCTCGAGGGGACATGTGGGTGTCAGTGGAATCACAAGCAGGGTAATCACTTCAGAGAGCCAGAGGGAAAGAGAAAGGGAGAGAGAGTGAGCGAGAGACAGAGACAGAGCACGTCGAGCCTGTTAGTGGCTTCAGATCACAGGCCATCTTCAGTGAGTGGATGAGAATGCCAAACATGTCCCACAGGGCTCCCACTTTAAATAGCGAGAAGGAAACCTCTCGGAAATCCTTTTCCTTTTGGCAGTTTGTGATCGCAAGGGCCCTCAGGAGCTATTTGTGCGCGACTGTGCTTACAATGTACACACTTTTACCCCAACACACACACACACACACACACACACACACACACACGGGAACACAATGAAAAAAAATCTCTTTGAGTCAGACATGCCACACATGTAGATGAAAATATATATATATACAAACACAGACACATGTATCATATACTGTACGCATACCCACAGACATGTCATGCACAAATCAGCAGCCCACACATGAATACACATGATCCCGTAACAAAGAGCAGCACATCTGAGGCTGTTTACTGTCAGCCCTCAAACTGCTGTATGCTCTTTCACTTCCTAATATTCCCTCACAATGTTAAGGAGTTTAAAAGTGCTGAGAGCACATGGTTAAAATGATATGTCATCATATAGTTTATGTCATGTCCCATCAGACATGACAGTGTGATCTCTATTGCTTGAAAGTAAATAAAAGCCTTTGTTTCAACAGAGCTCATGGCATTCTCTCCCAGCATGCCAAGCGTTTTTTGGAGGAGATGATGGGGGATACAGAGGATGTACAGGACATTACAGTGATTATTATTCTATCTGAGTGGTTCAATCTCTTGGACACAGAATACTTTTGCATTTGTGATTTAATATGTGATTGATTATAAACTAACTGGCCACTTTATTGGGAACACCTGTACAATCTAATGCAACCCAGTACAGCAGTGATTCTTTTGAGGCTCATACTGTTTTTGTTGACATTGTCGGAAATGTGTAAATTGTATACAGAATACTGAGGTCACAGATACAGAGAAATATATACATCAGAAACGCCTCTGAAAATACTGTCTCTGTAATCCAATACAACACTACCACTAACTATGTGCTAAAACATAGTTAAACAGATACAAGAAATTGCATGAGAGAGTACAGGTGTACGTAATAAAGTGGGCACTGAATGTAAAATGACAATATAAACAAGGGTGTAACTTTAACTGTAATTGTAATTTTCTTGATAAATAGATGAAATCGGTCAGTCTATAAATGACATCACAGTTTCCCAGGACACATGGTAACGTCTTCATGTCGCTTGTTTTGTTAGACGAGACAAGAACCAAAACAAGAGTCCATGATGTTCCAGTTCAAAGGACACTGAGAGGCTGAAGCCAGACAATCTTAGGCATTTTTGCTCAAAAAATGACTTAAGTGACTGTCAAAGTGACTGATTAATTTTTTGTTGATAGACTATTTGATTAATAGACTAATTGTTTCAGCTTTCTTTTTATTACTAATTAGTGCCTCCATTTTTTAATGATCATTTTCACATTTGAGATAGTGTAACTGCAGAATGTCATATTTGCTTCATGAATGAAACACTGACACAGTCAATCAATAAAAACTAAATTGTTGATGTTGATTATTTGTTTTAGCATTTCTGAAAACACATTTAGCTCTAAGACATAAATTTACTATACTGTGCTGAAAGTGTAAAAATGTGTAAAAATGTAAAGCTGTGAGATCTGTAACTGTTTTTTCTGTCCTAACAGTCTTACTGTATGATAACAGAAAGATGTGCAGGGTGTTTTACAGTGCTTCACATCAATAATTTCACAGGTCTGTATCAGAAGTAAGCATTTTCAATTTTGAGACACTACTTCAATTGACTTCTTGAATAATACAGGACAGCAATTGAAGCAACATCGTACTATTTACCGCTGCGGAGATGATCCCAAATACTTTCGAACTATTTCAGCTGGGCATAAAGGAATCATGAAAGGCCTCACCACTCCCCAGTGTCCCTTTGCGTGGGGAATGGAACCAGAGTCTTAATATCAAAACTTCAAATAGTTCCTGTAGAACCAATGCAATGGTGACGGGGCGGGAGGGGGAGTTCATTTACACTTTACTCACTTTCTTTCCTTTCATTCTTCAACCCTCAGAAGTGTCTCTTCTCTGTTACATCGAAAGTCAAAAGAAGGACTGAAGAGAAACTCTTTTCTTCTTTTCTTTTCTTTTTTTTTTTTAAAGAAGCACATTCCCTGTGAGCTATAGAGGCTTAGAATGGTTAGACAATTTAATTGGATAAAAGGAAAAGATTAAAGAGGCCCTGACTCTGTTCCATAAATAATTGATTTCTAATGTATTTGTAGTGGCAGTGAGACGCTGTTGTTTGGGAATGGGGGATGTTGAGTGGCAGAACGCTTCAGATTTCCCTCAGTCTTTGCCTTCTTTGTTTTTTCACGCCGTGATATTGAAGCAGCATGAAAGGCAGAGAGGGAGCACACTTGCAGCTCAATTTGATCTTACATCGTCAGAAATCAAAGATCGTGCATGTAAAGAAGGATCGCAAGGAACTTTTTTTGTGGGAGACCAAACTTTTCACACTGTGTTACTAAAGAATACAATTCTGCTGGTGCAACCCTTGCAAACCCCAAAGGCAAAACCAGCGACTACAGCTCGTATCCAAAACTAATAAAAGAACCACAAAATCCATTTTGGGACTTCAACTAAAGTTTTGTGCTTGGATTAAAATATCCAATAGATATGGTTGTAAAAACACAAAACACATTCTGTATATTGTGTTTGAATATTGACAGCACAACAAGGTAAAAAGAAGGGATTTAAACATAACTAATAGAAATGTGGCAACAACAAATGATCTTGCTTTTCTTCACTTTTTTTGGCAGGCTCCATCTCTGAATAAGTGTTTCCACCCTCTGATACAGCATTAATTTATTGTGACACCCTCAAAAAGGTGAGCCAAATAAAGGTACAAAGTTGTAATAACTTCTTCACACTTAATTAAAGACATAAACAATAGGTCAGTGAGTGGTTAACAGCAGAAAATAAGTCTGTCAAACACATTAGGCGCGTAACTGCCAGCTACTCAAGTGCCAGGGGCCACGATTTGTTCACTGTTTCATCTCTTTCCCCTCTAGGTTAATCTACTTTGTTGCTTCAGATTTCCCATCCATGCAGCCTGACAGTGCTGTGGCCTTCAGTTGCCTTGGGATGACAAGAGAAATAGCTGTCATCGCTGCATTTCAATCTCTGAATGCCTCTTTCCTAACCCCTGCCTTTAATCTCATTCCCAATGTCAGCAAATAGCAATCTGCAGAACTGCTGCGGCGATGGTAGAGGATGGAGGATAGGCGAGCCTGTGCCACTAAGCATTACAGCGCTGCCTGTCAGGGCCCGTGGCAGGAGAGCGAGGGGGACAGAGTGTAGGTTACATGTTTTAGAAGCAGGTTGGCAGGAGCGACATGGAGGGGTGCCAGGGAGCGAGTGGGGCTGGCGAGTGGGGTGAAAGAGAGAGAGGTGGGGGGGGGGGGGGCAGGGTCTGTGGCAGGAGAGCCTAGGGGGGGACAGAGTGGTGTTATGTTTGAAGCAGGTTGGCAGGAGCTTGACATGAGGGGGTTAGGAGCTAGTGGGGCGGCTGCGGGGTGAGAGAGAGAGGTGGGGGGGCAGAATGGGTGAGTGTGTGAAGCAGAATATGTGGACAAGCTGGGCGCTCAAAGATGTCTGTGTGTTTATATGCTGTTTATCCGTGCGCACCCGTGTGCTTGTAAAGTACGTCTGTGTTTGCGTGCATGAGCATGCGGATGTCTACTCATTCCTGAGGTCAAACGCTCACTCACAAATGAAATCTAGCAACGTGAGTGCCCGGAAGCCTCAGCTGGGCTCGCACGGCAGCTGATCTTGCAAGCCTCAGTGGAGCTGTCTCAACGAGGCAGGATAGCAAGCGCCGAGCCTGGCGGGAGAAGAAGGGGAGGGGAGGGAGAGGAGAGCAGAGGAGAGGGGGTGGGGGGATGGAGGGGGTGGTCACCTCACGTGAACTGCTGCCAAAAAGCGGGCTTCTGTCGCCGGGAAGAGAAGCCCCATGCTGGCACACTGCATCAGCTGAGAAACTAGAAAGCAGCATAGCGAGGTCAGCAGCAGTGCTGGGGCAAGATAATGAGAGGGGGAAAAGTGGCGTAGAGGAACCATAAACTATGCTGAAAAACGACTTCATGTTTTGTGAAACTGGCCCCTTGCTAAAAATAGCAACAAATACAATTAAGTATTGAAAACATCACGTGACCAATTACAAGCAAGATGATGACATAGCAGAAAAACTGCTAATATCTCATTCATAAAAGAAATGAATTATAGACAGTTTTCCTTGAAGCTGCATAAACATAAAAGCTACAAATTTGTATAAGATTTGTCTATCAAAGCATTTAACACTATTTTCATGGGGAAAAAAAGGTCTTAAGTCAAATCAGCAGCCTCACACTGACATACATACTGCATTTTCCTTATAAAAGGCAGCTATGAAGGATCATCCGTGGCTATTGTGTCGTATAATCTCGTCTTTTGCAGTCGTACATTATAATCCACTGTAGGTGGTATAGTGATGCATGGGCTTTAGATGAGTTGCCATGTCACCAGACTGCTTCATATGATGCCCCCCTGCCCCCCCTCGCCCCTGGGTGGTCGCTGACCTCCTTCCAGTAGCATTATGCTCTTGTGTCTCGTAGTGATTGCTGTAACATACATACACAGGGCACAGCACAACAAAGACAGGGCCACTCAGCCACTGCGATTGGAGGAAATTCCCTGTCAGTGAAAGAGGAAATGGACTCTTCACAGTAAAGAGCCTACAAGGAGATTACTGTGGGAATTTTTTTTTTAACTGAATCCAACTGTTCTATTGCTTTTTTTCTATTTGTATCAAAGTAAGTTAAAATTAAGGAAAATGCCATGTTGTGACTTATTGTCTGTGAGTGCTTTATTGTTTAATACAGCTATTTAATTACATGTCACTCTATGGCTGATATTTTGTTTCTACATCTAAATTTATTTTAAAGTCATAATCCTTAACATTTCAGTCCTGGTTGATTTGGAAAAACCAATGGTTGCCCTGGTTACGGTGAGTGTAGTTTAATAATACAGCTTCTTGGCTGCTCAAGGAGATGTTGAAGTGAAGCCAAACAAACTCAGATTGTTCCAGGGAGGAAGAGGTGTATTTGATGAGCACTGTCAGCGCTAACCTTGGTGACAAATGCACTGCATTTCCTGTCACAGCTTCACATTAAAAGCCACCCCGTTTTTCGCCCGTTGAATGCTTTTAATGTGAAGCAGCAGCAGTAGGAAATGTTGCGTTAGCATTAGCATGCTTTTAATAAAGCGCATATACAGCCTCAGGAAAGTGAACAGTAAACAGTGTGGCTGACATCAGTGAAATAAAATCAAAGCAACCACACTGGGTGACATACAGGCAATTTGAGTTCAGGGCGGGAATGGCGGACTCCGTCACTAACACTAGGCAGGTTTCCATCAGCTTGCTTTAAGGTGAATTTTCAATATGCACCTAAAAAAAACGAGTGAAAATGCCAAGAATCTGACAAAAACTTAAACTTAAGTTTGACAGGTAGAAAAGCCTGCAGATCCATTACAGCAAATTGCGACACAGTGCAATGGAAACAGATCTAGTGTATAAATCATGATGTATTGTACATTAAGCATGTGACTTAAATGTCCTCTGAAGCTCCCACCTCACTGTTTGAGAGGAAAATAGCAGCAGATGAAAACATGAGATCTGTTTGGAATGATGAGGAAACAGTAACAAACAGAAACGTCTCATTTCCATCATGTTTTCTACATTGTTTTTTGTTTGTTTGCTCTTTTAACAACATCATCTTGTTACTCCCTCTTCTTTCATTCTGTAATGGTTTGGCCAGCTGTTTATCTTGATGAACCATCCCACGGTAGAATTTGTATTTCCTTTGAAGTTTTTCTCTAAATTCTGTTAAAAAATTGCGCTATATTTGGATGGAAACCTAGGTAACATAGAGCAGTGATTAAGGAATGCCAAAATATTTAACCGCTATTGCAGAAAAAATGGCAATAACACAAAGTATCTACATTAATGAAAACTGTAAGATTTGCAACTTTAAAGGTCTTTTTACAGTTTATTTAAATCACTTTGAGCAGCATTTTATATGAAAGCCTCTATAACTGTTAATGTATTATCATATTGTACCTGCATAGTTGCGAGAGTTTTTGTTTATTGTCTGTATACACACGACATGAACATTAAAAATGAACATGACTTTAAAGGTAAACCTTCTTACACTAAATGGAAACAGTCATCTGTATTGAGGGAGACGGTTGGCCAAAGGCATTTGGAGGCTGTGGAGGTGGAGAGTGGTGGGGAAGCAGGGTGGGGGGGCTCTTTTTAAGGCAGCAGACAGATTTTACTCTGACACGCATCCCACTTGTTATGACATGTAGAGACACATCTAAAAGCAAACTCCTAAGAGGTTGCTGAGGGCGACCTCAGTAATATGCAAATGAATTCCACCAGAGTATCTTAGACAATGCACAAAGCTGTCTAAACTGGAAGCCTATTAATACATTAACTTATGATGCTCAGTTGTGTTATAAAGAAACAGAGGCAGCACCACAAGAATGCACTGTCTGAACCTAAACTTTTTCTGACCCAATTACCTTAGCCGATCCGTTCTGACTCCTCTGGCCTGTACTGTTACTGGAGCTACACTGCCATTTGTATCTCTTCCAAGATTCCTCATGAACATTTCATGTGAGGTGTCTCATAAATTATGAGGGTTCCTTCAGCTGACATTATGAGGGAAATGGCAAAGCCTGCCTTTTCTTCTCTGGCTCTTATCATAAAACAAAGGCTAGCTCAAACAAGGAGCAAAGGCTTTCCCGACAGCTGAAGAGTCCTGTGTAGTGTACAGTATGCCCATATGACTCCCCCTGCTAATTTCCAATGACTATGTCTCCACCATTTGATATTAGCATTACAAAAACATTTATGCCACTGCTCAAAAATCTCTCTCTGGGTATTAAAATTTCTGTACAGTGGAAAACTGAAAATCTGGGATCACATGAAGGAATTTTCAACTTGTCATTCTGGTATTAAAGGAGGAATAAAAACAGATTCTCTGCGGCAGAATGAACTACACTGCATAAGTATCATCATCACTAATTGTAAATAATGCAAAGCATCTCATCCTTTCAATTATTCAGCTTTATGTCCTGGTTTTGGTTGACAGAAATGTAGTGATGACAAAATATTGTAAGTTCCTCTGATGCACAAACGCCAAGGCATCTGTACTGTGAGCTGAGTAGCTGTGTCTTATTAGATTTCCACAAACACAGTACACCTACGCACAACCTAAGTGGATTAAATATGACGGATGATGACATTTGGAGAAAAGGCTCTTTCAGATTACTCAAATCTAATCTGGAACTCTAAATCAGGACTAATCAGTTGCTTTTCAAAGAAGCTTCAATCATAGGGGGAATTTCTGGCTTGCAAACTGGGTTTCTCACAAGAAAAGCCGTTCTTTTATAGTGCATCATTTTCAGGTTTTTTACAGTTTGAGGAGCATTTGTGTTTGAGATCGGCTGCTTTTTATGTGCCCATTTTGCCACAGAAAGTCCTCACAGACTTGTCGGGTGTAATTGCTGGACTGCTGTTGTTGTAAAAAGAACATAATAATCTTGCGTAATTTATAAGCTACAGATGGAGCTCAATTGAGTCTGATGAAAAGTTTGCTTGTGACATCACAGAGCCAGAGTGCAACGTTATTTCAATTCAATTAACCCCCTCTGGACCAATGAAAACTCACTATGGCTGTTTCAGATTAGAAGATCATCAAAGACATTAGTGGCACCAATAAAACTTTGCTATAGGAAGACAATGATCCAGTCCAGTAGCGCGCTAGAGATCGCAGCCCCACTTTGATTAATCTTGTTAATTACTAGCCTTAGGGTTTCAACAACTGCTGGCCCTCTTTCCCCTTGTACCCTGCCAAAAAAGAGGAGGCTTGTGTGGCATCAGATTCTTTGTAATTACAAAGGGCTCATGCTCTGGGACTTATTCTCCCACAGAATTGAATATACAGAAAGAAACATGCTGGACTAAAGTCAATTTTAACATTACTGCAGTGACTAAATGTAAACCAATTAAGGTCTTTACATCAGTGCGCACCAACGTGAAGCTGAATATCACTTAATACCAGTTAAATACATGTCCCTGTAGCTATAATACACCTACACATGCTATCATGGTGTGCTGTGCGATTATGTGCTGATATAAAGCCTGCTCCAGAGTCCCATTGAATGTATTGAGTGAGGTATCTAATGGGCATGGGAACTAATTCCAGGGCAAAGGGGATTAAAGGCTAGAGAAGAGAGAGCAGCAGAGGGATGGCACTCGCTGGCAGCAGAGGGTATAGAGGGCGGAAAAATAGAAAAGAAATATAAATGCACAGAATCCTTGTCTTTTGAATCCTATTTTGCGAAATAGTATTAAAATTGGTATTTTGTTTAATCCTGGCACTTATATTTTTATTTTTTTCAAATGAGAGCAAAATTAAATATCGAGTGCTTCAGAGAAAAAAATGAAAGAGAAATACTGTAAAAATAAAGAAATAAATAAATAATAATAATTTTAAAAAATACATCCGGACACTAAAACAAGACTTTTATCAAAATCAGGATGATTCATCTGTCCAGCGTCTTTACTGTATCTCCCGTTCTCATTATACTCTGAGCAGGAGTCATGTCTTATCCTTTGATCACACTGATATAGTTTTGAGACTCTACCTTGAGGACTGCTTCCCAGGCTGCTAGACACGCTGCTGTGTCTATACCATGGAAACAAAGGGATAAGAATTCTACTTCAGCCTTGTCTGTATCTTATACACCTGCACTGTACTCAATAGCCTCAGGCCATTTTCCAAAAACATTGTTCTTGTAATACAAAACTAACTTTATGGGTCACTGGGTAGGCTAATCTAGGAAACCTTATGCCAGTTTTATTCTATTAACCCACTATCCCACATTGTTTTATTTAGCATTTATCGCCACAAATGTGGAAGGTTCATTTAATTGTACAACCTGTAGTTCAGGAGAAATTTCTCAAGAGTAATTGTGTAACGCGTTTGTTCCGTTTTTTTGTTGTTTTTTTGTTGTTTTTTTTGTTTTACAAAATATCACAGTGAAAAGTGGCAGAGTGAGAGCTCCTCATGAGATCACACTACCTGCGCTAATGTTTTCAGAGTGGCTTTCGCAATGTATCAAAAAGGATGCTTGTGTGTGTCTGCAAAGCTTTCCCAGTGTCAGTGTTACATGTGAATCAAACAGTGAGTCATGGGCTAATTTTAGCCACTTTGCCACTCTCACCTACGAATGCTACATTGTGAAGTGACTGTTGTTGTGTCAGAAACACTTACAGCTGAGTATGTAGGACCATTTATAGAACAAATTGTTATATAGTTTTGTTCAAACACTAGCACAGGATTCACAGAGTACATAAAATCACAACATTCACAAAATAAGTGATACCGTTCCAATGTGGTAATAAGAAACTAGAACAGGAGGAGGCTAGGGTGGAGAGAGAAATCAGTTAATACAGACAATAACATGCAGCAAGCAGCAGGCCATAATGAGTGAGTGAGAGCTTGGCAGATTATAAAGGCCCCCTCAAAGTCTTCATGAATATGATTGATGCTAATTAAATCAGCTGATACTTGATGTATTTGACTATTACAGTGTGATGCAATACCAGGACCCTGAAACCAAAGCAGCTAAGTGCTGAGTTAAGGTTACTGCCACAACATTCGTTAGGAATTTTCTTTAGTGAGGTAATATAAAGACAGAACTGCACCATGTTACCATATTGCAGTGGCATCTTTTACCATGATAAATAGAAACCAGCCATCATTAACTTTATTATTTACACAAATGTCTTCCATTAAACAGACTATTGCTAACCACGTGTGAGTGAAATGAGCTATGTTTCTTACCAAAATATTCCTCAGATGGAGGGTTGTCCATGTCAAACAGCATCTTCTTGGTCAGACGCTCTAGTTCGTCTTCAGGGTGGGCCATAGGAGCACTGCCCTGAGAACCAGACAAGAAACACAGTTGTGATTTACAAAGCTGACCAAAGTGATGAAGAATATTTCAGCACTTTCTTGCATTCATTTATACCTGACTTGAAAGTTGCCGGTGTTCTTTGTAATAGAACCACTGCTTAAAATGAATAGAAAGAATGTACTGCTTAACAATGTACATCCAGGTTCAACTTAAATATTCACAAAAACCCGACTTCAATAAATCAGGATGAAGCACTCTCTCAAGGTCAAACATAACACATTTACTGTAATTAACATGCAGTGGATAGTCTTCAGTCTGCCTTTCTCCTCTGAGATATCTGACCCTGGCTCAGGCCCCAGTGGTGTGCAGCTGAGAAGGTTGTGCATATCCTTCCGTGCAATTCAAGCAGGTGGAAAAAACTGTGACCCTGACTAATCCTTGTGTTTGGAAAATAATGATAACAGAGAGAAAAGAGGAGGAAAACATTAGAAAAAAGCTACTTTTTAAAGTCCTGTACATTTGGGTCATAGGTCAGGAGATAGTTATTTAGGCATACTCTGAACACAAAAGACTTTAGGTGTGAGCCATGTGGAAGCCTAATCTGTGAAAGATTTCAGAAGGATGACAAAACGCTCTGAAGATGCCACTTCCTTCCTTTCCTTGTAAGCCTGCCCTCCCTCTTATCATGCAGTCCCTGACATCTGCCTGCTGTGTGTCTGTATGGAGCTGACGTGTTGTGCCTGACATTTTCTGCCAATCATTTGCGGAGCCGCAGAATACAAGCTCCCCCTTCCCCCTCCCTGAGCCCCGGCTCACGGCACAATCCCGTCACAGGTGTGTGTGTCCTTTGCAGACACCCTGGGGGCCTGAACTTGACTCTTTTCGGCCCAGCTTTTTCAGAAACCAGTGACACTTGCATGACCTTCCCTAGATCTGGGGGCGGCTGGATCTTTACAGTAGATTTGATTTTCAATATTGTAACCTGGGCCAAGATCTGAGCTGACCTTTGAGGTGTTCCTAATTGTGACATCTGGGAGCTGGGTGAATGTTAGCAACCGGTCTGGTTTTGTCCGTGGTTTACTTTGTCATATAAAGGAATCAGATTTGTCAATAGAAGATTGAGTGAAAAATGTTTTTGTATTCAGAACGAATAGAACGAGTAGTGTCGCACAACTCATTCAATGTATTTGTCAGTAAAGGTTTCAACAATAAATATAAAGTAGGTGTAATTTTAACAATTCATTCAAGGTGGTAATGCAAATGTACAGTATATTTGGTGTGAGAACATTCAATGGTCTGCTGAGTTTATTTCCAGAGACGGTGAGAAATGCTGAGCTCTGCTTACTGTCCACAATGTATCAAGGAGAGTCTAAACTTTATGATGCATGACTTCTGTGCGGCCCGGCTCAGGATGCAGCAGGCTGATAATGGAAGCCCAAACAGTAGGCCTCATTAACTCTGAGGGATCGACACGTTCGACGTGCAAATCTTCCTGCCATGCCGGAGTGCTCTCTAGAGAGCAGCTGGGCCTGAGCTCTCGGATTCCCTGGCACCTTGCGCCTCCTCCGCCACTCAACCATAAACGGCCAGGATCACATCATGGAGGATTAGGAGGAGATGAAAGGCACATTCTTCAGTGGTTGGATATTCCTCTATTGTCACCTCAAATTACATGACTTTTTTTTTTCTTTTATAATACGCAACGGTCAATGGAGGTGTATGTGCAGAGGGGTGAATTCTAATACAACAACCTGCACAAAAGAAAAAGATAATAAGTCTGCGCAATGTTCATAGACCTCAAAGAAACACTCTTGTTGTCAACATTCTGCTCATTATGCCTGTGTTGTTAGTTTGAGACAGTGAAGAGGACGATTTAACACTGTTAATCTTAGCTCCACATCAAAAGCACATTGGAGAGGGAACGAAATGCTGCTATTACCAGAAACAGACTTTTGAGTTTAAGCTTCATTTATACCTTATCCACTCTTTGACACCCTGCAGCAATGCACTGCCAGAGAGTTTAAAGCACCTTGTTAGGGAGTCTTTTGTGACAGCACGGAATAATTTTTCACTTGAATAAGAGAAAGAAATTGCTTCTCTGCATGCTTTATGATTGCTTTGCAGTTCCTGTTCAGCTTTTCAGAGGCAACAATAGAAACCATACAGCAGCTATACGTGCAGCAGACATGATTTTTCAGTTATGTCTGGCTCAATTCAGTAAATTGTTTGCCTGCGCCCTCGGGACACTAAGCCGCAGTTCCACTGAAGTTGGTGCTTAAATTCAGTGGTGACTGGGTTAACAGCTGCACCTATTTCCACTGTTTTCCCAGTATGTCGAGGCTTATAGTTTCAGGTCATCTGTGCTCTGCTTTTTAATGGCACAAAGCCTATCAGTTGTAATACCCCTGAAAGACATCCTGACGGACCATCAAAGGCCATCAGCTTGACAAATGATTGTCAGAGCGTTGTTAAATGCCAGACCACTTAAAATAAGAAACAACGATAACATGTGTAAGTGTCCCCCGTTACGTGCTACCTGATACAGCCAAAGGTGAGCAGAGTGTGGGATCTGATCACTGCCCAGCACTGCCACATCTATGAATAAAAGCTGTGTGCACCACCCACTGTGGAATTGGCATTGTGTCAGAACTGATTAAGTGAGGAGTGGAAGGTGGGGGTGGGCAGAAGGGGGCTGAATACAGGCTCTCACCTGATGCCCTGACAGCATTGCATCCCACTAAGAACCAAACCTCGGGCTCTGTCTTTCCTGCTTCCACTGCAGTGATAGAGAGTGAACAGGAGAGACAACTGTGCTCAGGGCATCTGATCTACACCTTTGTTAGTGGAGGTGGAACAAAGCAGTGCAAGAGAACAGGAAGCTGGAACTATTTGCATATCATCATCTCCTATGTACAGAACAAAGGGAACTCACAGATTAGCAGGAGAGATCATGGCAGGACATGACACGGGTCATCTCTGCTTGACACAATAATGATGAAACATTACTGAAGTTATACATTAACATGAGAAGACCATCATGTCTGGGTTCAGATATACAGCAGCTGACAGACATAAACAACACCTCTCTTTATTCTGACTCAAGTTATTTAAGTTGAACTGAAATTAAAATCAAAAATTTTAAAATTACCAAAAATTGTGAAGGTTACAATGTGTCACTTACATAAACGGGTTACACTAAATATTAGAAACAACTCTCAGCACCACAAACAGTAACTGGGGTAGGATTTATGGCAGGGTTTGGACTGCATTAGATAAAGCTAGGTGTACTTTATGAAGTGACAGCCGGGTGTTGATTTGTTTACTAATTCGCATACAACTGTAATTAGCTGAAAAGAAGGAATTTCAATGTATTTTTTGCCAGTGATGGCGCCACCTACATTAGTGTTCACCAGTGGGGCATGAATTGTTTCCAACTAATGAAGTTGGTATTGTGTGATATCAGTGTGTTGGGGGACTTACAATAATTATTGTATCACTTAAATTCTAATGGCCACACAGGCAATTAACCAGCAGGTTGGCTTTGTTGTTAGCTGTTGCCTAGTCTCATTTGTAATTTAAACACTCCGTGATTTGAATCACTGGGTAACATACAGAGTGCTGTAGTTACTGGTCTACAGAGAACTACACTCATGATGTCATGTCCAGGCTGACCTCTGTTCCAGTAGCTTCTGTAACTCTTGGAGTGTACTTTCCATATTCTAAGAAAAATCAGCTCCTCTACAGAAGTAGCTAGAAGAAGTGGAAACCCCTCATGATTTTAACAAAGTTAAAACAACAACGACTTTGTGAGCACAGAAAAAAACTACAAACCCAGCAGCAGGGGTTTGACATCGTAACTTGGTTTCACCTGTATCTGTAAAACTAACCAACGCTCTGTTCTAAAGTTTTACATATTTCCTAGTTGTAATCTCTGCTGTCTCGTGTTCAGTCCTTTTGAATAATCAATTATATTAAATTATCTTTTTTTTACTGACTAACTACCATCCTTATCTAAACACAAGAGACAAGCAACACAACAAAGTGTTGAGAAAGACTGTTCCAGGGATGCATATTTAGTTATCAGCGTGGTTAAATGTCTATGGGATTTTGAATAAAATTTTCTTATTTCTGGAACAGAACTCGGAAGTTCCAGTTTCACTTCGGCCCTCTATACTTGGCTTTGAGGGACAGTGGTCAGTAACTTCCACTTTCTGAATCTAAAACAAACTTAACAGCAGGGTAGCATCGTTAAATATGTTATAAAGGGACAGACATCTCAAACCACTAAAGGGACGTAATGAAAAGGGAAAAATGTCATAGGCTGCACAGGGTGGTTTTATCCTCCCCAGAAAAATGTAATAAAATGACCAATAGCTGCAGTATCGTTATGGTTTACATTTCCTCGCACAAAAAAGTGAGGAGACTTTAAATTTCAATTTAACTTTTTAAGAATCATAAGCTCATATTTGGGCAGTACATTTTTTGAAGGGTTCATAAACAATGTGAAAGACAATGAGATTGAGAATTGCTGCACAAACAGCGCAAAAGCGGACAGCCGCTAAACAACGCTAATCTGTGCCTCTAAACCTGCAGTCATCTATCTATCAGTCAGCTTCTGTTTTACTTCCTGTAAATGCAATATTGCACCTTACACCAAAAGCAATTGTCTTGCTTTCTACAATAGCTTAGCATTTCCTGCGTGATCAGCACAAACTGAAGAAAGACATAATCACTCACAGACATATTTATCCACAGATTAAATGATGATGGACTTTACAATACAAAATGCTCTTTAGTGTCAATAGAGCTGCAGCTTTAACTCAGGCTTTTAAAAGAGAAGCTTTAGTCAGCTCACAATCGGACAACCTGTTTTTTTGTCTCCCTAAATCACAATGATATTATGTGAAATGGACACATGCCTTTAAAGGGGAAATGGCTTATTAAAAATGATATCAAGAATAACCACAACAAGAGCAAATGGACCATTGCATTAGTTAGGGTTCATGAGGGATTGAAATCTTTTATTGGATTGGAATATCAAAAAAAAACAGCATTTGTTACCACAACACTAAACGAGTGATTATAGCAGCTTAGGCGACTCTGTTTTACCCAAACAATGAAAGGATTGCTGGATCAGTCACACTATCCTTTCACTGAGTTAGTGTGTGTTTGCATGTCAGTGTGTGTGTGTGTATTTGTGTGTCGGTGGGTGTTTAGAGGAGAGAGAGGCTTCGGCATGTCGTGTGTCTCGAATCAAACATATGGCTTAAACAGTTAAAGATGCTTTTTTGAAAATGAGTGTATTAAGAGCCATCAACTTAAAGTGAATGGCTATATTTGCTTCCCATTTTCTCAGCTGGCTTTCAAAGGAGAGTGTTTGTGTCACAGTGACACAGCAGCGCTCTTCAACAGAAACCTTTGAGAGCACCTTGATCACTGTGATTCATTCATTCAAGATTCAAGACTGACCAGGGAGAATTAGAGTTATACTGATGATAACACAAAGGACAACTCTGTTTTGATTACACAGGTGATGTCAAGATGCCACTCAGAGCAGCGTAAGGGACGCAGTGGGTATTCCACTTCAAACCAAAGAGGTTTGTCTGGACAAAAATAACATTTGTGGGGAAGTTGCTTTGTCATTTTTCTGGCAGCTGCATGTTTAATTTAAGAACGTGTTAAGTCTGTGAGAGGAATCACATGTTAGTGGCTTTATGTAATCCATTTGATGAATTTGCTGCTCGCGATGTTAAACAGGTTATGAGTAATCTGTAATGCATTACACTTTGAGAAGAACCATCGCAGCGCTTGCAAATTAAGCTCAAGGCCACCTTCTGAGGAGGCACAGATAAAGTATACATTCTCTCCAAACAAAATAGGTCATGCTGTTTCAGCTCCAATTAAATGCTGAGGAAAAAAATAACAGTCAACTGTAAAGCAGCTGTGTACAGAGCAGCCAACGATAATTAAAAATTAACCAATTCCATAATTGACATTTTCCACAGCCATTCAAATCTTGCTGTAAACTGAATTCATATAAAGGGATGAATTTCAGAGTATTCACAGACATGTAATGTATGTAGAGGGGTCTTTCAATGTTTGTAAGATTGTGCGTGTGTAAAAACTAGGTCATCTGTTCGGAACTGACACATCCCCCTGCAAACAGATATTTGAAAATCTGAGAGTGTAGAGAGGGGTGCCACGAGCAATCTGAAAAAAACAACAACAAATGACTGCACAAATTGTTGGGACGGAGATGAAACTTATTTGGCGTCTCTTTGTATACCATTACAATCCTGTGAATGTAGCAAACACTATATTACACAGGATGCAGGTTTCCCTGGTTTGGGTGCGAGCTCAAAGCGTTTCCCTGCTGTTTCCTCATGTGGTAGCACGGATCTATATTTAAACACATGTGGTGGACATAATGAAGATTCATACAGGTTATGTCTTCAAATCGAAGTATTGGCAACCTTCACTTCCCTTTTGTAATACACAGTGTTGTTGACCTCCTGTGTAATTTTGCCTCCTAAGCAAACCATGATATATTCCTCTCCTCTCCACCTAAACAGCTACATGGTTTATCTGAATGACACCCTGAAGGATATCTCGTGACCAAACACTACCACCAAATTGCTGGACCCAAGAACACACAAAGCCCGGTCCACTTAGAGATGCTTCCTTGATGAGGGAAAATGTTTCGAAAGTGCACACGTTTCATGGACTCTGAGCCAGGGGCGGATGAGAGTTCTTGTGTGGACAGGAGAGGATGTTAAGAGGGCTGAGAGGAATCCAGCTCCAGCAGCACTCCAAAAACAGAGAAAACTCGTTTATGTGCTGAGAGGTGTTGACACTGACAGGAGACCATGTCCAGGAAAAGCCAGCAGGGGCCACTGTTTATGCAGGTGCTCTTGGCTGCCTGGTTTCTGATTGAACAGAGACAACTCTATTTCTATCTGTAAATTGTACTTAGTGGGCAAAATGCCTGGATCAATACACTAGCACAGTCAAACTGTGTCACTGAGTTGACCAGTGCTTTTTTCATTAACAAAAGTAAACTAATGAGATGGATTCTTTACATAACTCTTGTGCCTTTTACACTATCATGAAAAACACTTAAAAATTAACCAATGTAAATGTGTGAGCAGCATAACTGAAATACTGTATAAATTAATTTCCTGTTTTTATATGATATGAACTGAACAGAGGGAGGTCATCCAGCTATCACCCTGACTGCCAAAGCATCATAAACAAACAACATTTAAAGCTGCAAAATAATCTCAGTACTGCAGGGACACATCTGCATCTAGTCACTACAGGCCAGTGAGGGGAGGCTGAGAACGAGAAAATAAACAAACCGCTCAGACATTTTAGATTGCCGGGGCTCACTGAGCTGCAATGACAGGTATCGATCTGCCCAGTTATTTACCAGCCATGCTGTTCGTCTCAGAGGGGGCCAGCTGAGAGCAGGGTGGCAGGGCCTATTATTTATGAGTGGTTATGTGACAACACCTCTGATCTACTGAGGGTTACCACTGACCGACTGAACTGGCCAATCAACAGCTAACAAAAAAGAATGTGGATGACAGAAAAGCCCTTTTCTGAGCCCTTTTGTGAGATTAATCAAAGCCCTAACCTAGTCTTTTTTCCATGTTAAATCAATTCACTCTGTAAGGTTTTGGAACTAGTTAGAGGTTTAGCTCTATGAAGTGAAACACTTACGTTGTAGTGTTAGTGGACAGTGCTAATTTTGATGCTTGGCAGAATTACATCTGTGTATGTGGCACACTGTGTAACTACACACAAGGGTTAAGTGACAGGAAAAAAAGACTGTGGTATTTCTCACTAAAATCGTCTGCCATTTCCCAAGAAAAATACCTGTGGGAAGCTCGAACTTTGAGAATGTGTGCGCCGGCAGTCCAGCTGTGTGACTGAACGTTGTTTAGAATGAATGAAGTAAAGGGCAAAATCTGTAAATAAAATAACAGTAAATGGGTCATTGTAGTAGTTAGGACTCATGAAGGATTAAAATGTCCTTATATTTATCTCTTTCCATCTTTGCCACTCAAGATAAGTATGAGCTCACATTAGCATTAAGATGGTCAAACACTTCCTAATAACCATTCAGATGTATTAAAAGTGGTAACTTTTGCCAAAAAAGAAAAAAACGAAAAAAAGAACAGACGATAATTTGTGGTCGGAAGATGGAGAGAAATTACTGTTCTACTACCACAAAAAGTGAAGGATATGAAAGAATGACATTAGAAAATTAGAATCAAGATCATCCAATGATTACATTTCAGGAATGCCAAAGCAAGAGTGATTAATTCCTGGCAAGTGTTAATTTCACAATCATGGAGGAATCCTTCAACTGTACTGTAGACCAGATCTATCAGATAATTACAATATGAGCCAATACATTTCAGACTGGGTGTAACTTGAGACATTAATTAATGTTTAGGCTGTTAATATTTCCATAAATACATACAGTCCATTGATAATGGACACCATAAAACACCAAAAATGTGTGAGTTACTGGACCTTTTTTTAAAGCAGACATTATGTCTTGACAGCAGAGAAAGCGCAGGTGTTATTCATAGCATCAACAATGGTACTGTTCCAATTAGTTGGCTCAGTAAGCCATATATCACTGAGCTAGCACACACAATGAAAAGGTCCAGCTGTGTTTGGCAACTCAAAAATCCGTCTGTGAGAAAGGCCTTCTGTAATTCAGAACATACGATCCCAGCCACTCTGCTATTCTTAACAGTATTATATGATATTTACCCTGTGATGTTTGTAAGCAAACAAATATATGTATATATTATGTATTTACCACATACACACATTGCTACACTTGCTGGCAAGCCACTGGCAGAAATATGTGTTGTGCAGTGCAAACAAAACGGGGACCTGCTAATCAAAACATTGCTCTATAACACTACTAATGCTCAAAAACGACACAGTGCACCTTTAATATTCCAGCTACTGGTTTCATATACTGTATCTAGTTAGTTCTGTAGTTCACTGTATGAGTTTGTCATTAATGCTGATGAATAATTAAAAATGTAAATTTGAATTAATTAGTAATTCTTTAATTAATGTAATAGTCCATATAATTTTCACTTTACAATGAAAAACCCCTTTAAATAAGGTCATAACTTCCTTACCTTAGTTTTTGGTGGCCAACACACCCTAGTCTTGATACACACTGTATCTGGCCATAAATACAGTAACAATAGATTAATCACTGACATAACTTTTAAACAATTATTTCCATACTCATAGAGGCCTATCACAAAAGATCCATAGCTCTGACCATCAATCACTTTAAAGTCACCCATATCTATCAATACTACTAATGACCCTGTTATCCCTAATGGACCTAATTCCTATTTGTTGCTTCTGGCTATATTTGCATTTGAGGTTTGTTACAGCTCAAGTCTGGAAGGAAGCAGCTACTGGAAGGAAGCGTTCTGATGTGTTGGTATGAGAAAGTGAAACGTAAGGAGAGCCATGTTCCATCACCGACCTCAAGGATCAGATCTAAGGGACTGACCTTTAGTCTATGAAGCATTCAGTAACCAGATCCTGTGTGGACCACCACCAAACACCATGCCATTCAACAACATGGCTGTAAGCACTGCAGTAATTATAGTTTGTACATGTGCTATGTCAGAAGAATCCAACTGATCAGAGTGAATCCTCACTGTCACACAGTCTGTCACAGACAGTCACAGACCTGCATTAGTGGTGTAATGACTTCTCATGATACTACAGTACACACAAGAATGTGTACTGCATGGTTACAAGTTATAAATCAGTCAGCTGATATGTGTCAGTAGATGTGACATTACAAACTAACATGAGCAAGGAGGGTGACAGGACTTTACTGCCTCATGTGGCATGTGACGGGGTCTCTGCATGGACGCTGACTGAAATGATTATGATGATTACAATTTTACCATAAGTCATAAATATATCTGCTGTGTTATCATACAATGACATAGTGCATGCATTAAACATTCAGGTTCATGTCTCTAATGCCTTGCACTTTACAGATTCTGTTACAGACTCACTAACTACTCACTACTCCCAACTCACTATTGATATTTTGAAATCTCACAAAGTTCACAGCCCAGTTTCAAAACATCAACAGCAAATTGTCATGCACACCCTTACCCGATGTCTGCTGCAGCTTTAAGTGAAAGACACATCTATGATGTTTATGTGTATAGAAAATGGTTCATTCATGTGGGGATGTATTACTGTGTTTACAAGAGGGTGGTTTTCACTATTTAGATATTCTTTAAACTTCTTTTAAGACATCACTGGTTATGACAAATGTTGGAGGTGGGGGTTATCTTTAAATTTAAGGACCTCTGTCACCAACACAATACTGAAATGACCATGAAACAATGTTCATTTTATTGTCAGTTCCCTGGTAACAGTGTTCTCACAAGTTGCGCTGTGGAGTTTTTGGCCACTAGTAGTACTATTGAGCAATGCTGTTCCTGTTTGTTCACATGCATATGCACAAAGTTGCATGTACATGAGTATTTATGTGTTTGAGCTACAGGTGATGATAATGCACTAGCAAGGGCAGGGAAGAAGAACAGTGCTGAATAGCAAGCACGAATATATACGTATATATACATGCATGACTGGTAAACACCAAAAACATTGCCAAAACTGGGCCAATATGCACAATTTATTATAAATGTGTAGTATTAATGCAGAGGTATTGATAATGTAATGTTTTGATGGTGCTGTGAAATAAATAAAAATAGTTCAAGGGGTCAGAGAAATATAGAATATATTATGTCAATCACTGATCTATGTTTTTTTCAAAAAGGCTACTTCAAAACTAGTGCGCAACAATTTTCAGAACAGTAAAAAAATGTGGGACTATTTATCTGTCAATGTATGGTGTAGAATAACCATTTATTTGTTGTGTGGAACAAAGTACAATTAGTTTCAAGCTGCATCTACGCACAGGGAAGAGATCACAGAACTACAGGTACCATCATCTTGTTGAAGCCCTGGGCTCTAACTTTGTAGTTACACGTGGTAACCCGGCACCAGGAGAAGAATCCACACTGGAAATCTATAGCTGAGCTGGTAACCCTGCACTCAGTCAGCATGCTTTTTTAGGAGCTGCACATAGTTCTTGAGTTTGGGGCAGTTAGGGTCATTCACCTGAGGAGCAGACATCATGTATGATGTAATTTTAGTTCACACCTGACTGTCTTTCAAGGTAAAGATAGAAGTGCCACTTGTTCAAATGGAGAAACAGCTTAACAAAATAATATTTAGATGGCCTGATCTTTAGTTCTTTATGGAGTGCCCCAGGGTTGGATCCTAGGTCCCTGTTTCATTTCCTGTTTACATGCAACCTCTGGGGCATATCTTCCACTGACACATACTGAGGTCCATTGATGTGGGAATGATCTGCTGTTGTGTGCCCCAATTTAACCTAACTGTTACTGCTTAAGTCTTGTGCCATGTCTTGTCGTGTTGATATTAAAAATTGGATGTCTGAAAATGTCCCCCACTTGTCTGACTCCAAATTGGAGATCCTTATAAAACCCCTCCAGGTCCCAGTATATGCATTTTTAACAGCCTCTCGTCTGGTCTGGGTGCCTTATCTAATAATGTCAAATAAAGAGCCTGTAATCAAGGGGCAACTTTTGACTCCCAGTTGCTTTTTGGTGCTCAGTTGACCTAAGTAGTGTAGTCCTGTTTCATTCAGTTGAGTATTGTTTTTTGTATGTTAGTTTTTAAAAATTGTTTTAACTTTAATTTTATTTTACAAATAAAATTTTTGGACTATATCTTATTGGACAGCACTAACTTGGTCTGACCCTGGTCAGCAACTTTCTTTATTCAGCCTCAGACAATATGCCATTGTTCACTGTGGTTGATCTACTCAAAAATTCTGAAGCATGCTGCTGTTTTCATCATAATACCTATTCAATTGGCCTTAGCAAGAATTAACTGTCAAAAATCAATTTTCAAGTAATGTTTACATGGGCAGTGAATTGCTAATGCCTTTGATGGATTTTCACAGGTGTTGCTAACTGTCTCCTTATTTAAATGGGATTTTAGTTTGAGGGTTTAAGCCAGGTCACATATATAAAAGGGTCTTTTGGACACATCCTAATTTGCACCATATGCAAATGTTCTTGTGCAGGTCAAAAGGCGCAGTGGCCAGGACTGGAAGGCAGAGAAATGTCAGATATTTAAACATGTTTGACAGTTGAGACTGTCATTGACCTTCGAGGGGGCTTTAACTGGCTGCAGGGATTGAGCAGTTCAAAATAATCCTCCCCTGCCAAACGTCACTCAAGCTCAGCCATAACACAAGTCATCATCCAGCTTAGCTTTCCTCCAATTTCGGGAAAGACGAAGAGACTCGTGGAAATTGGTATGTTAACCGGCAGCCATGAAATCTGTTAATTTTTTGGACTACAATAGAGATCAAACACTGGTGGATTTGGGTAATTAAGCGTCCTTGGAGCCTGTTGACGTTCTTACACCTCCACTTTATGTGTGAGTAAGAACACGTTAGGGGATTGGGTGCTGGGTGGCAGAGGGTTGATATGGGGTGAGATGGTGAGGGGGGCAGAGCAGGCGAGCTAGAACAAGTCTAGATCATAGAATTTCATCCAAGGAGTTCATCTTGGACTTCTAACGACACTGACCTTCTATGAATACACTCTATTATGTGAAATGATCTCTTTAATAAAGTCCTCAATCAAAACCACAGACCCCCTACTGAGAAAGTCCCGGGTATTACATAAAACCACCATTAACTCTCAATGACTGGAGATCATTTTTGATAATTATGACATATATGCAAATAGTTCCTTTAATTGACTATGTTTTGGTTTGTTTACACAACAGATTAAAAGAGGCACAACCCTCTTCCTTTTAAGCAGATTTAACACCATTTGTAAAAGGTTATGAACATGTCACGACATTGGGTCAAGCAGAGTGATGATCACAAAGGCAAAGTTGACAGATTCTGCTTTCATTCTAATCTGGCTTTTATAGTGTCTCTGGTCTGTTTTGGCATTAAAGATCTGCTGTGCTGGACACAAATAAACAAAAACATAGATTAGAGCTAAGGTTTGGATACAAATACTTTAGGGGAGGGTCGGGTCAAACATGATGCGTGACACCACAGAATCATTTGCAGCATACTCTTTGGATGAATGTGTACAAATGAAGCATTACGCTTCCTGATATGTTTAATAAATAAAGCACGGAGGGAAGGAGGCACAGAGCCCATTATCCTGCTACAGTGTGTGTGTGTGTGTGTGTGTGTGTGTGTGTATATATATATATATATATATATATATATAGTGTATGAGCTATATCTGTAAAATTAGTGATTTGCTTTTATCTGAAATCAAAGAGATGCTCACAAATCTATTAAACGCCACCTTTTGTTTTTTAATAATGCATCATACTGGGACCAAAGCAAGCTTTTCAAGCAAAATGTAGACTTTTGTTTTGAACAAATATAATTAGACTTATTTTTAAGATACTCTGTGCAATGTTGAAGCTAATTTGTATTTAGTAAAGTACAGTCCTTGATGAGCTATTCCCAGAGGCTGGAAGGCCCAGTTTGTATTTGGAACCAGCATAAAATCCTTGAATTAAAGAAAACTCAAGGGCCTTGCACTTTCCAGAGATTGTCGACGGCTGGATATAGAGATGAGAACAGATGTCTCTGTGGCATTGACTACTCTGTTCTAAGGGATGACAGTATTTTGTAATTCTTCTCAGTCATATACACTTCTATAAAAAGGTCTAGTCCTGCATCCAACATCCTGCATTGCTTCTGGAGGCTTAAGGCTGGGCCCGTGGCAGTCTTTTACCACTTATTCCAACATTAAATGAATTGCTTTTTAAGTTTACTATGGATGTATGTGTTTGTATCAAATAGTACTTATTTTCTTTGTGTGTTCTAAATGGTTAGCCTATGATGCTGTTAAAGAATGGATGGTTAAATCTAAAAATTCTTCAAAAATGTTTTTATCACTCAAAATTCTTTGTAATTTTTGAAAGAAAATGTGTCCTTGATTTCAGACTCACTCTTCATGAGTTGGCTGAAAACAATGTCTCTGGGTAACTTTTAATGTTTTCAGTTGACCTATTTTGAAATGAGAATATTGTAAAAGTACACACCTAATGGCTACATACATGTGTTGTGCTACAAGACTGAGGCAGCATTGCAGCATTTCCTTGTGCTGCAGTTTATTTAAGCCACTTAACTGTTAGTGGTAATGTTTGACTTTATGTTGTATGCACTTCAGAAAATGCTTTTATGACAAAATATTAACCAGTGAGTTTGGGATATGTTCTTGAGTAACACTGGGTGCTTGCCTGACATGCTAATGACCGCAGCTTACATTTGATGAGATAAACCAAAAAATTTACATTTTCATGAAGCTATAAGCCTGGGTTCATATAGCACAGCGGGTAGATATATACTATTGGAGACAATTTTCCTTTTATGAGACAAATGAAATCAGATGGTGTAAACCCTCAACAGAGGAAATCCTTTAAAAATTCATAAAGGTTAAAACAACTCTTTAATCTGAGCATTTCAATGAAAGATGGCAAGCAACTCCCCACTGCATTGCCATCTAATGCTGCACAAATGTATGCATACTATACACACATATGTGTGTGTGTGTGTCCCATATATACAGAGACACAAATTTCTTCTTTATTTAATAGTACACAACATGAAAAGATACTAAAAATAAACAAACAAGAACCAACAGGGAACTTGACAAGACCAGGTCTCCCCTTACTGTGACCTCAGTCAGTACCTCATATGAGGCCATGATTTGTTGCTGACCCAAGTGAGAGTGTTTAAAAAGCTTTGGGTCATGTTCATGATGATAAAATGGAGCATGAATTTGACAGGTGTGCAAATGTTAATACTGCAATTGTATGAAGAGGGAGCAAAGGCCAAATCCAAAGATTCTGATCACTCAATGTATGTCCAACCCTCAGCTATGGTCACAGACTTATGTAAAAAGTATGTAAAAAATAGTATGTAAAAAGACAGAATGTCAGAATGACAGAATGACAGAATTTCAGCTACAAATGGAGGAAACTGGTTTTCTTCCCATGGTATCTGGGTTCACTCTTTGAAATAGGCAGAGGAGTTCAAATGTCCCATGGAGGTTTGAAGTAGAACTGCTACGGTTTTGACAAAAGCCAGTTGAGGTGATTCAGGCATCCAATCAGGACGCCTCCCAGGCTCCTCTCTGTGGAGGTATTCCAGGGATATCTAACTGAGAGGAAGCTTGAGGGCAAACCTAGAACACACTGGAGGGATTAAATATCCCAGCTGGCATGGGAACGCCTTTGGATTCCCAAGGAGTTAGGAGACGGCTGGGGAAATGGATGCCTGGGCTACTCTTCTAAGCCTACTGCCACCAATTCAGACCATGAAAAGTGCCAGAAAATAGCAGAAAGGATGAATGGATGGAGGGATGGATGGACGGATAAATGGATGGATTGATTGTTTCCTCAGCCACAATAACTGTATGTGTGTAAAAAGGCAGCAATAAGCAATGAAATGAATTCTATACCTTTTTCCCCCACTATCAGTTAGAAATATATATTTGTTTCAACTTTGATTACAATAGGTAACAATGTAATAATTGTATATGTTTTTACAAACGTATAAATGTTCTTACCTTTGGTGGGACAGTTGGTCCAGAGGTGTAGGAGGCCAAGCTTGGTGGTACATCTGTGATGTAGGTCTTCTTGGGGCCAGCAGGTTGGTATGCTTGAGTGGGGGCAGGGTCAGGTTTCCTGGAGCTTAACCCACCTACTTGAGGTACTCCTGGATGGTGCTGCTCCTGATACACACCCTGAGCCATCGAAGAGAAGCCAGGCTGTGGCGGTCCATAGGCAAAGTCGGGACCTTTGGGCTGGGCAGGCATGTACTGCACCTGTGCAGGGCTGCGAATGGGCTGCTGGCCAAAATGGTGCCCTGCTGGGGCTTGATGCTGGGGACCGGGCTGGGCCGACCTCACTTGGACGTTGAAGGTGGGCTGGCTCGGGGTTGAGGCTGTAGCGTAGGAAGCTGGGACAGGCTGAGGAGTCATGTGGCTCTGAGGCTTGGCCGCCGGGCTGGCAGAGGAAGGGGGGATAGAGGAGACTCCCCCAGGAGCCTGAGGTTTGGGTGTAGACTTCTTAGTGGCAGTTAGAGGTGGCTGAGTTGGAATGACCATACGCTTGTAACCAGTTACTGGAGCATTAGGAGTGGAGACTGCTGAGGATCCAGAGTTCTGAAAAACAGCAGAAAAATGTGCTCCAGTCAAAACAAACAAAAACAAAAACAAACAAAAACAAAACAAAATTTACCATTTAATGTGGGGGATCAAAATTGACATCTAAGGACAAAGCTATACATTTTAAACAGATTTCTGAAAACAGTACATTTAAAATGATAACCTCAGCAAGTCAACATGCTCATGATGGCATTCCTAACATGCTGATGTAAAGCAGGTATCATGTTTTTACCATGTTCACCATCTTAGTTTAGTACAGCAGAGACTGATGGGAATGTTAAATTAATTTTGCAGGAATTTGATCATAAACCAAACTACTGGACAACTTGAAATTTTGGCCCAATGATGGCACTAGATGAAAAGTCAGGGGATCAACAAAGTCAAACTCAAAACGTCTTTACTGTCATTCAAAACTACACCGGACAGTGCACAATTGAATGAAATTTTGTTGGCTCCCTTTTAACAGCGATGAATAAATAACCTGAAAAATACACATAAAGATAAATATAATATAAAAAATAATACAAATATAAAAAATAGAGCAGCGTATGTAAGAAAACTAAAAAAACATTGTAACTGGCTGGTAACAATAACAGGACAAAGTGAAAACTTTGACGAATGAAATCCTGCTGAATGGTGGAAATACAATAGTTGTATTCAACAGCTATTTACTGATAGCGTGGTTTATGCTCAAATGATTATCCACCCTGCCTCCCCAGAGTCAATTACAAGGCTACCTCGACAACAGAGGCTCTACGCTGTCCACGACCATCCATAATCTATGGCTAATAAAGCAGGAGGAGAAGGGATAAATTGTTTGGCAGAGGACGCCATGATAGCAGATTGGCAATGGCACATGACACTTGTGCTGACTCCAGCTGCTTGGACGTGAAAGATGTTAAATCAGTGAGATTTGTGGCACTGGTGTTCCTGGGAAGAGCTGTAAAGCAGCAACACAACCCACTGCTGAGACTCTGACGTCTGGAGGACTGTGGCACTTTGATCTAATGTCCAATGGCTACATTTGATGCACAGGCAAAACTGGAACTAAATACAGCAGCTAATAACACACAAAATAACAACGTTTCACTCAGATGTCAGAGGCTTCTGCCCTGGGTGTCTCTCATGTAAGTAATAATTGTTTTTCACTATCACTACATATCGGTGTCAGACGTTCAGCCAGTCTAAAAAGGGTCTATCATTAACCTTGGATGGCCTTATTAGGTTATTGCCTGAAGCCAAAAATCAGAGTCAATTACTAAATTTGCAGCACTAAGGGAACAAAAATGAACACTTGTAGTCTTTAGACCCTTTGCAACTCGGTTTGATGAGATGTCTTCTAAATTGGGGCAGAGCAACAATTCCAATCGATTTCCCTTAAAAGTTGATCAAAGCCTGCTGCAGGGAAATGTCACAAATAGCTGTGGTTTACAGCTCTGCTATGGTCCCTTGTAAATCCCTGTTTAAACCGAATAAAAACACTTATGTTGTAATTCTGTCAGTGATAAAGAACACTGTAAATTTTAAGTCTGAGATCCTAAAAATGTTCTGAGATATATATATAAAAAAAGAATTCCAAGTTTTGGTAGAAGAGGTGCATGCATCAACTTTGTCTAAATCCCATCTAATCTAAGTCAGAGGCGAGCCCCTGAGGAACCATTAAAAGCTCCAGAAAATATTTTCTGCTCTTACTCAGATTTCTGTCTCAGTGATTAGAGCTGATGTTTATTTAAAAAGTGTGTCTGTCTGCATATGTATGGAAAAATCTCCACTATGCCCTTTAGGAAGTGAAATTACTTAATTTAAATGTTTCATGGGTTTTAAATACTCCAGATTATTAATTTATCTTTAAGGCCTTAGAACCTACAGTAATGTTTAGTTAGCGAAGCACTGGAAATGCAAATTGGTCCCCTCAAAATAATTACACTGTCATGGTACATTTTCCACAAATTACATTAAGAGAATGGATTCACCCCTTTCTGAGGGTGATGAAACTAATCAAATGCATACAATCTGAACCAAAATGTCTGTGTAGTGGAAAAGATTTTCATATTAACTCAACTATCTTTTTCGCTGCTGCATGCCTTTGACCTGTCAATGTTAATGAGGGAGGTCTAAGATAATATCATGACTATCAAGTGAGAGTGAAGAGACTATTAAGTTTCAAGCTGCTGCTTCCTGTTCTCTCACTGTGGGTCTTCCACCAGTGGCCAAATTGAATAACAGTATTTATTTTAAGCATATTGGGAAATTCTGCAGTGTATTGCCTCAGTTAGGAAGAGGATGAGAAGTTGGTCTCCTATGTAGTTTAATATAAGTCAAATGCATATATGTTAGTTTAATATATTTTTAATACATTAATTTGAAGAGTTATTTACTATATGCACTTTTTAGGATCATTCATAACCTGATATGTTCTATAGGTTAAATGTATGGTATGTAAAATTATACAATAATAATAAGTTCAATGCAATAACCTGTTTCTACTGTTTTGTTTTGCAATTTCAGACTAATTTGGGCAACACAATTTTGTAAAATTATAATGCGATCATGACAGTTGATCAGAGATTATACTGATCGCTCCAAATTCTAAGTGTGTTAAAATTAGATGTACACATCACTTGGTAGACAGGTTTGTTATTAATGATGACAAGGTTTGTTTATATACACAACCAAAATTAGATTACACACCCAGTGATTCAGTGTAAGACTGTATCTGTATAGCTGCCCTTATGAGGCACAGTTTAAAATGTGGAAGTCCGACCTAGCATACAGCATCAGGCTCAATGCATACTGTGTTGTTGTCTCTAACACCCCCTCCACACACAAACACAACACATACAGTTTTTAAAAAGTTTTCCCCCAACCCCTTTGGAAAAGTTAACCCTCACTCTGTCTGTAATTCAGACTGACTTTGCAAACAACTTAAGTGTGAAATTTCACAGAGGCTCTCAAGAAAGCCTTTTGACACATTAAAAAAGATTAGGAGAGACTATACAAGCCTTGGGGGGCTGAGTAAAACTGTTAACTTTGCATTTCAAACCACGAGGGTGGGGGATTTTTTTTTTAAGCAAGCTTGGGGAAAACCCCTAAAGAGGGAGAAGTTCTGCATCTTTTCAGACTCATCTTAGACCTTGGATATTTTTCTCTCAACTTTTTCCTGCTCCTTATTCATACAAAGCCTGCTCTCGCAACTGTTGGCTCCACTGTCCATTTGCATCTCTCTATTTCAGCACTTACGCTATGACCATGGAAGAATCCCCGGTCAACACTCACTAATCTTCCCTTTACTTTTAGTCATCTTGTCTCTGCACGATCGGGCACCATAGTCCCGTTTAACAATGCGACAGCCTCAGCTCAGTCATGAAATTAAGGGTATCAATTCTCTTCCTAAAATAGTTCTAGATAAGCCACATTAAATATGATTAAACAATGTCTCTGTGGACCGTGGCGAGACCTCTAGCTGCTTTCAACTATCTTTCCCTTTGCAGTTAAATTGTGTTATACACATATTGAGAACTTTACGCTGTAATATCTTACATCTGATTCTTTTTTGCTCCTTCAAGTGATAGTTGCGTTACAACCCTCGCCTTTAACAATATTTCAGCAACGTTTTCATCCTCGCCTACATAAATTAGAATAAATGTTTAATGTCCTGAAATCATACAACTGTGACTGGTCATTTTATGTGTTTTCAGAAACAGTGCTTTTATTTCTTATTGAATAAATATTCAGTCTTTATTATAATGAAGCAACACTATCTACCAGCAATAATGCTAATAACAACAATGTTACAGTTTATTTCTTATGGTGCATAAGCCAGGTGCAATTATTGAAGCTATCACAACCACAACTATCTATAAGTGTATTTCCATCCACCAATTTTATTTTTTTATTTTTTATTTTTGACATTTTCAGTGTGTGTGTGGAAAATGTTTTCTTTGATTTCTGACTGGCATTTTGTTTAATTATGCCATCTTGTTGCACCCTTCTGCAGTGGTTTAATTGTATTTGACTAAATATCAACACCCAATATTTGTGAAAGGGAATCCTGGCTCCTGCAGCCAAGCAGTGTTCTGCTTAACCTTAAACTCTCTGCAAAGCAAACAAGGCGGGGTCAGTTCACAATATCAAGCAAAAATATCTTGTGCTGTTCCTCGTGGAGATGAATGGGGAACAAAATGTGGTGTGACCATTGCCAGAAAACATAGGATAGGCTGTGTGGGTAATTGAATTAAATTAAATAATCATTCAGATTAGTTTGAACACTTGTGAATAAAAATGCACTTTAATTAGGATCTTTTTGTAGAATTTCTGGAAATGTGGTTCAAATCTGTGCTAAATTACAATAGATAAACACCTGACTTTTGTTGGCATCTGTTTTTCTGTATGTGTACACATGAGAGTCTGACTGTGAAAGAATGGAAAATCAAACACATTTACATTAGGAAGTAGGAACAGGTTTGACTCAGGATTACGGACACTGCTGTGGAATAAATAAAACTTGTGGGTTTTGAGGCTGAAATAAAAAGTCCGAGTTTTTAAATACACAGATGTAAATGTAAAACTTCATACATTAAGTAATGGTTATTTTACAGTAGATAGATATTCAAAAAATAGCAAGCACAGAAAAAACTAAAATATATGAGCACTGTATTTGAAAAAACCCAAAATATAATTTGATCAATAATGTTGTAATCGTCATGAGTTAATTTATACATGTGCAGAAGTTGTCCTGTGTTATCTGGAGCTTAAACAAACTGACTTTGCACCAAAAAACATTACAGATTCCACAAAAATGAAATATTTAGAGCAATGCTCTTATTTTTTAGGCCTAAAATTCTTTTGGTCTTTTCACACTGGCTAAGGAGTTTTTTCAGTCTGTGACGCACTGTACAGCAATTATAGACACATTTAAAATGCATGGAGAGATGAGAAAACACAGGAGGAGGCAGGTAGCAGTCACATGTACAGTACATGACAGGCACACTCTGGCACACTCAGCCCGAAGACAATATAGTTGAACATTAAGTCCATGTTTCAAAATTCACTGTTATGTAATCCCCTAAAAAAAAAACTGGGTTTCAGAAAAAAAAGCATGTAATATTTCTAGTATGATGTAACAACATCATACAAAGTAGGGCGTATTACTCACTGATGCAACTAAAAAATCATTTTCTGGGCTACTGTGTGAAAAAAAAGTCCCTGAGAGTCACCGATCGTGGCATTTCTGCAGGCTATCTTTACAAAAGAGGGAAATGTGTGTTTTGTAGTTCTCACACAGCAGAAACTAATTGTTTCATTCACCTCCTGCAGAACTACAGGCCAGTCTCTCACCACACATCCCTGACTCATCCCTGTAATGAGCCTTTCATGCACTTGTGACCCCCCTCCTGCTTCAGGAGGTGAAATACTGCGCAGCTGAAAATGTCCATCACTTATAGTATGTTGATGTCATCAATCCCAGAGACAGAAACTGTAACTGTTCTCTCAGAAGCTGTGTGTGTTTGTGTTTGTGTGTGTGTGTATGTGCGTGTACTGTAAGCTCGCACATGTTATTGGGAAGAGGGATAATCTTCACTGACAGCAGTTGATGGTAAGCCTTTTAGCATTGTTACCAGGACTTGATGATGTAAAGAGGCAGGTTACACTGACTGTCACAGCTTCCTGGCTCAAACTAAATTTGTCATTGGTTCACCCTGTTAATAAAAGACAAAGGGGTGATACTATGCAGTTTATTTGACTAACGAACATTGACGGAACACACTGAGCGCCCGAAGGCATGCTCCTCTCTCCACAGTTGGCCGCCCCTGTCAAAACTCAGAACCTGCTGCCAGATTGACCATAAGGTCAATGGGCGCCACTGGCACTGTGGCAACATCTCTGCTCTATGCAGCAACAAAGCAATCAAAGAGAATAGCAGTATATAAAACAAACAGAGAGGAAGAACTTAAACGCCACCCAGCCCTATAATTACAGTGCTGCAGTGTCATCGTGATACAGTCGAGTCAGCTCTTGGAGACAAGCTACAGAAACCCACAACTGCTCAGCTAACTGTCATCTAACCATTAAAGAGAAAAACGTGACATTTTAGCTCACAAACCAGATTTCGTATGGGAAAAATTTGCATTTGTTTGGTTTAATTTGTCCTTAGCTGTAGCTGAACATTTGTTGTATCTATGACTGACCTTTGAGTTTTTGAGAACCTTACAACAGACCAGCACTGATAACTGAAATATAAATTGTCACTACATGCACTTTATTGCACGTGTTCCTGACTGATGCAAATTTATTCTGCCTTAAGAGAGGCTTAAATCAAAGTGTCTCAGTGATGTGACAGCTAAAACATGTGAAGGACATTCCTGTCATTATAGTAGGACAGCAACACAGGTATACATGGCAACAGTAAGAAGAGACACACTCAAAACAAGGGCACACAATGTCACAGTGTACGCACAGCAAAACTCCAATTGGCCACATGAGACAATGAATAAATTTATAGAATATTTGAACTGGCTGCTTTTTACATGTGTTGTATATCTCAGAACATGCTCAGTAAAATAGAGTGCTAACTATAGAGAGCTGAGGTGAAACTGTAGCGATCAAAAGGCTGTGTTTCAGAAATTAGAAAATCTCGTTCAAAATCACATTGACATTTATAATAATGCAAATCACTACAAATCAGCCTTGGGACATCACAGCCTTGCTCAACAGCATATTGTGCAGTTCACTCCATATGTCTAGATGGGGATGGTACATTTTTAAAAAACAATCTGTTCAAGTCAGTCATTTTTAAAATCTGTTTTTAATGGACTTTAATGAACACCATCTCCCACAGGCCCAAGGCCTTTGCAGGTTCACCAGCCTGACATAAGAGGCCAGATGAGTCACTGTGGCTAGTTTAGACTCACTGTGACAATAGCAGGAGCGGAAATTCCAACAAACTGTACTTTACCCATTTAAAGGAATAGTCCAACATTTTGTGAAATACTCCTATTCACTATCTTGGGGGTTAAATGAGAGGATCAATACCACTCTCTTATTAAATATCAAGCTAGTAGGTAGTTAGTTTAGCTTAACACAAAGCTAACTTGGTTCTGTTACAGCATTCACAGCGACTTCCTAGAGCCATGTTGCCACTATGAGTGGAGACTCCAGGACTCCCTCAGACATAGTCATGCCTACTGTTTCCCCCTACTTCCACCCTTTATGCGAAACTAAGCTGGTGAGCTGCTGGATGTAGCTTCATATTTAACACATTTATTGAAACTGGCATCAATCTTCTCATCTATCTCTTGGCAAGAAATCGAACACATATATATCCTAAAACATCAAACTATTCCTTTAAGCTGATTCAATGACTTTTCTTTAATCTTATCACTTCTGACAGGTATTCTTACCTATATTTCAGCCATCTAAAGCATTGTCAATTGTAAAACACTCACCAGCTTTTTGTCTTTGTTTTTGCCCTTAATTAATGAAATGACATTATTATGTCTGTCATATTACATTTTAACACAAAATGCCACGTGATTATACCTGAAAAGAACACGGGCATAGCTATTCCACATCAGTCCATGTAAAAACATAAATATATTCAGTTCTACACACCTCATATGCAGAAACACACACTGTGGGTTGAGGGGTGCTGCTGTAGGGTTAGTAGAAACAACTGCAGTGGTGAGGCTGTCCCTTGAGATGCCTCCAGAGTTTGCACCTCATAAGGGGAGCCAAAGAAAGGTCACCAACCCTATCATACTCTCAGGGAGCTGAAACACAGCCAGGGTGGTCTAGAGTCTGCATTCTCTGTGATCGTTCAGCAGACGCCATGATCAGTGGGAGACTGGGGAGCGAGCAGCGAGGGCCTATCATTCTGCCATGTTGTGACAGCAAGCGCCATCCGCAATGCTCTGCCTGTTGAGAGATGGGAGTGTCATGGCATGGCTTGACTGGCACAGTGTGAAGTGAGGCCTCCTTAGGGCACTCATGTGGAAGGATCCATCTCAGCAGCATTTCAAGCACTCGGCTTCAGCTAAACTGTCAGCAGACTTCAATAATGCCCATCTGTTTTGTATGGACATGACAACTTATTACACAGATATCAGGCTCTTTGACACCCAGTAAAAATACAAACAGGCCAGTGTGTGCAATTCTACAGCTTGTCTGCTGATGTAGTAGTGAAGTGACAGTAATGTTCTCCCTCTTATTACATTCACTATGAACCAAAATGAGCATACTTTATCTGCTACTGTAAAAACAAATTCTTACTCTATGACATTTGAAGAAAAAAGGACAGAATGGATTTCCATTAAGAGTATTTGAAAAGCAGATGTGAACTATTGAAAATTCTGTTCTTATAAAATCATGTAACTTGATTATGTAAAAGTAAACGTTCTATGATTTCAGTTCCTTTTAGTTTTCTGAAGCACTGGCAAACAAAAAGAAAATAACTATTAACAGCACTGATTTTGCCAAGCTTTTCAAAATATGTGACACCAATCATAACAAACTGTACATGTAGTAGAGCTAAAGGTCCTCATTATTTAGAGATCTTTATGGGGCAGAATTTTTGACAAGATCTGAAACGGACCATGAAAAACGTACTCAATCCCAACATGCATAAATGAATGATAACCCAACAGAGATCTGAAGACAGTCAGATCTGATCCATACAGACCTTAGGACAACAGACCTTAATAGAGAAAGAACATGGCAGCAGCATAATGCAACACAGCAATCACACTCGGGTGTGGATCAATACAACTGCACCAAGACCCTTTAGATGAAGTGGACTCAAATTCTGGTGAGGTTTATTTGTGGTGGGAATATGATCCAACCTTGATCTGATCCAACTACAAGGCATAGTCATAGCACTAGTTTGAGCTTAATGGTTCCCGATGAGGAAAATCAATAGATACTAGCAGCTAGCCAGAGAATGAGTCAAGGTCTGACCTGGACAAGCAATGAAGAACTTGGGCAGATTTTGGTTTGCTTGAATTTTTTTCTGTGTGAAAAGAAATACGCAACAAGTTGACCAACTCATCAACTGATTCTAACAAGAGCAAAGGAACTAAGTTTAAAAATGCCCATACATCACAAAGGGCAAACTGACGCAAAGTCCTGAGACCACCTGCGGGTAAGACCCTGGTTAGAGCAAAGTCAAGACCCAAGTAAGGTTTTGAGTATTACCAACTGAGTGGACAACTGAAAACCACTAGACCTTGCGCTATCAAGGTTACATCACAAATCATCAAATTACATATGTATGACTCAAGTTTAAAAACGTCTGAAGTCCATGTCACAGGGTCCCAACCTCTTTCCTTAGAGGCCCCAATGTTCCCAACAACCCTGCTCATACCGTCTTTCAAGACAGCATCGACAAATGCACACTACAGTTTCCAACATGGACACAAACAAAGCGACAGCTTCAGGGCACTTCGCTCGCTGACTGTTAATTGAGGTGGAACCATGACTGTAAGTGAGTCACACATCTTTGGTCCCAGAAGTTCTGGCACTGCCAGAAGGCAGCCTAGTGACAGTTGAGTAGCTATCTTTGAATCCATCTGGAAAGACGTTACCTTAGTTAAAGCACCTCCCTCATTACACACACACACACACACACACACACCTCTTGATGTGGCACAGCTCAACTCTGGAATTGTACCATGGTGGTAAGTGCATGTCGTTTGGGGAGCTGAGGCTTTCAATATTTTATTTATTATGCTGCACATTATCATTTCACAGCGTGTGGATGAAGGGAGAGGGAGAGCTTTTTAATTTCAACTTAAATATTATTACAATAGATTGAATCAGATCAGAGCAAGGTGCAGCTTTAATGGGGAAAGTGCTTTAGAGTTTAATTTGGATGCATGTCACTGCTTAATGTGGAAAAAACTGACTTACTTGGTTATTTAACTGGTTATACAGTGGATAACTAGTCAAGAGGATCTGCACTGTGTACATTTTACTCCTCAACAAATCACATTATCGTATGATACTTCCTGTTTGAGTGACCATTGCAGTAAAATACAAAAAAAAAAAAAAAACACTAAACCAAACAACATGTTTTTGGTTGTGATGTTTTTCTGTTTAGATCAAATCCTGTGTGAACTTGCGCACCACTTACAATTGTGTGTGTATTATGTGTAAAAAGAGTAAGACAAAACATGCCAAACATGACAAACTGTGTCTGGAAAAGCTGACACTGTTTACTCTTCATCTGGCATTCTTTTTGTGTTTCTTTGTGCATATTAGCAGAATGTAATTGCTAATTTCCAGCCACCTGCTACAAACACTTGGCCAAAACTATCAATCTCTGTGTATGAGGGAGGTGAATACAAAAGATGTTATTCAGAAAAAATACACTAAATCAATCTGATATGAAAGAGCTGGTGATTTAAAAACGGTGACACACATTCACATGTTGAGATTTCCAGTATTACCATGCAGTGGTAGACTTCTGTTGATTCTGATGGCCATAGTTAGTTTTCATGTTGTTAATAATGACCTAAAGGCACAAACTGAATGCATAAATAGATAACATCATCCTTATATTCAATTTTGTTTGACATTGTATAAAACGCAGCACAAACTGGATGCAGTAGAACCTCAGTGGGAGGGATTCTGATTCATTTGATTACTAGAAACACAGGAGAGGTCAGTGTGAATTAGAGGTCACAGCAGTCGACGCTTCTGTAGCCTCCACCAAAGCTGCTCTGGTGCTTGATGAGTGCACTATTTTGACACTCATCTGGGCCTCCTTGTTAACTCCCCCACAACAGATCTGATGTGCTTAGACAGGCCTACACTGCATATTAGTGGGGCTGGTTGGGCTCAGATTGCAGTGCAGCACACTTGAAGGATTTAGCATGAACACACTCTCTTGTGTTTCCTCGAATAACAAAGATACACTTTAAAATGACAACCAGACAACACAACTTATTAAATCCTATGACAGGATCTTAAATTGTGCAAATGTGTAATGCAGGGCCGAGAAGATGTAGCCAACCAGTCAGTTCACCAGGTGACCAATTAGTTTCTCCTCTTTGGCTAAAAATATGTCAGTAAAGCCAGACGCTAGGCAGAGTTTTATGTTTTAACACAATGGTGTTTGGTTTTGATTAGCTTTGTGAGGACCCTCAGTGATACAAGGTGAACCCTAGCCCCATTAGGCCTTAATTATACTGCCTTGCGTACAGGCACATGGACAGCTATGAATACAACAAATTAATATACTTCTTCTAGTCTGCTTGGAGTCCACTTGGAGGACCGGATCTGTGATTGGTGCCCTTGCGGCACAGTGGTTACACTGACTGGCGTGTCACAACAAATTGGCAAGTATACGGATGTCCACACAGAGCCTTGTGTACACCCTCTGACGAAACTGACCTCACGCAGAAACTCACATACTAACAGAAGTGAAAAGTATAACACTCCAACCAAATTCTCTCCTCACCTGTAAACCAAGCCCAAGTGGGTATTCAGACTAGGAAAACAGCCCTGCATTAAAACAACATAAGTTGTTTCAGGGTCTGATGAGGTATAAAATATGATCCAGAAAGTCACATGTGAGTATGTGACATACATGCATGAGTGCATCTTTTTTTTTGAAGACATCAGGAGCAACCAAAATGTTTTCACTTTTGAAAAATGTCCTCACTCTCAAGGTCTAAGACTAAAATCGGTCCTCACAATATAGATGTAAAATACATGAGCACACAGACACCCATTCCAGAAACTGAACCCAAAAAAGCAACTACCATGTCTTTTCCTCACATTCAATCCTAAAATAGCTCAATAATTATCACATTTCAGTTCCAACAGTCAATCTGGTACTTCTATTGTATTTCTCACATGCTTCTCTAATTACTTTATTGGGTGCTGAGTTCAGTTGTGTTCATGCAACCCTCTGAAACAGCACTTCTGTAGACTGTGATAGTTTGCCGCATGTCTAATAAACTATGTGCCGTGAAGTACTCATAAACGGTTAAAACTGAAATAAAATATCTGGAAAATAACTCCCACATTATATTTCTAATCCACCTTTCTATGTAAATTATAAGAATTGAAAAATATTATAAATGTCTATTAACATGTATAACATTTTGTGTAATAATATTCAAATACTTATGATTCAAATATGGTAACACAAGAAAAAACAGTCACCGCTAACAGAATGAAGAGTGAAACATTATCATCAGGATTGGCTTCATTTCTGCTGTCGCAGGATAAAGAAAACAAACTGTAACACAAACTTAGTTAACTGTGTCAAATAACAAATGACATCTAAGATGGAAGTGGAGAGAGAACAAATGGGAATTATATAATGATCACATTTCATTACCCACTGTTATGCCACAGAGAATACCAACTAAAGCAAACAAAATTGTTTTGATGTCTGTGAAGCATCAGTGCCGGCTCAGTGTTGCAGGAATGCTACTTAGATTTTTATGAATGAGCAGCAACGTCCATTTCAATTTCATCTGGGAGGTGAGCACGCATAAGGTCCCTTCACTGAGTCCAAATTTTTAACATCGGGAGGAAGATTCCTCTCCCAGAAGCTTGAAAGGGAGAGCGAGGGGTGGCCTATTGATTTTGGAGAGCTGGCTCTGTAATTGCTTGCGCGCAGAAAGCTGTAAATCAAGAGTGCTCGTTACTCTTTGCTTATACAAGCGGAAGATTACTGTGCAGCAGTTGTGCCAATGCTGGAGTCTGAAACCTGGACCATTACACACACAGACCAGTGTTACATTGTAGAATAATGCATTGAAAGAATGCAAGTGCGGACTGACAGGAGCAGCTGGGGAGAGGAAAAGGTCAACCTGAGTTAATCAGCTAGAATCAGCATCAGCTGAGGAGAGTAACAGAGAGTGTGTGTGTGTGTGAGTGTGTGTGCATATGCTCATCATACTGAAATATAAACAATTAAATAGAAAGCAGAATCTTTTCCATGTGCAAAAAGCTCTCAGAGTGGAGACACAGAAACAGCAAAAGGGCATCATGATAGCACAAAGATGCTGTCTTAGACTGGGAAAACAGGGTTAAGTCAACAAAATGTCTGATACATAACCTTTCATGATTAATACATGTCATAGCATGTATGTGTACTCTGCTGAGACACAGGTGTTGTGGCATCTCACCCATAACTCCAAAAGCTTGCAGCAGGTTATGATAAAAATAAACGCGGAGCGACTTTGACCCTGACAGGTAAAACCACCACGACAGCCATACATTAGTTAGTGTGACTGTTCACCCTCTTACTCACAAGCTGGGCTCTCACAGTGCTGTACAGGTGCACATCAATTTTTTAAGTCATGTTGACAAAAGCTTTCAGACTCCTGCACCAATATATGCTGCACATGTTTTCCCCCAACAAAGGCATGCACTTATACTATATTTTATTTAGGAAAAAATGCCTTGCATTTCAGCAGCTGGAAGCCCCATATCCTAAAAAAAAGTGCTTGTTCTTATAGAAAATGTGTACATGTGGCCTTCTGCATTTTCAGTTTGTATACAAATACTTGTTTTGTATGTATTTACAAGAAGCACAGAGAGAATAAAGTAAAGGAACCAAATGTTTTCACATTGTGTTCATTCTTTTAGTTCATTTGGTATAAATGCAAACAAGGGTGAAAATACATGACCCTGTCACACTGACAGTTAGCAGGGTCACAGCAACATGAGGCCTTACCTTACACTACAGAACCTTAGAGTACACTATCATTTGGAAACCTGCACAGACACCTGTAGGCCCATGACCTACACAGGCTGTGGGGTCAAACCTGCATTACAATGCCTGTATTGAACTACAAACTGTTATACTGGATGTCTATATGATTGAGGCACTTCAACATATTTTATGAGCACATAATGCCATGTTATTATAGTAACATCAGCACCCAGGAACACTGACTTGCCACAACACTAAGCATACTAGAAATCATCAAGTCATATTTTACTTATCCCCTTTAATGTGTATCATTTCACAACCACAGTGTTCACTTCCTGTCACCATGTATCCGCTACTGTTTCCCCTGTGTGGTGCAATAATTTTCACTTTGTGTGTAGTACGCCCATTTCACTCCCTCTAACCAGACAACCAGGAGTTACTAAGCCAGAGGACATAAACTCTTGCAACCATCAGTCTTTTGTTTGTCTTTATCACGGTGCACACTCCACACAAAATGCTATGTTTCTCAGACTACTTGTGAATGCAGCTTTGTTTTTCCTCTAAATTCAGAAAAGTGTCATTTTCCAGAACCATAGCATTTTACATGTGGCAGTGCATTCACATATCTGTTAGAAAAGTTTTATTTTAACTCCACATAAAAGTCACTATCTGACATGTACCAACATAACAGGTCAGTGGATGTATACATCTTGTACGAGGGCACAGACCCTCATCTATAGCTAATTGCTCTGTCAATAATTTATCATCTTAAGCCTGTTTTCTTTATGTAATGTATGCATCTTTGAATGAATAAAACAGACAACATGCAGACATGGTAACCACACAGTAAACAGCCCTCAGAATAAACACTCTATAATACCTGTAAGACTTTTATGTTCAACTTAAATATAGAACACTGGTGATGCCAGTGTCAGCATGTCTCCATCGTGTCTGTAGCCCTCACAGAACACCCTCTCAGGTATTACATTGTTATAAGATATCTCACTAGAGATAAGTCTGCATGTTAAAACCCCTCTGAGCCTTCATACTCCAAACACAATTGGTTAGGTTTTTTATCCATCTGTCCTACATTTTATTGTGTGTCAAACAATTTAGTGAACTGCCCAAGGCTTTGACTTTTGAAGTTGCTCTTAATATCATTTAATATCAACTAATGATATAGGTCACAACTCAACATTTTGTTAACAATTTTTGAAAGAAGATGCAACAAAAATCCTACTTAGAGTTAAAAAGTACCAAAGTTTTATGATCATATTGTATTTCAAGTATCAAAAATTATATATAGATCATGTTACATTGTTATGACTTATGTATTATTTCATGAGGAGCATTTACTGTTGTAGCTGGTTGAGAAGAACTTGCATTAACTATGTTGAGTATGTTTAGGTAGTTTAGTCAATGGTTCCCCAACCTAAAGAGGTCAGGCTGCCTCAGAGAATTAGCAAGAGATAATTCTGCTGGTCAAATTATATTCTTTTTTTTTCTCTAATCTTTCTTTCTTTTAAATTATTGGATCATTTTCCTCTTTGGGACTCAAATAATTACCTCCACAGAGAGGTTGGTGTGTTTGTTTGTTGTCAGGAGGATTTGGCAAAAAGTGTGGACTGTTTGCACCAACCTCAACCACAATTTGGCTGAATCCAGATAAAAATCTGCGAAATATTCTCTTGTCTTTATCACACTGGCTAGAGATGTCTGGATTATAACTAATCTGAATCTGACAGATGTGTAAATTGTTTGGTCTTGGCAGAGGTATGCAATCACTGAATACCATTTTATTAATTTAAGTAAAACCATCTTAGTTTGAGAGAAAAATGCTCCTTGATGACATCCCTGATATATGACAACACTATAATGTGTTTTATGAGCTTACTGTCTGTTTTTATGTGAAATCTCAAAGGGTTCTACAGTGACCAACTGTCAGCCCCTCCCTGCCGCATAAACACCACTACAACTCCTACACCCCAGGCTGTAACATTTGAGCTTAGGCTCAGACCAAAGGTTACCTGATGGCGTTGCTGTGACATCATCGAGGTGGTACTATCAGTCTTTCTAATTTCTTTCTTTTTCTGTGCACAAGCGTAAGTTGTGTGTTGGTGTCACACCTGTGTGCTCCGTGGCTTGTGGGGCGACTGCTCTCAGGTCTGGGATGCTGGTGAGGAGTCGATCTCAGCATCGGACTGGGCGTCTCTCCTCCAGCGTCTTCTCTGGATCGCGCTTTCATCTGGGAGCAAACATCACAAACACACAGCACAGTGGAGTGGAACAGTCTGGAGCGACACTTGGTTTACTTTCTCACCAGCTGCTCTCAAAAGTTAAGGACAGATCTTCATCAATGATGAGTAATTCTGCCTCTAAACGTTCTCTCCTGCTTTTTTTCATTGTTCTTACACCTTGGATTACAGTTTTCTAAATTCACGTTTTCACCCTTGACCTCAGACAATCCTTTTTAAAGCCACACGTAATGGCGAGACTTCTCTCTGAGAGAAATGCGGTGAGAAATAACAAGTGATGCATTGTCTGAAAGACAACTTTCATAACATGATTACTATTCACCTCCTGCTTTTCACTGCGCTTGGTTACAGTATCTCCTTCTTCATGCATTATTCATCACAATCACATCCAGCAACATTTCAAACAAAAGGTCAATTCTTTAAATTTAAGTCAGATCTTTTATTCCATATTTAAATGTGTGCTCTGTAAAGATGATAGGGTGCTCTTTTTATTTAACTGGTTATTATCAGAGGAAGCTTGAAGGGTGCCAGTAACAGGATCACTCCAGTCTGAGACCTCCTTGGTTATTCATCTTCATTTTTCTACCTCGGAAAGCACAACAACACATGAAAGACACAAAATCGTAGGGCAAAGAAAAACAAAACTGTTGCACAAAAATTTGGAAAGTCGTTAAATGATCTGACCATTAGTGCCACTCGGTTTTCTGAAATTCCGGGAATTTCTCCGTTGGATGACAGATGTATTTTTAGTCCTCTGAACTAGCCTTTGGCACTGCAAGAGACTTCTTACTGCAATTTGCCTCTTGAGAACTTTTGAGTTGGCTGGATCCAGTGACTGCTTCTTATTCTAATGTTATGTGTTTGGATTACCTGTCACAATCTATTACAGGCAAGGTTTTGCCTCCATTTGAACCCGACTACTGCTTAAAAACATCTAAAGCAATCACGGCGAGGGGTAAACAAACAAAAACACTAATGGCTTGTCTCAAATCAACAAAGAAAAGCAAGGCAAACTTGTTTAACAGTGATAGCGAGAAGGATGAAAGGAAACATTGCCGTCTTTGTGATGTGCTGGAATCACTGCCGTGTAGGGCTTCATAATGTGGACAACAGCCATATTGATGAGAGCTAACTGCTTTTGTTCTCCCTCCTGCTAAAGGGTTTGAGTACTGGTGTCATAATTCAGACATCTCTCAGTCAGAGCGATAAAGGCGAGAATATTTCTGCAAAATCTTCTGAGAAATGCCATTTAATCATTGATTTATTCATTCACTATGTATAATTTCTCTACTGAGGGCACAGAGAACAAGATGTAAAGACATTTTGATTGATATTCCTTTTTCTGAGCAGCCTACACTTACAGAGTTCTGCTCTGGTTACAGGACCACATAATTAAGATACCAGCAGTGTATTAAGGAATTGGTTCATTGCCAGGATGATTCTCTGACCAATATGATGAGGAAGAGAAGTTATAGATGAAAACAGAAAAGCACTTTGAAAACTAATTAGGCACTTCATTTCTTATGCCTCAAATAAACTATTGAGATGGCGGTTGATTAACTCGAACGCACAGGCCTCATTTCAGATTCAGATAAACTTTTAAGCATTTTTACACAAAACAAGCAAGCGTGGCTTTTATCCTATAACCTACATGGGGCGCATTAGGAAGGGACACACAACCTATAAGTACATATGGGCACCTGAACTGTCCTCCATTCGCGAAGCACCATATTACAACGCATAATTCACGTTTTATCTCTGGGCAATATCTGATGGTCTGGTGTGGCAGCATCGGTTGTTTTCAACAAATGCCCCAAAGCGACATACTTTGTATGTAAATATGGCGGAAGCAAAGGAAGTCAGATGATGATGATAACCATTTGGACTTTTCATGGGAGACTGCTGTTTTTGTTTCCTGTTTCACACAACCTTTAACTTTAACCATGTGTGTTATTATGATACTGAAGGTAATAATGTAACCAAAATGGCTTCAACCCACAAAGGTTTTCATAATTTAACAAAGGGTTAGTCAGTTATTTTTCAACAATGATGATTTTTAAACAGGTAATTTGTGGCATATATTATTAGGAAATGCTCTATGGTTTGTATCAGAGAGGGACCAATGATCTATGTAGTCATTGGGTTGTTGTGATTTTGCTGAAATTATACTTAAAAAGTAGGTTAATTTCAACACATAAGGAACCTTTAATGGTTTGTTTAGCTGGAAAATCGGTACCTGAGTTCAGAATAAACCTGAAGTGAGGGTGAGACATCGAGCCATAAGTAAAAACACGATGCTCATTGTAATTTAACTAAAATGATCTGATTTCATAAAATGAAAAATAGAAGAAATGTTGTGGAAATTGGGGATCTATGATTTGCTGTAAACTCATGGGAATTAGATTTCTATCATGAAAGTGAATTTTGTTTTGAAGGCTCATTTATTTCTAACACTTGTCTGTCCCTCTGTCTCTATGCTCAGCCAATTTTCTAAATATGTTAGCATGGGCAGCCCTGTTGACTAAGCTAAACTGACATTCCTTGGTTAAACAAAACCATGAGGTGAACTGTAACTGTCACTGCACTGCAACTTTTGAAATAACTTTGTACAACTAGCAAAGAGGTGCCTGTAGTTTACATTATGGTCCCATAACACCACATGAAACCGGACATATATGGCTAAAACCCAGGGTGCATTCTATACTGTCTATGTGTACAGTTTGTGTGAGAAAAGGCGGTCAATTTACCGCGTTGCATAACTCATTAAATTATATAACATTCAGTCTCCAAACTTACAAAGGAAGCATTCATTTAGGATGAAAACTGGTTTAATCAAATGCGAGAGACGAGGAGGAGATTTATTCTTCATAGCAAACTGAACAAAAGATGTGGAGCACTTGGAGGATTTCACAGTAGAGGTCAAGTGCTGAGGTGTCGATCAGATGCTTGAGGCCAGATGTCCCAGGAGGGCCAATGCCTGGGTATTCTGACCGGCAAGAGCAAAGAAAAAGTGACAAAGCTCTGCCAATAAATTGTCCAGCCTTCTATCCTCCCTACATTAGAGCTCTCGGAATGAAGAAAGTGTGTTTGTGTGGGTTCTTGAGTTCGGATGGCTGACTGCAGGCAGCATCTGGAGCTATACGTCTCTGCAGTTGGCTGCAACTCAAATGGACAGACAGTTTTGCTGGACTTGTTACATGAACTCACAGTAAGAGCTTGGGGCTGTCTTTGCTTTCTGTGCTGACTCTTCGAGAGTTACTGAGACCCAAGAAAATTTTATACAATACCAGTCTCTCTCACCTGATAGTCGTATGAGTTCACTGGTGGAGGGGGGAAGGAACCAGGGGAAGATGAGAAACCGGTTGACTCTTCAGCAGGTGGTGGAGGGGGAGGGTAGTCTGGAGACAGACAGACAGACAAGAAACACACACACACACACACACACACACACACACACACACACACACACACACACACCAAGAAAAACAAAAAACGGCTTATTAAATACTTCCCCTTTTTTAAACATTTAAACTGTTACAATTCTGAGAGAACAGACACCAGTGAGTTAACACACAAAAGTTAATGGATACAACTTCTTCTTTTTCATGATTTTATTTACATTTTCAATATGTGGTGCCACAGATGCAGAAAACAAGAAATTACATAAAAAAACATGCAGAAAATATAAATAAAAAAGTTCACATGATGCCCTGCATGATCACTGAAAATAGATATACACTCTTAGGTTACTGAGGATACTGTGTTTAAATATATTAATGGATGTAACTGAACAGCTGCGAACTGATGTGTGGAGAATGCGTGCATGTCCCAGTGCAACCACATCCATAGATTAAGTAAATAAATGAACGAATAAAGAAATAAACATGAACATAAAACTGAACCTTGCCAATATACACTTTAAAATCTAACTTTAATGTGTTTATTTAATGTGTGTCATTTCTGTGAATAGCTTCACACCTACATAACTCACTAATGCAGTCTTAGAAGGTTATCAGTCTTTGCACTGAGAACACACAGTACAGTTTGTCCTTCAAAGAAAAAATGCACAGTACTCTATCAAACACTATAATATGGTCAAGTGTGAAATACACAGAGGAATTTATTATAAACCCTCAGACTTTTACTAGCAGACGCTATGACAGATCAAGAAAATGTTGTAATGGGTCAAGTTTAAAAGTGTGGTTTGCAGTTCTAGGTATAATTTTAGCTACATTGGCCATGATAACTTGAATTTTAGGGTGTAAAACATCAGATTAAAGCCATGCTAATAAATACTCTTATTTTGACAAAGGACTGACTGACTATGTTTGATGTGAAAGGGGTTGTTCATGGTGACGATCCCTCAAAGAATTATCATCAGATATTGCACTGCGTTGGTTTTCAGGCCTCCAATGTTTTGGTTCACTCTAGCTGCTCTAATCAGCATTGTTTTGGGCTGCAACAAACAGCTGTTTTCAGTGCAAAAGCTTTAAAAACCCATTGTATATTACTTGCTTGGCACTAAACAGCAGACAGGCAAATTTAGCGACAAGCTATAGTGAACATAGTGGAGCATTTAGCCACTAATCAGCCAGATATTTCCCTCAGGAATTGGGGGAGACCAAGAGGGAATACTGGGCTTACTTTTGTCAGGTGACCACAAATACAATTCCAAATTAGTACTAATGTTGCTCTGTATCTTGTTTCTGATGTCCCAAATGGCCTAAAAATGAGTTATTACAGGTTGAAGTTTAAGAATGCGTAATACTGAATGTGTACACCTTAAACACTGCATCATTTTAATTCCTGTTTGATCTGTATAAATATTTTTAATTGACTATATTGTATAACTGCAACAAATTATTTTTGTGCAACAGGACTGCATTGTTCACTATCAATAGTGATTTGAAGGTCTTGCAAACACAAACTCTGCAAAACATTTAGCAATTTATCAGGTTCTGAATAATTATTATGACATGGGACAATGTTACCTGTTAGTCAGAGTTAAATTTTCAACTTTGACCAACACTGAGATATCTAAAATATTCTAAATAAAGTATTTTTTAACTTGTTTGAAAGATATAGTATAGCCAGTATCTGTGCAACATGCTGGTAAATTAGGGTTATTAGAAACTGGTGTATAAAAAGGAATTAATAATAGGACAATTCATCACTATATGCCTTTCAAAATCCGTGTGAACTGTAAAATTAGACATTTGAAAGAGGTTACAAAAATGAGAAAGAGAGTTAAAGAGAAAGAAATGGAGCCTCGTCATCCCACGTCAACGGATTGACACACATAATTGCAGCAATATGGTTAACTAAGAAGTACTAATCTGGAGTAAGCATGTATGTTTGTTTTTTTCTCCCTAAGATTGGAAATGTAAATGTTGTGTTACAAACGGGTTAGACTAGGTGTTTGTTCTGCCAGAAGAAGAGAAACAAGCCAAATTTGTAGTTCTAAAGTCCATGCTAATCCAAGGATTGCATCCAACCACATGTTTCAGACAGGATAAGGAGTTACGTGCCAAATTAAATTCTGATTTGGCTTCTCTCGGCACAGGACTTAAGACTGAATCATTTGACCGTGTACTTCTAAGTACCAAACCAGACATGAGCTTTGCAAATTAAAGGCTTTTATGAGACGTAATGGGAATTTGTTCCAATGCTAAGACTTTGATGAGTCCTGTTAAGAAATTCCATTTGCTTTCCATGGCTTTTATCTGTTTTCATTAGAATCTAATTGATGTCATCAGTGTAGTTTATCCAAGGCAGCTGACCAAATTAATTAAGCATGGTTTTTCAGTTGCCTTGACAAAACAGCCGTAAGAAAAAAAAGTGACGACAGAGAGATAATGCAGCATGGTTAAAATTGGACACATGTCTGCGTCTTGAGCATTACGACATTGCAGAAATTGTGAGCATTGCATTAAACATTCCCTCTGGGTGCTCGAGGGCCTCCATGTGAATTGTTTATATAATAACCTTGTGACCTCCGCTAACACTCCAGAGTGTAACAGCTCCTCTAAACCTCTGGGAGAGAAAATAAAAAATGCTGCTCGACAAAAAGGCTCTGCCTCCCTCCCCTCCTGCTCCAGCACAGATCCGTTTTGCCAGAATATAAGTCACTTGTAACTTGTGGGGCTTACAGAGAATTAAAACATTAAGTTTCATGTACATTTCTCTTGAACATCAAAGATGTTTTGGATTTATCATTTCAGGAAATACAAGAGTTGTAAATGTTTCAGAGATGCATGTTTTATTGAAAAGGTCTTAGAGTTCTGTATGTGGAACAGTGGAAAGCAAAGACCTGGAGCTGGAACAGGGGTTATTAAACATCTTTGCTTAAAGCATCTCTCGGCTTGTTTTCCCCCTCGTCCTTATTTTCCTCGTATCTGTCATCATGCCAGTCATTTAGTATTGAAATGTGCTTGAAAGTTTGTGAACCCTTTAGAATTTTCTCTGTTTGTTCATATACATAATATAAAACATATATAACATAAAACATCATCAGAGTTTTGGATTTTAGGAGTGGTCGACCAACAAAGATCACCTCAACAGCAATGTGTGTAATAGTTGGCTAGGTCACAAAGGAACCAGGGATAACTTCTAAACAACTAAAGGCCTGTGTCACATTGGCTAATGTTAATGTTCATGAGTCCACCATCAGGAGAAGGCTGAAGAACCGTGGTGCAAATGGCAGGGTTGCAAGGAGAAAGCCACTGCTCTCCAAAAAGAACATTGCTGCCCATCTGCAGTTTGCTAAGGATCACATGGGCAAGCCAGAGGCCTATTGGAAAAATGTTTTGTGTACGGATGAAACCAAAATAGAACTTTTTGGTTTAAATGAGAAGCATTATGTTTGGAGAAAGGAAAACACTGCATCCCAACACAAGAACCTTGTCCCATCTGTGAAACATGGTGGTGGTAGTATCATGGTCTGGGCCTGTTTTGCTGCATCTGGGCCAGGACAGCTTGCCATCATTGATGGAACAATGAATTCTGCTTTATACCAGCTAATTCTAAAGGAAAATGTCAGGACATCTGTCTGTGAACTGAATCTCAAGAGAAAGTGGGTCATGTAGCAAGACAATTACGTTAAGCACACAAGTCGTTCTATCAAGGAATGGTTAAAACAGAATAAAGTTAATGTTTCGGAATGGCCAAGTCAGAGTCCTGACCTGACAATCGAAATGTTGTGGAGGGACCTGAAGCGAGCAGTTCATGTGAGGAAACCCACCAGCAGTTGAAGTTGAAGCTGTTCTGTTCTGTGGAATGGGCTAAAATTCCTCCAAGCTGATGTGCAGGACTGAGCAACAGCTACCAGAAAAGTTTAGTTGCAGTTATTGCTGCACAAGGGGGTCACACCAGATACTGAAAGCAAAGATTCACATATTTATGCCACTCGTAGATATGTAATATTGGATCATTTTCCTCAAAAAAATAAATGATCAAGTATACTATTTTTGTCTCATTTGTTAAATTGGGTTCTCTTTATCTACTTGTAGAACTTCTATAAAAATCTGATGATGTATATCTGATATGTATGCATATTTATGCAGAAACAGATAATTATAAGGGGTTCACAAACTTTCAAGCACCACTGTAAATGGCACGCAATGTTATAGCTTACAGTATTTCCATAGTTCAACATTCTTCTATGAAAGGAATTATCTTTATTTTGAAGATACGTGGCTGGTGACCAGATGATCTTCTTTTAAATACAGTGTACATTCAAGCAATTTTGATTTTATTTGCTTCACCAAGTAAAACACTAAAAAGTGGAACCTGTCTCTACAATTCTGTGGGAAGAGTAGCCAAAGAGTAGTTACAACACACCCTGTCAATACTGTAACTCACACAGAAGACATGTACAAATTTTTAAAAAACGCAGAAGAATATTTATCACACAGCAAAATGCAGATAAAGATGCAACTTAAAGGTTTACAGGTGCCTTAAGGAGAAGTTTTAGTAAAAAAATAAGTTCATATTTAGTCTCCCAATAACAATGTAAACAAATGTTGCGTGTACGCTTGAGGTCAAACAGACATGCAGACAACACTTTCTTCCTCATAACCCATTTGCAGAGCAGATTTTATAAATGCTTTAAATTGTGAATTGTTTACATTTATGTTTGCTAGGTTGTAGTCTTCTTCTTCATTGCCATTGTGGGCACATTACTACGCTTCTTTGCATAATACCGCTACCAACTCTCGATCAACAAATTGTCATAAATCTGGAGCAAGGAGCACGTATCCCATCACTTGCAGTCGAGGGCATGTGAATCCTTGAGTCCAATACAAACAAGGGTGGACCCACTCATTACAGTGCTGCTCCACAGTGCTGCTAATTGGACACACAAGTTACCTTTAATTATGAATTAGATATTTTTATCATCATTCACACGTCTTTATTTTGTCGTTTACTGGTTCTCCCATATTTCCATCATACTGGATGAGTGAAGTTATACTTCCAAATGTAACACCAAGTAACATATTACACTGATTGGAATACTGTTAAAATGATCTAAGCAGTCAGCACACATTGGGTTTGGTGACTCTGTATGACTGCGGGAACTTTTCGAGGAACCTTTTTAGGAGCTTGGCATTTTCACCTGCATTTTCATGACCACAGGAACCTAGCACTAGTTTTGGTTCCTGGACTCAGTTCCTGCCCCCACAGACCCACAGTCATTCCTTTCAGTGGCACAGATACCATCAGAAGGGAGCTGACAGTACTTCATATCACTGCCTGGTTTAACATAAGCCTTCAGATTCATACAACAACATTTGTATGATTTTCATACGAACACTAAGCATTGTACCAATATTAGGACTAGGGATGGGAATTTGGCTTAGTATTAGTGACATTTAAACAACAGTTTCAACATGTAGAGGACAGAAAAGTGTTAGAGTGACCAGGCAAGAGCAAAGAAACTGTTTTTTTTTTCTTTTCAGTTTCAATTTGGTTCCATATTAAAGCCAAAAAAAAAAGAAAAAAAAAATGAGACGCACCTCTCTAGAACATGATGTTTTCTTTTTTCAATATTATAGAATTGGTGATTATTTGACTAAAGAACCTGCACTATAATAAAAAATGTTTCAAACACAGACACTTTGAATTAACTGTCAACTGTGTTTTCTCCCTATTTTCCACTTCTCCCTCTCTTCTTTTTTGTTTGGATTTTACATGTCCTCATTAAATGAAGACAACTACAGTGAAACAGTGACATAACATATGGGGGAAAATCTGTTTGATGTTAAAGCTGTGAAGATGTGTAGAGACTGAAAATGATGAACCGCATTCTTGGGTTAGGCGCATAGGTTATTTCTGCCATTCACTTTCTTTTTTGAGCATCCATTTTGCATGTTTTTCACCATGTTTCATACCAAACAGCACAAGTCGCTGCGACAACCCTCACTGGCCTCCCCACCATTAAAACTCAGCCGACTTGTGTTTATTGAAATATACGACCAAGCCAGAGATACAACCAGCAGAAATCGAATCCCGGGTCTCTGTGGTGGCTATTTCTAATAACTCAAACTCAACATCGGTCTGAACTGTTCAGCACTTTCTGTTCTGCACGGTGCTTATGCCATCGTGCTTTAAAGCAGTGTGAACCAGGCAGAGCGAGAATGGCCTCTGTGCTGTGAATGATGCTGACTCCATTTGTGACAACAGGGAGTTGAAAGCTCCAAGTGAGCGCTAATGAGGGAAGCAGCAGGAACACCTACTTAATACGACAACTTCCCCTCTCTTTATTGAGCAATTACTTTTAAGTAGCTGCTTTGTGAACAAGGAATCCTAATCAGTGATTAAAGTTATTTGAGAGGCCATAAGAGGTATAATTGGTTATCGGGAACCGGAGTATTGTTAAGGGGATAATAAAAGGGTAGAGATGGATCCAGCTGTGACACTGGGACTAATATTAAACTTCAAGTAAGTGATACATTTTAAAACACTTCAAGTACTGTATACGACTAACGACAAGCAACTGTGATAGTCTTATACTTGCATCTATATGTGCAAATACTTAAAAACTGTTTATTTTGAGAAATACCAGTGGACAATTATTTCTACAGGAGAAAAAAAAACTTTGCAGGTTGTAGATGAATCCTTTTAAGTAGTTGTGCTTTGTGGAGAGGATTAGTATATGAGGGGGAGGAAGATTGTATGCTGAAGGTTGAGCATATGTTTAAAGATTTACATATGTACAATATTATCAGAGCTACATGTGTATAAGCGGCGGCCATCTGGCCTTTAAGGGCTTAGGACAAAGCCTGGCACAGCATATAATTTTCTTTCGCACAATGCATAAAACATTTCAGTGCAGGGACAGTTTGCAACAGAAAGTGAAGAAAACCTAAAACACAGGGAGAGTTCTGTCCTATCACTATAAAAAAATCACACCGTGTTTGCATGTTTGGGTGCACAGAGCATAAATTATCTCCCATGGTCTAAACTTGATTTATTGCAGAAAGCTTGACTTGCTGGTGCCTCTTAGCATTTACGCATGCCACAATGAGCCAAAGTAAGGGCAAGGGAGTGAGACAGCATGGATACACATGTCATGTGACAATCATCTAGTGCTAAATAGCAGCTACAGTACCTGACCCTTAAAATCTAAATTATTCATCCTTTTATATTTGCACGAACCTGACGTAATCTGTACAAAAAACAAAGGAAAATCTGAAAAATGGCATTCCTTTATACAGTAGCAAGAATCTACAAAAAGTGTTTTAAGTCCTGAGTGTCAGTCCACATGTTTTATCCCCACATGCTCATTCCAAATGTGCTGTGGCAGGGGTTGAGAGCACATTGTTTTGACATAATTATGGACCCATTTTATTCCATCTTCCACTGGAGAAGAGCAGCTGAGCTTCACTCTTAATTAGCATGATATGTATAGACGAGTGATTTATGACTTCATTTGGTTTAGAGATGCAAGGTAGGGATTTGAGGTCTTTGGAGATGTACTTGTTTTAAGTGTAAAGGAGCAGTCTGAAACTGGCTTCTGCTACTCTTAAGGAGAATTCCCATGGGAGGAGAAATCGAGATTAGGAACAATAGAGGGATTATGTTCTTGTATGAAAGCAAAGAAACAAATTCTGTGAAAAGGATGAATGGTTTAAAACCAGATCCAACCCTCTTTTATCTAAACATTTGAACCAATAAACGGGCTGAACGATCAGTGCCTTAAACTGTGATGCTAGTGATGTTTTCTGACAAGCGAAAGCGTGATTCATCAAAGGTGGAGAGGGGAGCTTTGCTGTCATTTCTCATAAACAAATGAGAGAGAGAGTAAATGAAGCCAGTCAAATGTCACAGCAGACAGTCACTGCTGTGTAAACTCAGCCAGTTTCATAACATGAGACCTTTCCACACAGCCTGAGAGCCTACTGTAAACGTAGAGGCTGTTATTCTATACTCTAAGTGTCAAAGGCTGTGTGAGGTAACATACATTACTTTTACTTTTATGACATGGCTTTACGACCTGTTAAAGTGGCATAACATGTGAGGGGATTCACAAGTACACGTACATTTACAAATATATTCCCACTGTCTAAACATCAGGATGACATTTAAGCATAATTACCATTTAATGGAAACTTCATGTAATTTATTAGGCGTCTTTATCACTTTGATTACTTTCATTGGGCTTGCTAACTTGAGCAAATACAATGCTATCAAGTAGTTCAAAAGACTGTATAACTGTTAATGCAATAATGTAATTTGGTGAAACCTAGTGCAGTGCCCGTCAAGCTAGAGCATGATCTTTGATGATGTCATCAGTGACATATACAGTAAATTGGTAACAAGGACTGACAGTACAGACATACCAACATCATTTGTCCACTACAGAGCACTGGTAAGTTTATTTTTTCAGCTTTTTCCTGCTCTGTCCTTATGTTGGCGATTTAAAGGGCTCTTTCAAGTCAAACAGAAACTTGAACTGTTCTCATCCTTTGTGTAAGACAGAAATATAAACTGTGATTCTGCAGCTACTGTTTCTTTTTCCATTTTCAGACATATTTGTGGAGATTGTGCCTACATTTAGGTGTCTCAGTGTTTCCTACAGCAGCCAGAGACATGCTGTCAACTTTTGCAGTGCACAACTGACTGGACCAAATCAAAGTTGTGGGTAGCTTATGAACATTGCTAATATTAACAATTTACACTGTCTGCCATTTACATCATTAAGTATTTGGGAGCTCCCATTTCACTGTGCCAGGGGAAGCTAGGTAATGCTAGCGAACCTCAATGTAGGGGGCGCTGTCACTGCAGAAAAATATTTTAAACTTAAATTTCTTCCCTTGGCAAAAGTAATTTGAAATTCAGACTGACCTATTTTTGGAAATGTTATGAGTTTATGTAAAAATCTAAATTCAACTACCAATTTCAGTTTTGACCTTAGAGATTAAGTCAAGCTATGTATATATCATTGATAATCAAATCTGTATGCTTTTTAAAATAATCAAGCGTCTTTTTAAGGCACAACAGAATGTGTGAAAATTCAGGTTTTGATATCTCACTCAGCATTCAGACTTCTTTTGATTATACATACACCACTTTGAAAGAACAGACAGGATGTGAAGAAAATTGTTTTCATAACACTATTACACTCTTTATGATAATGGTGAGATTTAGAGAAGTGAAATGTCTCATTGAGGCAACGGAAAAGATCAGATTCAAAACTAACAGCTGACAAACTGTTATCCCAAATATGCAAAGAAATATATACTGTAAAAAATATTGTGCAAACAAAGAAAACAATCTGTTTTATAATCCTAAACTTTTAAGCAAAGCTCCCCAGGTTCACGTATACAGACTTTACACACACTGCAGACAAAATACAACAAGTAGCTGAGGTATGTGTTCAACTTAGATAAAAGTGGCCTTTGTATATACGCTCAGAGCATGAGCCTGTGGTTTCTTTGGGGACACTGACACACTCATTGGTGGATTTCCTGTAAATTCTCCTGGTGACACCCATGAGGGACTCTGACATAACAACCGGTAGTCAGTTTGCCTCTGGCCAGTCAAGCAGGGAGGAATAAAAACAGCTTATGCACATGTTCAACACTTCTGAATTGCTCTGAGCAAACAATTAGCACGTTTTCAGTAACTTAATGTGAGAAGTTTTTATCAAAAACAGCACTTCTCGGATGTTTAACTTTCACTATGATTATCCCACTACAAAAACTTCTTGAGCTTGATAGTAAGCAGCCAGACGTTACAAGATCAACCAGCCCATTATTGTTACAAAATGACTTCACTATTAATTAATGTGGTTTTGAGGTTTTTGAAAGAAATTTGATTCGTAATACACTAAGCTATAGATCTGAATCATTTAATATTGTAATATTCTGAATGAAGCTGCTAATGATGACTCACTCCAGAGTGACTCATTTTCTTGTGGTGCCTCAGACTCTTTGGTTACACCATATGAATGTTTACATTTACTTCATACATGAAAAAAAAAAAATTCCTATTTAATGTTTGACTAAGATCATTCTAAACAGACATTTGAAGCAGCTGTTTGAAATACTGTGCATCAAAAATACCAGCAGTGAATCAAACAACGGTGCAACTTAAGAGACTGAGCAATATCACAAAATATTGATTAGAATAACATCTGCATGCATGATATAAAATGAAAAGACATTAGTGGTGTGGAATCCAAACAGTCAACAGAAAATCAATCTCCACTCTGTTTTGGTAAAATGACCTCTGTCCTCGAGGCTACACTTAACACTGTTCTCGTGCATAGTTTACATTGAGATCGAGAAGTCCCAGAGAGCACTGGGCAGACTCCAGCTAGTCATCAACATGTGTTGATCTATGCAGACAGCTGTACAGAGATCCAATAACAAGTGTGCAAAACATTTTAACCAGGATGCATGTCTAAAAAGGATGTCAAGGAAGAAAGTCATTATCATACAGCAGGAGTGTGTGGTCTCTCTCTTACAAAATATAATGATTTAGTGTTTGGGATTTCAGTAAAGACCAATATTTGCTGCAATGCATTTGTGCATGTGTTATTTCCTGCATCTGCAAATAACACAAGCGTTTGTTTTTATTATCTTTCAAAACTTGACAGCAAACAGTAAATGACACACTGTTGTCAATACCACTTTAACAAAAGTGAACCTGATACGCTGCAGAAGGGTAGTCCTTATTGCAGGGATATTGCACTGGATTGCATTGCCTTGTACAGTTATCTGTGATATTTAGTCCACCTCTTATGCCGTATGTTACAGAGTTGATCGTGATTCCAATCACACAACCATTACATATGTGCCATTGTACTTAAAAAAAACTCCCTAAATCTTGCAAATATTCAGAACAGAATCTTACAGATATGCACAAAAGAAGTGGAGCACACGCTGCGCTACATGGAAAAAATTACATTTCATAAAGCAATCATGACCTTCCTACAGCACATGTACCATATGAGATCAACTTAAACCCTAAAATCTTATCTGCTGTAAGGAATTCTGAGTAAAGGGTCACTGTCTGAGACCTATATGTCTCTCACTTCCTCCTGCTGGGGCTTTAATCAGGACAAGTGCTCCCTAAAAAAAATCTGAGGGCAGACCTTGCTAACTGTGCACCGCCCTGTCTGCACCGGTCTCTTTGTCTGCGCAATAAACATGGCCTCAGACTGCTCATTCCAACCCTCATACTGTCCCCTGCTAGACAAAAGGGACAGCGAGGCGCTGTGCCAAATTGACTTGTCCCTAATTTTTATGCTAATCCTCAGTTTTACATCAGGCAGTCCCCACATTTGATATAAAAGATATTAAATAAATAAATGGAGAGAGACCCAGATAATCTGCTCATAAAGACGTCTTATCCTTTGACAAGTGGAGATGTCTGCAGATGGCTTTACATATTAGCATGTTCAAAATGCTGACAACAAGCAATCATCACTGTCACCATCAAATGTTTAATGACAGTTAATGCTGTAGCAGCCCAACATTCATAATATTTTATCATTTAAATTTCACTAGGTGCTGTATTCTATAAGAAATTACATATAAACAATAAGATAATGTTAAATTAACAGCTATTTAATACTATTTCTTCCACATTTCCCAAATCAATCAACACTATAACTCACCTCAAATGAATCCCTACAATAAAGACAAAAGACTAAAGGTTACCCAGTTTATGTAATTACTGTCACAGTGAATGTGAACAGTATGAGAGACACAGTAGAAAAAGTGGGATTAACAATTTTTTTCTCAGGTCATGAAGGTTGTGAGATATTAACAATACAGCTCTGATATTACTGGATTCATAAAAGTTAAATCCTTTAAAGTACAAACTGACAACAATTGTATCATCTGCAAATGTACAGTATCCCCACCCCTTTTGGATTGCTGCATTAATCCTCTTAATTCCCGCACAGTGATTAATTGTGGAAAATAAGACAGTGGTAACGGGTCTGGATTAAATGTCATGTAACAAAATGACATTTTGGAATTACAAGGCTTTAATGATTCCACAAATCATTAACAGGGAATAAAATGTAGTTTGCAAAGAATCTGTGGACATGGTCCGAGGTAAAGGTAAATAGAGTTCATTTAGTTCTCTAGGTTTGATGCTGAAATTTGAGGAAATGTTGTTGTACTGAGACCATGAACACTGGTCCTGTCTGAGTCTATAAAACAGTTTATCCAATAGGTTTTAAAATCTATATTTTCTTTGTAGGCAGGGCTAAAACTACTACTTTCCTATGTAGTAGTGTTCTTTGTTGGTGGTGGTGTCCGCTATTCCTGCCCTGAATTCTAATTGCCTGCTGATGCCTACCTACACGAGTTTGTTTAGCTGCACTGTAAACACATACACTAATTGCTGTTCTTTTGACAAAGTGGCTGCTCAACGAGTGTTTGCTGCCCCCAGAATCCTGGGATTTGTCAAGTTAAAAAACATTTCTGTTAACAACAGCAAGGAGTGTAATTCTAACAATCTTCTCTGTGTGTTAACAAATTTAAAACTATTGTTTTGAATAATGTTTTGTCAGCTTTGTTTTATCTACAAAAAAAGTTCAGGCTAAACCTATACCTTCTCCTTCATTGAAATTCCTATGAAAGTAGCTTCACACATACAAGGCCAAACTTCCAAGTGAAGTTACAATAAGCAAAACATGTTTTGGAGTGGAGGAGGGGCTTTAGGGCCAGAATTAACAGTGTGGGAGCCTCAAAAAACACATTTAATTTAGTCAACTAAAAATTCAACAGTAATGTTGTTTTGTTTGTCTGTTTTTTTTTTCTCCTCAGTGGTGGGCAGAGCTCAATAGGCAGCCGTCTAAGAACAAGTTTTACAAAACTAACATCTGGAGTACCAGACAGGTCCACAACTCAAACCACAAACCCCCACAGACAGCAGTGTTTTTAGCCTGACACTGTGCTCACTTGCTGAATTTCATAACCGTTTCCCCTGTTTTGGAAATCTAGGGCTCTCAGGGGGGTTTGAGGGTAGAGGTTTAGATAATGTTCACATTACAACATATACACCAGATGGGAAGGTGAGTTGATATATGTGTACGTATAACATTTTCTGTGTGTCCTGTTCTACCCTCGTAACATCTTGCACACTGAAGACTGAAAGAATAATAATCACCATATTTATAAAGAAAGAATAAAAATAATAATGGAGCTTCACATTGTTCACATAGTGCTGAAAACATTCTTTACACCACGTCTTGTGCAGTTGTGGTTATGGTATGTTACAGTCACTTTGAGCATAAGCAAATTATGAGCATCAATTCTTTTAAAATGCCCGTAAGTAGCAGTGAGTAGAGTATTCACTTTTCAGTTCTCACTGTTATTTCTGCCAGTGACTCCAAAGTCACTCTCGTGTTCTTCTTTAAATTACAGCATTCTTTCATTAGAATTGAAAGATGTGTTTTATTAATTGCATAAAGAATCCCATTGTAGTACCTTCTTTTGGGTCAAAAAATCATGCATCTTTTTGACCACTAAAAATATAAGAATTTAAACTTAAAAATAAAACATATGTTCTCCTTCTTTACTTACTTCTCACCATGAGTCTTAATTTAGAAAGTCTTCTCAAAGGAGTCAATGCCTGTCTCATGTAAACAGACAGTTACGCCTGCAGAGCATAGCTTCTGTGTTTGCTCAATGAATTTGGTTAATACTTTAAGATGCAAACTTAATTCCAGACTATAACCTTAATGCAATGGAACAAAACTTACTAAATTAAACCTAAACGCTATTAATAAATGTTGTAATTACATATCAACATGTAGCACTAACACCTCTGTCAAAAAACAACAAACCATCAGCCCACACATGGGACCTAAACCAGCAGACAACACAAGGTTTGAACTCACACATGCCTTCAATGCATCTGCTTCTCAGCAGTTAAGTACAATGAATCATAGCTGATAAGCAAACTATGTCGTGCCTACACTCCAGTTCACTTTCACAGTACTTACTGTGGTCCAGGTACAGTACAGATAGGGTCCTAGTTTCACGCTTTTAGGACTGAAAACATATTATACTATAAATCTATGGGAAACCAATATTAGCTAGATCTACTGTACCATCTGAAAATAGGAACAAGCAGTTGTATTAGTTACCTTTTATGACAGTGTTATGTAAGAAAATGGTCTAGTTGTGGTTTTAGTTGAACACAGAAAATTAAATTACATTTTGATTTTTGTGCTGATTTGAAATCAGTCATCTGGTGGAAAGAAGAGCTACCTAAGATCAGTGCAATGCCATTTTGTACTTAAACTCACTTGTTGTACATGGAATACTATGGAAAGATCATTGCTGATATAAAGAAAATCACTGCAACATTAAATGACTCAGTGTAAAACAACATAAAATATGACTAAGATGAATTCCATGTTTGATCGCCAGACACAGGTCAGAGCAGGTCGTTCAATCACATTGTCAGATAAAGTTTAAGTTGATAAACTGTAATTTATCCGATATTGAGATTTAACATTGTTTCCTGTGTTGTTACCTGCAGGGTCAGAGGCAGGGACCCCATCTGTTTGTAAGGGTTGAACTTGGGCTTGGGGTGCAACCATAGGGGCAAATTTCTGGGCGCCTGCTGCTGGGGATGGAGATGCTCGTGACCACCCAAAGACGGTGTAGTCTCCATCCTGGCAGCCACTTCAGTTCTGGCCTGGTCACATTGTTTGCTGGGTTCCATATTCTGACGAGGAACGACAAAGTTATTAAACAGAGCTTCTGACCAGTGAATTCTGCGTCGGGTCAACAGGTGATGGAGGCTGCCAAAAGCTAAAGGCTTTAAAGCCAGGACCAGAAGTTGGGAAATGTCACCATGGATCACAGAAATAAATAATGTCAAAAGGTCATTAAAAAATACAGCCTCAACAGTTTAACTTTTAATAACACAACACATTTTTCTTACAGTATTTTAAACATAAAAGAAAACGGTGGTGGAAATGAGACATCAATCTATTTCTTTAAGAACAGGAGCACCAGTGATCTGCTAGGAGATAAGAGGCCTGGACAAAAAAGTCAAAAAGGCTCTGCAGCCAAACTTCAGACATCCTGGAACAGTAATATCCATTGGTGGATTAAAATTCACCTACAAATTTCTGAAATGGCCTGTTTGATTATAATACACTTAGATAATGTAATGATCTTTATATTACAACTGATGTAATATACAATAAAACCTACCAACCACACTCGGCTACAGGGAAGGGCTGTCAATGTAATGACATTAGCAGGAAGTGGCCAGGTAAGAGCTGAGGTGTGGGCTGTGGTTGAACAGTACTGGCAAAATATTAATTATGTTCCTTTTTTTTACTTAGTATTGTTTTCCTGTTGTTTAGCCTCTTCAGTGCTTTTCTACAAAAAGGCTTTAGGAAGTCAGCTGAGGTAGTACAAAGAGCAACGATCTGACACGGAGGAGGTTGTGGTGGATTAATGGGTCAAACACTGGACTTTCATCAGAAACCTGGGGTTTCATGTCCCGCTTTTACTTCTTTGACTTCGCTTTTAAATTATTACCCTTTCAGCTTTCAGTTTAGTTAGTTTTAGGCATACAACACAAGTACTTATGGTTTATGTTGCCAGAAAGTCTTTCTGGCAGAAAGGCAAGCTCCTCCCATGTGCACGACATTAAATATTTAAAACAGAGGCTCATCTGTTTGTCTAGACATACATGATGGTCAACTGAAAATCAAGGCTGAAAGGTCTCCTGTGTAGACAGTAGGCTTTTCACCCTGTCTTCATGTGTGGTCATTTCAACAGGTGTAAAATTACTTACAACGACTCATTAGAAGATGTAGTTTGTTTGAAGCCGTAAAGAAACGGTAGTCACAATTGATAACCATCCAGGTTGCATTTATGTTAACAGCGGCAAAGCTTTGAGGTAAATGCTAATGTGTGCAAGCTAACATGCTCAAAATGCCAATGTTAACATATTGATAGCAGGTATATTATATATTACCATCTGTGTTTAGTGTCTTAGCATGCTAGAATTAGCAAATTAGCATTAAAACTGTGCACAGCTAAGGCTAGAGGAAATGTTTGAATTGAATCTGATCACAAAGTCATTAGGATAATCCATCATCCATCCATTAGCTGCTGGAGATATTTCAGGCTGACCAACACCACTACATCTACACCCTGCTGACATGGCTAAAAAGGAGGTACCAATAGAAATGTCACCACCAGCCACTTATTCTACGTAATGATCACCTTGCATGTATTATTAACACTGTTAAAACTCAATCTCAGCTTTTTGTGAAGCAACTACTGACAGGCTCGGTACTTATCCAGCCTACTGTATGACTCAATTACACTTGTCACATCATTTCACTGTTTTTAAGGATTTGTGCATACAGCAGAGGTGACTGGCCAGTGTCTCCACATGCAGGACAAGTCACAGTAATTCTATGTGTTCGAAAACAAGTCTCCCTTTTGTTCTTTCAACACTGAGAGTTAGACTATTACAGCAGCTGCTAATATTATTTTGTAAAATAAAAACAAGGTAATGCGCACTGTGTTCTGACATGTATTAATGTGTCCTGTATTTAATCATAACAAAGTATTAAAGTGTACTTGAACTCTGACTTGAGCCCTTTCTTTTCCTTTTACTCACATCCTTTCTGCAATGCCCACAAGAACAACAAATCAAAAAGTGTTGCGCGACAGAAAGCGGCAAAAACAACAAAGTATTTTAAAAACAAAAGACTTTATAAGAGAAAAAGTATTGAAAATGCTGTAATGCTGGTGTAACCACCAATGATTTGTAAGAGCTGATGTAGCTGTCAAAACTGATCAGACTAAAGTTGAGGAATGACAGAACACTGATTTACAAAGTCATGTGGAAAGTATTAAATATATATTACTTAATTAACAAATTATGTTTGTGCATTATTTCATGTAGATATTTTTGTGTGTGTGTGGGGGGCTAAATGTATCAGACATAAATCTGAAATTTTACATCAAGATGCAGCTCTAACCAATAGCAAATCAATATTCTGACTATAATTTATTTCATATGCTCCACTTGTGTGTCCTTAATACACAGTGAAGAAAATACCGTGCCAGAGTAAAGAAATTGCCGTAGCTGAGGACACAAACATCCAGTATTTCACCATCATATTCTGAAATCACTTAAATATTTGAACTATTTATACACCACACTTTTCCCATCCTTCTTTTTGTTTGCGCTTGTTGTGCTGTGTTCTGATGTTTTGCTGTTTATTATCTCACTCTCAATTGATACAGGGTTTACATTCTTTCTCCGGAGCACAGCAGTGCCCACGCACAATCATCTTTAATATCTGCTCAAATCCCCTGCCCTCCCTGGCCTGGAATGGTTCTACTTTGATTTTTTTTCTGCTTACACCAGACGCCACGCTGGTGTCTCACACCCACCTGTCCTTTCAGCGCAAATGCTTTCATTCCCCAACGCTCAAGTGGCTAACAAAATAAAAGATGAATCGGAAAGACGGGAAGAAAAAGAAGAAATGATCTTAGCATGTGTGTCTAAGACTCAATATATGACTTTTGAATGGAAAATTTCTGTTTCAGTTTGTGATTTTTTTCTTTGATGATAGCAGATAGTGGGATGCCACTTTATGCATACAGGGCCCCAAAGTGCACATTAAACACACTTAAATCACTTTGTCTGTTATTTCAAATAAACTTTCTTCAAAACAAGTGATTTATGTGCCAAACCTGAACCCGGCTGGCTACCGGACACTTGTATATAATCACTCCAGTGATTCATAGATTACTTGTGGAATAAAATGTTTAATTGTTTCGCTTCTATTTTAACTATTAAATGTTAACTACTTAACAATCGTTTTGAACTGACTAAATTAAATCTACTTCTCATGGAGAAATGGTCTCTGTAAAATGGTTGACAGTGTGTGTGCTCTGTGGTCGGCTTTTCAAATGTAACAAGGACACTGTTTCTGGAAAAGAAATGTTCCAGGGGAGTTTTTAAAGTAATTTTCACCTTTGAGCACCACACCACCTCTATTGTAATTGAAGTGGAGGAAGAAATCTCACTGACAGATATCTCTGCTGGTAAGGTCCAATAGAAATATATCTGAGTTTTTCAGTGAACCTTTTAATATGTTAAAGCTAGGTGTATTTTCTTATTCTCAACAAATCACATGGTAAAACCACAGCTAACTACACTCTTTGAAGTCCATTTCTTTAATGCTTTCCAACTCCATGAAACGGGGCACTGCAGCGTTTTAGCAAATGTTACTCAAACAGAAGAAAATCGAGCATCTGTTTAGGACCTGTTTAGCAGTGGATTAATACATTGACTGCCTAGTGAAAATTTCAATAGGACAGCGTAATGTAGGATTGGAAACAAATAAACTTGACAATGACCATATTAATGAATCTGCAGTGACAGAAATCTAAGTTGGTCAAAGTGACTGTATGCCTTTGTTGATGTGTTTTTTAATTTTAAATAAATAATCTACTTTTTGGACAACAATGAAGGTTGGCTGTTCATTCCGTTGGGTTGAAGGAGAACTAAAACAAGCCACAATTACTGGCACCTACCTTTAAAACCCAAGTAATAATCCTGTGGTACATGAAAGGATTTTATTTTTGAACCACTTTACAGAGAAATATGACAAGGTACTCTACTATAGTCCATTACATGCTGAAAATACAGTCATCAAAATGCCATTAAAATCTAAAAATAATCTATTTCTCATAATCTAAAAAAAATAAGGTCAAGTTTTGTGTCCAGTTTTAGTCCAATTTGTTGCAGCTACAATTCAAGGAGATTAATATTGTGTTTCATTTATGTATGCAGCCACTGGAGCCATTCACTCAGCCTGACCGAAGATTGTATGCATATGTTATTAATAATGTTAATTTGCCTCTCACATTTGGGCCAAACACTTTAGGAATCGTCAGACATCAAAATGCACAAGACATTGTTCATTAATATCTGTTTTCACATCAGAAAGTTTGTCTGCTGAGGCTATCTGCACCGGGTTTCTGATGTGATCTATTAGTGATTACATGGTCTTCACCAATACTGCCTATTTCTGCATAAGGAGCCAGAGTATAAATTACTGCTATGTTATAAGTGGCTGAGTTCCTGTTTGATTTTGGTCTGCAATGCCTGCTTGTAATAGCCTCATGCTTTATCTGATCTTGCTCATTCTTCCAATAAATTGTGAATAAAATTTTCTGGTGTCAGGTTCAACTCATTATTAACAGTTGCTGATGAAACCAGGCCTTGTTTGGATATGGACATAATGCACTTCACTGTATCTTATTTATCTCCTTTCCTTTATATCTAAGAACCGCGGATGGTATTGTGGCTTTCAGTTTCTGAGTTGTTTCTACAGAACTAATCATATCTGACCCCGATCATTTTAAAGACACTATGGAGCAGTACAGTGCAACCATCCACTGATATACGTAAAGTATAATAACAGTAAATATTATGAATTAACCGCCCACTTTCCATCCATTTACCGTCAAGCATAGTTGGAGATTGTCCTGGCATGCAGCGTGATGCATGACTGGACACGTTGTTGCTAATCACATTCTCAACCTTTGAATTTCCATTTCATCCTCCGTGTCTTAAGACTGTGGGAGGACACCAGAGCACCCACAGGAAACCCACACAAACAGTGCATGCAGCACATACCACATGCAAACCATTTGAACTTTGCTGTGAACATATTCCAACTCAACAGATGTGGACCTGGTGAAACAAGCACCTCAAAGGTTGATGCTGTGAGACTGAACATGACATGCTTTTTGTTTATTTAACTTTGACTTCTGTGAGCTCCTGCTACTTAATAAGCTAAATTATGCATTTGCTCCTCTGTATCAGCTTTGATGTGTGAGATTTTAAAAAAAGTCCCTCTTTCATTCAAACGCGCACACAGAAAAGACTGAACACGCCACAAGAAAACGTGTACAAATGCACACATAGATACACAAAACATATTGCTTTAAGTGAGGCATATGGCATAGGTTTAAAGTATGCATGCAGTCACAAAATGGCTGTATCCAGATGAAGCCTCATGAGCAAAGTCAATTTACTGCTGCAAGTTACAAGATGACCACAAAGTTGTGACACCATGTTTAACAGTTTACTTTATGGGGGCATGGGCAGTCAGGTTGTCTTCTCACAATAGCCGTTCCGCTGCACTTCTTTACAGCTGTCATTGAGGAACTGCTGCAGGTGTTTCTACATTAATTTTCATGTCCACCAAGGAAACTATCAAACAAAAGCATCCAAAGAGGACCACATAGAGAGGCTTCCAGTTCTAAAATAAACAGTGTCTAGAGATTTTTTTTTTTTTTTTGGGCATATATGCTTAGCAACTCTTCTGTGGCTGGGAGACTGACCTTTGATGTTGGAAAACAAAGACAAAACTAAATGGAAATGAAATGTTCTGTTGGTTTTAAAATACTCCACTAGCATCTAGATGGTTTTTTTCTTTTGGCCTTCCTCTTATCACACAGATGTCTGACCACTGTTGAAGGACTGTTTTTTTTCTTTTTTTTCACTCTGAACTTAGCAGTAGTTAAAGTGACAATAACTTTTTGTTTTAATTTATCATCATGAAGTAGCTACACTGCACAATGTAATGGTTATAGCAATGACAATATAATATAATAATGACACCAAGGCATTTACACCAGTTCCTTAAAGGTCTCATTTACACTGCACCGTAGAACTGTCATGGAAAAATGAGGCTGGATTTAGACAAAGGAGTGTGTCCGCCACCAAACCAGAAAGAGGACAATGCTTTGTTTTCCTGCATGGACGGTAGCTTTCTACCAGGTAGCAGAAATGGTGCTCGTGAACAACTGGCCTGTTGGCATTATTTCTACTAGATCAGTAAGCACCAATCTGCCCAGACAGCCAGATGCTCTTTACTCTTGCCTCCATCATGGTGCTGAGATCAGGCTTTCTAGTTCAAATTGGGACTCAAGCAATTTTTTCTCATGGACAGTGGCCTGGCTGATAGCAGCAGCCACGTTGCCAACAACACTACCACAAGCAGCCACAAAGAGATGATTTATTATCTGTGTGATCATCTAACACGTTTCCTGGCAGTGACCTTCTGAAATGAGCAGTGGTAAACTTACTACACTCCTCTTGTGACAGCAGCACCAAAATTAGTACTTGAAAGGCCGAGGAAATATGTCTCTTGCCACTTTAAGAGAAAAAGATTAAAACTTCATTAGCTGATTTTTTTTTTTCTCCAAACACAGCAAACATGTTACACCGCATTAGCAGTGCATTAGCATACATTTGGAGTTGTGTCTAAGGCTCTTGCCATTATTCACTCACCTATTAGCTCTGTTTTGGTCTCCACTAACTCCAGTTAATTATAACTAGTAGTTATGTGTCTGTATGCTGTTTGGTGATGAGCAGGTAGTTTACAGTGAGTTCTTACAGCTTCTTGCAGCCTGCTGTAGAAAACAAAGCTAATTGGCTGACTTTTGCTTTGCATTTTACATTTTAAGCCTATTAAGACCAAAATTTGATAGCAATCTGCTGGACTGCTTTTAGCACAACAGAAGGTGACTGCAAATGAAAATGAACTTCCATCCCATGTAATTTGTACTGGAGGAGTATTCAGGTTGCCCATATTACTGTATGTGTTCCTACACATACAGATGTTTAGAAAGTGGACTTTGGTGCTTCATCTCATGAGTAGAGTTCAGTTAAAACTACACAGCCTTGCTTCACTTGGCACCAATCAAAACATCACTTCATGAAGACACTGTGGAGACGAAGATGGAGATAATAATTTCGCTGGCAGATTTTTCATACCAAATAGAAGGGTGGTAGGCGATTGGGATTAGTACTCACGGTTCGGTGACGCAACGCGGCGGAGGATCAGCCAGCGCGGATGAAACCGCTTTTAAAAATTAAAGGTTCCCATCTGCAAGAGGGTTGCTGCCGAGTCTTCCCAGCTTTGATTTGCTCTGCTTTAAGGATGGCTGAATGGCTGAACAGGTTAATGCGACATTACACAAACAAGCGCCGCTTTCAGTCATCGCCCTGCTGTTTGGAAACAGGGAAGAGCAAAGAGTTCAAGTGGTCAGTTGCGGATCTTGAAATGTTTTGTGCAGGAGGGTAAATATTTGAAAGTGCTGAAGTCTGACACCATGCCATGTGTTGGACATATTAATAAAAGCAAAAGCTGTTTTGGACCTCTTTCAAGTGTTAAAAATTTTATGGTGGAAGCGAATAGCAGTGCTTAGGCATCAGAGGACCAGGCAAGTCAAACATCATGTTCTGAAACCTAGCTACTGCAAACAGTACAGCTCCATGACAAGATTATCTTAACATCAACTCAAGAGCAGACATATGAGTAAATTAATGCTATTTAATTTCTTGTATATATTCAACAGGACACTTGTTGCACCTCACTGTTACATGACTAAGGACAAGTCACATTTTGCTGAACCTATCTGTACGTTCCTGCAGTTCTTTATCACAAATGACCTAAGATTCAGTTGGCAAATTTTTAATTTTAGTGCTTAAATGTGAGAAATGTACTTCTTTATCCCTTTTTAAGACGAGAATTCCCAATGAGAAAGTGATTTGTTATTTTATCTATCCTTATAGCATGGTAAGTGGAATTAGGTAAAGTAAACATCATGTAAAGTCCCAACATACAGTGAGAGGTCTTCCTGTCCTCAGAGGGATGAAAGAAGAAAAAAGGGGTAGGTGGTGGTATACTTTTGCATATGTTACATCCTCACGGAGACACCTCATTGGTGAATTAATTTTGTGTCATATTGCTAGACTACAGTCAAAGCATGCACCTCTCATTAAACACATCCTGTCTGTCAAAACTGTGCAAAACATCTGTGTGTACAAAGAAAACATGTTAAGAGGCCAACACCTGACTGCTCACCCTGAAACAAAACATTAGCAGCCTGAAACACAAATTTTGTAGTTCAATAATGGTGAGAATTATAACTTTGAATTACATAGAGTTTGTGTTGGGCTGTAACAAACAATTCTTTTTATTATTGATTTCTCTGCCCAATTTTTTTTTCTTCTATTAAAAGGGGCACTTTGGAGTTGTTGACCACTAGCAGCACTTTGGGGCAATGTTTTTATGAGTTGGTTGCCATTTTTGTTTGTAACATGCACACTCAAAAAGATGCTGCCAGTTTAATATTATTCCACAGTATCAATAATGTGCACAGAGGCATAGGAAGCATAAGAATGTGCCAGCAAAGGAATTCAGGAACAAGACTGCAAGCTAGCTAAGCGTGAATGTAAACAACGCCTGGCTTATATGTTAAATATAATTTATTTAATTTCAGAGTAAGGGAAAATGTTTGAATGCCACTCTCCACATGAAAGTACAATTATTAGATCATAAATTAAACAGTTTTTCATTTAAATTCCTACAAGCTTTTCTTAGCAGTTTAAAAAATATATAAAATCTACAGGAAATTCCTGAAAAATATATACAGAGGTTGGTGTATCCCAAAAGGGAATATTAAAGGATTTATATATATATATATATATATATATTTATATAGAGGACATATAATTTCTGTGGCGGTCCAGATCTGGCCCAGAGCCCTCTATTGGCTGAAAACCAGTCTGGAAATTTTCATCGGTGAAGAATAGGAGCTGTCACTAAGAGGATGAACCTTCACGGCTCCAGAACGTCTGACTTAAGAATGTGAAAAAAAGATTGGTCGTGATACATTACAGTGAAGCAATTTCACCTCTGGTACCAACAACAATCCATCCTGTTTCAACACCTCTGTCTCCGAGTCGCCTGCTTCAAGTCAGTCCTTGCACTGGCACTGGCCACTTAACACAAACCTGCCATGACAACAAGGAGCGAGAAAGCTAGCAGGCAAAATCACCTTTCTGTTGTGTCAAAGCAAATGTGCACAGAGCCCAGTGAAAAAGAGGGTCTCAATCGCAACTCATCCCGTCTGCACCCAGACAGTAACCTGACATGAGGCAGCTGATTCCAGTTTGACAGAAGTGGATGGGCAGAAAGTGCTCCCCAGAGAGGCGAGAACAAACCCGTTGGGCTGGTTGCAGCAACGGACATCAACAGATACTTCTCTACTTCTATATCAGCCGTGCAACAGCATGCTCTTTGTTTCATATCTATGAACAAGACCTATCTACACAAGGCAATTTGATTACCACGTTATCACATTCTTCAATTATTTCCGATGAGAGGCAGCTCTTCAAACTGTCACTGGGTGAATGTTTTAAATTGCAAATTACTCCTTCATCATTGACAAAAATGACATTAGAACATGTTGTACAGCTACAGTCTACCTGGCACAGAGTCAGTTTTTAAACACAGGGAGTGCTCCATTTGTTAAAGGCCAGAAAATCTCAGACCTCTTTGTACAAGGAGCTATCAGACAGCCAGTGTAAAGCCTTTCATAATTAGGCTAATTACACAGATGGATAATATGAAGGTTAATCAAATGATAAACACAGCAAATACCAATTTGTTTTCCCCATTAGCTATTGTGAGGACCCCAACCAGCTGATAACCAATACAAATGAGATTTGGAGCTGTGACTACTACAAAGAGTAACAACCCCACCCCCCCACCAATACCCTACATCACCTCACTGAGCAAGAGCAGAAAAAAAACACCGCAGAAAATTGAGTGAGGAATGAAAAGGTAGCTCCACTGCTTTTATTTAACTGTCAGACATCATGTGAAATGGATTCTCATGTTGGAGTTATCTTCAAGGTATGAAAACTCTGCTTCTGTACATCTGAGCCCACTTAGATTCATCACAGAAAAGATACAAAATAAGTACATAGAAGCAAAACAACCATTAATAGTTGCAAAATAACTACAAAGAGACACTAAATGATCAAGAAGAGATTCAAAATGACCACAAAAATTGATCTATTTTGGATCCCCATCTCAAGCAATTTTACTCAGATTACTGCAGTCATTTCTACAGATATTTCTGATGATGATTCTCTCTATGAGGTGCATATTTTCACAAAACCTTGTTTTTTTCCATCTAACCTGCACTTTTTTGGTTGCCATTGCCTCTTTGAAATTTTTATCTGTGCTAACAAGCTGAACATGTTGTGACATTCAAATACCAAAGGGTCAAAATACTTGCTTAGAAAATCTGCCGTTTGAATTTTTTCTCTAATCTTCTTTTGTGCTCAAAAGTGTCATCATTCATTTGCAGAGTTTCAGAATTACAGTAAAAACAAAAATTGTATTTCTGCACCACTTGGGCATAAAAATACCACTTATTCCACTAGATAATAACTATGAAACAGCTAAAATAACACCTCAAAACTTCCTAACAAGATTTGCATGACTTTTTTTGAACAGCTGTTTAGTAGTTTACTTGAGTTGTTGGCCTTTGCTCCCTAATGACAGCAGCACAACTTTTCTGAAAATATGTGAATTTGACTTTAATGCTGACTGACAGCTTGTATATTGGCTTGGGATATATCAAATAGAATTGGATGGCTTGCATGACTGGAGTATGTGCTCCTTGATACTGCAAGTGGTAAGATGCGACGTCTCAGGAGTTTATCTTATCTGAGTCTCAGGAGGTTACTGACTGACAGCTGTAAATATATCACAACACAACCTTAACCATCTCCCACATACCTCTGTGGTAGATAGCACATTTAAAAATATATTTGCATCAACAATAAACAAAGAAAAGATCTGTATATTTCACATTTTCAGCAAATCAATAGCAAATGACAGAAGATGATCTGCCTTCACTTGATTGTAATAGGTAATGTTCAGCTCCAGAAGCACAAAGGGATGGGTGGCATGAATTTCTGGCTGAAAATTTAGCAACATTACTGCAAATTCAATTTATATATACCACTGGAGACAAAGGACAGACCCTTACAGACATTTCTCTTAAACTACAACATTTACATCTTGAATTTGAATATTTTAGATACTTAACTTTAGATATTTTTGCTCAGTGCCTCATTTGTGAGTTTTGGTTAACTAGAAATTTTGACCCAATGATTGCACTAGCTGTTAAAGGATCACCAAAGTTATTACAGGGTCATCAAAGTTATTACAGTTTATCCTCTGGGGACCATGAATGTCTGAACCTAAATTCATAGCAATAACCTCATAGCAGGGTTAAGGGAAAAATCACAGGGCAACCAAATTAAACAGGATTCATCCTAGGGGGACCATGAATGTTTGCACAAAATTCCATAATCATTGTCGGGATATTCCAGTGTGGTCTGAAGTGGTGAACCAGTCTATCGACACTGCCATCCCTATAGCAGTTGTTTTTTAATATTGTCACATATTTATATTGTTGTATAAATTATTGTTATATTGTTTAAGGCCATGAAAACCTAGCTTCTCAATCAGCTTCCCGTTGTGAGCAATGAGGTTCTAATGAACACTTAGTTTTCTGCCAAAGACTGAAATGTTTTGCTTTGACGAAGCAGATGAAGCTGTTGAGTGATTTTTTTTCTACGTTGATATCAACCTTAAACACAGAATGGGTCCAGTAGTGGTAGTCTGTGTATTAGATTGCATTAATCCACACTAAATTATGGAGAAAGTTTCAACTCGTCTTTTGAGTTTAAGTTCCATTCCATGGAAGTTTATGGTCAACAGACTATTTAAATAATTTAAAAAGACAACACTGGCCTACATCTTTTTCTCCCAGCCCTCTTATTAGCATCTTGTACTTCCTGTTTTGACATAATGCACTTCTGTGAACAGCAAAATAAATAATGTTTGTGATGAGTGATCATCCAAACTGCCTGTCTGAGAGGCTTAGGGGAGGATTCATTGGTCCTTGCCTCCAAAAATGCCAAACAGCTGCCTATGACGGCTCAAAATAAAATCAAACTGTTAATCCACCAACTACAGAGGAGACAATGAAGGACCATTATCCAACGCTGGCCTATAGCTACACATGTCACTCTCGGATAGGTAGCTAATAAGTGCCTTTGGTTTTGGAACTAGATTTGGGCAAAGTCAACAAAGTAAAGCTTATCTGGAAGGGAACAACAGTGAGCGAGAGGGGCTGTGGACTTGCCTTGAACACTTAAAACATCACATCAAGCCATCATTAATTGGCCTCATCTGACAGACATTATCCCAGGGCTTCTTATCACAGCAGAGGAAATGCTTATCATACAACAGGAGGACTTTTTTTGCTGTAGCTACCTGCAAAGGCTGGAGGAAAAAAAATGAGTATGGTCCCATCTTCAGCCTTGATGTGTTAATTGCTGCCTTTCATTTCAGAAATGAGCACTTGATGTTAAGAAGTGACTCTCAGCAGGGGTCTGAAGGTAGACTGATACTGGAGGAGTACTGTAGATGTCTTCTCTCTCTTTTAACTATTTGTTCAGTGGTGGCAGAAGTCTTTTTAAAGATGTACGCTGAAGCAAATGCTGAAAAGGGAGCAGACTTGGATCGTAGCGCACATATAGCTGGGCGTTTCAAGGACAGTCCACAATACAATGTAAGCCTAGGTGATAATTAAGTTGACTGGGGTTTCTCTAGAAAAAAACACAGAGACTCTCTAAAAACTTTCTGAAATGTAATTTATGAAGACATGGACAGACTGGAATCCTCATCTCTTGAGAAAAGTATGAATTGCAAGAGGACACATTTTACCGTTGGACAGAGTTAATTACGATCCTGAACTCACAAACAAGTTAAGCGTCTGGCCGTACGAGTCTAACTGCTTGTGCTGGTGAAGACAGAAGCAATGAAATATGACAAAAAGAGGGCAAGCGTGTAATTTGGGGGATCATACTGTCAGCTGTGTGTGTCTTTGTAATTGTACATGTGTGGTGTAGGAGCTGTAAATCAGTTTTGAATACATGTTTATTTAAAACTTATGGTGATTGGGATGGATATGGTTCTCGCTACACTTATAATTAAAATAGATCTAGTTCTGTATTTGTAACACTACTGTGACCATGTACAGTAGATCTATGAAATTAATTATATCAGTGAATGAATGGAAAAGATGAATATCAATGTTCTCAAGTGACAGCAGGCTCTTGTTATTTCATCATGTTTACTTTATGCAACAGATGGCAGTTCATGGAACTTATCTTTTATCCCTGAATGTGTGATTCAGAAAGTCAAACTATTCTGAAATCCCTATGTTGATCTGAACTGTTGATGAAGTGATCTTCTAAGTGATGTGTGCGAGAGAGGTATGTTCACTCAGTGGCCACTTTACTAGATACATCTGCACCGACTGTTCTGCCATAAAGTTTACTTTTACAATGCCTATAATGTTAAGGGTTTTTTTCATGCTGTCATAGAGGTGTGAATTAATCACATGTCTTAAATTTGAGGTCATAGTTGGCAGTGGTATTGTACTGGACTAAATTATTTCCAGTTTCATGTTTCTAATATTCTGCCTCCCTCATGTATGTCAGTGGGAGGAAACACCTACATAACCTAGTCCATCTGTAACTATTACCACAATAATTGACTATGTGTCCTAGAAGTTAAAATGTATTTACAACTACAACCACCATCTTTCCCTAACCGTTTTTGCTGCCTGAACCTAAACACAGACACGACTATGGATGTGAACCCTGGCCTCCACTGTGACAGCTGTGTGTAGCGTCGCCATCCAACCCAACCAAGGCCTGGTGGCTCTGCTGCCGTTAATATATGAGTCAGAAAGCTTTGCCTCTGAACATACTGCAGCCAGAGATTACATTTCCCTCTAAACATATTTCCTGTTGTGGTTTAGTTGTAGGAATGGAATTTTTTGTAATATGAAACATATTATTGAATTTACACATTTCCAACAATGTCACCAAAATTATTTTTACATAACTTTTATATAACTGATAAAACATGCACATCAGCACTTGAATGTGATGATTTTCATTGATCAATCAGACAGTAAAAAGGAATTAAAACAGAGGTGTTACCCTTATTTGTATTTTGATTATTGAATAATGAAAAGTTGCAACCTCACCGTATCTGCCTCACTGTAATATTATGATCATACTCCTCTTTTGTGACCATTTCTACCAGTTTGTCACTATTTCCGATATGCGAGGCATCGACTATTAATGGGTCCACATAGATATGATAATGAATGCAGTTACAGTTGCCAAAACTGTCCGGCCAGTGAGTTATCTGTCACTCAGTATAACTTCCTGTTTATACCAGTCAGTTTCTGAAGTTAGTGTGAGCCAAAGACTAAACTGTGTTTGAGAGTACCAGTGGCAGTGAGTGTCTATCGGCTGTGTTAGATCCTTTCCCTCGTCAGAAGGAGAGAGACTTTTTTGACTGACACACTGTTAATTATTCAAATTACTTATGTCAATGTCCCAAGGAATATGTAAAGGGGACCCCTAAGACACAGCAAAAGAAAATATTTGCCTTTTACTGTTCGTGTAGCCTCCAATACAATTGTTTTTCTCCTTTTTTGTCTGTTTTGTTGTATCACTAAGAGCTGACAGAGATGTGTCTGCTCCTATTTATGTTTCTAATTCATAGCATTAACACACTCTGCATTTCAAAAGAATCGAAACATGAACCACGTCAGTACAGAGAGCTGTGCACCGGAAACATGCATTCATAAGGTAACATGCTCTAAGAATAGTTCAGTCTAATACTGGCTGCACTAGTAATGCTTACTCGTTTAACTTTCAGTTGAGAAAGTTAAAGTGTTCATTATCAGATATGAGATAATTGGTGAATGGTGAAAGCTACTAAGAGAAAAAAGAGAAACAGGCTGTAGCCAGATGAATTTTAGGATTTTTCGTAAGAGTCATAAAAACCTTTGGCAAAGCAGTCATTAGTATTGAGTGATATCCCACATGAACACGACATCCTCTGCTAAAGTCTGAACAGATTTAAGTATTTCACACCAGAGATTTGCTGTATTTTCTTCCGTTGGTGCTCTTCTCACTGGTTTGAAGTGGGTGGGCTCAATTGGGAAAAGGTGATGTCATGTTATTTCTGCTTGCCAATCAGGATTGAGCAATATTTGAATCAAAATCCGATGACAGTTGGTGGGTTGTTTGCTTATGATGGCAACACTGTCAATCAAATCTGATCGGACTACATCCTCACAGTCCTGATAATGCAGACTAACTGAGTTTTTGATTGTTATAATTTGAATACATAATAGGCCCAATTAATGTTGTTCATCCCTGAACTTCGACTTGTTGCAAATTTAGTAATTAATATTTAACGATAAAGAAAAATTCAGCATAACACTGAGACAAAAAATGCTGTCTACTCTCCATGCAGGTTATCTGAGGAGAGGTTAATTTGCAGCGAAGCAGATATAAAATATTATAAGGATAAAAACAGCTGTATACAAAAATGATTGCTGACCAGATGCAACTTTAAGCACAAAGTACCACCCCTCTCAGCTGCCAAACAGCAGCGACTGACAGAGTAGCTGTGGACAGACGAATGGAAAGTGAGACGTAAAAACATAAAAAACTCAGAGAAGATATAATCCCTATACTGTAAGAATGGTGGATTATCGGATTTCTGAATTCCTCACAGTCTCTGCCACATGCTGCTGCAGTTACACCTTTCCAGTCTCACTCACTGGAGATGCTTAAATCCTTCAGTAAATGAAACCTCAATGAAGGCCTTCCAAAACAGCTCCTTCAGTTACGGGCCCTCTGTGAGCTGTTATCAGCAGAAGTATCAAACTTGTTCCAAAAAACAGTGAACTCCTCTGTTGCCTTTTGCACTCTCATAAAAAACTTGTGTCGATTTATTATTCTGTGACAGTAAACAGGGATATTTTCCACTTAAGCAAGTCTGAGATTTCCAAACCTTTTCATATCACAGGTATTGAGTTGTTATTTTAATGTTGAACACAGCTTATCCTCTGCTGCTACAGTAAGCACTGCACATCTATCCCCTTATTCAAACTTGTATTGGGTTTTGGCTTGGGGACATAATCCCTTTCCCGGCTCGCTCACTGGCAAAGCCACATAGAATCAACTCATCAATACCACTTTGTTTACTGAATACAGATGACTTTGCTCAAGAATCCCCTTAGTGCTGCAGAGGATATAAAGACATGAATGAGTGTAAGCTCATGACGATTTCATCTGAGCTTTTTTAAATACTTCAGCTACCATTTAAGCAATTGCAGCAGACAGCAATTTTGCTTTGCAATTATTTCCAAATCATCTGGCCTTAGCCCGAAGAAAGAGGCTGACAAAGAGCCAGGGTGCTTTACCCCTTTGTCTTGACTCACAGGTATTGCTTCAATTGTACACTCTTCTCAAGAGCAGAAAAAGGACTAGTGGGTTGGCAGCCACAGTGGCATTCCATTCACCCTCTCTATATTCTGCAGCGCTGGACTGCAGGACCACAGATACATAACAATGAGGAGCTTTAGGCCCATAACTTCATCATGTCACACTGAGCCAGGGTTTCCTCATTCCCTCTTTAACATGCACAATACCAGTGGCTAAGCTCACTATAAGGTTCTCAGCCACAGACTGCTTACATATCTACATTTAAGGGTGCAGGGAACAGTGACATTCTCTACTGTACGCATCTACATTGACCTTCTGCAGCCCACTCATTTTTTTTCTCTCTCTCTTTTTCTTTGTTTAATTGGTTGCTGTTGCTGGCTATGGTGAATACAAGTAAAAAGTTGCAGTCCTCCTTAACTTACACAACCTACTATACATTTCTCAAAGTTGGTTACCCACATCTACATTCATGAGAAGGTTGCATGGCTTGACAAAATCACATCACATCATTGACAAATGAGATAGAGTTAGATTAATTAAACCAGTTGATTTTTTCTTTTGTTGGTCTGGAAGCAGATTTACCAGCAAGAATTAAAACTGGATATTCAGAGGCAGCCATATTTTGCATATTTTAATGGGTTGGGTTTAATCAAAACATGATCCTTTTGTCCCGGTACCCAGTAGTTTTTCACTCATGGTGGAAATTGTTGGGTGTGCTCTGAGATAACTTCTCTTGTGATTTGGCACTATATAAAAAAAATTCACTTGACTTGACTACAGTGTTTAGTCCATCTCATCCTGCTTGTGCTACAGCGCTGTTTTCTTTAATGACAGCTTGGCAGCTTGTACAGTGCCAACATTTCACTGTAATCTACAGCTGTTGTTCCAAGGTATCAAATACATACTAACGCAGTTTCCACTTAATGAGGTAAGGCAATCGTTCTCAGGCATGGAATGAAGCAATTGTACCTAGTATGAAAACGCCTTTATTTCTTCCAGCTCTTCCAGCCTTTAACACTGTACGTTATGTTGTTTTATGAAACTGGTGACATATTTGCCACAATGCAGGGGCAAGGTGATCATGAGCAGCAGTCTCCAACATCCACTGGAGACAGGAGGGTAAAAGACAAAGTAACAGTTGTTGAAATACATGAGGTCAGTTAGACTTGTTTGTATGGTAAAGGATGTTTCTTGATTGTTTACATCCACACCACAGAACATCACAGGGAGATTTTCTCCCACAGCAGATGAGGACTTTAGCTGAGGGATTTCTTACAGTTCGCTCTGACAAACACATTACAGCAGAGCTGTGTTTTTTGAATGTTTAAACATTCTTGAAAATCCTTGGTAGGACAGAGACATGTTGGCAATTGTGTAAATCTAAAAATTGGACACATTTTGACTTCCATGATTCATCCACTTCTTAAAATACATCTGATCTTTGTCTGAAGAAAAACAAGTTGCTGAAATCCTGCTTGGCCAGAAGCATCTGTGCAGTATCAGTTGGGCTGGGTTAAATGCTGTGGGCCTCAGTCCTCGTGGCCAGTTGTTTGGACTCTTATTTAATCTTTCACTTCTCCACTGCTCACTCTGCAGCACCATGACCCATGGTGACACTCAAAGAAGATTAATTGAAAAGCAAAGTTAAAGCAGTTGTTTTTGGAAGACTTTATCCTTAATTGACTGATGGCTATTGCTGTGTGTCTGTTCCTGCTGCTTAAAACCAAATCCAAACCCGCTCAATGCTCCATCTCAAAATCCAGCCAGGGTATCTATGTCAGCCCTCTTAATCACTCGGAGGTTGTCTTAATCTAATCTGTCCATCATAAGCATGTCTTATTTACTTGTTTACTGCTCTTCACTTTCCTTGTAGAAGGTGATCACAGATCAACTCTGCATCATCCTCTACTCCAGTTTCTCAGGAAAGGCTACAGTAAGTGCTTAAGAAGAGACCCTAAGCCTTGGCATGTAAACATGCAGCTTGATGGCAGCCATCTAACATATCTGCAGAGCTGTGAACAAAGGGTATAACTGCCCTAACGCATGTCAGTTCAATACACCATTATTTTCCATGGCAATGTTAAGGTGTTGGGCCCCTCCCAACACAGCTGCATTGATTTAATGAAATGGATTCGTGCTCACTGTGTCTGCATTCTAAGTACACACACTGCTAGTAAGAGTATCCCTGCATCAGACATGAAGTTAACCAGCCGAACCACTGATGGTGAAAATGTACTGTTACTAACTGAGGTATAAAATTTGCACTGCACAGTTGTCACATGAAAGCCAAAAACCCTTAACCTTGTTGACTGTTTGTCAGATAGATCTTGGACTCGACTGACAACTGAGGTAGATATTTTTCACTGTTTTCTGACATCCTAGGGACAAAACCATTTAACCAATTCATCAAAAAATTTACCTGCAGATTACTGATAATGAAAATAACTATTAGCTGCAGCCCTAAAGCTGAGCCCAACCCAAACCAGGATTTTAGAACTACAGAGAAAATACTTAAGAAACAGTGAAACGTAAAATTTTTAGCATCCAAGTTTCAGGCCAACATGGAAAGAGTATTTCATACTAAAATCACTTTATTTGGGGTGGTGTATCGTTTTTTAAAAAAAGTGCAATTTTTACACATTCCGGCACAAAAAAATAACTTTTTTTCTCAATCTATGAGAAACAAATAAGGTGAGTCTGCCACATACAGCAATTCACTCTTTGATGGCATAAAACCACACAGTCTGAGACAGAGTATCCCCCCCTTGGTGAATCAGTCTGTGATAGCATCTTTAGGATAGATATCACAACAAATGATTTATTTCAGATGCTCTGCAATCTACTGTAGCTCTGACCAACTCTTATCTACTGAAATCAGACTGGGCAGAAACTCCATAGTAATGTGTATTTGGGGAGAGAATGAGAGGAAGGATAAAGAAATGAAGAAAGTTAAGCAGACAGGAAAGAAAAAGGGAAAAAAGACTGAAAGATTACCCCTGTAACACTGCACTGTCAGCCTCATTCATCCAAATCCGCCAAATTTGATATTAATGAGGTGCACAATCCCATGATAAAAGATGCCACAATGGAGCAACTGGGTTGTGTGGGTCTTTGTTAAGCAGCGCTTATGAATGTAAAACACTTCAGGCACCATGTAAATAAACAGTACAATATTCATCAGCATTATTCTGAATGTTTTTGTATATCATTTGTTCTGGACCATTCAGTCAGGCCACACTTGACCTGTCACTGTGATCGCACCATGTTAAGTTTAAATGTGCTGATGCCTAACAAGACACTCTATTGCTGAAAATTAGAGCTGTCATTTGCTGTAAATATTGAATTTGATCATGAAATGTCTCAAGTATATTAGTTTCACTCCCACAACAGAGTAGGACTCATGGGACATACAGCAACATTGGGTTTTTTGAGGATTTCAGCAAGCTCTACACAGCCAGAAAAAAAGTCTGACATACATTAGTGCCCTTGAATTTTTATGGGAAAATGTGAGACATTAAACAAGATGATCTAAAAGCTTAAGATTACTTATCATGACTATATTTTATTGACTGGATAAGAAAAAAATTGAGAACATTACAGGTGATATTTTGCACTGTAAGCTAACACCAAACAAACATATTTTGAATAAGACTACATGGATTTTTCTTTCAGTCCTGAAAGCTATTTTAACACCAAATACGTGTACACTGTGCTGCTGAGATTATCAGGTTCTAAAAGCTCTGAGGAAAATGTGAGGAACAGTATGAATCAAGAGTGAGGACTCCGTTTTCAAAAGATGTTTGCCTTACATACAGGATAATATGGTATTAGGTAAGAATGAAATGCATGGCTACTGAATGGGAGAAAACACCCCACAATTTCCTTAAAGAAAGAAAGCCATTATATATTTTCCCTGGTGCATCCCCTGAGAGTCCAGCAAAAACTGAAGGATTTGTCCATTCACATAAAGTCCCTACCATTTGGCTATGGCTCTAGTCAAGTCCAAGTCCAACAAAGAGTTAAGCATTTTAAATTCTGCAGTCAAGCTAAACTGTTCTTGAAATTCAGCTGGCAGCCGGCCCCGCTAGTCATCCGTCGATTTGATGTGTGCTTCAAGAATCTGGCCCATACAGACAAATTGTGAGCCAGAACATCCAAACAAACACAGAAACCAAGAACCATCCTTGGCAAGTTAATTTTACAGCTTCACTGAGGCCCAGTCATGTAAGGTGGTCCCACTCAGTCCTCTGCTGTGATGCTTTAATGTTGACTGAGAGATGAAACTAAACTACTGAGTGAAGAGTGTCATTCTACCATTAAGATAAGTATTGCATAAGCATAAGCATAAGCATCTAGAGTGTCATTACTGATGTAACCCATGTATCTGTGTGCATGTGCTCTGTATTTTGCTCATGAATCAGAGGTTGCACACACTGTATGAATCGCTACATGTATCTATATATGTATGCACAAAGCTGTGGTATATAAGGTTAGTGGGTAAAATGCTTTTAGTTGGGTTGAGCCCTCACTATGTAACTGCTCTCATTATTTTATGCTCAAATGTTGAACCTCACTGAATAAACAGCTTTATTATATCCTCTTAAATATAATACTCTCACAAAAATCACTTTGAGCAACTCCTGAAATGCTTAGCACTTTGTGGTGTTGTTGATAATTTAGTTTTCAAAAGGATGACAGACAGGTCAAGCGGGATCAATATAAATACTGCTCTTTGTGTGAAACGACTCACCTTTCTGTCTTTACTGCAAAGCACAACAACTCTGCACTGTAAATGCTCTGTTGTGAGAATAAACCTGGAACTCTTCTGACTTTAGATTGAGATGTTAAGATTTGCATTTTAATAAACCTACACCAGATACACTCATTCATTTTTGACTGCACTGCAAATCTAAAAAGAGCAAATGAGAAAAATTAACATGATTTGAAAAACACTGAGGCAATTAGTAAAAACCTTGAAAAGATCACTCAGCTCTTTCTCTATGTAACCATCACTGATGACCATGACGCATACTCTATCCGGGGAATGCTAGCCCATAGTTTCCATGGCAAATTTCTACAACACAATAGAAAGAAAAAACACCACCACGGACCTTTAAATAATACACTGATGTAAATGTTAAAGATGTTAATGATTGGCATGTTGCTACAGGAAATAAACAGCAAACTGCATTTAAAAGTCACTGTTTACAATGTATCTATGAGATGCTATTAAGGTTAATACAACCAAATGTAACATGGTGTTTGAGGCAGGTTTGCCTGGGAAGGGGGTTTTGTTTAATGTGAACTCACAGGAGCAAAATTCCTATCAGGTATGCTGAAATAGCAATAAAATATTAAATCTTGAAATGGGCCCATAAACAGCTTAGTGCTCAGCTCCTCCCAAAGGGAACATAAACAATACTGTCAAACTGTGCACCTAGTGAGTGCTGCAAAATCATACTGAAATTATACAACTGATACTGGACATATTATGTTACACATGTACTAATTTCACTTTTAATTACATTGAAGACATTAGAATTTTTACGAAATTATAGAAATATGAATGAAAAATCTGGTGACTGAGAAAGTGCACCCCTTTCACTCAACTGTGCCACTAATATTTTTATCGGTACTTTACCTGAAGAACAAAAAGCATTACAAATCTTTATCTAGAAAACCATACCAATGTACTGTAGTTCACATTTAATAGCTATTCTACTGGGATCATTCAAATGAGCTTTTCATTAGCTTGTCATTATCACAGTGATTACATTCAAAAGTGATGATGAAAGACTAATAAAAGCTAATAAGAGCTACTGATTAAGCTAAGTTATAGTAACAATGTCAAACTACTGCTAAGTCATGACGGGCCTAAAGTATCAGATATTATCTCAATTTATCCTGCTGACAGCTCTCAGCCTCCACTTTAGCTTCTGAGCTAACATTACGTTAGCTAACGTGATCGTCTGACAGACTGACAGGGCAAACTGCTCCTAGTTGCTCTGAATGCTCCAGGGAACCTGAATAAACGCGATTAAAATACTGATGTGCTGTGCCTAAAGTCTATCTGAAGTATTCCTCTAGCCTTAGCTGGTAAATACTCAACAGCTGTCTAGCTAGAACGTACGAGCCCAGAACATTATGTGAATGTTAACATGCCATAAGTTAATGCTATATGCTACAGCCTATGTTTTTTTGACATTCACATTAATCCATGAAACAAACATGAATGCTCTATTTCTATCATGTCTTCTTCATTGTTTTGATGACTGTTAACAGCTGCAAACTGTCATTTGAAGTTGCACTGGTTTAATGGATTTTGACTGCAAAATGTTCTTGTGCCAATTTTCTAAAAAATTCATTAAAATTTTCACTACATTTTGCTGGAAACCTGACAACTGACTCTGCCCTTTATTGCAGCAGTACAACAGGGCGGTCACAGTGACAGGACATTTTAAGTTCGAGCAGGGTCATTGCTGCAGTGGGACAGTTACTAAGTATATGGTTGACAGAGAAAAACATATCCACATTTATAGACTGCATAGTAGTGTCACGTAGCCTGATCTAATAAACACTGGATTTTGGACAGTTATAGTATAAAATCATAAAACATACTCACACTGTGGAGTGAATGTGTGTCTTTTATGATTTTTGGTGATGCTGGTGGAGAGGGTTGTGTCTAACACATAACAAGGACACAACTTTGCCACGTTTTTCCCTATTTAAAAAAAAAAAAGAAAAAAAAGAGGCAGCTCATTTGCCTGCCCCATGTCTCTAAGGGCACGAATAAACTTATTATTACTAGAAGAATAAAAGTGTGTTAATGAAAGCTGTGGCAGGAAGGAAGCTTCTTGCACCACCTGTTCAACATTTTCATATTCAGTGAAGAAGAGCTCAGGTTCCCATATGAGCACCTTACCATCTGTTTCAGAAATCAAATTTTGGTATTCACCAACAGTACATGCTTTGGTAAGCACAGACACCTCAGAGCTTTCTAATTTCAGCATCTACATTTACAGTTTATATCGTCTTACAGTACTTAATGTATATTCTGTTGTTGTGTGTATGTGTGTGTGTGTGTGTGTGTTTGTGTGTGTTTAATATAGATACATCTATATCACAGCAGCAAACAACTGAGCGCAGTGAATCTAAAGGCATAAAAGGACCAAAACACAAAAATCAAGTCTACACAGCTCCATTAGAATTAGAACACACAAGCATGACTAAGACACTGATGAAATTATATCTTTCATCAATTATAGCAAGGACCATTAGTGTTATCAGGACATGCAAACACAATTTTGATGTGGCTGTTAAGGGAGTTCTCAGCAGCTTATCAGAAATAACGCCAACAAAGAGCAGCTAATTAGTAGATAAAGACAAAGAATCATTGTAGGCTAAACTTATGTACCAAATGCATACCTAATGTGAAGCACGTGGTCTACAAGCATATTTCAATATTAACAAGCTTTAAATTCTTTTTATTTTCAAACCTGCAGACCTTTGAGTAGTCATATTTCAGTTGTAGCTGACAATATTTGCAACCTAAAAACAACCTTGAGGGTTAACTGTTATTTATCTGAATTGTGGTGTGCTAGGCAGTTACAGCAATTATGTCACCAGTGTTTATTGCTGTTTTACAATAAATCTAATATGAATTTCAAGATGTTCAAGGCTCAGTGATTTTTCATAATTACTTCTTTTGTTGTGTAGTGAATAAAATCTTTGTGGACCACCAATGTGTAACATGATCTGTATTTCTTTGGCCACTACTTCAACATTCCCAGACAGGTGCCTGTAAAATGTGCCACAAATCCATCTAGTCTTGAAGTGGTGCTATGACAAATAATTAGTCAAAATAAACACTGAATTATAAATCACTTTCTATGCTGAAGGCAACTTCAGTGGGACTAAAGGAACACTTTAATGAAGCAGAAAATATCTGGCTTAGGTCTGTCTGAGGACTCAGAGAAAGTAAACTAGACAAAGCTTTATTTGATTAAAAGGGCTACTGTTTTTTCCCACAGTTATGAGAAAAACACATGACTTGTTTTTCTCATAACCAAGGTTAATTGAATAAATCAAGAATGTATCATGGGAACACTTACTGTACGTCATTAAGGCAACCTGCTGCCTTTTAGCCAACTTTCTGTGACGCAACTGCCTAGGCAGAGGAATTTAAACTCTAATAATCTAATATGGATGCTAAGGTTATAAGTGTCTTTGTAATTATTAAAATCCCAGAATCTTTGAATAGAGGTTGTAGAGAGATAATATGGACAAAAACTGAAGGAAGAATTTGCCAGAAATTCCTAAAATAACCAAATAATTTCAAAAATGTAATAAAAAATATTTTGGCCTTATTGCCTAATATTCAATAAAGCAGTGAATATGAGTTTTTCTAATTATTATAATCACACAAATACAAAATTTCATATCCTGTACATGTAGCAAAGCTCATCCGGGCCCACAGCAAACGTGCATTAAATTTACGGGTCATTTCCAGCTCGATACCACAAAATGCTACAGCTTGTCCAGCTGTAGCATTTTGTGGAGAACAAGAGAACAAGCAGCTCTACATTTTAAATCTTGAGGAGATGACTTCACAAATTTTTAGAATACACTGAACTTTCACCAAAACTATATGTGCATCCATATATGAAAACAGATTTTCTTTACTCTCACCACCAGCCAAACAGTTACAGTTATTTAATAAGGGCAAATATACATACTGTCTGTGTGGGGAAAGAACGGGAAGTAAATAAAATGAAATTTAAAAAGATGGTTCATGGAGGTCGCTCTGCTCTGAGAATACACAGTACTGTTGTGGAAAGGAAGAAAAATTAGGTCGAGTACTTACCCAAATGTTAACACTAAGTGATGGTGGGGACTACAGGATCAGACACCTGAAAAGAAAAACAATATAATTATACAGCTCATACAAAAAGGGAAAATTAAGTTTCAGAAACAGATAATAATTTAGGGCAGAATGGATCTGGATCAGTTCATTTGAACTGTCCGATCTTGGGCTGAAGCTGTTGTTTAGGTGTGTAATTCATCTCCGTGGCTTTCATCCTGTTTACTTTAAGAAAGTTAGCATTACAGCGCAGCAGTAACTCCTAAAGTGAAACACTAACTTTTGACTGCAGGGGATAAATTCAAGAATGATAATTGTGACTGAAATTTCTATTTCTGGTGTTGTGAATGTCCTACATTCTGTTTAGATACAGGTAAGGGTGGGGGTGGAATGATTTTTGTCTCCAGGGCCCAAAGATGTGTATTCCTCTTGCTGAGGAATGCTTTTGTTCTGATAAATTGACATTGTCAGTTTCCCACATTGCCACAGTGTGGCATATACTATGGGGAGCAGTAGTGGGAACACAGATGCTACATACGATTGGCGTCAGTCAATGTGACAGTTCTTGTTTTTTCTTCTCTTTTGAGGGAGGGGGGTCTATTTTTCTAAATCTGAACTTCCAAGTCGAGGAAGCAGGAAGGAATAAGAATTAATACACCTACACTTCCCTTCTCCCTTTAGAATGGCAAAAATCTCTTTGTACTCACATCATAATTACTGGTGGGCGCCAGTTTGGAATTGTTATCCATGCCTCCTCCTTCACTTTTTTTTTTTTGTTTTGTTTTTGAGTTTTTTTGCAAGTATAATACAATGTTTTGAGAACACGCAACTGACAACTAAGTCTTTTCTCAACTTCTCTTCAGTTTCTTTACACTGCTAATGTTAAGGAGCAAGTATTGCTTGAAGTGGCATTCCTTGTTCGAGCAGATGCTCCCTATTTTCAGACGCGCTGTTTAGCACAAGCACAGCGAGTAGCCGGGACATGGAGGAAAAGTAACCAGCAGCTGAGGTATTGGGGACATGTTCCTCCACGGAAAGGATGATGATGAACAAGCTCTGTCTTGGTGTCTGTCTCGTTTCATGAAGTCTGACGCTTTGATTCCATTCAAAATGCAGTCTCAATTACTGTTCTCCAATTCTTTTTTTTCTTCTTTTTTAGTCTTTGTATTGACAATTGAAAACAGAATATTAATTTAAATGTGAACATGTGCGCATTTAGTTTGTTTCTAGTTGATGACTAATAAAACTAATAAAAAAATTTTAAAAGTGTAAATATTTTCTTCTTTTCAACCTTACACTGATTTTCTGTTCTTGTTTTAAATGATTTTCTGTCATTTTACTGAAATGAAAAAATAATTAATAAATTAATCAATAAGAAAACTAATTGTTAGTTGTAGCCTTGGTGAGTTTATAGTTCTGGAGATAAATAAAACATTTTCAATGTTGAAATATTAAATACATCTTAAATTCTACAGTAATCTATTATTTATACAGAGCACAGACAGTGGGCGACACATCAGTAAATGAAGTAGTAATAAACTAGTAAGGAAGGAAACCTGTCAGAGCAGTTGTAAATGTAAAATACATGTTATAAATCTATATACACAAGACTGGAACTGAACACAATCACTGACTATCTGCAGACAACACATTTCAAAAAGGTCAGCTCACCCAAATCCACTCGAAAAGGCCAAAAAAAGACAGTGGTATCTAGCTGTTCAAATACCTCTAGTTTTATTAGCAGAAGCATTGCGATATTTTAGGGCTTCTGCTGTCACCTCAATACAAAGGGAGTAAATAGACTTTAATGTATTATTGACAAAACATCAAAAACTGACAAAAACACATCTTTTAGTGACAATGTCCTGTTTCACAATATGTCACAGAGCCAACCATCAACTCTCTTTCTTGGCTATTATTTTCTACCAAAGGCACAAAACAGTGAAAACACCATCATCAGCTTTCTCCCTCAAGTATAACCATCAAGGTCAAACTTCTGCTGTTTCCATACACCAGAACTATTGTGCCATCTACCCATACACAGCTAACTGAGAAAGTAACAGCTAACTGGGGACCTTATTACAGTAAGTGTTTGAGAAATATGCCTCACTTCCTGTTTGCTTGTCTTGCCATCAACTTAAATTGTGTACCACGGCTATGTGGGTTGGATATTTTATTTATACCTTTACACACCCTGGATAGATTTACTGAGAGCTAATATTATTTTTCTGCAACTCCATCCTTCTCACACACACTTGCAGTTGCACACATTCACTCCTGGAATCTTCCTAATAAAGACAACAGTTATTTACCTCCATAAACAGATTTTCTACAAACGCAAAATAGCCACAATCATAGAAATCCAGCGTTAACAATGATTTTGTCTCCAGCTACGAAATCTGAGTGAAAGTGAGTTACCAAAACAAAAACCATAACAAAAAATAAAAAATAAACTTGATATACAGCAGTAGCACCAAACCACCAAAAAAGTGGGAGGAAAAGGAAGTAGGGGACTTGAAACCTGTCCACTAAATGTGATTGATCCTTCAGTCTCTGAGTTACAGATCCAAACAAAAACAAGAGAGTTTCAGCACGTTCTGTGCTAAGACATCTGGGGAAGTATCCAGCTGAAAAGGAGTTGTGTAATTGGTGATCTGGCCAGAAATGGTGGAAAACACGTCAGTGGGGCTCATGGCTCGGTGTGCGGCTGTCAGTTGCCAAACCAATAAATTATAAACAGAATAATAATTTTGCTAACGCTGGTACTAGAACTGTACCTGTAAGGCTGGCCTGCAGCAGGAAATATTTTCACTTCCACAGTTTACATCAAAATATATATGATTTTACATAAATCTAATGCAATCAAATATGAACTTGACATACCACCCCAACCTTAAGCAAGGCATTCAAACCATGGCCACTAAGCCTTGTTGTTCTACACCAGGTTATTTAACAGCACCTGGTGCTGAAATGTAGCCTTAAACTTACCCAGTAAATAACATAAATATATATTATAATTTACTTCATTTAAATGAAACACGTACCCCTTAAATTCAAATAATTTCCATTCAGTGGTGTTAGCCTATTTAACCACATTTGTCTCTCACAAACACAAATGGGCTGTCAAATAGAAATGGCATGCTGGTGGCATTTTCTCCTAAGACAATAACAACAGCACTGTTTATTGTGTGTGGATGACTTAGCAATTAGCAGCTCCTGTTTGAATTTACCCTAGGATATACACATAACATTCACTGGATTAATTTTATACTGGTCAAAACTAAAAAATATAAAAGATTCTCAGGCAAGTTTGGAGTGATGATGAGCATCTTTTTCTGTGCTCATTCTGAAAATACTGTGCCGATCACAAGCGAACCTGGTCTACTTTTCTATTGTTGCGTGTGACCTTACACCACTGCAGCTTATTAACCATGTATTTCCTTCAGACAGAGATTAAATCGGGTTAAACAGGCATTTCATAAGAATCTGCCATCACTCAGAAATGTTCAGGCATATTTTTTTCACAGTCAAATAAAATGAGCCAATTTCATTCAATGCCAAATCCATTAAGATAACTTAGGTTAAACTATTTTCTGTCTTGTAGTCCACAGGAAGAAAAAAACACAATGAGCTAAATACTCAAATTATCAAAGCCATTAGACATTCAGATAGAGTAATGTGCTATCAAACAAGTGATCATTCAAGTACATTAGACCATTAACACTATTCTAAAGACCCACAATCTGTCAAAGAAACGTAATTTAGGCCCTGAAAAGGTCTTTATTCATCAGGTTATGATGGACGGGCTGGAAAGAGACTAAAAACAAGTGCTCATGCATCACATCCTTCTTCCAACCTTCATCTTCGTCTTCATGCCGCACTCTGGATCATTCTACTGTTTTTATAGACTATATGTGTTTGAATACTCATTATGCCTCCCTCTTACAATGGCTGACCCATACACTCTTGTCATACAGATCTGACAAAGCTGAGGAGCACTGGCTCCATTTTCTCTGTGGACACATGCTTTCTAAGTGCTCCTACAATAGAGAGTTTGATTGGGCCTTAATGTTTACAGCCTGGAAAGGTAGACCAAAGCTATGAAAAATACATATCCCTGAAAACACCTTGGCCTTTTCCCTGGGCTTTATGGTGTATTTATAACCACTTCTTTACAGCATCACAGCAAAGTGAAAGGCATGTTCACATTAAATTAGTTACCTTGTCTGAACTAAGTACAGTACAATACCAGTGGGCTTACAGGAATCTGCCTGAGGGCAGACTGGAGCGTGGGGAATACACCTGTCAGGAAACAAGATGCTCATCTGATTTATATCTGACCCGCTAACCATCCATGAGAGGTTCATCTGGACCAAGAATACAGCTGCATCTCACTTAGAGGGGAAAAGACTCCCGCGCTGAATGCAGCAGAGTGACTTTCAAAGCCCCAGTTTGAATTTTTGATTATGCCTCTTGTAGATGTAAATATACACAGTTTCATGAGGGATAGAATTTTCTGAAGACTCCCCGTCCTGTAATTTTCATCTCCTACCACTAGAATTCAAAATACAAATAATACACCTTACTCTAGGCCCTTGTACTGACCTCTTAGTCAACACATGCTGGGAATGTGAAGAAGAGTAAACTTCAACAAAATAGACAAAAAAATAAATAAAATGAAAATGCCATGAGGTAGAGTCACCACAGGGAACATGCTTTGATTTCAAACAGGTCAGAAAGTGAGGTCCAATGGGGCATTGAGCACGAGCAGTCAAACAAACCTGCAGGTCAGTCCAATTTGTTAGGTAGCAACAACAAAAGCTGACGGTAAAATTACAACACAACTTACAACTGTTAAAAACATTCACCACAGTTTACAGCCCGACTTCCTGTTTCAACTTGGTGGCTTTCCTGTGTATTAGGGATTATTAGTGACATTATGGATAAGATCACATTTGGTTTTCCCTCCAAAACAAGGTGGAAGCTAATCTGACTAAACTGGCTTGTTTACATCCTTTATGACTGTCAGTCCGTTCACACTTGTTGCCCAGTTGGAACTATTTTTTAAAGATCCTGCCACACACTTAAGTGTCGGTTATAGAGTTGCAAAATGGGTCAAGCTATGTATAAAAGTCCCACTCAGTTTCTCCACAGACAATATTAGGTGAGTGTTAAAAAAGAGTTGGTTCTTGGATAAAAAGTCTAAGATACATCATAATCATAGTGAGAGATATTAACTACAACTCCGAAGGTGCATTTCCGCTGGTAACATCCAGTCACAGACTTTAAAATCCTCTTCACATATCGCTCTTCTCCTCAGCTTCAGACGCAGACAGACACAGTCTTGTGTTCTCTGGAAATTTCCACACTAAATCATTCCCACCTGCCCACAGTTTACCTCCACTGAATTACACCTGAAACCATCACCTGCCTACCCAGGTCTATATTGTCTTGCTGTCGCTGAAACGCAGCCTTTCCTGTTACCTGTTTGTGCCGTTTGCCTGCTGATTTTCCAGTTTGGTCACCTGATTATCCTTGTATACCTGCTGCAAACTGTAAACCTGAGCATCGGCCACTGTAACCATTTATGACATGTTTAATGTCTGCACATGAGCACTCCTTCCTCTTTGCCAGTTGCCCCAATGACCCATCCCAGAGTCCACCAGGCTTTGACATGTGCTCCTGATAAGTCTGTCGGGGCTGCTTGCTGTGAAAATGTCACATGCTTGTGGGCTCTCTTGCAGAGTACCATGTATACTTGCATTTCCCTTTCAGGATTCATTATTTGGAGCCCTTGCACCCTCCTGTACTCAAGGTTTTGCACTTTTCATGCAAATGCAGTCCACGCATGTGCAGTGCTTACAGTGGATATGCAGACCATAATGTTCTATCTCAATACAATACATCGGTTTGTAATTTTGTCTGCATGAGTTGTATTGATGTTACAGAGAGCACATACAGAGAGACCATCCATAATCCATAATGCACAGAATCAGTGGTCCTGTCAAAAACATTCATATTTGCTGAGGCCCCCGTCAGTGTTGTAGTCTACTCAGAGATTAGGGTTAATATTTACCATGATTTATGACAGTGTCATAAAGAGGAAACTTTCTGAACACTGTGATCATCGTCCTTCTGCTGCTTTTACCATAAAGAGCTCAGCATGGATCTCACCATGAACACTAGAACTGCTGCAGTTAGATACTAATGTAACTTAAATGTATGTAATTAACATGAAGCTAATTCAAAGCACTCACACTGTGCACTAAGTATGATTAACTTGGTCAAAAACTATTTAAGTATATCATTTAATCTGGAGTCTACAGTCATGATAGCAGCTCTGTGAGGTTGTACGTAGGAGCAGCGATGCTCTGAGGTAAATACTAACACTGATGTGCCATCATGCTCACAGAGATGATAATAACCAAATTTCTTGACAATCCAACCCAAAGTTGTTGACAAATTTGATTCAAAACAACAAATATGAACCTCATGTTAGTGCTTAAGTAAAAGTTGAGGGACCCCCACGTTAAGATTCAATATCTGGGGACCAGGGATGTCTGTGTAATATTTTGTGCCAATCCAACACATAGATGTTGATTTTTCACTACATATTTGAAAACATTTACCTTCTTAGGGTGCTTGATTAAAAGTCAGAAGATCACCTAAGTCAATAAGATACATCCTCTGGTGACAATAAATTTTCATGACTATCCATCAAATAGTTGTTGACATATTTCAGGCTGGACCAAAGCACTAGGCTAACCTACAAACCACCACTGCCATCCCCAGAACCATGCCACTAGTATGGCAAAAAAAGCAAACAACAATCAATTCTAACAGATTACTGTTGGCAGCCTTTTGAAAACACACTAATTCAAAGTATCTCTACACTTTGGAGCAAATACTTTTACAGTACAAAAGGTTATGTGTCTATTTTTCTGTGTTTGTTTAAAAAAAATCAATCCTCTCTCCACCAACCATTAAGATGAACTCAAGGTGGACAGAACCACAGGAGCTTAATATGGGCAACGCACCAGAGAAAAACAAACACCCCTCTTTGGCTACCTAGAGAGATAAAGTTACTCTACAAGTTGTTATCCCATGCCTAAGTATGGGAGAACAAATGCCTGAGGCATACCTCTCAATGCTATCATCATTAACAGAAAAACTGTAACTTTTGCACATCCATGAGCTCTTGGTTAACCAGTGCAATCCCAGAAAGGTGGCAAAACACATCTAGACTTTTGGTTTGTATGATCCTTCCTAATTTAATGCTTCTACAACAAATAAAAGTTGGGCCAGCGTAGGGATTTAAGGGATTAGGGAATGCATCTAATGTACTGGATCTGTCTGATATTAACACAAGTGACCTCAAACCTGACACGTAAGGTCCCTCTCACCCTCAGCTTAAACCCCACAGCAGCCTAAAAAAGATAGCAGAGAGCTCAAATAACAAGCAAGCCATGTATAGTGTACAGACTGTGTGTCAATGCTGAGGGTGGCTGCACTATGGCACTTGATCCATACTGCACGCTACATCATATACAATTGGATAATCCATTAATGAAACAGATTCACTAAGACCTAGACCACAACCTTTAGCCCCCTTTTTGTTATATCTGACATGAGAATAGTGCAAGTAAATGCACATGTGGAGCGACAAAGAAGCTTTTCTCTTTATGCTGTGACGAACCAACAGTATATGGAAGTCCCCTCCACCTCTTTCTATACACTTGTAATAGCATTAGCAATGCTTTAATGTCTAAATCTTACTGCATTAGTGCTCTTAACAGCACCATAAATAAATGGGTTAGTTAAGCCTTGGCTGTTTATTTTCCTTTTGTTTGTTTCTATGTCCTGCTCAGAATCCAATATAGGTTAATCAGTATGATTGACATCATAGGCAATACAAGGGAAAGAATTCAGATTGAGGCAAGTGTTCCACAACAAATATCACCTGTCAGCCCTCTAAACAACATGTATTTCTGTTGGTCTATGAAATGTCAGAAAAGTGTGAAAAATGCAACCCCACTGCCAAACAACAACAATGATATTCGACCCCAGAATAGCTGGCACAGGACGGTAAATGTAAAGTGCAGATTCATCAAATATGGATGGTATTTCTAGGGATACTGGGCTGGAGGAGACCAAGATGATGTAATCAAATTTCTTGATTTGTCCAACTGACAATTCAAAACCAAGAGATATTTAAGACAACCCTAACAATCAGGAGCTTTTGGCATTTTATCTCAGAAAAATTATTTAAACTAATAACTGTTCATCAAATATTCTGTTGATCAACCACTCAATCAGTTGTTGTAATGGCTTATGTTGGGGACAAGAACAAACATTACATATAGTGTGTCTCTAATTTCCCTCAGTTGTTGAAGCCCACACATTACACATTTTGACTGAAACTGTAACTAACAGTTATTTTCTGCATCATTTATTCTGCAGATTATTTTCTCAATTATTATGGTCTGTGAAACATCCAAAAGTAGTGGAGAATGCTCATCATACTTTTCCAGAATCCATGTTGATCTATTCAAAATAACTTGTTTTGTCCAACCAACAGTCCAATATTCAAGATATTCAATTTTCAGTGACATAAAAAAGAGAAAAAACATTTGAGAAACTGGAACCACACAATGTTTGGCATGGGGAAAAACAGTTATTAAAATAGTTTGCGAGTAGCTTCAACACTAGTTTTGACTAAGCAGTCTCGTCCAACCTCAGACCCTGAAATCTCTCTCGAAAATAACTAGCAAAGAAAGAGACTTCCTAAGTTTATGGCTGGGGTTTGGTTTATAGAGTTTTTTTTTTTTTTTTCTCTAGATGTAGAGTCAGGAAAGCCCTATTTGCAGCAGTTATAGTCAATGTATATGTATTCCTGAAAAAGGATACCACGCTAACATGAATCAACCATATATCAACATGTAAACCACAGGGCAACTGGATATCTTCATTAAATCCCTGAACGTTACACAGAGATACCACAAAATGGTCTCAGGGGTGATAAATAAGCCGTCACTTTGCATAAACACTCTAAATATCACACAAACATGAAAATCAGACACCACCTTGAATTATGAATGCATCGAGGGGCGAGTGTGAGGTTATGTGCGAAGACTCAGTCCCAGGTGTAACGGTGCCAGAGCAGAGACAGTGACTTCCAGCCAAGAGAATGATTTGGGTCAGTAGGTAATTGCATTCCTGAACCACAGGGGACTTGTTGGCAATTAATCCTGCCAATGAGCCACGTGAAATATGCACACGTACAGTGTGCCAGTAGACTGATAAATGCAGCTCTGTAATGAAGCTCCTTCAAAGAGTGATAGGATAAAATTTCTGCTGCCGACACCAGTGACTCACAGTTAAAATGACACAATAAAATTACAGCAGAAGAAAAAGAGTATTGTGTCTGATGTAGCGGAAAATCAGAACGCTTCCCTCTCAATTAACCACTGTCTAAACATCACAAACAGCCCAAAGCTCTAGGATCTTACACTAACAGCTTCTCCAAAACTGAAACCTTGAAACATCAAATTTTACTGACCACTTCAACACTTTTCATCAGTCCGTAGCATCTGTAGTCTACCTTTCCTTGTCCTCTCTTGATCAAGACCATGGGAACCCCCTGCCAGATTAAAAAGTAAAATCAGAATGGGTGTAGAATTCCTACAGAAAGCAAACAGCACCGGGTTTAAAGGCTCATTTTCTTTTTAACCCATTACTCTTCCCTGATAATAGCTGATATCCTATTATAGCTGTGTGTGACGATTCACATTTTCACTTTTCTGTCAAGGGTGCTTTGTAGGGTGAACATTTCCTATGTCTCATGAAGACATTTTAAGACCAAAGGCAAATTTTTTTTGTCAAGAAAGTAAAATCAAGTCTAGTATTTACCACCAATGGTTTTAGTTTAAATTCAATCTATGAAGGTTCTTTGACATTTCAGGCACTTCACAATGTTGATGACCTTTACCTCATAAATATATGTCAATTTCACTACTTTGTGTTGATATTCAAAGGTAAATCAGTTTGAAGTTGTAACACTAACCATGACCCACTGACTTCCCTCATCCTTTTGTCGTTCTAATCTGATTTATGTGGTTTGCAGTTTATATGTTTTGGCATATTATTAATGGCCCTGTGTTTTGCCAACAACATGCTTCAGTAATTTGACCGTCTTTAGAGGCTAGCATCTGTCGCTACATGCCAGGCAAGTGTATCAGTCACATTGTGTAAAGTGTCCCATTAGCCTCAAGCCTCTGCATAATCTGAGATTAATCATTTAGTGGCATCTGATTCTAAGTGATAGGGGCACAGAGAAAATGTCATTTCTGGCACACAATCACTCCGCTGTCTGGAACTATTACCATTAGGACAGTGTAAAAGATTACTGTCATTTACTGGTAATGAAAGTGTTGAGAAATTTTCACTGAGCTGAATGTGAAAAATGATGGGTGTTGGGTGCCAGGAATCAGACTCAACGCAACAATTCTTTTCAAAAGCAGGAACTTTGCTGAGACTCCAGGAACATTTTCAGGAACTCAGAAATTTTACCATGATTTCATCAGGAAAAAATTAAGTTCTATTTTTGGGTTCTGTGCCATGGTTCCTGACTCCCAAAAAGTCCCTGCTCCTGAGATAGTAGTATGTGATGTGGCAGGAACTATCAGAAATGACTAATTATCAATAAGGACTAATATTAGGATGACATATGGAAATTTTGAGAGAGACGAGGGGATAAAGACAGGCAAGAACATGCAAGAGAGACAAAACTGAAACTTTATATGTTAATTGATTTAATGCAGCTGCACTGGCTACTAAGGCAGAAAAAAATATCCACAAAAATACCCTAATAGTTTCAACAGATCATCACTACTGCAAAGAGAGAAATATTTCCTTTCAGGTTGCCTGCTCTGTTCTTCATACAAAGCTCACCAAGTCTACAAAGTGGCCGTTGATGTTTAGGAGCATCCTAAATGTATCGAAGATGTTGGAGACTTGGCTTTTTCTCATTAATTATCATCAGCGACATAACATGTAATCATTCTTTTTAGACAAAAACCATCAAAATCTGTCTGATTATAAAAAGTAGGAAGCATCGTCAGATGAACTAAACGTGCATCTTTAGGTCTTATAGGGTTTTCAAATGAATAAACAACACGAAAAAAGCTTAAATGTTGGTCAGTTGGTCCATATTTGATTACAGGGACAAAAATTTATGCACAAATTGTAAATTTTCTTGGAATGTCTTTACACCTACTATGAAACTATGAAATTCTTTAACTGATCAGTAACCGAAGAAATTTAAATCAAAGGCAAATTTTGTTGTAAATTTAACATTAGGCCAAGTGAGACAAACTGAGGAAAAATCCTAAGTTGAACTTGAGAGATCTTCACATAACAAACGACCACAGGCCTTAGCAACTGACAGACAGAACTACAGAGTTTACTGGCAGTGATATGAGACCTTTCCAGAGGGAAATCTGGGCTCTACAACAAGAATGAAAACTTTCCTAAGACAAAAATGCAAAAGATACTTCATCCTTATGAAATAAAAACTGAATTCTTTAGTTATGATATAAAGTGTCTACTGGGGGCTGTTGACAAGTCATCACAAATCTGACAACAACCCAACCATGAAGGATGGTCATGACATCATGCAGAGGGTGTGGGTCTTTTTTTTTTTTTTTTTGTATTGGGAAAGGGAACGATAAATGCAGGCTAATTCTTGATACAAGCGTCCTTCAAAGTGCCGAAGACCTTAAACTGAGGTGATGATTTATGTTCATATAATAACGGCCACCAGCATACAGCCAAATCTACACTGAGATGAGGGACCCAGCCAAAGCCATGAAACATATTGTAAAATAATATGTCTGAGATTGTTGTTTATTGACTCATCCTGTCCAGCTTTACTGGGTAAGAGGGAAAAAAAAAAAATTTAGACTGGGAGAAAATCCAAAATCCACATGTGCCATGCAGAATGTGTCAGTTCTCTCAATGTTACGTCAAAACAGGACCTGTAAGGCTCATGTTTACATACAATCTCAGTGCTCCATCTGCACTCTGAAACTCTCAAGGGTTCAGAAAAAAATAGCTGTTCAGAAGGCGTCATTAGTTAGAGAGTAATCAAGAGTTAAACACAAAAACAGAAAGTAATCAAACCCTTAAAGTGATTCTCCTTAATAAGAAAGATAATCTCTTCCACTTTAACTTGATTCTCCTCAGCTCAGTTGGATCCTCAGTGTAATTGCTCTTGTTAATCATGCCTTAATTTGTTGACGAGATTCATTTGGAAGATTTGTCTTGAAAACATACCATCTCTCGCAATCTGGGGGATGTGAGCATCTTGAAATTAAGAACAGCAAATCAGAATGAGACCAGATTAAGTCATTTTAAGAGTCTTGGAGATGTCGCCAGAGACTGATGAAACACTACGATCAGCATCTGTCACTGCTTATTAAACTGGTAATGCTACTGAACTCTCTCAAAACATTCTTGTTGACAATTATTAGGAAAGTGTTTGCTAAATTGTTCTTGATACTGTCAGTGTAAAGAAACAGAGTTTCTAAAAAAACAGCTAGAGCATGATTACCTTTGATGGTTACTATAAAATAATTAGTGGTACATTGCTTAAAAGGTGTTGTATGTAAGTTTTTGCTATCGTTAGACAGCTAATGGTAGCATTAACAGCTGTCTACTTATAAGTATAGAAGAAACGTTGCGAGTTCAGAATCAGCCTTCCTTCATTTACTTGCCAAGAGTTGTCTCCAGCAGTGGAAAGTAACGTCAATATTAACTATTGTTTTTCTTCTATTTCTATCACTTCTTTTATTCTACTGATGTTAGCATGCTAACCAGCTAGCCCCAGACGGTAGTGAGTCACTGCAGCATCCAGTCTGACCTCAATCCAACATGAGAGGATGAGAAAGTAGCGCTGTTCAGAAGGCATATTCTAACCTCCTGTCTTATAAACGCAAGAGTGACTGAAGCTCTTGGCATTCCACCATTATCACCACCACCATCCGGTGCAGCAACAAACCACATTAGCAGCAAAGGAAAGAAGTGATAAGAACAGAAACAAAACAAGAATTAACACTGGCATTGCTTTCCACAGCTGGAGACAGCTCTTGTCTTGAATGTTAAGTTTGATGCTGAACTCACAACATCTCTTCTAGACTGGTATTTAAACACCTGTGAATGATATCATTGACTATGTAGCGATAACAAAAACTTACATATAGCACCTTTAAAGACTGTAAATTCTGCTAAATAGTGGTCAGTTCGGACAAAAGTGACAATTATTGAACAAATACATAACAGTAGCACAAGTAGAGGAGAGTCACGAAGACTGAAATTACTCCGTAAAGTTTAATTAATTACACGGTAATATCTTTCTACCACTCACCACCATTAGCAGTCATATCAGTAACATGTACGACTGTCGCAAAATCATGCACTTCTATGCACAGAAAACTTCAGATGCTCAACACATTCAGAGACTTGAATCCAATTTAAAAAGAGACATAATCTGTTCTTGTCTGGACCAAAGTGATGGACTGACCGACTGAAAGCCCGAACAATTTTCCATCCGCAGACCCTCATCATTTCATTAGTGAGTTCTTGTTTTCTTGCTGTCTAGTAATGACGTTCAGTTTTTTGTGAGAATTGGTCAGTATTATGAAAACTATAGGGAAGTATCAAGTATGGCTGAAAATATGGTGATGCATTATTTCATGAGCAGGTACAGTAAATAGTTCATAACACCTTACATGCAGTGATAAAACAGGAAAACTAGCTCCAAGGCTGAAACCCAATACAGTCCCAGCATAATATAAAGATAAAAGTAATTAGATAATCACACCATCACTAAAGTCAGCGGCATCAGCCCTTAGAGCTTAGGAAAATCATTTACCTCTTCCCTCTACTTGTGAAGGCACCTGCCACTAAATGTTTGAAGTGTGAAAGTAAGAGCCGGGAGGAAGGTCAGACCTGTTAAGGTGCAGCTATCACTTAGAGTGGATGTTTGCAAAACCAGAATTCTTCAATGACCTGAGCTGCCCCCAACTCACACACACACACACTACCACAGGACACCTACAAGAAAACACACAGGGTTATTTAACAATTTCTACCCTAAAATATCTATTCAGGTCGGTCAGACACAACCGATTTGTGCACCTCTCACCTTGTTCTCTAACCTCCTCGTATCACTGACTGACACAATTGTAGACAAGATTAGTCTGGTGGTCACAAAATTTCCCACAGCAGTGCAGAGTTAGTCCCAACTTTTGAGAAACTTTCCGAAAATATCTGGTGAGCTGGTGAACAGTCAAAATCAATTTTCACAGCCTTTTCCATACTTGCAGAGATGCACGGGAACATTATGTGTTGGTTGTGTGTCTGATGCAAGGAAATAGCAATGACATCTCTCAAACATTCAATCAAGCAATGACAAATAGTGACACAAGTTCCCCACAAGCAGCCTATACTTAAACAGCTTGGGCAATCATTCAGTTTTTGGACCATTATTCAGCTTCTTTTAATTTAACTTTTAATATTATTTTGACAATAACAAATTGCATTCTCTCACAGTATATACACACATGCTACCCTAAAACTAAAAATAACACAACAAAAATTGAGCACAGAATGATACTCACAGTTTCTCTTTAGATCACTGAAGCACAGAAAACTGCTAGATTCACTAAATGGCAGTCACTTGGAAGGCTCCTCTCACCCCTAGAAAGCCTTATGCAGCTGAAATGACTCACATCCCCTCTTCCAACCTCTGTCAACCATCATGAGGAGGTAAACATTTCCAAATATGGAGAAAATATGAAGACAGTATTGAGGGCAATATCAGTTTGGTTTGCTTTCAGCTTGGAATGCCATACTCTGTGAGCCAGAGTCACTCGGCAGAGCCAGTTCTGTGGTGCATACCTTTCACTAGGAATAATAATGATGATTGTAGAGAACTTTCACAATCAGTTTGAGCTCGTTCTGACCTAAGATGGGTAGCACTGTGAGCCTATTAAGAGTAAATAGCCAAAATTTAAAGGAGAGAAAATGCGTTAGCTTAAAACTGTAAATGGGAATCTCAATAAACCGCAAAGAATGCAGTATTTTAGACATAATTTACTTTATTTTTTGGTCATCAGGTGACCGGGGTCAGATTAGAAGGTAAAGATAGCCCATTTACCGTGAGAAGCTGTCTCGTCACCCGGATTGTCTTCAAGTGATTAAGAACGTATAATTAAAGTCTGATTACTCCTCTGTGGGTGCCATGGGTCAGCGGAGATCACGGTAATATTAACAACTGCTAAGAGAGAACATTACACCGCCCTGCCTGGACCTGCAATCTTATTGAAAAGCAACTTGGGAACACTTGAGAGAGTGTTCGTTTCCTTAAACAGCACAACCCACTTCATCCAAATCCCAAAGGAACAGACAACAATCAGGGGACTGAAAGTCTGACATGTTCATACATACAGAGAATATGTTTATTTTATTTGCATTTAAACACAGTTTGTGCTTTTTTTACTAACGTTCCCTCATTGTTACAATTTTCTAATTTGGGATATTTTCATGTAGAGTCATAAATCTGGAACAAATTTGATTTGTAATAATGCCAAATAAGTTTGAACAATAACATCAGAATATATGTAACTTCTACATGACTCTGATTGCAGCATTTTTCAATACTCTGCACTGGTACTTAAGAAAATATGAGAAAAGACAGCTGCGATGGAGGCGACCAGTGTAAGAAAAGTGAGGTGCTACAGTTTTTTGGATTTTTGCTTGACATGAAAGCCAAAGTGAAATAAGTGACTGTTGCATGTTTGGAAGCATATAAGAAGAGACCACTAAACATTACCAGGTGAAAATATGGCTGCAACGTCAACACAGAGATACGAGGCTTAAAAATGTTAAAAATAACATGAAACACTTAAATAAAAGAAGCAGCTGTGGACAAGGAGTGTTTTTTTTTACGATGAGCTAAAGCATTGCATGCAGTGAACCCAGCTACTAGCCTGTGGAAATAACATGATGACAAAACATGCACCCACTGTGCTGGGTCTCTGCTCTTGTACATGTCTGGCATGATCATCCAGGTGTTATGTCTATGGCGGGTCAGTTCAGGGCACTGTATTAGCCACACTACAACACACAGTGTGACAATCTAACAAGCAAAATCAGATCTGAGCATTAAGGCCTGCAGTTTGAATAAAGGTGATATTACACCTGCTGTGCAAATGATACGCAAGATATTACAGCAATAACAAGTTAATATGCTCATAACAGAGAGTATACGAGAAAGTGCAAGTACAGCAAAGTACAGCAAAAGCTGTCTCACCTTTTCTCCTCTCTAGACGTATGGGATTTCTGGAAAGTTGTTACAGCGATGCCCTTTACTGTATGTTGAAATCTGTTGAGATTAAGAAATAAAGACTGAGTAAACACTCTATTACTCAAATGGATTACATAACTGTAATTGTGCTGTGAAGGGCCACACCAATATGGTAAGGGGGTGGCGTCAACTTTTTCTCTTGACTCTGTCGTTCATCAGTAGACAGATGAACCTTGCTCAGGCTCCTATAAATCTTGTATGAACCTGAGTGTAAGTTGTCCATTTAAATTTCAGTCTGTCATTTTTCACCAGGCACCTGTCACACTGTTGGAGTAATACTTCATTGCAACGACAGTGCAGGGAAAACAATGCTGACACTGTGACACTACAGAAAATATTTCACCTCAGTCTAACTATTGTTTAGTGAAGAGAGCTAAGAGAATAAATTAACATTTGAAATTAAGGTATTCCTCAAAAACAGGACAAATAACTCCAAGATTGCTGTGTAAGTCATAGCAACAATGCGTTACTTAGTAATCATTAAACATGCAACAATTATTTTATCTTTAATTCTTAGTTAAATGTAAAGCACCCTTTTGAAACCTTGTATTTCAGCACAAGAGCAGCAGTAATGGAATTATCAACAATATTATTAACATTATTCAAGTAAGTATCAACCTACTATTATAACTCTTAGGGGTGCAACAATCCTCAAAATCCTTAGTTCGGTTCAGACCTCGATTTTTTGAGGGGTGTATCACAGTTCAGTCTTCCCACATCGCAATATGAGATCGTGGACGTTTGTATTGCAGTTTCGGTCTCGGTTTCAGAATCAGTACAGTCCTGGTAACTCTTCAGCATTTAATGATGTTGATATTTATATAGAAAAGTACTATGCAAAATGTCGTCGTGATCTTTGAACACTGACTGCATTTCTTTGCTCTATAAAATACACCAGCCTGAAGTTTAATGCTTTATTTTACTATCTGATTCATGTGTCACTGAAAATGCCTGTCAAATGTTTTAAGAGCCCATCATAACATCTTCACTGCGTACTTTGTCAAAGTGACCCAGCAAATCCTCATATTTGAGAAAGAGTAATTTTTAAAAAATGTAATTCTACTTGATAAATTAATGATTGCACTGAAACAAATTATGAGCTGTTTCAGTGTGGTTTAGTTTAGCAGTAGTAATTTACTGTGGTTTTTGTCTAATAATTATATCATGCTGTTTGCTAATATGATTTGCACAATAATGAAGACAAAGCTTTCATGGGCTGGTAAAATACAGGAAAGGAGTGTACAGTACTGTGTGAGACAGCACTCTGGCAGGTGGTTTCTGATGCAATGGCAAAGTCTGTTTTAAGAAACATGATGCATACAGCTACAATGCAACAAAACTGCAAAACAAATTACCCTAATGCTATACTATTTTTTATTTCCACACTTCTTTAACTGTAAAACTGACAGTTAAGTGCAGCAGGCTAGGGGAAGGAAACAAGCTGTGTACGTAGTAGTGTAAGTAACGTAATTAGCGTAAAACTAAAAGAAGGAGTCTGACAAATGGCTAAATCAAGTTAATTCAGAGAATGTACTCCTGTACTTTGAGCACCAGTTGCAAGGTGCAGTGAGTTTAAGTTTAAGGAACAGCAACTAACACATATCATTAATTCAACAGATAGTGAAATTAGGAATATGGAGGTACTGTGCAGGACAATGAATTGTCGTGTAGAACGTTTTTAATAACAAAACAGTCAGCAGTGTTGTCGTGCAAAACCAGCCTGCAAACTACATGTCACACCCCTACCTGAGAGCACAGGAGAAATTTCAAGCGGGCGCTGACATGTCCATGTTAGGCTCTCTGTGTTTTGTCATAGGGGCTGGTTGGTTTGAGTCATTTGTTCAAAAGAACATATACTTTTATGATTCTATAATATTTTTCTGTTGGTAGCAGGTCCTTTAACTCCGTATAACATGATAAAACATAATTGGTTTGTGGTATTCAAGAGTCTTGGATCGGTCACTGACATTTTGACCCACCGCACGTTAATATTAAAGGCTGTTACACTGCCTGTGGAGAACTAAAGCAAATATATGGCTGTCTGAGAAATATACAGATATGGTGTCAGGGTTTTACCTGATTAACCAGCTCATGATTCTATGTGGTTCATTGCCCCTGTTTTGTGCCTCTAATGTACTATCATTGAGTCACAGAAATAAGCATTAAATATTGCAAAAATAAATACCTAGCAATCATTAAAAAAAACCCACAAGGTCGTTTAACATTTACCACCATCCTGAAAGGTATTTCTGAAATCTTCAAAGGCCCTTATAACTGTCTGGATGAAAAAATATTCCATACACTGCACAATAAAAAATGATTTTAACCCATTTCTCAAGTAGCAAGTTGTACAGATACTCAGCTCTGTGACTCAAATGTAGTAGTAATACATGAAAGGCAAAAACACAGTGGGTCTTGCCCCAATTTTTGGTAGACCACATTTACCATATATTAGAGAGATTCACAGTAGCTTCTAGTTGCAGTGACACTCACTCAGGTGACGCTTTCTGAAAGCCCACTGTCCTGACATCTCGCTCAACTCTAAAACTGTGCATTTTGAGCCTGGGAAACTGCTGCCACTGTTCCTTTCAGAAAAGGACATCCTCATTAAAATACACCAAGAAACACAAACAGGAGAATAACTTGACTAGACCTACCAGGGGGGCCTGGGCTCAAAGGCATTTGAGGCACTCATCTTTTAACTTTAACATCATCAGCGCTGTCAAACGAGTCCTTTTTAACCAGAAATTTTAAAGACAGCTCCGTTTAATGTTGCCTGAGTCAAAAATGTGTTGGAGCGACGCAGATGTATGCAGTTTGATGGCAGCACTCTCAGGGGACCTTGATGTTATTGATTTGAAATTCACATCTAAGTCAAAGTTTGAATTTAGTCTTTTAAAGAGGAAAGTGAAACTTGTTTTTCACGTTTCGCTACGCTTTATGTCAATATCTTTAGTTTGGACCAAGGTTCTTTTGTCACCCACAAAGAAGATGACAACAATGTCAGAGCTGTTTCTGCAGGTTTTCAGTATCTGTGAATATGACCCATGTAAAACTTTGGAGGGAAACTTAGAGTATGAAGCATCAGCTTGAAGACAGAGTATAGTCTAATTTAAAGCTGGGGATATAAACAGATAAGGGAAAACCCACACACCTGGAAAGTCTCTGAAAAGTCCATGTCCATGCCTATGTCCACTTGTTGCCCTTTTGTTCAAGAGCTGTTCTCCAATTTGCATCCTATCAAACAAAACTCAAAGCTTCACAGTATATAGAATGCATCCATCATACCTTTGAAATGGATGGGATTTATTTGGGTTTTTAACAAAATGTATGGTTATGAACGCACAGGACGTGAACAGTACAGCATGAACATGGACATTTTCTATTCAGAAACATTCAAGGTGGATACCAACTAACTTCATTCAGAGCCGTCTATGACAGCTTCTTGTTGCATGGTAAGTGGTCAAGACACAGTTCATGGAGAGGGTCTATTTTAGCTTGTTGACATGCAGGTACATGAAAATGACAGAATATATCTTAATAACACCTTGGATTTCACTAGCCTCAAAGTTCAAGTTAAGTTTCAAAGAAAGTATTTAAGTGATCATCTAGACAAGTGAAAAGTCACCTGCAAGGACTTTCAATAAGAACTCAAACTTTGGATGGAGCCAGGTCTGGTCTGTTTCATGTCACAAATCAGGGTAGTGATTATTTCTTGCCTTGTCTTTTCATCCAAACCAAGGCTCTAAGTATACTGTAGGCCTGCACTGTAATCTTAGTCCACTCCTATATGACTGAAAGCAGGCCTACTGTTTCTGTGCTTTACATTAATGTTGTCTCCACGAATGTGTGCGCGTGTGTACAATGAATGATATTGTCATTTATAAAGTATAATGAACACAGATGTCACAACTACAGACCACCAAATACGATTTTCTGGTTAATAACACAGACGGTTAAAACTACTTAAACAACGTGGCGTCGTACACAACAGCGTCCACTCACTGTAATGGTATGGGGGTATTTTCTTAAACGCCAAAACTAGCAAACAGTCACTGAGCTGCCAACTACTCCTGGAACCGGACACTTTGATAAATCGGCGCTTGTGAGACAGCTAAAGAAAAAAAATCAGCGACTTATTTCTCTGCAGACAGGGGCTTCTCATGTTTCTCCGGTGACAGTATGTCTTCCGCATTGCTCAGCAGCAGACCACTTGGCTAAAAACAGAATCACCAGAGACGCCCATAGTCCCGTTTGGCAAAAACCTGACGTTCACAATGTCCTATATTATCAATGCATGACTGAGCCTAGCTCAGCTCTAGCTAGCGACAAGTTAGCTTTGTTAGTATCCTCATGTAACTTTAGCACCAGCCAAGGCTATCGTGTTGAGTCCACGCCCTCATTGTGAACTCCGTCCGAGCTACAGTAAAATTCATATCACAGCCCAACAAGGCCGAACAAATTGAAGACGAGCTGCTCCAACACTGGGATAACAGTCACAGCTAAAATTACACCACTTCCAACATAGCCGATAATCACAGAGGAGTTTAAAGCGTTAGACGAGTGCTCGATAGTTTCGCTTACCTCGCTTTCTAGGAAATACAACAGAGGTTCAAATCCCACCAAAAAAAGTGAAACTTCTTGATCCAAATTCTGGGAGAGTTGTAGGGGCGGTGACGTCACGCTCTGAAATTCCAGCCGTCTCAGTCAGTTCAGAGGTTTGCCCATGTAAGGCAGCAGGCCAGCGGTGTCACCCAGTCAAAACATTACGGCCCTCAGCAGCGGCGGACGGCTCACACAGCCTGTGCTTGTTTAGAGAAGGATGTATGTAGAAGGAAAAGATGGCTAACACAATGTATACTGATGTGCAGTTTCCCCTTTTTTTCCAGAGCTGAACTCTATGACTCTGTCCGTATAAGCCAACGTGAGTTAGATGTCGACAGATAATCATGCTATTAACTGAAACACATAAATAATCGCATATTTTCCACCTGCTTTGTCTACCAGGTGAGTAAAATACTGGACACACAAACATACAAACTGCTTTCTGTTATAGCAGTGTATTTCATCTCAAACTCACAAATTACCACTGAGCTTTATCAACCTCTTTTTGTCCCTGTAAATAGTGAAATATTACAAGAGTGACACCACACATTGTACTGGGTGTTTATTTCTGTATGCACCAGTGTCCTAGAGGATAGAAGCCCCATTCTGAACTGTGACTGTAGGATATGAAGGAGTCAGGGTCAGTTGAGTTATGTTGTACTGTATTTGTTTGACCTGTATCATAAACGTTGATATTCAGGGGCTACTTTACAAACATTAGTGGATTTTGAGGGGTATCCTGCAAAAAAAAAAAAAAAACTCCAATCACAATAACTGAAGAATGACTTTGAAATAGCAAGAATACAGCTAAAAAGGAAGCAGGGTATCAGTGCTAACATGGAGCACTCATCCACTGAAGTGTGAAAAGGCACATGCTGTCATTTGATGAGATTCAAATTCAAACACTGTATTGCGTGCTGCAGTTATGTCATGCACTGCCTGTCTTCTGGAACCATGAGAAAGGCTGAGTGTTCAACTGTGTCTGTGACTTCCTTAACCATAACTGCCGTTTACCAGATAGTTTTGTTTGAGTATTACTGAAATATATTTAAATATCACTTGTCGTAGATCCAAGCATGAAGTGTAAACACCGACAGTAGGTGTGAAGGTGTATACTACTGTGCCACTGACAATGTAAAGAAGAGGTTAGTCATTTTTGGCTGTGAACTGCCTGTGTACCTAACAAATAGTACTGGGACACAGTGTCAGCTTAGGCAACTGTACGGATGTGATTCATTTGTTCCTTGGTTTGTTTGTTGTATTTGTTTCAATTGCAGCTTTTTTCCCCCCTGGTTTGCAAACTTCGATTTGCATGCATGCACTGCATATGTGAACATGGACTTCATGTTTTTTGCTGTTGTCACACAGTCAACTATTTGTGTAAGGTTTTCTGAAGTTCATAGTTTCTGTGGTAAGTGTCAGGAGAAGTGCAACTTATTTCTATGGGAATGAATAATATGAGCTGAAAGTTTCAGGGTCATATTTGGAAGACCCCAAAGAGAACCAGTGCATTTGTTTTTGAACTGATCACAAGTGTTTGGACAGTAACACTTTGTACAGGCTGAACATCAGATAGTTGGCTTTGATAAAGGCACTGATACAGACCGGTGACAGATTAAAGGACAAACCTGGCTCCAGGCACACACTTTGAGTTGGGTTTTACTTTCCTTTCATTCACCACATCAGAACATTATTCACAGAATCTTAAGAAGGCTCTAGTGGTCCTTTACTACGAGGTTCTGGTGGCTACTGAGGTGTTTTTTCAGAGTTGTTTTTGTAGTCTTTAAGAAGGTTCTACTGTCCTTTAGGAGGTTATGGAGGTCCTGTAAGAGGTTGTAGTGGTCAGTGAGGAGGTTCTAGAGGTTCCGTAGGAGATTCTCGAGTCTTTTGGAGGTTCTAATGGTAATCGAGAATGTTCTTCATGTAGTTTTGGAAGTTTAAGTAATCAGTAAGAGGGTTGTAGAGGTCCTTTAAGGGCTCCCAGAAGTCCTTCAGAAGGTTTCCTGTGAGCACTAAGGAGGATCCAGTGGTCATGAAGGAGGCTGTAGGTGTCTTTTAGAAGTTGTATTAGTCCCTTATGAGGTCTTTGTAGTCCTTCAGGACCTTTCTAGTGGACCCTTAGGCAATTTTAGGGGTCCGCTAGGTGGTTAAACACCTATGGGAGATTTTGTAGTGATGTGTTAGACAGTCCTCTCCACCACCATCAGCAAAACAGTAAATGAGGGAATGTTCCTTGGAAAAATGCTATTCATTTCTCCAGGAGAGTTCAAAACATTTGAAGACTTTATGACAGGGAGCACCGAAGATGTTCTGGAGGCTCGTGGTGGAACATCACATCACTAACATACTCTCTTTTCCCTTAGTTTGTCCCCCATCTGTAGATAAAGCGATGAACATTTCTGGATCAGTGTTAGTTACCTTCACACTGCAGGGGCAGCATAAAAGCTCGACCCATTGTTAATATAAAAATGTGGTTTGGTGAAGCTTTAATACCTTTTATGGTCGTTAATTTCTCTCTAAAACTTTGTGGAGTTGCTGCACCACAACTACAATTTCTTTTTTGTCAGAAACCCCTCCACCTCCTATGTGAACTGAATTATTGAGCAATAGTGTACATCAACAGCACACTCAAGAAAGAGGCATTTTTAGTATGAATACCTTTTCACCTATACTTAATTTTGACACTCCTAGTGTGAACACACTACATTCTTGCTCAGAATTAGTATGCAGTGTGGAATTGGTACACAGCGTGTTCACTTGTCACAGCAAGAAAAGCACATGTGTAACTTAATAGTGACTATTTCCATACACATATTCCATAAAAGCCATGTCAGTACATAATGTTCCCATGTAATTTAGGTTAGTAATTATACCCATGCTTTTCCTGCTATGACATGTCAAGCTTTCTGCTGTGACGAGCATGGATGGTGACAACTGTCCTACGCACCTTCAACCACCATTTTGTGACTTTTGCCACATTTTTGGTGAAGTATTTATTAAACACCACTTATATGAACAACATATCGTAGTGTATAATGAGTCAGTGCTCATTATCCTCAGCTGCACCTGAATTTGGAGTTGTTCTGCTGCTTCTCACTTCTCAGAACTCAAACGTTTCTGATGTTTGATATAAGCAAGCCACTATCAGGTGTCCAACAAAGCTGTCGCTTCATGTGGGCTTTGCCTGACCTCAGTGATCTCTGCCATGCAAACTAGACTATTAGTTTACATGCTCGTGATTGCATGCAAATATGATAACTGCTTTTTCACCTCTGATGATGTTCCCATAGCTGTATCACAGTGTTCTCCATCATTATACTGATACTGTGTGTCTTGTGTATTTGTACATGCTAGCACATTCAGATATATTTTCTATAAAAATGAATCTAATGGGATGATTGATTTAACTAATAATTCATTTTCATGAACTGGTGTAAAGAAAATATTTTAAAGAAATGAGAGCTCTGTCGTTCATGCCACATGTACATAAAATCATTCACTCTGAGCCCTATCTTTTCACCAATAATGCTTACTTTACTGCGACTGATTACATTGTGCTCCAAGCTGTGAGTATACTTTTTTCACCATGCATGAAGAAAGCATAAACAGTACTTGCAGATCGAGCGTGCTGATAAAAACCAAATGATCTGAGCTATTTTAGTGTCTTACCCATGCGTCCCCTCAACTCCAAGTTCCAGGGCACACTGAAAAAGGTAATCTCATTTGTAATGTGTGACAGCTTATTTGCAAGTGTGCACACTGGCAATTTTTTAATGGGCCCGCCAGTGATTCTTCTTCCACTCTTAAAGCTGATTTCAAAAAGACACCCTGGAACAGTTTAGACGACACATGGCATCGCCTGTGAACTCAAGTTATCAATCAAGCACCAATTAACATGCTCGGTTAGAGGAAATCAAGGGCTCTTTGATGTTCGGCAGTTAGGGAATGTAGCCACGCATGTCATTGATATGATGGGTTTCAATTTGATCCTCACTGTACCACAACATATGAAAAGAAATATGCTCACAGGGTCCACCACGACAGATAATTCACATTGGAGATATGTTTGATGTTTAATCTAACTTTGTCATGTTTCTTAACGTTGCTCATTTTAACTACAGACAATAAATATAGCACAAAGGGGAAAGTCAGAGAAAACAACCTCGTTTGTCATATTTTAGTGTTTCAATTGTTCCAGCATCGGATATCCTGTTTTATTTGCTGGTTGTAACACTGTCTTCTCCCCCACACCACTTCCTCTGAAGTAGGTAAACCTCAAACATTATACAGAACACAGCAGCTGCACAGGCAATGTACACTTCCTCATAAAAGTGTGAGTGAAAGCGCGTGTTTTGCACATACACGCAGATGAAATCGATTGCCTTCTGAATGCAGGTCTCTTGGTTTCAAAACGGCTCAGTTTTCAGGAATTGGTGGCTGATGATGACAGTGTTGATATCACGCAGGTTATATGTCCTGATGTGAAGCTAGAATGAGCTTAATGATTTTTTTTGTTCATTTTTAGGTAATGTTATTTGGTATCCCATGATAATCACTGTCAGTAGGCAGTCAAGTCCAGGTGCTTTGCACAAAAACAACACAGAGATCCTTGCAGAAAAAACCCCAACAAAAACAACAAATGTGTCTGGGAACTATGTATGCTCTGTTAATTAGAGCTGAGATAGCAGAGATTAGTCTTCAAGCACAACCATATTACAGAGAGTCATGCCAAATAAGGAAAAACAAAAGTAGGAGACAGGCAGACTCACTATAAAAACAATGTCCCAAAGCTACTAATCAAACAACTCTCGATCTAGATCTAGACCTCAGATTACACTAATGAATTCTAATTCTTATGTTTTAGCATGTAAATGTGTATTAAAATGGTAGACAGAGACAATCCCTGCCTACAGCAAAGGTTTTAGCATAAATGATCCATGCTTGTGAGCTTCATGCAGCACCTTTGAAGCCGTTTTCAAAGCAGCAGGATTTCTATCGTTGTATCCTGAAATCAGTTTTCTGGGTTTGCCATTTAACATGTTTTTTTTGTTTTTTGTTTTTTATCAATGAAACATTATCAACTTTCTTACCTCTGAGGAAAATTGATTCAGCTGACTCTGCTCCTCAGCGACGACAGAGTAGTTAAGCATTCTGTCTGCTTGATATTATCTACTAAAAACCTGGACAACGCAGGCAGAACATCGGGACCCATTTTATACATCATGTTGTCAGTTGCAAAACAAATATAAAAATGAGTCAAAATCACCATATGAACCCAACATATAAAGAGTTAAAAGGTTCTAGTTTCTCTGCCGAAAAGAATATTTACTGTAGGAGGCCTGCAGGCTGAACAGGCACAACATTTCCAAGCGTTGGATGCAGGGAGGTCAGCAGTGAAATAAACATCAGTTACCATTGCAGTGGTATTTAATCTGTTTTTACTATGCAGTGTGGGACCATTTGGAGATTTAAAGCTAGCATTTTGCTGTAACATTTGCCGCACAGTGGCTGCTGAGACCACGTGACAGTTTCAGGATCATAATAAATGCTTTAGTAGCACACAGAAGCGACAAGTGAGAGTGGGCTCAGAAATGTTACACAGCTGTATCTCCCTATAGGTTGCTGACATTAGCCACATTAACCGGTGCTGAGTCTGCCTTCCAAGGAATGTGTCCTTAAAACGTTATGTTTTATCATATTTTTTAAATGTATACATTTCAAACCCAAGTTTGCTCTTTGTTTGTACTGAGGTATCCTCTGTGTAGCTGTAACTCTTAACAGATGAATCTTCTCTGGCCCAAACTAAGGCTCTGAATTCAGTGAATCAGTTCCTGAGGGTTTGTTTTTCTGTCCCGGATACAGATATCTTAAATGTTTTCTTGTCTGTTCCCGTCTGAGGTGAAGACAGCAAGCTGACCAGCAGCTTTGGATCATGAGCCATTCTGCCGTTCTTCTGCTGTGAAACTACAAACATAGATGGGAGACATTCCTAAAATCTGAGGGCATGATGTTAGCCTGCACTCCACCTGCAAAAACAGAGGTGAGGAATTCCTGCACGGCAGCTTGCATCAATGAATAAAAAATAAAGTGCAAGTTCAGGCTCACTTTAAAAAAAATGTCATCACTTACTTTAAAAGGAGGACAAAGAAAAGTTAATTTACCTAAGAATACCAACAAGATGCCTCTGTTTGTTTACCATGTTCAGTAAAAAGAGCCTGCAAAATTTGATAGTTTCCTCCCAGCAACAAACATCATTAATTATTCAAACGCTGTTTGTCTACAGCAAAAGAATGGCAAAGCTGGAAGTATATAAAATCAAGTATTTTACCAAAAATTGGTAAGGCTGACGATACAAAATCAAACGCAGTGTGAGTTTTTAAAAACTCTCTCACTCTTTTGAGTGTTAAGTATAATTTTTTGAGAGACAAATGTTGGATACACAGTATGCCATATAATGAAGGCTTGGCAATATAGTAAGTGACAACACATAGAGTCTGAACAGGTACCGACAAGAGACAGAGACAGACTGAGACAGAGACAGACTGAGACAGAGACAGACTGAGACAGACTGATATACTGCCATGGCTTGGCAATTTGGCTAAAAGTGTTATCATTATATGTATATGTTATCGATAATTATCACAATAACTGTCAAATCATTATTTCTTTTAAGTTCAAAGACAGATTTTTTATTTTTTATTTTAACCAGACAGTTAATTGCGGTTTTAAAATGTTAGAACATGACGTGATTTGTGACAGTTTGTGACTCATTTCTGTGCATGCTGTCTAATTATGGAAATTAATTGTATTGAATATTTATCAACCGTTTGTTAAATTTCTAATCAGGAAAATCATATGATTTTATATCACAGTAATTATTGTCATTATTGTAACACTCAGTCCTACATACTGCACACAATATGTGTATTGTTGGAATAAGTAACTGCAAGAATCTATGTGAATATGTGTAGACAGCAAAAAAAATGACATGAAGTTCCCTCCTAATAATGTTGAATGTAAGAAAAACATGAATGCTGAATTTGATCTTTCTTTGTTCTGGTAGATATCAACTTACAATAGATCATCTGTGAACTCAAATATTGACATACTGAAAAATCACACCTGAATCCCTCTGACAGATTTAAATCCTAACTTACAGATCACAGTTTTATGGTGTGTTGGCACTGAAGAAAGACAATCCTAGAATGTTCACGATGAAGCTGTCACTTTGAATCATCTCTTACATGTTGCCCGTGTCTCTCTCAGAAGTATATTTTCTCTCCACTTTATAAATGCCAGCCAATGCAAAGCATGAGATTAGGCATTTGTGACCTTTATTAGAGCTGATAGAAGCCGCCATGGATACCGGGGAGCTCCATGTTGGCACAACAAAGGCTAGTCGTGGAGCTAGATTACAGATCTAGGTGATAGCAGGTAAGTGAAAATGACAAGCAAGTATTATCCTTTTCTGATGTGATAATTACCTGCAGTTGACTGCCTCAGAAAGGTTATCATGCACACAAATGACCTGGAAAGTCTCCAGGAAACCAATGCAACATAGCAGGTTGTTTATGGGAGGTCTGTGATTTCAATTCCATAAGCGTTGAAAATAATTTATGTGACACTGCTTAACTCAATAGATTGATTTATTAATAATATATAAATTCGGGCTGCTTCACAGGCTCTGTGAGGGCTACATTTTAATTAAATGTTTTTCTTGGAAAAGAAAGTAGGTGTTAAATTCTACTGCAGACAGTGCAGGGTCACTGTTTTCAACTTCCAGACTATTTTTTAGACCCTGCTGGTATGAATTACTGCAAGGCATGCTGTGGAGAGGAGAGCAAGGATGCTGTGAATCGTTGATCTTATATTTCTGAGGGAAAGGCCGAGCCAGAAATATGATGTCTGGCTGGACTGTGGAAAAAAAACAAAAAACAAAAATAAACACTTCATGAAATCAAATCAAACTCATATCTAGGAGGTTGCAACGAAAAATTGTCCCTTTTAAAGAATTTGCTTGATCCCTCTTTTGTTAATTTGATGCAGGCCGAAATTACATCAGATGACAGCATAATCCGACATCATTATCAGCATCAAAATGTGTTTGACACTGTTTGGCCTGGGGCCGGCAGCAGTGCAGCCTCTGTAACGGGATGATATGGATTACACTTTGCAAACCGACCTTGCCCCCCTCTCATTTTTTATGCCTGCCAGTCGAAACACAGTGATGACCGCATGCATCGCATCGCTGCCGAATAAAACCCAAATATCCCTCTGATGATTAAGGTCACTCATACACTGCTGTACAGAAGCCATCCTCTTATAAGCCTCACAGAGTAGGGGGGTGGGATGGGGTGGGGTGGGGTCGACGACTTGGACCCCAGTCAGTCTTGATGTCTTTGTCGTTATTTCTATTCAGCTGTGTCCAGGTTCTTTCTGCCTCACTGTGGCTGCCGATTACAGGAAGAGGACAATACAGTAATCAAAGTTTTCCTCTGAGGCGCTCTGACCTGTTGTTGGCTCTCATTTGTTTGTCAGGTCAGAGATTTAAGCTGCCTCATGAGAAGTTTATCCCTGGATCACAGGGATCTGAGGGCTCACCGGTCATTTGCCGTCAGTATCCCAAGAGCTCAGATTGTTAGGGCTGCTTTATTCTGAAATATGATGGAAATGTGTTGGACTAATTTGGCTTTAGCAGGATTGGCTGAATATTAGTCCACTCATCCAATGGATTATCCCATGGCTGCAATGAACATACTGTACATGGACAGATCTGTCAAACACCCATATATATCTCATTTCCCTCTAATATTTAATTCTTCTTGTTCAAGTATGCATTCTGATGCATTCATATTTTATTTTTCTGAAAGGCTGACAGCACTTAGAACCAACACAGTGCCTGATGCTAACACAGTAATGCCATGCAGCACATAAGGCTGTTAATAGTAGGAGCTTAGGGAGTTCTTACCCGCTGAGGTGAGCTTATCTGCACAGACAGCATGTGTATTCATTTAATCTGAGTTCAACATCAGGTGTCAAGTATGATAACACACTGATACACATGGATTCTGCAAAATTGCTTTTACATTACCACTGTGGATTCATATGCAGAAAAGTGTAACAGAAAAATTACTACATGTAATGACATCTACACTGTAAACAGTTGATATTGCCACAAAAATAATTCAGCACTGATGTCACCTTTTTTTTTCTTCCAAATATTGCTTTTCAGTTTTCAGGGTTTTCCTCCCTAATTTTCTCTCCAGCTGCCACATTACTGACCTTCCTATTGGCTGTGGCAGGTTGAAGTGACAGCTGGTGTGATGTAATAACACCCCCTCCACTAGACAAGTTATAAAGAGCAATATCTAGTTCCATGGATTGAGATAAGCTTAGGTAGATTAATGCTCTAGGACACTGAAATGTTTGTTGTATAAAAGCTCTGTTTATAAAACAATGTGTCATTGGCGTATATGAAAAACTCTGATCCGGCAGATGGCCTGAGCTCCAAGAGTTTCTCCATGCTAAAGGCACCGCTAGTCTATGGGTTGTGCTCCTGTGGCTTAATGGGATTTTAGACTCTTCATTCAAATGAATTATATATAGAAAAACTGGGATTATTTTACAGGCTGTTTAATCTCTCTTTTTTTCCCCCCAAAACTCAGCCTGCCTCACAGTTTTAGCATTCATGGAAAAGTGGAGCGACTGAGTGCTACAATCAATGAATGCTAGAGTGCAGGCGGCCTATCAGCTCAGAGAGCCAGAGATGCCCTGTGGACCGTTTCACTGACATGAAGCGTGCTCAGTCGACTTGACTCACTTCAGCCCTGCTGCCGTGCCCGCCTTTCCAGAAGTGTTCCCGTCCTGCTGAACAACGACAGACACAAGGCTTCACCAGAGCTGCTCCCGCCACCGCGAGACACAGACTCGGTGCCCTTTTGCACTGAAGACAGCTTCATCCCTCCAAGCTTTAGCTGCCACTCAGGGAGAGGCTCGGGCACCAGTCACACTCTCCATCCTGGATCATCTAGCTACTTGCCAGACATATAAAACTCTGGTGAAAACAGTTGGCTTTTTTGTTTTGTTTTGTTTTTTTGCTGAGCTCCGGATCTTACCGTCTTCTGGTAGAAAAGTTGACTGATCTCAGTGACTGGCACCACTGAAAAGACTTCTGGAACCGCAGAAGAGGCCCCTTCGCTTCCACAACTGGGCTCTCGGCTTTGAATTCAAGGTTCAACGCTGCCACCTGATTCCCACTACAGATCCCATCATGCCTCAGTCCTTCCAGCAGAAAAAAGGTGAGACTTCTTTCTTCTGTTTCTGAACACCTTTGCAAGTCAAAATGACATCTCAATGCTGGCATGATAAATGACTCTGGACAGAGAATAAATTCTTAGCACACCATGCTTGAATTTAAAAAAAATGTTCAAATTAAAATAAGAATTTCTGAAATTTCTTATATTATTTCATGTGGATTTGGAATGCTACATTACCAGCACATGTTATATACTGTAATACACTGTTTAAGGACAGGAAGCTTTGCCCAGGTGATAAAATGGATTAAGAAAACATATTAAACTCTGTGTATAAATATAAAGCTTGATTGTTTCCTATAAATATGTAATGTAGGTATATCCAGCTCTACCTTATATTTCGTTATTATCAGGGGGATTGGTCATGGACCTTGCTCCACAGAACATACCCATACAAAGGCCAGAAACACTAGCTCTGCTGACACCTGCACCACAAGGAATGATAAATCTGTGTATTTCCATACTGCTTTTGTGATGGTTAGCTAATCTCTGAGATCAAATCCAAACACTGCCGATTCACTTGCCCAGTTACAACATTAACAAGCATGCAAAGTAACATGAAAGGATATACAGCAGGCAAGGGTCGTGATAAGAACAACTGACATCTGATAAGCAAATGGAAGTACTGAATTCAGTAAATAATGTCCTCACAGGTTTATCTACAATATGTAAAGAACATGTAAAGTAGGCATTTAGCGTGAGGCGAGATACGATCTGAGCAATTTGAGAAGACCCTTTTGATTCACTCTTGATTTTCATGTAAGTTGTCTAACTTACCTTTCAAGAATACTTCCACATGTGCATGAAAGACACTGAAAACAAAAATCAGTGGTTTAGGTGAACCTGTGTTAAACCCTTTCTTAATGTTTGAATTTACATTATTTATTAGATCACTAATGTACAGTGCAACCTATACTTTGTTTTTCCGTTAAATTCACATGATACTATCAAAGAAAGGCTCGTGGCACAGCGCGTGCAAAGCACAAAATTTTTCAAAGTGCAGCAGATTCGAGAGTGTTCATGTGATGTGGAGCAGATAACAATTACGTGAATGTGTTGAACACAGAAGGTGTCATTCAGCTCTTTCACATCAGCATTTCCACCTGGCATTTCCTGGGCTGTAGAAAGACTTTTAACGAAAGAGGAATACAGTAACTGTTAAGTATGATATATTTGTAAGAATAAAGTGCAATAAAAAATATGTTAATTTCTTCATTTCAGATTCGCATAAATGCAGATTAATGATGCCTGATGGTTATATAAGTTGATTTGCTTCTAGCATCTCGCATTCTAACATTAAGAGTGGGAGGTTTTCCAGAATTCAGAAGAAGAAAGATCTGTCTGCTTTTATGTATTAACTGAAAGAGGGATGTAGGCGCTGACAAGTCAGTTTCATAAGAATATTCAATAAAAAAAGATACATGTAAAGCAAAACAAACACAGATTATTCTGAAATTAGAGAAAAAGGGAAAGAAAAAACACACACACACACACACAAAACAAATTAACAGTTTAAATGATGTGCACTTAATGCATTATGCATATATTTTCTTTGATATGCTGGAATCATCTCCTCTTGAATCCATGTCAGTGGCCAGAGTTTTTTTTTTTTTTTTTTTTTTTTTTTGGTAAAGCGGTTGACTTCTGGGGCTTGGTAGGATTGCTTTCATCCTCGCCAATCCCATGTTTCCATGTTGGATTTAAATCCATTTACCGCTTTGGCTGGAGGAAACCAAAAAATAAATAAAAAAAATACACCTATATACTAATGGAGGCTGTGAACATTTGATGCAGATGGAATCTCTACCAAAATATGGGGGCTAATGCCAGATTTTTCTCTCATGAAATGAAATTAGGAAAGCTCATCTAGAGCTGCTGTTTTAGCATATTTGAAAACAGTTTTGCACTGTAACTGCAGTTACCTCTCATATTCATGTAAGGAAATTATATATGTTTAATGAGAAATTTTAACATTGCTTTACTTAAAATTACAATTATATTTTAGGATATTTTTCTATATTTTTCAAACACTGAAGCGTTAGAGACACAGAATTGAAATTGTGGATGTGCTAAGTGCGCTGTTGTTACTTTGTGAGTGGTTCTTGTTGAACTGTGGCCTGGAGCTAGGTGTGTGTAGTTCCTGTTTAACCAGCCCTGTAGACCAGTATCAGCAGTTGGCATTAGATGTAGGCAGCTACTTTGACCTGGCAGCAGGAGAAATGTAACATGGGAGAATTTGATGTAGTTTAAAGCAAAATTGGGCCACAGCACGACAGAGTGCAGGGGCAAGAGGGAGAGAGAGAGAGAGAGAGACTCAGCAAAGAGAACAAGCAGCAACAGTTAACTGAGGGAATGACATGAGAGCTGAGTCCCCAATAACAAAACACTTCTGTGGCTGTGTGGTGTGAATTTCCACAATCTCTAATAACGTGAAATTTTTTTTGCTGCTCTGTTTCCACTGAGCATTTCTCCGCATTTTTGCCTCTTTGTGACAAACACTCCAAATGCACACTGCAGGTGAATTATCTGTACAGTACGTGGCACAAAACAAAGAATTAAAACTGGTTGTGCAGGTTTGGGTCTTGATCTTTGACATCACCATAAACTTGTTGACAGTGGAAGATTCCACAGGTACAGTGGAAATACAGTAGAAATGTTACCTCTATTGCCTAAACAGAGCAAAGCTTGAAATTAAATCTTTACAGTTTATGTACATGGGTTTTGCACGTTCTGTTCTGTTTATATTTTTGTACAGTGTATCAGTGGTGATGTGAGACTCTGAAAATCATTAATGATCTCTGAAGCAAGTGTGTTTGTGTTTTCTTGTTTTGTCACCAAAGAGCTGGACAATGCCCCAGTTATGTCCAGTCACACTGTGCAATGAATAAGCTGGAACACATGTTTACTCGTGTCTGTGCAGGCACTTCATACAGATACAACTTGTACTGTACAACAGTGGTTCCTGCATTTTTTTTTTTTTCTGATGATTATTTCAGTTAATTTACAAGTGTATATAAAATTATTATAATATTGTTTTAATATAGGCTAATTGAACTGTCAATGTTTGGGCCAGTTTGTCTACATTCAAGTACCACCACATACATAGCACTGGCTGGATGTCTCAACCATTTTTCATTACTTTTTGGAAGTCATTTTATCTGTTTACTTCAAAGCTCATTATTTCATGTTTATCCATTGCTGTTAGCTAGTTATTTCAGCTGATTATACATTACTTTAAGCTAGCATTATTTATTTCAATTGTTTATCATTACTTTTAGCTAATTATTTTCATCTTACTAGATATATCTATTTCAACTTTTAGATATATTAAGTGTTTGTGCATTACTTTTGACTAATCATTTCAAATGTTTACTTCCTGAACTATTTAAACCATTCATGATGAATACTTTTAACTACCTATCTCAACATCTATCCATTACATTTAAGCTACCTATTTCACCTGTTTATTAATTATTTTTGGCTAATTATTTCAAATGGTCACCCTTTCTTAGCTAGCTATTTAAACCATTCATAAAGTAATAGTAATACTTTTAGCTAACTATTTAAATTTTGCTGCTAGTTTGCTAACCACAGTTAGTACCCCCTGGGGTACACGTACCCTTTTTTGGGCATCACTGCGTGGCTACATTTATAATTTGGAGTATGCAAATCTCTAGAGCTAAAGCCAAAAATAAAAAATAAAAATGCAGTGATATGAGGAAGGAGCCTCACAACGTTTCCAGTACACACCCTGCATATCAAGATCTACAGCTCAATGCTAATTACAAGATGTTGTAATTGGCATTGCGACAGCAATGCAGGAGAGGGGGTTGATTCAGACAGATGATTCTTATTGGATCATTATTGAGGGTGGTGCACAGAAATAAGACCCACTTGTTTACCATTTGAATCCCTGTACTAAAACTCCCTGCGAGACAGAGGGATACCTCTGCTAAAATACCAAACTAAATCTATGTAACAACACATAACAAGGCCTTGAAAATAATCTTTGCAGAAGTTGTCCCAAATTTGACAACTCTTCCTCAAGTGCTCTTGAAAAAAGATGAGGACAGAGTAAACACTCAGATTATGAAGATTTGTAAGGATGGTAGCTATTACTGCTCACTTGTGATTTGCTGTTATCCTCATGTTTTGAGGAAGTAACTGACCCATCATCCAGCAGGTGGCACACTGGCAAGGGACTGTTTCTGGTATGTGTGGAAAATTCCATCAAGTTGGACTCTGCAGGCTGCACAGAAAGTCCTGAATCTACATGCTTTGATTTGACTAAATTGGAATTCTAGTCCACCAACACACCTCTGCTCCGACTATATAACCTTAGCATGTAGCTTGTACAGGAAAGCTGGTGAAGTCAAGGTTATCCACACAGGCACACTGCAAAAACATGCTCAAAAGTTGTTGAATTTGTGTTTTTGTTTTTATTGAGTGTGTGTGTGTGTGTGTGTGTGTGTGTATTTTCATTTTGAAATAACTGATAAATCAGAATAAAACGATCTTTAATAACACTTTTATATGTCCAGGGAGCCTTGTTATTGACCACTAAAGCTGAAACACTTCTGTGGTTGTTGCACCTTTAACATGTATGCACAACTTATAAATACACCAGTAGGTATTAAGGAAGAGACAACACTCCTATGAACAGACTACATCGCAAAAATGCTAAAATCCATGATTAGACTAACAGCAGTATAGAGAATCAAGAGATTCCTCTTATAAGCATGAACCTCTGCAAGCTCCTTACCTCTATTATTTGGTACTGCTGGTAATCTTCCTAGGTGTGTTTAACCTTGTCAAGTGGGGGGGGAAACCAACTTTTAACCCAGTGTGTAAGTGCAGAGACACACAGCAGTGTTGTTGCATGATTTCATGTCAGAAAATGACTTGCCTGTTTGTCTGTTAATTTAAAAGGCAAGAGGCAAGCCTCCAAGTGAAGCGCACTCATCATTACCTGCACAGAAAACCTTTTGAAGTATCATCAGTGACTTCTTTACTGCATGTATTCATTACACATCATGTTTTTTAACAGGTATTTTAAATTATGCATGTCATACTGTATGTTTTCAATGATCTCTTCAAATAGATGATCAAGGAAAATGTATAAATACATACAGTGAGACGAGGAGAACAAATCTTTTTTATTGACACACTATGGCTGTGCCACAATTCAGACCTGCAGTTATGATGGTGTTTGACAAAAGGCAACTTTGTTGTGGACAAAGGCAGAAAAAAATGCTTCTGGGATGCATGGAGTTAAAAAAGTGAAACTTAACAATATAAAAAGAAATTCTTTTAAAGAAAGGAACTAAAAAGACCTCTGTAGCTAACAGCATTATCTGTTTGGTGTTACAGCTTGGTTGCATCATGCCTCTCAGAACAAAACTCCACACTCACATCTTTGCTGACAATGAACACTGAAGTTGGCAGAAATTTGCTGTGAAACGAGACAAAAGTGTGCAGTTTATGAAAAAAAAAAGTGAGGCAACCTCCGGGCCTCAGGCTTTTGTCAGTGGGCATTTCTATTCAATGACCTATCATGCACCAAGTGTAGGCAATGATACGGCTTAGAGATGTTTCACACTGTGTCAGAAGTGTACAAGATTTTTTTTTAATGTGCAGCTGTTACTGGCCGGGCAGACTTGAATCACTGTCACGACCAGCTTCGGCTGTGATTGTTTCTGAACAGCGTACCACTTAGACAAAGAGACCAAGACCTAAATGTCATGACCCGTTGTTTGACTATGCAGCTTGAATAGAGAGGAAGGATTAACTGTTACACTGTTCATAATGTGACAGTGTTCCTTCTATCAGTTTAGACAGGGGCATATTGATCAGCTACCCTGCGCTCCTTCTCTGTCCTCTGTAAGTGGGTCATTTATTTTTGCTAGGAATTGGTTGAGTAAAAGTTTGCCAAGGATTTGCAGTAATTATCTCATCCTTCTATAGCTGGGCACAGCATGGGGCCTTGGTAAATTACACATCTCTCTCCTAACTCCTGGATGGTTTATGGCCGTGCATTATGCATAACTGTGCTGGAGCGCCTTAAACATCCCCCAAGTGGATTGAAATAAAGTTGACGCTGCTCTTTGTTTGGAACTCAAGATAGTCTTTATTTGGCAGTGCTGAATCGGAGATTGCTGTAAAAGCGTGCGTCTTAATTATTTTGGAGACTTTTTTCCCCAATGGTTTGTGAACACCTGGAGTGTTTTTAGTGGGATGCCGGATCCAGATGGGCGGATGCTTGGGCAATCCACAGGGAAATGTTGCTTACATTACAATGGAGTGTGTCATCACACAAAGGGTTAAATAAGAAAAAAAGAAAGGAAAGGAGCTGCATCTGATTTATATGGATGTGTATGTTATTCAGTGAATGACAAAGGTAACTGGCTGCTTTAATGTCCCTCATACCAATTAAAAGACTTGTAATTATTAGTGTGTAATGATGACAGCGGTATCAAAAAAAAGTGTGCGTGTGTACATACATGCATACATACATACATATATATATATATATATATATATATATATATATATATATATATATATATATATCAAAATCTTAAATGTAGACCTTGCTGATCATCTTCACCATTATCAAAATAAACACATGAGAACAGAAGAAATTTACAAGATATTTCTTAAAGACTTTATAAAATAAATAAGGATTGGTGGTTGTAGAAGCAAGGTATTTAGAGTCCTGCTGAGGATAGCTTTACAAAATAAAATACAAATCCACAAGGCAAGGCTGTCTGTTCAGACAGTGTTTGCTGTTTGCTAGTTATTAACATCAATAACATTGACTGACTGACTAATGCTCATGCTTCAGCCTTTGTTTGCTCAACTTCATTATTTAAATATTTAATTGATAGCGTGCCACCACATCATCATTATTTAGACCTAACTAATCCAACACAAGAAAATCGACAAATATTTGCTATCCTGGGAGTAACAGATTCTCTGTGTTATCATGTTATATTAAAACTAGTAAATTATATATTTTAAAGAGAGTTTTATTAAATAACTGTTGAATGTAGCCTGATATAAATTATAATTATTTTCATTTCTCATTCTCAGCACAGCAAATGTTCCTCCTGTGCCAAGGAGTGAACGGGATTAGAAAAGACGGGGAATCTGCCGTTTGGAATCACCACAAAGAAAGTTTCCAAGGTGAGTCACTGACAGTAAATGCATGCCCACAACTCATGAAATTAATACAACTTTCAGATGCAGTCATACGCATCCCCTCACCAAACATCATAAAGCCGAGTATTAACTGGTAAAGGATATGTAAATTCACACCAGGTCTCAGATGAAACCAACTACAGAGTTCAGCTTCTCTTTGATGCCATCATTTCATGAAAAACCATGGCTGCTGATAAGTTTCAGACTAAAGGGGCACAAAGTAAAACACAATACCAGCAGGCTGAGAAGTAGAAAGACTCAGTTTATTCTTGCCCAACTCTGAGAAATGATGCAACAGGGAGTACACATGCCTTAAATTAAATGGAAGGAAGGAAAAAAATCACAGCAATGCATTAATTTTCCAGGAATCTTTAACTTTGCATTACAATGAGCAATGTTCTTGTTGTGAGTGTGCACATCAACTGACATGGTCAATGTTACTGGCATCCTCCTCTTCCAATTAATTACACTTATCCAAAAAAAAAAAAAAAAAAAAAAAGTTTCTAGAAGGAGGAAACATTTTCAAAGGAAACAAAGCCGTCCACATAATAAGACACTGAAATCAGACTACACTGTGTTTGAGGATATAACGTCCAAATCACAAAGACAAGTAATATTAAAGCACCAGCAACACCAAAATCAGACCTTGACATTACATTTCACCGTGTGTATAAAAAGTCTCATAGCATTTAAACATTAACTCTCTAGCATGAAACACACATCCCTGGTTTTGAATTAAAACCCAGACTGCACCTAACTCTCAGAACTTCTATACAGGCTACATCCTCTGCTCGTGCCATGCTGTTAAATTGGTGATGCCTCGCGTTCATGCAACAAGTTCTTTATGTTATCGTGGAGTTAATATTACTGCTGATGGCATCTATAATCAGCCTGAATCTTTGTCTCATCGACAGCGCGTGTGTAAACCGTTATACAGCAGACAAGAATACAGAAAACTCGCACTCTAAAACTATCAGGTGCCAATTCTGCCATGCACTGAGATCATCTGAAAAACCAAACCGCTTAACAATCACATCCGCATGAAGCACGCTCAACTGACTGTCTATAGACTCGCGAATAATAAATCTATTAAAGCTTTCCTTTTTCAACAAACCCCGGTGGTGGTTCGCAGCACTCTCCATCTATGAAGTCAGCAGACCTGCAGGAAATCTGGCTAAAAAAATTATTCTGGATAAAAAAAAGAAAAGAAAAACAAGCCTGTCACATCAACCTGCCCGCACGGGCCTAATTAAGATGTCTGTCTGTGTGCTGTATATGTTGGGTCTGTGTGTTAAATGCGACGAAAGGCAACGAAACGATACATTTCCTCAGTCATGGAATATAAATTAGTTCTGAGAATTTCGGGGGCTGGGTTTAAGGAACCGGTGACGTCGCCGGCCCGACGTCCTGTGACTGTGGGTGCAACCAAACGCAGGGGTGTTTGGGGCAGTGTGAAAGAATTTCCTGCATTATTTTATAAAATTATACATATTTTTGTACTGATTAGAACATTGGGTTCAGGCTGTATTTACTGTAAAAATCACTGTGCGTAGTTCGTGACAGAAAAACGGCTTTGGAAATAAGTTGTTTTCGCCACTAGGGAAAAAAACGTCTCTCCCCTGCCCTGGGAAAGTGGTACGGTCTCGGGCTCAAATTCCGAGAATTGAGCTCGTCTGATTCTTAGAACTGGGGTTCTTAGAAGTGGTGATGCAAGAAGTTTCTAGGAAAGCGCTACCAGGTGATTTTTTAAATTCCTTTTTCCTCTAATTTGGCGCGAAGTTGTTATCTTCTGTGTATTGCTGATGTTTTAGACATAGCTATTTGTCCATTTGTGCTGTTTAAATGTTTGTGAAGCCGGGATTGTGTGTGGCTGTGTCTGCTGGCAGTTTGAACAGTGTAGAGTCGAAACTCTGGAGTGGCTCCTGTAGTGACAGGCAGTGCGCTGCTCTCTTGACAGATCATCTGCGGCGCTGCGCTGTTAGAGCTGGTCGCCTAGAACCAGCGGGACAGACAGCAGCCTCCCTCCGCTGTAGCTCCACATACCGCACTGACACCGAGTCATGTTGTAGAGCTGTAATAACGCTCGGGTTAGATTCTTACACCGAAGAAAATGAGGATTTTGAGCTCTGTAAGCGCCGTCCAGAGCCCGGCTTCTAGTACATGGTGTTAACAGTCAGCGCAGTCTCGGCTTTAAATGCACTCTGATTTAATGCTACTTTATACGTTCAAGTGTCAACACACAGTGTGGCGGCGGCTCGCGCGCGCTGTCAGACGAAGTTTGTAAGCAGCATGGCAGCCTCAGGTTCAGGATATTTTTTACTCCGCGGTCGCTGCGACGGTAATTTGCTCTAATGGAGCGCAAAAGGCTGCGCCGAACAAGCCCTTCTGTTACCGTAACATTGTAGCGGAAACATTAGTGTGTGTGTGTGTGTGTGTGTGTATGTGTGTGTGTGTGTATGTGTGAGTGATTGTGTGTGTGCGCGCGTGTGTGAGTGAGTGCGTGTGTGTTTTTCCGCGGTAGAGGACACGTCGTCGCACCAAGTTGTCTCTTATGTTTCCACTGTGACAGTGTGCTGCACGATAAGCTAGCCTACCCAACTACACCAAGTTGAAAGGTTTTAGATGCGCACCGAGTTGTCTTCAGCTTTCTGCAAAGTGTGTGAGAGCGTCAGTTAGAGACAATGTTAATGCTCAGGAACTGTTACAATTAGAGCATGTTTCAGCCAATAAAATAAAATGGAAGCAAAATCAGATATATTGAGAACCTTCTTATTAGGCTGACAAAAATCTGTATTTCATTTTATTTGAGGCTACACGCCATATAGAGTAGATTGAAGTTAAATAGTTGTAGCCCTCTGAATACATCTTCTGAAAATGTAGTTAATTTTGTTACAGTATTGGTTGTTTGTCACGGACAGGAGGTGATTATTTACCACCGTTCGATCAGAGGATATCAGTGTATTTAGGCTGCCCTCTGTCCTGCTTCTATTTTCGGACGTGTCCAGTTACAGACTTCAGTCTTGACATTGAGTTTAAGACACTGTCATAAATCCGCGCGTGAGTTATAAAGCCAATTCTACCTTGAGTTGATTAAATATTAGTTTTCACTCCCATAAAGTAATTGACCTAGAAATGCATTATAACATATTGGCAAAGAAAAGCGAATACGGAGCGCTGCTGGGCTCCACAACAACACGCTGTCACAGGTTTTATTATAGCAAACTAGGAAAAGTGTTACTTGTATAACATTGCCAGCTGCACCGGGTTATTTATAGAGATTCAATCATCTTGCGGTTGAAATTGAAATTCGTAGTTTGGATGTTATATGTATGACCAAAAAAAAAAGTTTTCAGTCAAGTGGGCTGCTTGCCGCTTTCCCCCTTATTTTATCAGTCAGTTCATACTGAACTGAAACTCAGACACCGCCGTGCTGAGGACGAAGACAGACTAAACTTTTCTCCGCTACATTTCAGTCAGAGGAATGGGCAGCGTTTACACTCATTTTGATATAATGAATAAATGTGTGTGTGTGTGTGTGTGTGTGTGTGTGTGTATGATGAATACTATTGTCTGTTCCTGTCAGTTACGATGTGCCACAATTATATTCGCCTGTCAACCAGTGGTTGAGAGAGAAAGTGAAGGGAAAGAAATGATTTCAAAGGTAGAAATTTAAATGTCTAGACAGTGTTTATTTAATAAATGGCGCCGCCTTCTGGTGAACAGGCTGTATGTATTGCTTTGTATGCCACATAGATAAAATACCTTTTCAGTATCATAAATCATTTCAGCCCACTTAATTTACTTACAGATTATCTGTACTTTAGCCTGGAAATAAAGCGGTGATGTTTAGCATAGCAGTAAAATAAACCTATCACTGCAATATTTTTGAGAAATAATCTTCATGTTTTTTTTTCCTGTTTGCAGAACTTGACAAAATGGCTTGCGCAGCAGACAGCTGCATACAATTCACACGCCATGCAAGTGATGTTCTGCTCAACCTGAATCGGCTGCGTAACAGAGATATCCTCACAGATGTCACTATTTTGGTTAACAGACAGCAGTTTCGTGCACACAAGACTGTTCTCATGGCTTGCAGGTATGTTATTTAAGCCAAGTTATATCTGCCAAATTTTCTGCTGCTGTTTGAAGATGTGACTGATCTTTGTACGCTCTGTCTGTATTTCTTTTCCATGATTGCAGTGGGCTGTTTTACACCATCTTTACTGACTCCCACAAGTGCAACCTTAATGCTATCAGTCTGGATCCAAAGGTGGACCCAGAGGGCTTTGCCATCCTGCTGGAGTTTATGTACACCTCCCGTCTCACACTAAAGGAAAGTCTGATCATGGCTATCATGAACACAGCCATCTACTTGCAGATGGACCATGTTGTGGACACATGCCACAGATTCATCAAATCCAGGTTGGTAGAAAGTTCTGCTGCACATCAGTATAAATCCATCATTAGCATCTGCATGCATCTGCATGTTTTTACTTTCTCATTGTCTTCACAGTGATCCATCTGCCAAGCTGCCCAGAGATGAGTTTTTGGTCAGTCCCTTGGTTTTACCTCAGGATGTCCATGCATACCGGTCCCATGATGTTGTTGACAGTTTGCACAGCCGCGTAGCTCCTTTTAGGGATGGGAGGCCCTACGGCTCAAGCATGTTCAATGGGGTCAGCACCCCCAGCAACTACCATCTCTACGGGCAGTTTCCCATGCCAGGATTCCCTTTCCCTCTCTGCAAGCTGACTGATGCCAAAAATGCTTTTGCTGACCTCTCAAAGAGTGGTATCCACCACAAGCATTGTTCTCCACATGACAACGCCAACACTATCAGGGCAGAATACACCAGGGCAGTTGGCACTAGCTCCTCCAGTATTATTCACTCCACCACCTACGCTTCCAGGGAGGTAGGGAGAGACGATGAGATAAGGAAGGAAAGCCACGAGGGGCTCAGCCAGTCTATCGGTCTCGGCACGAGGAAGCGTGCGTTTCCTGTGTTAACCCTCGAGCACCAGAAAGACTCAGGCAAAGAGCACGCTCCTCAGGCAGAGGAAGACCTGATCCATCAGCACTGCCCGCTGGGAATCTCCTCCGCTGGACGCAAGAGCCTCATGAGCAGCCCGCAGAGCCCCCTCAAATCAGACTGCCAGCCCAACTCCCCAACAGAGTCCAGCAGCAGCAAGAATGCCGCCCTCTCCCAAGCTGTCGGAGCGCAAGCCCCTCAAGGCACGCAGGACCCCAAAGCTCGCAACTGGAAGAAGTACAAGTTCATTGTGCTGAATCAGAGCGCTAAGGAAGAAGAGGTGGGGTTGCGGGATCCGGGGCTTCGTTCACCTCAGCGCCTTGGCCTGCAACCCTACCTCCACCCCAGTGACTCGGAGAACCTCGACCCACAAACCACAAGCAAGAGCAGTGATCACAGCGAGGACCTACCTGTGCCCCAGGCTAGTCGTCTCAATAACATCATTAACAGGTGAGAGGGTTTTTTTCTTTTTTTCAAATACATAGCTGCATATTTTGTGCAAACAAATAAATGAAAGTTTGATACACGAATAATTTTGTTTGATGTACTGGGAGGATTTTAAGTTAATATAGGAAGAGCTGAGGATTTTACAGCCAATGTTTTTATAGTCTTGTTTTCTATAATCCATTAATCCCATGTGTCTCAGAAAGACGACCTCATGTCTTTTTCCTTTACACAAATTAGTGTTGCCCTGAAATTGACTGTTCTGGATTTGGGATGGATGAATTTAGGATCTTTTCTATTTTGGAATTACATCTGACTTGATGTATTAGTTGTGTCTGATTACAGACATTTCTTTACATCTGACCTGAAAAATGTGTATTTTTTGTCTGTAGTGCACTAGAGGGGTCACTGAGGAACGGTGACGGCCACCCTCCACACTACCTGAGCCGCCTCAACTGCTCATCCTGTGGCTCCCAGTCCCCGCAGCACTCCGAAGTCTGTCCCAACACGTCCAGGTCCCGTCTAGCAGAGGACATGGCAGAGTTACACTCAGAATACTCAGACTCCAGTTGTGGTGAGTTTATGATGGAGGTTAAATGTCTGCGACAAACGCAAATAAAAAATGATCATGTGTTCTTTAAAATTAGAAATTAACAAATGATTCCTCCTGAACAGAAAACGGTACATTCTTCTGTAACGAATGTGACTCCAAGTTCGCTGAAGACGAAGCGCTGAAACAACATATGCTTCAAGTACACAGCGACAAGCCATACAAGTGTGACCGCTGCCAGGCTGCTTTCCGCTACAAGGGCAACCTTGCCAGCCACAAGACTGTCCACACAGGTAAAAAAGAAAAGAAAAAAAAGAAACACGCTACATTCAAATAGATTTCCTTGATCTAAGAGATTCATTTTTTGGCTTTCATGTCTGTGCCTCTGCTGTTGAATTCTAAAGTGTTTTATTTGATTTCTTATTTTCAGGAGAGAAGCCGTATCGCTGTAATATCTGTGGTGCTCAGTTTAACAGACCAGCTAACCTCAAGACTCACACTCGCATCCACTCAGGAGAGAAGCCATACAAATGTGAGACGTGTGGAGCTCGTTTTGTACAGGTAATAACACCCCTACATAAAAATCTCAACGTGGTCTTGTATAAAACATTTTCCCTCTCTATTGTATATAGGCTAATAGCACTAATACTTCCCTCTGAACTGTAATTATGGGTGGGTATAGTTATTTTCAGCTTTACAGAAGTATCCATAATAACAATGAAGAACATTCCTAAGGGTGTTTTTGGTTTGTACAGAATGGATACGTGTGCTTTCTGACAAGTTTCATCAAAGTGTGTCAGTGTAAAAGGATTTTCAAACACATTCCCCAGCAATAGTTTGTGCTGGTTTGAATACTGTTTTCATCAGTCAGACAGTTTAATCAACTTTTTTTTCCCTCTCTCTCTTGTTCACATTTTAGGTCGCTCATCTCCGAGCACATGTGTTGATTCACACGGGTGAGAAGCCATATCCATGCGAGATCTGTGGAACACGCTTCCGTCACCTGCAGACGTTGAAGAGCCACCTGCGTATACACACAGGCGAAAAGCCCTACCATGTAGGTTAACATAATGTGTTTCGCTGCGTTAAGTTCTTACATAACACTCCTTTGGAATCACATTTAAGATATTACAAAATATCTTAAGGTAACGTTGCTCTGGTTTCTTTTTCAGTGTGAGAAATGCAACTTGCACTTCCGCCACAAGAGTCAGCTACGGTTGCATCTTCGACAGAAGCATGGCGCCATCACTAACACAAAGATCCAGTACCGTATGTCCACGGCTGACATGCCTACTGACTTGACGAAGACATGCTGAGCTGGAGGAAAGGAACAGTTTAAATAGAGGCAATCTTGACCTTGGCATTTTAAAGACCCCAACTTGTACAATCATCCAAAATTGTAGTGCCACACTGTGTTCATTAGACAAATAAATTGGCTGTGTATGCCATTCTAAACGGGTTTCCACTACATGTGAACGTAGAGCCACATATGGCATCTTAGTCACTTTATTGTTTCTATATAGATATAAATATATATAAATGTATGTATGTTGGGAGTGTTTCTAAGCTTTGAAGGTACGCATATAAAGCTTTATTTTGTTGAGAAGGATGGAATGTAAACAATCTGTTTTTTGAAAATACAGTATTTTATATCAGAGAACTTACTTTTCTGGAAGTATTGAAAATTTTGATTGACGGGTGGTACATATATTTTAAGATAATGGGATTTGCGGCTGTATAGAGTTGTCTATACATTTTTATGTAGATGTACGTACATGTTGCACCATGTCAAGTTGCCATATTCGTGCGAAAGGGAAAAAAAGTCAACAAGACATTGTAATTGGATTTAGTCTAGAACATATCAGATGACTGCTGCTGTCTGATGAGGATATGCATGAGGTACTCTCTTACCATTGCCAGTTGTCAGCGTACATGAAGTGGGCAACTGCATAAATATTGTGACATATTGTGTAATTATATCTGTGGGATTGCTCTCTGCTGGCAGAGCCAATCTAAGTGTTGAAATGCATCTCAAGGTACTGCTTTGTTATGACCAAGAAAATATTTTGCTTCAAATGTATTTGTATAGATGTGACTGACTTGGTTTTTGTTAATTTGTTTTTAATAAGTGAAGGTTTACAGTTTTGGTCATTGTTCTAGATCCTACAGTAAAGTTGTGTACGTGTCAAGGTTTTTGTTTGTACATACACTGTGTATTCAATGTGCCTTTCTCTATGGTGACTGAATTCCTCTCCATTCAGCCCAGGTCTATTAAGGTACAACTCAAGGACGCCACTTGTCCTAATTCCCTGTGTGGGTGTGTGTGAATATGAGTGTATGTGTATGTGTGTGTGTATATATTTTGAAATGCTTGTCACCAACCTTAAAACATGCAAATTCATCATTGTAAATTCTTCAGGACTTGTTTTTGGATTGGGCTTTTTTTAAACTGCATTAAAATTATTGTACAATGTTATAGATGTATGAATGTAAAATAAAGGTATTGGATTTCTATGTATTAACACCAGAGTGACCTCTTTTAGTTTTCAATGAGTCTGTCATGTGAGACATAACACTGAATATACAGGCACACAAAAGAAAGTACAGGACACAACTTGTAGATTAGATATGGCACCATATGTAACTCTTACACAAACAGTATATAGTGTAAGTGTAAACATGTCTGACCTGCAGGCATGTTCTTTTACAGACTGGACGATCATCTTTTGACATGAAATTATGTAACTGTATCTACAAAGTACAGTTGACTGTATTTTTATTGTAAATGGCAACTAAAAAGTGATGTGCTGTAAAATAAAGCACCTCTGTTGCTCGATTTACCTCGACATTGACCAAAACTGAATCCCACATGCTCCTCTCCTTCCCATAAAAAGTGCAGTGAATACTGCAGTAATATAAAGAAATACTCCTCAGACACTGCTCAAGTATATTTACACTGTGGGAAAATATGGTGTTTTACACTTTGTGCTCATACTCTTATCTAATACAACAAAACTGCTTAAAGGAACAAACCATCCACCACACCTTCAGTTCTTTGTAAGATAAAAAATTCATATCAAGCCTCTGTGACTTGTGGTGACCAGAAGTGACAATTATAAGACAATGGTAAGCTTAACGATAGCTGAAGTAGAGAGGACTGAATGACTGAATAATACCAGTTACACAGTACTATCTATCTAAAGTTTGCTAACCTTGAGTAGATTAGTCCCTTCAAGCCACTGGTCATACCAGACCAGGTAAGGTTATAGCAGCTAAAAGCCTGCGTGTACAGTATTTAGTGAGGGTACTGTGAGGAGACAGTACATCTCTTACAATACCGGTGTGTTGTAAGAGATGCACTGTAAAATGTCACTGCAGTCTGACATACTTATAATCATCTCAGTATTCTGATTTGGATGACCAGCACAATGAGGCCACTGGATTTTACTCTTTATTTCCAACAAATGCAGTCATTTACAAAATAACTTTTTTCCATGATCACAGCTCATGGCAATAAAACAGATTTGGTTTCTCCAATAATTCTAACTCAACAAAATTAAAATCTTTTACCACCTTTCACAGAAAAACCTACAAAAAAGGCCTACCAATGACAATAACCTGGTCAAAATGTAAATAAAATAGCTTTTTATTTTGAAGTGGCATTAAAAAAATCCCAAAATCATTATTTTTTAAACATAAGCAACAGTGCTGGTATTATCCAACAGAAACATTACAACAGATCTTTACCTCCACTGGGCACAAAACTGCATATAGGTTTTTTTTTTTACACTGAACAAAAGATCGTATCAAAAGAAGCTTCCTTGCATGACTTTCCAGAGGTAAAGAACATTTTAATTATTACAGCCGAAATATTGATCATCAGGGAATGGAATTACATTCTTGTGAAAGAGTTAATGGGCTGACACTTAGACATTGCTTTAATTATTTTCTAATCTTTAAAATGAAACTAACAAAACTTAAAACTAATCAATATCAACTGTCACAAAAATTCCACCCCACCCACCCAGCCGGTATTAAACCCCGTCCTCCAGGCGAATCATTGCTTCTGCTGCATTGCCTCTTTTCGTGCAGCATCTTGCAGTAACTGAGTGTCCACTTCATCTGCAGGTAGCTGAACGTACCGGACCACAGATCCACGGATGAAACAGTTTTTCACAGACAGCTGGAGCAAATTAAAACAAGACAAAAATGAGTTTCAGACAACCACAATTTAAAGCGATGGATGTCATATATCAGCTTAAGTGATAAAAATCTGTCTAATATTATAAATAGATAGCTGATGATGGAATTAGTGTTTTGGGACTTTCATTTCTCTACTTGGTAAGACATTAAAATAATAATAATAAGATAAATGTTATTATTATCATTATTATTAGTATTAGTATTAGTAGTACTAGTAGTAGTAGTAGTAGTAGTAGTAATAGTAGTAGTGGTCGTAGGAGTAAAATTGAAGTGATAACCATTTTCTAAGCCACAAACTTGGCTTACAAATAGAAAAATATAAATAGCGATAACAGTTATCATTTTACATCAAATAAGATTATATTTATTATTTGAAGCTCTTTATAGTTGGTATTTATCTTGTTATACATAGAAACATTCCTTCAATATGCATTATATATACCACACAAAAGTCTGAGCAGACGCAGCACAGCTTTTAAAGCTGAGATGCCAAGCAAATATAATGCATTGTTTTCTGCAGCAGACTTCTACGACATCATCAGTTCACAGTCATATCTGCCATTCTCCTAAAACTGGTAAACATAATTAAGCATATTGATAATAAAACAATTTCAAGTATGTTTATGGGAGTGCTTGGGGTGTCCAGGACCCCAAACAGAATAATTAGGTTAAGACAGACATGTCATTAAAGCTGAAACGTGATTATTAAAAGATCTAAACCGCCCAGTGGATATTTCTGGATCTGTGACACTGATGTCTGTGAGCTTTGGGATGTTCAGGGTGGTGTACTGAAACACAAAAATCAGAGAATAGAGATGTCAGAAGATTAGAGACCATAATCAAAGGCCAGATAGAAAATATAAAAGTTGATTAATTTTGTTTAAACAAGGGAAACAAAAATTATTCCTAACCTGGTCAACTGAATGAAGTGTTCCACAGATGCTAAAATAGATGGTATAAATGAAATGATTACAGGCATTATTGACAGATACATCCTAATTCTTACATCAAAAGCAATTGAGACCAAAGTGGGAGGTGAGTGTATACTGACATAACAGGAATACCTTGCACTACTTACAATCCGAAATAACACCACAGCAGTAAACATGGGTTTTGTGGACACCGTCTATGCTTTTGAGTCGGTGACAGAGAGGGCCATTAACTTGACAGTCATGTTCCAGCCTGTGCTATGCCGTACTTATTCCTCCTCATACAACGTCTATCTTGAGCTGGAGCAGGTACTTTGAGCCCCACTCACCATCGTCTGGCATTTCCTCCACCACACCAAACAGCTAACGTTAGCACCCGATGTTGACCCTAAATAATGAGGCCACAGCAACTACTTTCACTGCTATGCGCCTGGTCTGAAAATAACCAACCTCAGGTCGTTTTGAGCTCCACCACCACGTCCTTTCCCACCAGAGACTTGAAAACGAGTAGAAAAGCTGAAAAGTAGAGCGACATGCTACGTTATGCTAGCGGCGGGCTAACTGTCGATACGATACAGGCTGCTTGGAGAAGCAATGCACATGGTGAAACTGATACACTGAGCTGTGGGTAATTCAGCGCTACATTGAGTGCTGAAATATATTTAAATGTGAACTAAATGACAACCCATTTGTTCGAACTGGTTTCCCCACCATTATTGCTGCTGGAAATCTTATGGGAAAAGGTTCAGTGAATGACGCATGCCAAGCTGCGTGTTATTTCCGCGACACCAAGATAGTTACCAACAGTTCCACGGGGTTTGTAGTGTGTTGAATATTCACGTGGGGTGTGGGCACAACACTCTCAGGTCCTGAGAAGGTTTTATTGTGAAATGTCAAATGAATGGTCTTGACCATAAAGCATTATTTTGTCACCGCGAAGCAAAACCATGGAGTACAGTGTCTTATAGAATGCATGGAATAATTTCCAGTCTTTATCTGTTGGTTTTCTGCTGATAGGACCTGTTGGGTTTGACAGCAACTTTCTTGAACGGTGATGGCAGAGGATCTAGGATTCATAGACCAGCGGTTTCAAACCTTTTCAGCTTGTGGAATCACCTGAAATATAGCAATTTAACTTCGGTGACAGTGTACAGGACCAAAATATTTTCTTTTTGTCCCAGACCCCTTACAGTATCCTTACCCTGAGGTGGGAAACCACGCACCTAGATGATATTAATCTGTCTGGAGACAATGGCGGTTTGTTGTTGTTCTTGTTTTAACAAAAATAATCCGCTCCATTTCTCATGAAACAGTGTGTACATTTCCTTTGAAGGTCTTTTGTGATTTACTTCAGAAATCATTCTTTTTAATCTTTTGAAAGGAAAGGGCAGCTCAATTCATAATCTGATGTAATAAATTAAGAAACACTAGGCCTTGATTTTTCAAACCATAAAGCAAAATGTCTTAGGCGACTTCAATATTTTATCAACTTGGATAATAGATGATATTTCCTACCTGTGTGCAGTTCTTTAAGGCAAATAATATGATGGGAGTAAATGATATAATGTTACAGCACCACACTGTCTTTAACATTTAAATTTATTGAGCATTTATCACATCTGTGGGGGGGGTCATGGATGAGCAGGGGCAAAATATGGAAACTAAGCTGAATGAAAATGATTTACCTAAGGGAAATAAACAAACAAGAGCTTGCTGATGCTATCGCACTGACCTGTATTTCACTAAAAGTCAGCTTGGATATTTTTTTATTAGCTGCTTCCTCTATCATTGTTAATGATTGATAAAAAATTGTGGGGTGGGGGTGTGAACTCATTTTGTCTTCTGAAGGTCAGTAATCAGTTTTCAGATGTTTTATTACCATCTTTGATCCTCTTGGCTTTCTTGGACCAGTCAGTGATTTGTCTCAGACTGTCAAAGAAGTAGTCTGTCTCATTCAAACTGAGGACCTGAAATAAACACAGTTACACATTTTTGTAAGACCAGTGAGCTGGAAAGTCAAGTCAAATATGATGTGTAAAGTTGAAAAATGTCAAATGAACCTTGTCATGTGTTTTGACAAAAACACTGAAGCCATCAGCTGAGGCCAGATTGAGCTTGTTAGCAATGTTCTGAATGAGATCCTTGATCCTGGTGCTGGTTGCAACCTCGAATATCTGAAATAAGACAAAATGGAAGAGTGTGACGTAAAGCTGTCACATGTGTGAATATAAAAAAACAGCCTCTTAAAATTATGTACTTAGACATTTTTATGCCTGTGTTCGTACCTCCTCTGTGTCGTTGGGGAAGTGGATTTTGTGGAAGATCTGGATGCTGTTCTGCTGGATGGCGTCTATCTCCACCTGGTGTGGTGGGAGCTTCCTGGGCTCCAACCTACACAATGACAGCAACTGCTGAGTCACATAGTTTGCTTCACTTTATCATTTTTACACATAGCCACAGATTCAGAGCAGAGCACATGCTCTGTCACAGAATAACACACAATGCACCAACTGTCCTGATCACAAACAAACCTCTTACAACCTGCTGTATTAATGTAATTTATACTAAATGTAAATCATATTTATTTATAGAGAAGGCCATGCAAATATTAGATGCGGTCAACTCACTGTGAAGGCAGTGCAACACATATGTTACTTGCTTGCACTGCTGCAAGCAAATTCTGCCTTAAATTGCACAACTTTCCCTCAAAGAATAATAAGTCGGTCCACCTCACTTCTAATAGTTTAGTTTTTAGGAAGCCATTACCTGAGAAAAATATAAGACACCACAGCTTGACATTTCCTTTTCTCACCACACCAGTCATGGTGTCATGTCGTTTCGTGGTGGCTGCTAACTCGGGTCAGAGTGTTGCAACTGCCTCATGCTTGTCTACACGCAACATTAGCTGCTCTATAAATGATCACGCTGCTGTCAGTGCACGCCCTCTGATAGTTATTATGAAATAAAGGAGGAGCAGAAGCTTTCATCACACACTTTTCCTCTCATATACACTTCTTGAAACACCGGGTGATGCAGAACTGTGTTTCCCCGTTGGTGGTGTATAACACAGTATGTTGGTCTAACCTCAGAGAGCTCTGCAGTCGCTGCAGACAGTCGGAGGCCAGGGACTCTCTGCGCCGCGACTCCAGAAAGCGCCTCGTGTGCCTCAGAAGAGACTGGCTGGGAGGGAACAGGCCACAGCAGAGCCACAGCAGCTGCCAGCCCTGCTCTATGCTGAACCTGGGTGACGGTCAATGCAACATGAAAAAATTATATGTAAGACAACATAAGATGAAGTCTTGGTTTGTATTCAAATCCAGTCTTGTGGGAGCATGGTTCTATTTCACTTTGTACTTTTTACTGTCTAAATTAATAAAGACACACAAGGGCATAACAGTTGTAGTTGCTTAAATTTCAGATCAGATTTTGATTTAGCTTAAAATAGCACTAGGGCTGCAACACAACAATCATTTAAAATATTTAAATAATCTGCTAATCTAATTTTCTTGAAATATTATATAAATAACAGTAAAAACATTCTAACTTTCCTGATTCCAAGAAGACATCTTCAAACATCTTGTTCGTCCAGCTACGTTTTTGAATGTATATATATATATTTCATTTTAGACAAATATCAACTCTTTCTTTTTCCTGGAACAAGTCCACAAACAACAAACAGCCTGACCCTAAATCTAAGGACCTGAGACAGTGACACGCACCGGTTGTTATTGCTGGTCATCTGCTTCATAATCTGGCAGTAGATCTCATCCCTGAGTGCCTCATATTGAGTGGCAGGGCCGAAGATCTGGTCCGTGAGCTCGAGAGGACTCTGCATCTGCCTGGTGGGGTAATCTCCCATATATTTCAGGATCGGTACACAACAGTCAAGGAAGAACAACCATCCTGGTCTCATGAACTTTAAAGGCAGAAAAGCCTGGGCTGATATTGTTAGCTGGTGATGCTATAGACACAATTTGGATCCTTTGTTGCTTGCTATAGTAAAGGAACTGAGGAAGCTTGTTTGGTTAGTTTGGTGGGACAGGCTGTGTGCTGCCGGTGATAGCTTAGTTAGCTTAGCTAGGATAGACATCTTGGCTATATTAATAAGTCAAAGCTACATCTTTGACATGTTCATGGTCTTGTTGTCTTTTGCTAACACAGGAGGCATGTGTCTCAGAGACTGACATTAGCCACAGTGACAGCTTAAAACAGGGGGCTGTAGAGTGTGTGGGTGCAGGCAAAGAGGGAGCACACAGTTAAGACTTCTCTGTGCTATGGGCCAACCACCATTTATTCACCCACCTGATGACCCTGCAAACTTCCCTGCACTCTTACACTTTACATATTGAAACATTTTTTTTCAGGCGCTGTAGTTCAAGCAGATACAATATAGATTGTTTATAAGCCCTGATTCGTCAGAAGAATGGAGTCACCTGTCAGAGGGCTCAGTAAATTTATAACAGGTTTACACAGCCTGATACCCACTGCAGGTAAAAACCCTGCAAACGGGTAAATAAAGTAGGCAAATAGTAATCCATGCCAAAAGGTATATTGATTTAAAAAAAAAAAAAAAGTAAAATTTCTGTTTGGTATAATTCTGGTATGTAGAGGATATCAATGAAAGCCAGACAAGCTTTGTGGCTCAGCTCTGGGTTGCCCACCAGTTTCTTGAGGAGGGGCTGTCTGATTGGCTCTCTGGAGTTTGCCCACAGCCTCTCAGGAGCAGCATTCCTGGCAATCACCTGGCGGTTAACATCCTTAGTGGGCTGCCTGCAGGATAAAGGACACAAAATGCAGATCCCCACAGTCAGTACTGTTATGTGAGCTTTCTCTTGCTGACATGTAGGAAAATAGAGGGCATGTCCAGATACCTGAAGTATTCAAGGGAGAATTCCTTCAGTGTGGCAGGAGCCACTCTCTCCATTGTTCCTGTTTCACTTGGGTTTGGCCGTATGATGTCTTTCCTTTGGTTAGGAGGCAGGTTGAGAAGGCTCTGAAATAATGAAAAGATGCACCTTATTTAATACTCTTTATATAATCGGGGCACAATCACTCATCTGAGAAAGCTATGTCATTAACATCTCCGTACCATGACCTCATAGGTGGGTTTGCTGAGCGTTGGTAGGATTAAGATGGCCTCAGTGGGGACGGCTCCTGTTCGTTTTGTGCCCTCAATTTGGCCCTTTATCCAGCCGCGTTGCTGAGAAAACTCGTTGTCTTTAATGATTACAATGAGCTCTCCTTTCTTGAAACTGAGGAATGTGGGGTCATCTGTAGAGGAATGTACAAGATCAGTCATTTAGCAATTTGCCAAAGAAATCAGTGAGGTGAGATCACGTGAGAGAGACAAATCACTGCGTCCCCGGGTTCTCTGACCTTGTCTGTCGACGTCCTTCAGGGCCACAGCATACTGAGATCGCTCTGTCAGTCCACTGAGGAACATGGTAACCAGCTCTGCCATGTCCTCAGCTGTGGATCCGCTCAGAGTGAAGTCTCCTTTCAGTGTCAGCAGACACACCGCCTGGCCAGATGCTTTACCCTCCCTGGATGGGCATCACAGCAGAGTCAAAAACACAGGATACAAAATATATAATTGCTCAGATTCTGTGCCTGGACCAATAATAACTGTCTCTACCTTATAGTATTGACTCCTGTCACTTCGGGGAAGGAGAGCTGCAGCAGCCTCTTCTCTCTTTCATCCAGGAATGTGATACCTGTCCAGTTTATGGCGACAATAAACTTGCTCTTTGGCAGAGGAGGACCTAGATACATCCACAGAAAAAAAAAGCCCAATAAAAACATGACTCATGGAAGATATGATGGGAATTATGAGATATATTCCTGTCCAGAGTTCCCGTTCACAGTTCAGCATGAGTCATTAGTTATTTGCTTGATTTATTGATTAGTCTATAAAGTGCCAGGAAACAGTGAAATATGCCCATTACAAGATGCTAGAGACCGAAGAGATGTCTTAAAATGGCTTCTTGTGTCCAACCAACAGTGCAAAACTCAAAGATATACAATTTACAATAATGCAAAACACACAAAAGAAGCAAATCATCATAGTTGAGAAGCTAGAAACAAGGAAAGTTGCCATTTTTGTTGCAGTTGCCATGTTTTTTTTTTTTTTTCATTTTTACACAATTACAGCCTGTAATTACTTTCACCTTATAGGCTTGATGAGACAGTTACACACAGTAACAAACAAAATTTTACTGCAAATTTGATCTGTTTAGGAAAAAGACCCACTGTGTGACTCAGAGTTTGCCGTTAATAGACAGCTTGGATATATCATTTTGTAAATTGGTTGTTCACGGGCAAACAGAGAAGGAAGAAATATTGTTTCCTGGCCCACTTACTCCCTCCTAATCAACTACTTTGCTAGTCTTAACCCCAGTGGTATGGTGTATCTATAAATAGCCTTGTATATTCCAGTCTGACATAGATACAAAAAGCAGCAACAGCTAATTGTTCAAAGGGGTGTGGTTAAAAAAAACAGCTCACTGGTGATCATTAAAAGTGTTTGTCTCTATATGTAGAAATGACTGTGTTACACATGATATATGTTCCGCCATGATAAAACATAGAGATGCACATAGTGAAATCTGATAGTAATCTGCATTAAATGAATTCAGTTCTATTTAGTAACTTATTTCTGCATGAGAGTCATGAGCTTTTCTGTTCTGTTGTCTTTTCGTGACACTCATGGGTGTTAATGGCATTATTTACTCTCAGTATAACCATTCTGTATGAATTTAAATGAATGCAATTATTTCAAACCATAAAATATTTACATACATGAAGACAGGAAAGGCTAAGTCAATAGACGCTTACCTGACAGTTTGACAACTTCAAAGAACCTGGAGAAGAACATGGGCCATTTCTCCCGGGTGTAGTCGACCATCTCTGCCTTCACTGAATCTTTCTTTTGTCTTGAACTCAGATATGGACCCTGGTGTGGTTTAAGAAAAATACACAGACTCTGCTCAAGGTTTTGTTGGAGTTTTGGGAGCTTTTCTTGAATTATGTATCGCTTGTGATCAGTTTGTTCTGATCACAATGTGGCGTCACTGACCTGAGCATGAGCAGTGCTGACCATCTGCACCCATTTGGCCTCTGACTTGGCCTCCAATAGAGAGTTGTTGATGCTTTCCTGTACAGCTTGCTTCACATTTTCTGGACTGCTGTCCGAGCCGTGCTGGATGTACAGATGTTTTGCGGCGAGCTGAACAAAATCATCCTCCTGTGTTGAGTGAAATGTGTGAAAAAAATATGTCAGATTTAAGTGTGTGGCTGGAAATTCTCGATTAAGATAACCATCAGTGTCAGCCCACCTTTTCACACTGGTACTCTCCAAACTTCAGACCATGGATGATCTGCAAGTAGATGAGATCTGTGCTGATCTTGTCCTCTTTACAGTCATGCCAGGGGGTGAAGACCTCCTTGCGGAAGAAGAGACGCCAGGGAGCGTGTTGCTCCTGCCCTCCTCTCCTCTTCACTTCCTGCTCACACTGGGAGATTGCGTCCATCACATGCTCCCGGCCGCTGCCCAGAGCCCACACCTTCAGGACAGGTCAACAGCTGATATAACTGATATCTACATATATACTATCTACAGTATATCTGTCTTTTCAGATTCCACAATCTCACAATAAATTATTTCTTTATATAAAGACCTAAAAAGGTGTGACAGTGCAGTTTTTATCATCTAATTTTGTCTAAAAATGAAGCAAATTATGTCCATGCTGTTAAGTTTTTTTGCATGTTAGAAGGTGTAAAGACTGGAGGCGGGAAAACAGCAAGCCTGGCTCTGTCTGAAGGCAACAAAAAGTCCTTGTTTAAAAAGGAAAAAAAAACTTTCACAGCATATAAGATGTTTAAATTTAGGGTCTTTCATAACCACTTGGACTGTGTGGCTGATAGAAGCCTATTCTCTTTTGGAAGTATGGCACAGCGCCCCCAGATTGCCAGAGGTTATATTTCACGCTGAGTTTTTCCCATTTCAAAGGGAAAGAATTTGGATCTGACTGCTCTAAAGAAAAGTACAAAGAGAAACCTTTTATAGCACATTTACTCATCATCTACTAAAGAAACATACACACTTAACTGTTGCAGCTGCATACCTTTTCATACAGAGCCACGTAGAGGGAAAAGCCGAAGGTGTCTTTGAGCTTGATTTTGTTAGAGAGGACTTGGCAGATCTCTTTGGAGGTAGACGCTGAGTCCACAGGCAGGTTAATCGAACGCCCATCCATCAGCTTCACAGACACAATCATGGGCTTTTTTGTCTTGGTTGCCTGTTGTATAACAGAGAAATGATCATGTTCACCAGATGGAAATGAGACCTTCTATGCATGTAAGTTCAGGTAAAGAGTCGGTTCACTCAAATAAAAAAAAAAGTTCTCACTCACCTCTAGAGGCATGTAAACATGCATACAGTTTTGGGCCAATCTGTCTAGTTTTATATCTAAGAATTTTTATTTATCTATTTGTAGAAAGTAGTTCAATGAGATCTGTGATGTGGTTATCCAGACTGACCAAGACATGTTTCTGGTAACATGTATTAGTGTTGAATTCTTTAAATGCCATTGTATGTAATGTTGTGCACACATTTAAGGAAATGTTACCTCCACTGGCATCAGACATCCCAGAGACTGATATAATTAAATGGACAAATGAAACCCAGACTAAATATGGCTTTCTTTTATTTGGGTGAACTGGTCCTTTAAATACTGGCAAGAACACAATATGTCAGTCTTCGTACCTGCAGCTCCAGCCAGGCCGGAGGCTCCCCTCGCACGCCATTCATTACCGTGCGCCGCAGCCTTTCAGCACAGTAGGAAGCGTAGCCTCCTGGAGCGGAACGGATGAAGCTTTGCAGGTACTGCCAAGACAAGAGATAAAAAGGAGTGAGCAACACATTGTAGCATTCAGCACACTGTGAGAATGAATTAGCAAATACAACTGTGGTACTTACCCTTATAAAGCGCTCACTTGGAGGGAAAATGCCCAGACAGAGGGATAACAGGATCCAACCACGGAAGTAGCTGTTGCGATTGTTGTTATCCTGAAGCTGCTTGCAGATCTGGCAGTAAATCTCATCCCTGGACAGACAAAGAGACAAATATGGAATTAGTAGAGAAATTGAAAAAATATTTAGAAGTATATGGTTTTGAAAAGGAGCTTCTTTAACCTGAGGTCACGTCTGACAATAGCATATCCCACAATAATGTGGAGTTTTTCTAGAGAGGTCAGCGGCCTGTCCAGGGTGGGTCCCTCTCCTATCATGACATCACTGTCCTCCTTCACAGTCTGCAGGGTGGGAGGCTTTGACACTTCAGTCAGATCATCAGACTGTAGGAAAAAAAACATGAAATTGACATCAGTAAATTTTAAAAAAAGGATTCTGCAACACTAAGTTGAAGTGTTTTTTAGGCTTCCATCTCACCTCCTCCATGATGATCGACGGTTTCCTGAAAGTTGTAGGAGGTTTTGGGATTCCATTTTCTTGAACAGTGGATGTTTTTTTGTTTCTGGACAGTAGGTCAGTGAAAGTGGATCCCTTCCTGGCTCGTGGGTTTCCCTCTGGTACAGTGTAGACCTTTGGGTTTTGAGTTGTCTCACTGGGCAGAGCAGAAACCTTCCTGTTTCTTGTGAGTAGGTCTGTGAAAATGGAGCTCTTTCTGTTTTGTGCTGGCTCCTCTGGGATTGTGGAAGGCTTTGATTCTTTTTTATTCCTTAGTATCCTCTAAAACAACCAGAAAGGACATTTTCAAATGAATGAATATTAATTTACAAAATAAGGAAGTTGTAAAGGAATGTATAATCTTGGCTTTGTAAGGATATTTACCTGGTCCAGGCCCACCATGTGGCTGAGACGTCTGTCCTTCCTGGAGATCAGGTCCTGCGAGAGAAAGCGTTCCTGTGTGGAGGTTCCCTGGACCTGGACCTGCTTCTTTGGCTCAGGAAGGTCTCCCATGAACCTCAGAATGATCCACCACACTGTCAGTGAAGCCTGGTGAAAACACAAGAGAAATGCCATTGTAATTTACTGATATATCAAGACGAAAACAACTGAAATGATGAACGGAGGTTGTCTGAGAAAAGCACCAGAACGTCTCCCTCATCCTCATGGTAGAGCAAGGGCTGCCGAAGCCTCTGGCGGATGTGGGTGTGGGTGGCTACACCCTGGAAGTACATGGAGGCAAATTTGGAGAAGGGGTACTCATCCAGGTCATCGTAGTCTTCTTTGGGAAGATCTTCCTCAATGGGGATATTGTCGATGTCTATCTCTTCGGTAATCATCCTTTTGCCCTCAAAATTCTGAAAATAAATACAGACGTGCTGTGACCATCTGTCTGAAAAGAACACAATATATCACTGATGTAAAGCATTTGGTCCTCAAACCTCAAATCCCACAGGTGCTTGCCCCTCCTGCCCTCCAATAATAGGGGGCAGAAAACCAAAGATGTTATCCAGATGCTCTGTGATGGATTCTGGCTGAGCGTTGGCCTCCATCTCTCTCTTCTGCCTCAGCACTTCCTCCAAGTGTCTCTGTTTCTCCAAAATGGCCCGCTGCTCCTCTTCTTTCTCTTTGGCAGAGAGGTACATCTGGAAGAAACAACACAAGGGACAGTTAAGTAATCAACAAACCCCCATCAACCTACACTAAAACTGCCTGAAAAGTGCCTTTTATTACCTAAATATAAAATAATAGCAATAATAAATAATAGCTAACCAAATAATAGTTGATAGACAGTTAAAATGATTAGCTGAGAAGTAACTGCAGTTGAAATAGATAGTTAAAAATAATGGACATTTGGAACATGATTGGTGGTGTTAATAAAGAGGAATCTGTTCATCTGACAGTGATGTTGGAGACACCAGACCAATAAGGTTGGGAACCATTACTCTGCCAGATAAAACCAGGACTTTAACTGTCTCTTACAATTGTGAACCAGAAAAATATGTAATTATTCTTATAACTGTACTTACATCTCTTTTCATCTTTTTCAGAGCTTTTCTTGCCAGCACACCTCTGGTGTGTGCCTGCAGGAGGATCACAGCATCTTTCTTACGCTTCCATTCCTTCCTGGCAAGGTATCCTCTGGCTTGGGCCTGCAGCAGGACGGCCGCCTCCCGCTTCTTCTTATATTGGAAGTGGAGTTGGCGAGAGCGAACCTGCGCCTGCAGCCTCGCGAAGCCCCGCTGGACCTGGGTGTAGAACATAATTAAAGGTTTTTTGCAGGCCAGGCCTGTATTTACACTTTGATAAACGCTGTTATATTAAACAGTGACTTACCACTTTGTACAGTTTTCTGCCTTTGTGTCCTCTCCAGTATTTCTGAATGACAAGAGCGCCTGCCTTCTTCCTCAGGAATTCTCTCCTATAAAAGACATAAAACATGGAGACATGTAGTTGCAAATCACACAAACAAACAACACATTTAAAAAAAAAAAAAAATCATACCTGTATTTGTAGCCTCTCAGGACTTTCTGGATCAAAAGTGCTTTCTCATTTAGTTGTTTCATTCGCTCCAGTTCAAGCATTGTGTCATGGAAGTCCTGAGAAAAAACAGCAGGAAGTATTATTTATTATTTTGCTGGACAAAAAATCCACACACCTATCAAAGCATACAACATATATTAAGTAGATGAAAAGTGAACAACTTGAATATTGTTATTTTGAATATTGGAGGCTTGAATTTTCTATTTGAATTTTGTGGACCCTGAAGAAGTACTTCAAATTTCTCACCACTTGAAATTACTGAAGAAGGAAATTCAAACAACATAAACTCAGATGGATGCTTTACCAAGTAGATACAGTATTCAGTAACCAAACATTGAAATTATTTTGGCTGTTTTATGCTTCCATTCATGACCACCACCATGTCACTAACAACAGGCTGATAAATGATAAAAAAGGCAGCACCTTCAGGAAAATCTTTGTCTTGCCAGTCTTCCAGTCGCCCTCTCCAGCGAGCACAGTTTCACAAATGCTTTCACAGCATTTCTCTTTACTTTCCTGTTGGAATGATAAAAAAACATAATACACACAGAGCAAAAGAAGATGAGAACAGGTGTGAGGTGAAAATGATCACGTTAAAACTTCTGACTCACTGTTTTGGGATCACAGATGGAAGTTTTCAGGAGGGCACGGTAGCGATCCAGGAACTCGCTGAAGGTGTAGCGCACAGGATATCCAGCTTTCCGGATCCTGATGGTCTCCATCATACCAGAGTAACGGAGCTGACGAATGCACAGCTCTCTGTCGAACAGCTGAGACACAGAAGCATGGAATCTGATATACTTACACCATTCGTTTTTGGTAAATATGTAAACAAGTTTTATTTTGGTTGACTGAACACAGCCTCTTTCCTCACCATGGGCTTCTTGTAGTCATTGGGTTTAATGCAGCGTATGAAATAGGGCTGGCACACAGTCAGTGTTTTCATCAGGGAATCCAGAGACTGACGGAACTGGCCAGTCAGAGTTGGCACATGCTTCTTGTTATCAGCTGCTTGCTGTCAGACACAAACAAATGACACACAGTAAGTAAGCGATATCCTACATAAAATAGTGGGATTCAAATTTTCCAAATGATTATAGCTGCACATGATGATGAGGCTAAAGGCCGCACTGACCCGGAGGCTGTTCTTGGGCGTGTTGATGGTCATCTTCGGGTTGGTGTTGCTCTTGACTGAACTGGAGGGCAGGTCTTTTTGAAACACCTGTTTGAGGAGTTTGTTGGTCGAGGTTTCCACCAGCTGGATCAGGTCTGAGCTGAGGGCGTCACGGTTTTTCTCAAGGAAGCCTCAAATCAAGACAGACACAATTAGAACATCACAGGGGGTGTACAGACATGGTTTGTTGCTTTAAAAAGCTTTAAATTTACCTTGTGAATCATAGTAGACCACTCCAGCAAAATGCAGGACTCCAAACTGTGTCTCATAGTTGTTCTTGGGGGGAATATAGATTCCCCCTTTTCCATGTACCTGATTCATTTTTTGGAGCATGGTGGTATCTGTGCCCTGAAAATGACAGAAGAAGAACAGAATCAAAACCTGCTTTGCCTTGTTACAACATAATTGTACAAGGTACAAAGGGGATAGAGACCTTGGGGAAGTTGCTCTCCTCATCAATAAGAGCCAGCATGTTCATGGGTTTGTGGGCCAGTATGTCCAGGGTGCGCTGGTTGTCTTTGTAGTCAATGCGCTCCCAAACAATGTTTTCACGGGCGTACTCATCCTGCTCCAGCTTGAAAACATGCCTGACGAAAAACTGCTGTAGCTGCTCGTTGGCATAGTTGATGCACAGCTGCTCAAAGCAGCAACAGTTCAACAAATCCAACAGCACAACAGCAAAGAAAGATGGATTTTAGTCAACTTAAAAATGTGTTCTGTGTCTGGAAAAAAGCAGCAACAAAGTTCTCATGAGACCTTTTGTGATCACCAACCTGTTTTTGTTGAAGTTCTCAAAGCCAAAGATGTCTAGTAAGCCTATTGACAATCGGATGTCATTGGAATCCCCAGGTTGCTTGTAAATGGCAGCGTTGATTTTGTGCACAACCCAGATGAACAGTCGTCCATAAATAGCCTGGATAAATAGTGAAGAGAATAGCATAATAATTATACATAGCACCACACATGGTATTAACAAAACAACACAAAAAATACACACAAAAAGTCACGAAACTTGACACTTGCACTTACAGCGTAGCCTCTCATTATAATGCTCACAGTTTTTCAAAATTTTGTGTTGTGACAAGGGATAAGCTACAGCTTCAGCCTCCACCATTTTGGTCTTGCTTTAATCAATAATTTGATATTAATTAATTATTTTGTGGCTGTGTGAGTACTTGGGTTGACTGTTTTCTGGGTTGACTGTTTTCTGTTTTTGTTATTTATAGTAATGATCAGTCAGTTAATGAAAGATAAATCCTACAGAAGTTTCATATAGCACCACTAACAGGTCAAAACATTCTCTTAAGCAACACTTTGGTTCATTTTAATATGCCAACAAATGCCTGAATTCTTGCTGGCTAAAGCTGTACTTTGAGCTTGAAGCAGTAGTTAGAGCTTTGCAGGTGCTTTAAGTAGATTGTGTTACTGCTGGATAAAGCCAGGCTAGTTACTCCCTTGTCCAGTTTTTTGCTAAGCTAAGCTAACTGGCAATTTGCTGTAGCTTCATGTTTAACTGACAATTATCTCCCCTGCCCGAAAACTACTGCGCCTAATTCCCAAAATGTTTTAATGCTATTGCTAACATAGCATACCAACACACTAATATTAGCATGCATCCTTACATGCTAAACGGTAACATGATAAAGTGTTGCAATCTTCAATGCTAATGTTAACATACTCTCATGGTGTTATAATATTTTACTCAAACTACAATACACAGTGTAAGCAGAACAGCAGTACAGATTAGACTGATAAAAAATGAGCCAAGCCTATTTCACAGTAGTCATTTTCACTTGTCAGGGAAAGGAAGTGACAGGTTTTATAATTACTGATGCCTCTGTCCTATACACAATGAAAAAGCCCTGTGTAGATCTGCATATGTCTAGCTGAGTATCAGAGGATCCAAGGTGACCACTGTACAGTATAAGTCATTTCTCTGGCACCATCATCAGGCCTCTTTTTGTTGGTGGTAAGGAATTAAATACTTTCTCAATTTTTCATGCATCCAGTTGTTTTGTTGTCTGTTGCATAATGAGCATTACAGCCTTACAGGACATCTTTCTTAAGAACTTTAATTTGATACATGTTAAAATGAGCTGCATTTATGTTTTTTAGGTACATCTGTGTGTCAAGTGTGACTGTTACTTTGACAAAGGCGTCCCTGCCATCCACAGCCTGAGCAGAAGTCAGAGGTTTGGTCACACTCTCTCTTGTGGTCATGAGGGAGCGCTGAGTCAGACTCTTCTCCAGCGCTTTGGGATCCACCTGAGGTAACAGAGACACACACACAAAGTCATTGCTGCTCTTTTTATTGGCTTTTATAAGAAAAGCAAAAAAAATATCATACCTCCAAAAGTTGGCTAGCCACATTGAAACTGGATGATGTGAGGATGTCGCAGCTCTCCAGGTTATTTATTATGGTGCCTGAAATTATCCCAGAATCATGTTTCATCCAGGTCCCATCTCAAAAGATGCCATTATTTTATACAAATGACTGTTCTTACTCTCAAAGTCCACGTTGCCCAGGTGAAGGATAGCAGCGAGGAGTTTGGAGATTTCCCAGGAGTCATTCTCTGTGAACATGAGGATCTTCAGAGCTGAACGGAAGTGGGCGTACTCCTTCACATCATCACGTCCTTCACAGCTGGTGCAGTTACCCTGGTGACAGAATCACACGGTTTGAAGCTAAATATGAACTGTTATCTGTTTATCTGTGATTTGCATCCTGTGCATTTATCTTCAACAACAAACAAAACAACAAAGAGCAACGAGCATTTTATTCAAATTTTAAAGTTTCCCAAATGATGTCAGTACCATGGTCAGATAGTTGTACTCAGCAGCACTCGCAAGGGAGAGAATCTTTTTCTGCTCAGCTGGCATGCCCATCAGCATGTAGTAAAAGATATGGTAGTTTCTCTCCTCAGGCGCCTGCACATGAAAACACATGTTCTTTACTACAAGAAATTAGACTTCATCACTGCACCGGGATATATTCAGCTGGCTGACTTCCCCCACCTGACGACAAACTCTGGACTTCTCCAGCAGGTACTGGTCGATGCGGGCCCCTTCAATGGCCCCACCCTTGGTGAAGTTGATGTCAATGTACTTCCCAAAACGACTGGAGTTATCATTGCGAATGGTTTTGGCATTACCAAAAGCTGAGAGGAAAATATATATTTGATCAAACAAGGGAGGATTCAACTGATTATGAAGACTGCCTCATGACTCTGAGTTGATGTTCTGCTCATACCCTCCAAGATGGGGTTCGCTTCAAGAATCTGCTGCTCGATCCAGGAGTGCTGGCCGCTCACTGCAGCCAGGAACTGCAACATCAACTTGGTGCTCTCAGTTTTCCCTGCTCCGGACTCTCCACTGATGAAGAAAATGAAGAATCATTAATTATTAAAATTCTTCCCTGCCCTGGAAAGATTTTTGACTTTCCAACCAAAACAAAATTTGAGCATAGTAACATCTCAGCTGTCTCTTTTGGTACAGTAAATTAAAATATATTTTTGAAACACAGATGCTGTTTTTGACTGCCCTTGGCTGGTTCATAAATCACTTACATAACAGATTTCATTTTTTTATTATATTAAATATCCAGGCCTGTATATTCATAACTGTCTATTCCACTTGTATGGAGACACTAGAAATGCTCCTAGAAAGGATTAGGATCAGCTTTTAGTTTGATTTTGCACCTTATGAATGGAATAATCTTCTAAATATTCAAATATAAATTCATCTTATTGAGACAGTAATTGTATGTATGGCAGTGTAACCAGACACCGGCTGTAACTTCATGTTTACTATACAGACATAAGAGTTCTTTACCTCTAGGTGGCCACACTGTCCTTTATCGTGTAAACACTACTTGTCCGTTACTTGTAAATAATGTGAGATAATCAGAGATCCTGTTCTCAGTGAGTTCTCCCTGTGTAAATAAAGGTTTCAGCCACTCAGCCCACACTCTAAATAAAACTCTCAGGAATCAGAGGTGGTCTCTGAACATCCCTGCAGCCTGTCAGCAGATAAAATCAGACCTGATGACACAACACTGGTTCTTTCGGTTGCGGCGCATGTTGAAAAAGCAGCTGTCTGCAATGGCGAAGACGTGCGGCGGCAGTTCACCCAGCCGTCGATCTGTGTACATGTGCACATGGTCGGTGGTGTAGATGGGCAGCAGCTGGTAGGGGTTGACTGCAACCAGAATGGAGCCTGTGTATGTCTTTAAACAGAGAGGCTAATTAACTATCACACAGTAGCACAGTTGATATTTGTGTGTGTGTGTGTGTGTGTGTGTGTGTACATGAGAATAAACAAGATATTATGGTGTAAGCTCAACATTAATGCCGTGACCCTGATGACCTCTTGTTTAGTCACGGCAGCCATGCATGAGATACATGTTCATGTTTTGATTCATTGGATTTCATGGATGGATTACAATAATAAAACACTGCTTTAAATGCTATGGTTTATAATAAGATTGCCACGCACAAGACAAGGGAATATCAGTCTCAGTAAATTATGCATTCATCAGTAGTATTTATATATAACAAAATGCCCTGATTCATAATTTAACACACACTATTGAGCTTTGATGCAGTGACACAGAAACACTGGGACGTTCTCTTTCAACAGAGGCTCATTCGTCTCTATGGAGACAAACAGCACTGTGATAAACTACGGGGCAAAGTCTAGGACAGAAAGCCATTCACAGCCAGGGAAGACGCAGACGAGTAAGCATTTCCACAGCAGGTTATAGACATCATAAAACTAGGTGGATCACAGTGAATGCAGGGAATAGAAACTTACATAGATGATGCCTTCTTTGTGTCGCACCAGGAGGTTCCTGAGGAGCCCTGCCTCGTTGAGATCACCCAGCCTTATCATGTCATCCACACCCTTCACAGAGGTGGGGTGCATGGGTTTGAGGCTACCCTCTGTCTTCTTGTTGATCTTGTGCTCCTGAATGTATGTTATGAAAGAGCTGACATTATATGGAAGGCTTACACACATTTTTCTTGGACTCAACAAATCAAACCAGTAAAGAGTTTTGTACCTTTCCTTCATCATCGATCAGCTGAAGCTGTCCTGTGTCTGTCACCTTAACCTCTGCCCCGATCGGCATCCCACCACCGGAGTCCACCCATACAAAATCACCCTAGTTTTAGGAAACAGAAGTTGCAGTAAAAAATTACCAGCGCTGAAAAGCTTGCAATGACTATTTGAGCATTATGAATTTTAGAATTATGAGTATATATTACAGAGAAGCTCATTCATACCTTACTCAGATGCAGCATGGTAGAAACATGGATAAAGTCTGTAAGGAAAATGACAACATAAGACAACACCAGATTGAGGCTGTTTACAATAGTTACTATTAACATTTACCTGCTTGAAAACCAATCTACATTCAGTGAGGCGTATTCAGTTCACTTAAGTAGGTTTTAATTGTGTGACCCATACTTGGTATTTAGCTAAGAACACTACTCTTTTAAACCTCTTTATTTATTTTTATTTTGACAAAACAAAATCATCATCTCCATTTATTTTTAAGACACTTCCTTTTATGACTTTATATTCAATCTGATAAAACCCTGTGGAAACAGGAAGATACTGAGTGTGATGACAGAGTTAAAGTCACTGTTTTGTGTGTATCATGTCAGTACCTGACAATATTTGGTTTCCTTGGTGGAGACCCCTGCTGCTCCTGCTCCTGCTCCTCCTGCTGCTGCTGCTGAGGGAACTTTTCCCTGAATAACTGTGAAGCAGGAAGAAGAGAGCTTTCCCAGCAAACACCCCTTTATGGCCTTTTGACTTTGCTCCTCCAAAGATAGGGCCACCCAGTCACTAAGCACCAGGCTCAAGGCACTTCATATCATCTCAGACAATAAAAATCTGACACTAACCATTGTTAATTTACTGTTAAATATCTGGTCTTAAACAGGACTAACAAATTCAGAAAAGTTAAAAAATGATAAATGTTCTTTCACTTACACACAAGTAACTGAATGAACAAGACACGGAGATGTTTAAAAATCTTTTCTTTGCTAAGTTTCCTCTTTGAAATGCAGAATAATACTGAACACCAGACAAATATGTATTCTTTGGAGACAGACCCTCAGTCAGGGAGTGTCTGTGATAAAGGGGAAAGTTGATTACCCAAATACCCATAACTCACTTTTCCTGATCTACAAACACAGTCGTCATAGGTCAAGTGCTGCCACCGCGGCCTGCTGTACTTGGAGACAATTATGTTGTAAATAGCAGATAGTAAAGAGGAACAGCTAGGCTCACTCCAGAGGTTTGATTACACTGGTTAGATCAGATCATACTATCTATATGAGCTGTAATTCTATCTGCAGATAATGGGGGTTAAACAGCAGGTATCATCTTTTAGGTTATACTGTTGCTTCCTCATATTTAAAAACAATGAAATATAATCACATACAAAGGTTAGTATCTGAGCATAGTGCTTATGAGCATCCATGATAATACTGGTAATGCCGTACAGCAATAATCTTGCAGTCTCACTATCTGTCCTCAGGTGTGGTCTGTTTATCCAGAGTCCCTGACACCAGAATGTGGTTTCTTTTTTTTTTTTTAACCATATACAGAAAACTGCCAAAAATAATGAGCAAAAATATTAAAACAGAGAAATAACAGTAAAAATAATAGTGCACCTAATATTGTTTAAGTATCTTTACTATAATTACACAGACAAAAACAATGTACAATAGCTGGATGTTTCAGGCTCACTTCATCTCATAACACCATTATTGTTACACTCTGCAAAATGAAGCGGCACACGTCACACAGCACAAAATGTTTCATTGAGTACAAAACTTGAAAAGAACCAGGTCAATGGAAAAAAACAAAAGCACATTTACAGTGATTTACATGAATTCAGTCCACCATTCTAATCACACAAGGACACTCACTCTCTCTCTTTCAAGCACTGAAACCAAATGAAAGTATTTTATTACTACCATGACGTGACATCCATTTACTTTGGATTAAGTGGATGATTCATGGCAAATTTAAATGTTAAGTTAACTTGGCGTAATGCATATGCAGTATATTTTCATTTTCAGATAACCATCCAAGGACACTATTTATCCTGTGACAATAGCTGTGCGCTTTTTTGTATGTTTACTCAATTCAATTTGCCACATTTAGGTTCTCTTTTACTGTACTTTTTTTTTAAACCTCAACCAATGAATGTATGTAGGTAATGGTTAACCCATACTAGATGAACAAATCAATTCAAAAAATGCAGGTGCAGGATACTTGGAGAAAAAAAGGGGAAGCAGTGAAATTGGCCACACCCTTTTCTTTGAATCATATTTTAAGAATATTTCGACAGCATGTGAATCCGCTTTCACATGTCCCCGTCCATTTCATGTACACTGACAAAATGAAGGCACAGATTGATGAAAAGAGCACAACTGAGATTAGTCTGTATACACAGTTTGCTAGAGGACTCCTCAAAAAAGATTTTGATTAACCCCATTCAATAACTCTTGGGTGGTTCACCTTCACTGAAATACTTTCACTTACTCACTTATTCACTGCACCTGCATTTAGTTCCAAATATCACAAATACACAATGTGCCAGCTTCAAACATTGTCTTAGAAGAAGAGGCAGAAACTAGGTTAGTAAAAATGGTCTCTGGGGTCTTCAAAAATGAACAAAAAGGAAGGTAACAGTGACAGGGCCTTCCTGTTGGCCACTCTAATGCAACCTACTATGCTCCGGGCTCAATATGTGTGCTGTGTCTTTAATGAGAATCTATTCCTCATGGGCTTTTCTGCTTCTTGAAGTCCTCCTGTCACTTCTCTCTCTCCACTCGCAGGCAGATAGGGAGGGTGCGTATGATTGTATGTGGCAAATCATAGCACCAAACTCTGAGCAGCTCCTTGGCCCCCCTTCAGAGAGGGGTACAGTGGTGGTTGTTGATAGAAGAGAAGGTCCAGCTTAGGCCCGTTCTTTGCGCTTCAGTTTGGAGGACTTCTTGACAGCACCGTTCTTGTTGAGCAGCTTCAGCACTTTCTCCTTGTGGTCCGAGCACTTTCATCATGGTGTCTCTGGCCTCAGTCACCTGGTCCATCACCAGCTTACAGCGCTGCATGTTACCCTGACGACACACAGACACCTTCAGCTGTGGGTGCTTTTTTTAGTGTATCAAAAGGTCTGCTCATCTGAGAATAATGTAGTGTATCTATTTACTCTCATGTTAAGAGGCCAAACAACTGCTGCTCTCACGTACACGTATATGCACAGCTTTTTGCTGCTGCCACCTGCATTAACATTTTACATCAGTTGGATGGGCATAATTTTTTAAGTGAATAATCGTTTGGCTGATACACAATGTTCATGATATTAGTTAACTAAACTTGGGTTCAACTTAATTTATATACACAACATAAGCAATGACGGCAAATAACTGAGCAGAGAAACTTCTAAGGTTACAAACAACCTTACCTGTATAAGCTCGTTGATTCGGTGAAGGTCATCATCAGCGCCTGCTCTCTTCTTTGGAATCAGGCCCTCTTGAAGGGTAGAGAGGCGGCTGTACACATCATGCTCTAAACTCGACTATAGATCAAGTAAAAACACATCAGGTTTACTTAAGTTTAAAAAAAATACACTGTGTGTGAGAATGACTTTCTCTCTGCAAGATATTACTAAAAGACACCAGTGAATATGAATGGACAGAATATATTGTTATTAAGTGGTGATTGCATTGATATGGTAACAAAAGTAACAAAATGTTTAAACAAATGTTAATGACTTACATCTTTTCATTAACTACAGCTCTCTGTTGCCTCTATTTATTACTAATTTGATTGAAATGAATTCTAGTTGCTCAACTGGATGTTTGCTAAAGCAATGCCTATATTGTGTTCCAGCACTCACCAGCTGCCTGAGCTGTGCAGCACACAGGTGAATTTTCCAGCCTTGTGCTCTGCATGCCACGCCTCTCTGATTAGCCATATCCTGTAAGGTGCCCTTCTTTTCCTCTGTGAGACAAAGAAAGAATTGTTGTTAGAAATAAAAAGCCACTAGCTATTACTTTAACACATAGGGTTTTTTGCCTAATAAGATACTGACCTTTGACTCGGATATCGCTGTACCTCTGGAAGTGGTGGTAGGCGGCTTTCCAGGGGTTACGGTAGTGCCGCAAAAGGGTAACAGGTGGGCGAGGCCTGACTGGCACATAACGCACTCCTTCTTCATCTAAAAGACAAAAACAATCGTTAAACAAGTGATAGCGGTGATAACACATACAATGTGGCAGTGGACGACATTACATTACATACCAACGTATTCCCTCGGTGGAGATTCACACCTCTCAGCCCTGCCTGTGATGGGCCTGCCTGGGGCCTTCTCCTCATCTGTGCTGTTGGTCTCCACCATCTCACTCTCCTCTGTAGAAATAACATGCTGCTGCTTGCGAGGCTTCTTCCTTGGGGAGGCCCCAGGGATCAGATCTCCTGTGGCAGGAGTGCTAAGAGTAGAGGCCTGGGTTGTGAGTGCTGGGGCTGATGACAAGCTTGCATTGGGATCTGTGGGGGAAGAGATACACACATCAGTAACTTATTAGTTCCTTTACATTCTTCATTCTGTTTTTCCTCCAGATCACATCACTGGTGACACGCTCCTCACCTGGCTGGGTGTCCATGGTCTCCACCTCCTGCTTAATTTTCACATCTGGGCAGGTGGAGCTGGCAGCACAGGCTGCGGTGCTACTGGCTGCAGGCTGAGTGGGGGAGGCCACGGTGTTGGCCATTGAAGCGGGGACAGGGGGAGTTACAGCCATGGCTGCTGGCAGGGCTGAGAGGACAGTGGAGGGCTGGGAAAGAGGGACAGATCCCGGCGTGCCGAGCATAGTCGGAATGGCTTGGGCGAGGTGCTGGGCGTTCGAGGACACCACTTGCTGCTCTCCTCCCTGAGAGGGTAGTGCTTCTACTGTAGCCATGACCGGAGGAGTCACTGCCATGTGCATCTCGGTTTTGGGTTTCATGCTGAGACAAGACATGAAAGTGTGAGGTTACAGGCTCATATCAGAACTCATAATGACAGGATGTGTATGTGTGTATTATCATGGATGTGAGGTGTGTATTATCATGGATGCTCATAAGCACTATGAAGCTCACCCTGCAGGTCGGGGAGATCCTGCTCCTCTCACGCCACTCTCAATTCTGCCACTGCTGGGTTCGCTGGGTTGGGCAGGGATCAGGTTCTTACGAACACAACTGGAACACATTAAGACAAGGCTGGGTTTTTTGGTAAAAGGGAACATTTATCCATCTTATTTGAACTTAAAAAGTTAATGTCAAACTTTATTTGAAGAATGCTGACTGTCAACCTGACTATGTGCCACTGAAAAGCCCAGTTTCAAAAGTCAAGAGATACCTTTTTTATAAATTGCAGATTAAAACACAGTTTCCATGTTAAGTCTAATTTTAGGGTTGGTTTTGGTTTATAAATTAGGTCAGGGTTAGGGTTACCACAGAGTGCAATGATCCAAAATATTAGCAAGAGATACTCTCTTAAAAATACTACACATTTTTATATTCACTTCCATTTAAAGAATCCCCATAAAAAGACAGCTGACCTCAGGAAGTACTATTGTTCTCGGGTGGCACGTAGAAGTGAATTAATAATGGCTTTCTAATTTACTGAAATATCACCTTTAGTATAATATCCTTTTGTTTTGCATTTTACTTCAAATCAAACAAATCCTTCTTTATTTCTGTCTCTGTTTGGTGCTTTTCTAATGAAATGTTGATGACAGCTGAGACAATTTTCAAATTGTTTTAGGACATCAAATATTGACACTGTTAAATTTATCATGGCATCGTCTGCTTTTTGACAACAGGAATTCAAACTCTGCAGTGTGAAAGTCTTCCTTTGACTGTTAAGATACCATCTATGTGAATGAAAATTGCCTACCAACAGAGCAGAACACATGGCCTCACACAGCAGTTTGGGGTCACTGATTATATTAATCATCAAAACTCACAGAGGTGCTCCAACTCATCAACAGGTGGAAACCAGCAATGTGCAAGTTTGTGCAGTTTGCTAAATCCAACACTTGTACAAATAAGTCTTTGAATTGAATGTAGTAAGAGAGGTTTGGGAGAAAAATATGTATTCTTGCAAGACCAAATGTCTCCTGTGCTGGTGTACTCACCTTTCATTAGCAGGCTTCTTGCGAAGGATGCTGGGTCTAGGGGAGGAGACCAGGGTGGGAGCTCCTCCCACTCCTCCCTGGGCGTGTGCCTGCACCATGGTGGCTACCGGCTGGGTGGTGCTGAATGTGCTGCTGATTGGGCTAGCTACAAAGCCATCAGCCAAAACAACCCCTGAATGAAACAAAGCCTGCATTACAAACAGCCCACAACTCTGTTAACTCCTCATTAACATCATGACACAATGTCCATTTAGTAATTACCTGGTTTGGCTTCAGACTGCGGTTGCTGCTGCTGCTGCTGAGTGACTATAGGCGCCTGCTGTATTCCCTGCGTTGTGATTGATGCAGACGTGTGCAGGCCTTGCACTCCTATCGGTGTGGGCTGGATACCCTGCGCAGCGATTGGGGCAGGCTGGATCCCTTGGGTGCTGATTTGCGCAGAGGGCAGACCAATACGATCAACCGCCATCAGCTGCATGTGGTTCAGATGAACAGTGGTGGCCACGCCTACTCCAGGTTGTGTGGGCAGTGCTGAACTAGGAGCTTGAGGAGTGACTTGTTGAGAGGGAACATTAAATTGAAATGAGGTCAGTGTGCTATCAAGTCACACCTCTAACACTCTAGTTTCCCATTTCATATCCATGGTTCAGCATATCTTGCCAATATGTCCAAGTCATAGTCCAAGCTTTTATATGTCAATTCAAACGACAAATGGTATGTTACACTCTACACCAATCACTACAATAGTAAATAGCTTGACTTAACATTTCTGGTATACGAATATTTGCACTGTCTCCCATTCACTTCTACTGAACAGAACAGAACAACAGACAAAATCAGCTGTGCATTTCCTCTTTTTTTGGTGTGATTGTCAACCAGCTCTGGCAGATTCATAGGTCAGAGTTCACCTTTGTTCAACTTTGACTTGGCTAATATGCTCATTTTCACAATAGAGAAATTGCTTCATTGTGAGGAGATGGAGAATTTATTATTCTAGCCTATCTTGTCACTATATTCGGTACACTATCACGCTACCAAACAACAGAATGTAACATCACACTTGCTCTGTTTATTTTTTGGGATTACTCTGATCAATATTTATTCATTTCTTGCATCAGTAACATGACATCACATCCGTTTTTTAAGGCAGAATGCAGGAAAACTTTGTTAAAATTTAATGTGAACGAGCTTTTGGTTGTGAGTTGTGACTGCCAGTAAAGCAACAATGTTCAGTAGCGCTTACCAGGATATTGTCGGATGGTCGATACAGAGCTGCTGATGGGGGTGTAGGTGTGTGTCAGAGGATATGATGAGGAATATGCTGGCAGGAAATACTGGAACTGTACTGGCACAGGTGGCCTTAAAAAGAAAACATACAAGATTAATCAAAGATTGATCATTATTTGGATAAAGTATCTATTCTGAAGTTAATAAATAATTTCCTAATAACAAGATATAGATCACATAATTATTCATCTTTATAGTCTCCATATCCACATATTTATACAGGAATCATAAAACAAAATCAACAAAACAATCTCTCTGATTTTTTTCCTTTGGTGAATGCAATCTGCATGAGTACAGGGACATGTGAAACAGCTTTTTACTGCTCATTATTTGCCTAGTCAGTACTTCCAGGTTAATACTAGTATCCTTTTAGATTATCAGAGCTACATATACAGTATGTGGCAGAGGGCAAGTAGGCACTATGACAGAGATCTTTGAAGGAATATAACTCTCCAGTGTTTGTGGTAGGTAAAAAAAAAAAGAAAAAAAAAGAAAAGAAAAAAGAAACATCTACTTTTCACCAAAATCGAGCTCTCACCTGTTGTCACTTCTTGCTTCCATGGTGACAGGGTTAGGAGATGACCGATGGCCTGGGATGGGGATGAGGTTGGTTCTCTCTCCTGGGTAGTCGGGCTGCACACGGGATGAAGAGTGGGCGATGGGCTGAGGGACCACTTTAGCTGTGAAGAAGAAAGATGGTTAAGACCAAGTGTTTACTAAAATCCATCCATCCATCCAACCATCATCTATGCCGCCAGGCAAGGTACACTCTGAACAACGCTCACATTCACACCTACAGGCAATTTAGAGTCACCAATTAACCTGCTTGTGTTTGGACTGTGGGAGGAGTATCCAGAGGGGACCCACACAGACATAGGGAGAACATGCAAACACAAAAAAGTCACAGGCGACCCAGGGTTCAAACCAAGAAACCTCTTGCTGTGAGGCAACAGTGCTAACCAGACAGTTAAAATGTGCTAAAAAATGAATGAGGTGAAACCTCCCGTGTGTGAAGCACACAACAGTGTTCAAACAAGACACATGATCAAACTTACCAACAGGGATGGTAGAGGTGGTCACAGCTGTAGCATGAGAGGAGTGTGAGGCCATTGTCATGGTGACAATAGTGCTACTGGTCATTTGAGTATGTGGCACAGTGCCTGAACATAAACAAAGCAAAATTAGCGATATTTGTGTAAGAATAACTGCCCACATTGCAGTAGATTTTTTGGTCCTTTGGTCAAACAGAACAAACTACTATGGTGAATTATATAACATTAACAAGGCAATACCTATTGTGGTGGTTGATGGCACAGTATTAGTGGCAACAATTGGTGCCACAGTTGCTGCAGGTGTCACAGTATTGAAGATGGGCTTCTGTGAGGTGGAAATGGAATGAGATATTATTTCAGTCACTACAAAAAATGACATTATTTTAGCAAACCACCATAAACAGGTAGTAACCTGTGTCATAGTGTGTGGAGGCTGCGGCTTTTGAGCCCCAATGGCAGGGTGTGACGGCAGTGTGATCCGCGTGTTGGGGTCACGGGATGTCTGATTCCTCTGAATACTGACGGTGGGTGGAGGGGGGTGAATGGTCAGCCCTGGACGCCTGAAAGAACCAAAAAATTAAATGAATGTCCTGTATAGTGCATAAAAACAGCCCAGAGGGAATGGTCAGTACAGAAAGCATTTGTGTAAGACCAGTGATGATAACATACAGGTTAACACCCAGAGACCTGGTAAGAATTCCAATTTCCGAAGTGTATCATTTATATCATTTAATACACTTCTGTCTATGTAACAGCTGCACACATGCAGCATCTCTGCTTACGCCCTAATCAATAAATTCTTCCACTGATACCTACCCATGGGATACCTCCGCAGAGTGTGTAACAGTTGGACTGATAACTGGGGACTGTGTTCTAGTTGCTGAGATGGGAGCCACCACAGTTGGAAGCACAGCTGTAGAGGTTGTTACAGCAGGGCGGGACTGTGGACAGAGAGAGAGGACACTGTTACACACTATGTTTCTAAATGCTCAACACAGTATCTTCAGTTTGTTATATTAAAGTACATGGGGTACCTGAATAGTCTGGTGAATGATGTGCTGCACTGTGGGCTGGCCAGGGCCTGCATTTGCTCCAGCAGCTGGCCGTAGAACAGTTTTGGAGTTGGACATAACAGCAGCTGCAGCAGCCCCTTTAACATTAAAAAACACTCTGATCAGGAGAAAAGCGTTGCTCCAGATGAGTAATAAATGCACTGCTGTCTCAAGGACAAGCCATCATAAAGCCTAACATACTGCTGTTACTACATCATGCATACCTCTGGGTAAATGGGATGTGAAGGTCTGGGGAGGGACGGTGGGGGTCCCAATCTGCAGTGCAGGGGCACTGCCCCTAATGATCAGGTGGTGTACGTTGCTGGAGTGACCCTGAAACACAATGAAAGCAGCCCAGGGCTTTAGTGATCAGCAAGAAACAGACAATAACCTATACTGAGAGCAAATGTACAGTGCACCCACCTGCTGACCACTGATGGTTGCCACAGGAATAGATGGGGTAGGAGCAATACTGCTCTCTATGGGGACAGTAATCGGACCAGGCACCTTGGAGGGTATGGGGATATGAGCCTGGTTGGAAGCTGGTGCTGGGGCAATAGGACGACTCTGCAGAGGTGACTTAAGAACAGCCTAATAAAAGACACAAATGTATTTCTGGTCTTTAGTCTTGAGCGGTGTTGAAAATACTATCAGTTTAATAAAAAGTTTCAACAAATTCAACAAATCAACAAATTGCAAAAGGAAACAACGTGCTGCAGTAGAACGCAGCTGAATGTTTATAGAGTGACTACAAGGTTAGGTGCTTCGTATATGCCCCATACTCATGACTGTTGTTTTTGTCAACATACTAATTAATGTTGACAGTAATATTTTTGGTGAGCCACTTATTAAAAAAATAATTAGCTGTCAAAATCCCTCTAGATAAAGCATCTCTGAAAGAATTTGTTTTGGTTTGAACACTAAATAAGCAGAGGGTGTGTCTGTAACAAAAAGCAAGGAAAAAACTAGCTTATCTGATTCTCTTATGTATAAAATTAGAAACTTAACTCCTTATCACGGTAACTAGATCTGAAAAACTTTTCACTGCAGTTGAATTATACAGCCTGAAAATTTTAGAAATATGAAAAACTCAACAGAAATTTGCAATCTTTTGATTCCCGTGTTTATCTTTGAAACAACTACACTAAACTGGAACCTCTCTATCCATTTAGACTGAAAACAGATCTGCAACTTGCAGTTATAAACATCTTCCTGCTCGTTCCTTTGTCTCCCCTCTTGAGCTAATCTGCCACCAACTCCAGCCAAGTTTCATCTCAAATTTCAGCGTTGGACCAGTTGACACGAAACAAGCCCATACAGACTAAGACCTGTGATATTAAGGACAATTTTAAAATGAAACATTTCCAACTCTGTCTGGAGGGCATGAAGACTGGATGAGAAGGGCAAATTGTTACATCCTCTATTACTACAAACAAGATTATCACTACAGACTGTTGGTTTCTTATTAACAACAATCAGTTCAGCCAACCTTTCATCTTCAGAAAGGTCATCCAACATGACCCAACTATAAATCAGCACTTTCCGGATGAATAAATTAAATCTAATTTGGCGGCAGTTTATTGTTTCACAACCACTGAAAGCATTATACCATGGCCAACTTAACTTATGATTAAGTTGTATTCACCTCACACTGGGAATGGAAATAACACTGCATGTTACACTATAAACATGTATAAAAAGCCTCAGAAAATGAGAGTTAGCCATATAATTGTCACCTTCATCTGTCCCTCAGTGAGGACTGTAGGCTGGCCCTGTGGGAGGTGGACAGGGGGGGCAGGTACAGTCACAGGTGTGCCAGGCTGGATGGGTACTGTCTGGGGAGCAGCTTGTGGCTGGCCATGTGTCTGCATTTGAGGATAAGGTCGGACCACCATGGTCTCCTGCTTGTCATCTCTGAATGCCAAGGTTCCCCCTCCTCCGGCTGGTGGATGATCCTGCTGCCCATGGTCAGCATCCCTGCTGCTGTCAGCATCTGCACCAGCTACAGAATGTTAAATTAAACATTATTTTAAAGATATCTTCCTAGCCACTTGTGAAGTATCCTGTGAGTCGTTTAAGTGACAGTACGTTACCTGGAGCATTTGAAGGCTGATTGACAGACACAAGGGTTCCAGCAGCCGGGATCTGAGGTGCTCCCCCGCTGGAAGAAGGCAGCCCGTGTCGGGGGAATTGCTGGGAGCTCATTTTTAACTATTTATGACCTAAAATAGTATCAGGATTGTACGTTAAATCCAGTAGCAGACATACTGAAGATATCCTTAAGATTTGATTTCAGTTAACGGCTGCATTCCTTTTATAGACTTTGCTCGAGGACAACAATAATAAAAAGCTACTGGTTTAACCCTTTACAGGCGGCGGGGGTACATAAACAGGCTAATGGAGAGCTGCGGAATATTCTCTTTACTAGCTGGCCAATAAGCCAGGGGAAAGTCAACTGGTGTTAATAAAAGTAGATATATATACATTTGACTGTGAAAACCGAAACAAGAACATTTTGTGGACCTTTGTCTGACGTAAACGATAAGTGAGCAACAGCATATGACAAAACTGATCGACAGCAAATGCACCGCTGCTAATGAAATATGAGTTCACCATGCTAGTACAAAAATGGATTTCTGACTGCCATTTTCCTCAGTCAGATAATGTACACTCTGGTCACTTGTAACATTAAAACTAAAAAGCTACCTTGTTAGCCAGCTACCTTAGCTAGCAGCAGGCTAACGTTAGAATCGCTAACCCTGCTGCCGCCTGATTTTCATGCTAAATCCCAGAGTTTCTGCAGAGTACAACGGCGTTAACTTAATTGGGCTAAACAAACAAACATATTAATGTATATGTGCAGACGTTACCGTATCGCGGAGTTACTAGGCAATGGTCGTTTTGTGGATTACAGTTTTTTCCATTCGTCTTTTCTTTTTTCCAACATGTAAGCCGGAAGAACGCTCTGAAAGAATCAGACCTCCCTACTTCTTTCCGCCAATCAGAGAAGAGACTCCCAGATCGCTGGCCAATCGGAGCTCCGAAAATGGTGTTGACCAACCTAAATCTACACCAGGAGGGGGACTCTCGGGGGACCGCTACGACTTGCAAGACCTCGATCACGTGGTCAACAGTGGCAGCCGAGCTAGCACTGAAGATAATTTGCTAGCATGTTTACTGCCAGCTGACCGTCTCCGTCGGTGGAGACCATGTTCCCGCACAATGATGTGTTAATGTTTTTACAGTGTTATCCAGTGTATTCAGATGTTACTCAGACCTTTGGCTTAAATTAGACTACCGATACTGCAACGCACACATACTGCACTAAGAGTGCTACTTCACCAATGAGGTACTACCAGCAAAATATATCTTCTTCCTAAAATACCGTGATGTTTTCATCGTTACGTATATTTCTCTGGCCATATGCTTTCCCGAGTGTCCCACGTTTATGAAAATTGAAAGGGAAAAACTGTGCGGTAGTACAAAATTGAAAAGAAACTTTACTATAGACACCTCTCCAGTGTTTTATATAAACAGCATCACATACACACAACAGACGGCTCTGCTAGCCTACTGTCATGTGACCATCGCTTTAGAAGGCTGGGCTGTCGAAAGTCTCCCGCTTTACAAACTGATTGGAGCTGGCTGCTCTTGAGCCCTCCTAGTACTCTAATGCCACCACAGTACCTTCAATACAACACTAGAGGGCGATAGCCAACCAATGTTGCAGGATCTGATTATGGCTTTGACCTACAGGTTAAGTGTGTGTGTGTGAAGGAAAATGGTTGAGGTGAACAACAGAGAAATTGTGCATGGACCTTTTTCCTGGAAGACATTTTAACATGTCACAGATGTAAATAATAAGACCAAAGATGGCTGAATTGCATTTAGCTGCTTCAGGTTTACAGTCCACAGTGGTTTGCATTACTTTTGTAAATCTAAACAAAACTGCATCTACCTGCCTGGGTGAGACAAAAAAGTGTTAAAGCCAGAACAGATGAGGAGTGAGATCATAGAGGAGACAGAAACCTGGAGACTTAGAGGGAGAAGAAGGGAGACATGAGCGGCAGAAAGACAGTCAAAATAAGGAGTGAAGGAGGGGGATGTGTGTGGCATAAAAAAAAGAGGATGGAGAGGGCACAAAGGAGAGGGATGAAGAGAGTGCCAGAGGGAGATTTCCAGTGTCACTATGAATTTGCTGATTTGTTTGCATCAAAGTCTCACAGCTCTTAGCTTTCATTCGTCTTCTGTCACTGTCACTGTGGAAATTAAAACACCTGCATTCAAAACTTCACTTCAGTAAAAGTATGAAGGGTTTTGAATAAAACTGAATTGAATTAAATTGAATTGAATTAAATGATCAAAACTGTTCATTATACACTGTGGCCACTCTCAAACTATTGTACAATATATAGTATATTATTGTTTTATTTCGGGATGTTCTGACCACAGTTTGTGGACTTTTTGTGGCCAGGCATTTTATCTATATGGCCAATCAGGCATTTTAAAATTAAAGTTAACCCAAAGTTATTTTTTAACTCTTTCATTCAGAATCAAAGTAATTATATCAAAATGTGTCTGACTGATTTAAATTGAGATAGTATGACTCTTGTAAAATGCACCCACATTCAACATTTACTTTAGTAACATTAGCTAAAACGTTTAAAGTAAAATGAGTTGTTAACTTTGAACTAACACTAGGAAATTTAAATAAATGACAATTTAGCCACTTTTTGAGCAAAAGCTGACTTAATGAAAACCTGGTCTTGACTGAATGCTAGGTGTCAAGCAAAGTTTAAAGTATTTAGCTAAGGTAAAACTCAAAATAAGCTAATAGCTACATTAAGCTAATGTGACTGCCTTAATTTAAACAAAATCATCTTTGGCTGGCCAGATCTAGATATCTGTTACTTCACTCATATATAATATTACATATGTAGATTAGATTTCCTTGTGATTATAAGAAGAATAGCATTAGCCATTATGTTAGCATTTCAGCATACAGTAATATCAGTACAGTTAAGCCACATGAAGGACTTTCTGTGCAAAACTTAATTGTTAAACTGTGGATGTCTGTGAAATGTAAGAACACAGCTTGGACATAAAAATGTATATTAATATTAAGATGTGAAACAGGGTTAGGTTCAGGCAGGTGCAAAAAATAATAGTGAAAGGACTTATTTTGTAGTAATATGGCTCAGTCTCAGTATCACCTCAGCATCTTTGTAGATGAACAAGTTTTATTACAGTTCACACACATCTTGCAAACAAAAACATCTGTGACAGTGTTTAATCGTCAACAGAAGGTGTGTAGTTTCTACACCACGTTAGAGCTTGCTAATCTAAAACTTTGGCATCTCTGTGGCTTCACTGAAGAGTCTTACATCAGCAAAGAAAATCATTTTTTGTCAATTTCCATCACGTTTTTCATTTTTCCTCATTCTGAACAGAAGAATCACAACATTCCTGACAGCAGTCAGACAGATCAGCACAGACAGTGCCCCAACTTGGATGAGAGGTAAGAAAGTTGCTTATGAATACAGTAAACTTAGTGACAGGAAAAACAGAAGCACTTGTTCATGTTACAGGATTTATTAAAGGACTGTTGCACTGAATTTCAAGACATTCTATTTTCTCAGCAGTCAGCTTTAAAAGAAAAATATCCAAATGTTCTGACAATGCCTTTAAACAGTTCCCCTAAATGATGTGTTTCAAACACAAGTTCACAATAAAAAAACAATAACCGTGTTTCTGTTCCCACCAGAGTCACTGTGTCAGGAACTCCAGCCACAAAGACCTCGGCAGAAAACCAGACAGGGAGGACTCCTTGGTGCTATGGTCTGTTCAGTTGACCCCTGGTGTGCATGTGCTTTACATTACCATTGTAAAAATTTGTGGTAGTTGTATTTTGGTTTATCCTGACTGTTGTTTTTGTTTTTGCTCTACAGAGAAAAGACAGAAGTTCCACAAAGACCATTGAAGAGCACTGCATCCAGCAGCAGAGGTAAGGAAATCCCTCCCACAACCTGCAGTGTCTCACTGTGAACTCAAGTAATGTTGGGAAAACATACAGTAGTAGATTAAGGAGTTGTGTTTGTGTGCAGTCACCTCCTCAGATGGTCCAAGGATCACCACAGCACCCCCATCTGAGGATAAGACCCTGCAAACCAGGAGGAAGAAGAACTGCTAGAGACTTTTTGCCTGCTACAGGGTATGTTTCACACAAAGTGTCAGTGCTTCACATAATCCAGATATTTACCAGTGTGGACCTGAGCGTTGTCTTATAAAGTGTTGATGCTAGTTTGTTATTGAACCGTCTGAGGTTTTTTTTTTTTTTTATTCCAACAGAGACGATGTCGCGTGGCTCCGATCACAGATGAGGATGAAGCTCAGCAGAAGATCCCTGAGAAACATTGCAGAAGGTAACAAGACTCATTTCACTCGGCTTTGTCTTGATCTCCTCAAAATCAGTATTCAACTCAACAAAATTCAATTAGCAAAACAGCAGAAAAAATCAAATAAATGAAAAGAAACACAACATGAAAACCTGTTTCTCCCTCCATGTTGCAGTCCTGTTAAAACTTCAGCTGAGCCCCAAGAGCCAGACAGCTCCATCCAAGTTGACCCAGTGGTGGTGAGTTTAAAGGGCTCAGAGAAGAAGAAGAGGCCACGCTGGAAGAAACCAACAAGGACTCGTGCTCCAAAAGGTCAGTCCACAACTATTCTCACATTGTGTTAACATCACTAACCATCACCCCAACCCCTAACCCTGACATCAGGCTTAAAGCAAGTAGTGAATTATGTTTAGGTTATGTTGTGGTGAACCGCTTTTTGTCCCCTGACGTAAAGTGAGTCTCAGTGTGACCATGTGAACAGATGAATGCGTCCAAGTGTTCACAGCAGCTTTCACAGTCTTTTGGTCATGTTATTGACTGTGTGTGTGTCTCTTTCTGTAGTACCAACAAGAGTCATGCCACACAGGTCGTTAACCCACAGATCCTCAGGAATCGACATGCCTCCTGGCTTGGGTAAGTAAATCTGCTCACACACTCTCTCACACAGAGACACAAGAAACAAACAAACTGCTAAATATTTTTCAAGAATAGAGAAAGTGTCTCTTTCCCTGAATGACCTGCATCCAGGACATAAATCCATCAGCTAAAGTTAAAATGCAACTTGTTCACATTTTAGGACGATGAACCCAGAGTTTGTGATTTGTCACTGAAGATGTTGATGTGTGATGTGACTTGTTGTTCTTAGGTTTCCCAACCCAGGCCAAAACTGTTACATGAACTCCAGCCTCCAGAGCCTGCTCTCTCTCACACAGTTTGTGGGAGATTTCAACTCCCTGGAGGAGGTGTGGAGTCTGTTTCCTGAGGCTGATCTGATGAGGTAGGGCAGCAACACACGCACACACACACACTTTTCCCCACAAACCTTAAGAACAAAATCAGACAACAGCCATCATTATCCTTCACCCTCTCTAGCCATTTTATGACATTTGCGAGGTGTCGTGGCTCAGAAGATACCCGCCACAAACTCTGGGCCCTCAACATGTTCAAGAGGAGCATCGCTCTCCAGGCTCCTGAGTTTGAGGACAACAGCCAGAAAGTGAGAAACTGTTCTTTTAATGTTTTGTCACCTGCTGATTATTTCTCGTCTGTGCATCAACTCAAATATTTGTGTGTGTGTGTGTGTATGTTCAGGACGCCCACGAGTTCATAACCAGCGTCCTGGAGCAGATGAGGAGTCTGGCTCCACCACTCTGAGAAATTGCATCCTTCGTGGGCACAAGTTACAGCTGCCCCATGGAGAGCAACCTGGTGTTCAGAATGAAAAACACCAGGACATGCAAAAGGTAAAACCACACAGAAAAACACACAGCATGTGGTGGCAGAGCAGAAATTCCCTTTTCTTTCATCGCTGGTTTTCTTCCCCGTCTATAGAGTCCTGATGTTTCACCTGAAGAGGTTCAGGTTCACTCCGTACCTGCAGATGGTGAAGCTGCATGATCCTGTCATCTTCTTCAGGGAGCTGATGGTCACCTCCAGCCAGGTAAAACAATCACACACCTGACAACAAACTCAGGGTAAACACGTGGACTGTGTGAGTGTGTGTGTGTGTGAGGCTAACTTTAGCTGTCTAAGCTGTCTGTGTTTCCTCTCAGGCTGAGGGTCGGTACAGCCTGGTCAGTATCATCAGCCACTTTGGAAGCAGAGGAAACAGCGGTAAGATATTCACACACTGAAGATCTTGACCGTCTCCTACTGTAGTCCTCTATGAGGTTCTCAGACACAGAACAGATAGATAAGTGCTAATCAGAGGAGGAAATATTTCATTACAGACGTGTGAGCATTTCTAGTGAGAGCTTTGATCAGTACCTGTTTTTGGTATGTTTTACATTGTGCCTCCTTGCTCTTCTGTCAGGACATTACATCAGTGACGGGGTGCACCCAGACCAGGAGCTGGACAACACAGCTGACCGCTGGCCCCTCTACAACGATCAGAGAACATGAGAAGACCCCCCACCCCCTTTTCATATGCTTACCATTTCATTGATTATTCAAATAACTGTATCTCTGACTATCTTCACATCTACTGGACACAGTGTTTTTCCTGTGTAATTTCCCTTTACAAAAGAACATCTGAGCAGAGAGAAGTGCACTCCCTGGGGCTGTTCAGCTCTTGAAGTCTAAACTGAAGGCATTTTGTTCAAAACTGACATAACAGCAGTTGTAAATTGTATTTCCTTCTGGGAAGAAAGGTTAAAAGGGCAAGAGGAAAATAATAAATATGTTGAACATTGATGAAAAATTGCCTTTGGCATCAAAAATGAAAGATTCATACAGAAAGGAAAATACAGAGTTTTGAAGAAATAAGATTTGAATTTCAACTTAACTAAGAAGGATTTATCATTGGTGACGTTGCCAAGTTTGATTGAGCTTGATTTTTTATTATTTTATATTACAACAACTTTTTTAGGTAAAGAATTGCATCAAGAAAAATGCTCTTTAATTTAAGGTCTAGAAAAGAAATAAAATTGTCAGTTTTTACAATGTAAATTTGCACCACATTTAATGTGGTTCTGCACAACATGTTTCATACAGTGTGAATCTTTGAAGATCTAAATGTTGAGCAAAAAGAAAAGAAAACAAGAATTCCCTCTGCTCTGCCCCTCCCAATATCAGTTACAGTCACTCATTATCTTAATAACACTGACCTGTCATCCGAGTGCATCATCCTTTACGTACACCTGGGCCATAAAGGGTTATATAAAACATTCCTGCATACAAAGGCATGGGCAGTAAATTCCCAAGCTATGCACGTTCACTCACTCACATTTCACCCATTGGTGTGCTTCTCTTACCGGGAAGTTGTGAAACCCTCATGACAAGCATTCTTTGGATGTTATTGCTGACTGGTTATGAAAATGATGTGGGTTGTCATGAAGTGTAGCTGAAGAGAAATTTATTTTCACCAAGAAGAGGATATGCGGAAAACGTTATGACATGTGGGTATAAATTGCACAGAATGAGGCAAGCTGAAACTAAACCAGTGTGACATCCAAGCATTAACATGTGTCTGCTGACAGGGGATTTTCAGGGAAACATGCTACCTATGGCCCTCATGGTTACACTGATTTATCCACCCTTTGACTCATCCTCTCAGTGTGAATTCTTTAGTGCTGTTCTTATGAATGATCTTCGTCATTTCACATACTAATTTGCCACTTACTCATTCGTCTATGTTGTTAATTACTCACTGGCATTGCAGACATTAAAAAACAACTTTTCACAGATAAGTGGCTTGCACCTGGCTCCACAGTGTCAAATTTTTTTACTGACTCAGGTGTCATTGTGTCCATTTAGCCTGGAGATCATGCTCCTCAGCACATCTCTCTGTGTTGCTTCAGACACGAAACATTTTGACTCATTGACTCACTCCTTTTCCTACAGTGAATCAGTTTTTCTGGATTGTGCAGCTCAGCTGATTCACTGGAAACCACTGGCAGTCCTAGACTGTAGCCAGCCAAACAGCCATGGTGAACATGGTGCCTTATGAGTGTTTTATGAAGTACACAAGTGTTTCTGTAACAGTGGATTTATTAGAGTTTTTTCATTGAAAACAGCAGCTGCCTGCAGTGGCAAAATTTATGCTGATGTGAGCAGTGAGGGTAAAATTGCAGGCACTAAAACCAAAACAATGATGTGAAAGACACTGAAACCCTCTGTAGAGATGAGGGGAAATATAGAACTGGGTGATTACTCTCTGTGGGTTCATCACTATGATCAACACTCTTTGCATTACACAGTCACTTAACTGTTTCTAAAAACATAATTATTAGAGCAGCTTTAAAACATTTTCAAACACTTTCAAAGCTGTGTAAATGTATTTTTACATAGCTGATACCAGCTCCTTTCAGTGTATGATAATTATTGAATATTCAAGCTTTAGCTATGTGAGGCATGCCTGGTGATGTCCTCATGGTAAAGTTGTTAGAAAACGATTGCCTAATTACACATACAGCAAACATGGAGCAACACTACCATTCTTTTTAATGTGTTTCTGTCCATCTGATGGATGTATGCCCAATATTCAAACTCCTTTAACTCTCTTTTTGTCTCTACCAACTGCTGAGAGAACTATCTGGCCCTTTGGTGTGCAGCAGGTAGCTTACAGTGGCTTTTTAGCCAAAAACAGCTGTCTGCTGCAGCTGAAAATGACATGATTGAGAGTGATGAGAACCAAAACAGTTAAGTTGTAAGCTGTAAAATCAAAACAATGAGTTGAGAGTAGCTAACATGCTTTGTAGAACTGGGGGGAACTGTGGACCTGGGTGGTAATTATCTATTGATTTGTCTCTATAAGACGCATCTTTCAAACTGCTTAAGGTCATTTGGTCCATTTTTAATATAAAAAATATTGATTAGTGCAGCTTCAAAGATATTGTATTGTATTGTATGTTTGAAGCAGTTTACATGTAATAATTGTTTTTTTTATTGCTAATGTGTGAAAACATTGTGATGTGACATAAAATTATTAATTCCCTGACTTTCTCCGTTGCCTATAACACCCTGTACACTGATTTCTATGTGAAGTCGCTGCAGTACTGACAATGTACTATCGTTACATTCGGATTGGAGTCTGCTGCCATTATCCAATGATCATCCCAGCTAAAGAAATACTCCAAACAAAACCTTTAACTTTATCTCATGAAGGTCGTGTTCAGCAGGGCATTTTTACTTATTTGTTCAACTTTTGGGATCAAAACTGATCCCGAGCTGGCTCTCTCACTACTGGACAGGTGAGCTAACATTACTGCAAAGCCTGTGACATTTATTGTGATACTGTGGTTTTAGCCGGCTAATGCCTTCTAGTGTTAGCTTGCCTGCTAACATGGACAAATCGGTAGCAAACTACTGTGTTGAGTGGATAATATCTACTAATTAATACAAACTCCTGACAATCGACAACCTTACCATTTGATAATTACTTCATCGGCTAACAAACCAACGCCAGATCCCTGCAGTTTAGCTACAGTTTAGTTACAGCTACTTGGCTAACTGTTATTTGCTTGGTAATGTTATCGCCATGGTAGGACTGTATCTTGTGCACCCCCCACAAGCACACAGTGAGGACTGGTAAAGAGACTGACAGGGTTAGTGAGAACTTTATGGATGCTCGTGACTGCCTACTTTAGGAGTGACTGCAGTTCACCCTAACAGCCACAGGTGTCAGTAATAACAAGGCTTTTCCGATTTCTCCACACGCAACCTTTAATTACCAAGTCTAAACAACAAGCCACAAATCTGACACAACTACATGACAAGAAGCATTATCCAAAAAAACATGGAAAATGTGGAAAGGAAGCAGCATAAAGTGAAACAAAGGAGTAAGGGATAGGTGACAGTTAAGTGATAGAGCAGTGTCTGAGAAGTAGAACAGGTGAAGTGTTCTTACTGCTGCTCACGATCAACACCTAAAGCAAAACACCAGAACACCTAAAGCAAGACACAGACTTTAAACTTTGCTGCAAAAGGCCTGCTATCTGAGAGGGTTGCTTCATCTCAGTAACAGCCCTAAAATTAGAGGACGGTGCCCTGATTTATATGGAAAAGTTAAGGGGGGTGGGGGCACATTCCATGGCTGCTGTAGGCAGGAAGTTTTGGAATCTCCATGGAAATTAAGGCAAAACACAGAGCCCCACAGTTATTTTTCCAAGTATTTCACAGAGGCCTTTAGTGCAAAATGTGCTCAAAAGCTTCCAAAAGGAGACAGATGATTTGTTAGCAGTTGTCCCCTCTGTTGCTGCCAGACACATTGATTTACTCACATTAGGATACAAATAGTGCATGACTATAAAAGTGCAATAAGCGTGAAGGCAAGAGGAATTTAAGCAGATTAAACTGGCACAAATGCAACGACAGAATGTAAAGAATGTAAATTATGTCTCTAACCATGTCAGACAAACAACTTAATTACCTTAGAACAAGTTTGTTTTATTGACATCTGTTCTTGCTCTACTATGATCAATGGTTTTGTTCAGTGAGAACAATTCACAGTTGCTGGGAGTCAAAGTGGTGAAATCGTGGTGATAAATGGAACAACTCTGACAACAATCACAGTAATTCCTGCAAGAGTCCAGATGTGTGTGGAATGCATACACGTACTTAGAAGTGAATTTTTTTTCATCCCCCGTGGATGATGATGAGTTTAGGATACTTGAGCGTTCCCAGGAATGAATTTCCCTCTGTGAAGTTGTTCAGACTTAGCACAGCCTGGAGTCAAGTAATCATAACCTTTCACCCACAGAGCCCCTTTACATCACCCACAGTTTGGTGGGGGCTCTTGTCTTCTAAGTGTTGCCAATAGAGGTGGGCTGAAATATCTAAACGTAATCTTTCTGAGCACAAATGGGACCAAAATAATGGTACACTACAGACCCCAGTGTGCTACATGTGTCCCAGCTGAAAAGGGTATTCAACAGATGGACATTTACTGTCGCAGTGTTTCTGAGAAAAATGGCACTCAGCTACAACAAGTAAAGGCAGCAGGAGGAAAATGTGTGGCATCTATGGAATGCCATCCCCTGCTCACCAGGGAGAACAAGGAAGGCAAAAATATTTACATTAAAAGTCAAAGTGTATGGAAGAATTTTTGCATGCAAAAGTTGGGAATGTACTACACATAAAAAGTAAACTTACTTTAGCAGTTCAATTAGTAACATAGAATTGGATCCTCAGCTTGTACAGGGATAATTCAGACATAACATTATTGGGGTTTGCATTTCTATTTGCACTGTACTTCAACTATCCTGCACTGAGTGACATTACAGGCTCATATAGCCATATTCTATATTCACAGTCAACAGAACAGTAATTATTGTGAATGAGCAAGTTTGAAATTTTACATCATGTGAAACAAGATCATCTGTTGTTGATGAGGTTCAGGTAGAAGACCAAGTATTCCATTGTATGCTTAGGATTTGATGTACAGAGCATAAAGTACAGCTTACAGGACAGAGTTACGGACGTTTGTCTGTCATGAAACTTGTTTTCTTGATGAATAATGAAAAACTGATTATCAGGGTGTCCATCAGGTGAGGGTAAGTATCATGAAGACATTTTGTTCACGGTAAAACCCATTAAGAATTGACACATAGTATTCAGTTAGAAAGTCTTCAAAATCAAGCACATTAGCACTAAGACAAAAAGACTCTGCTTTTGTGGACACTGGGTCCATCCATATGAAGAGATATTGTCCTTTATTTATTTATCAGCCAGCTGGGGCAGTGTAACAAGCTCTGAACACAACACATTATCACCGTATAAAACTGTGGTGAATGAAAGCAAACCCTTGTCTATATCTAGCTGACACGAAGCAGCATGATCATTTATTTGAACTTGTGTCTCTGGCCACCTGATGAATCAAGTTCAAGTTGGTGACAGCTGAGAGCTTGTGCCAATTTTTCACCAGTAACCATGGAAACATAACCACCCCTGCAGTACACGCCACTACTGTATTGCCCATATGTGTGGTAAGTATATTCTACAGAGTCACACTTTTACTAAAACATTGCTAAAGACAGCTAAAGACACAGTCTCTGATGGAAATTTGGAGCTTCAAGGAGGGATATGTTACTCAGTGGGAAGTTTGGAACTTCCAGATCATATAGACATAAAGCAGTGAAGTGGGTTTTTGCCTCAGGAATGGTTTGAGTTTCAGTGGAAATTCTGATTCATTTTCCCCTATAAAAATGGGTCAACTAGTGGAATTCTATGAATACTATGAATTCAAGCCTCCATCCACAATGAAGGAAATATTAACATTTTATAATTATCTCACATGGACAGATTGTGGATAGACTATGACTTTTGACATCACACTTTCATTTTTTTTTTTTTTTTTTTTTGCCTAACATGGTATGGTGTGACCATTTGCGTTAACAGTAGGTAATGCTATCAAACTTCACAATGATATTGCTTTGTAACTGACATTACTGAGTTTATTCAATGATTATTTTTGTGCCTCTGTTACACTATGTTTTGGCATTCACCGTTATCCTGTAAATGTCCCTTGTGGTTCAGCCAAAGCTACACTGGCTAGCTTTACATATAGGGGTGCACATATAGAACATACAATTAACAGTTAAGGAATTTCACTTTGATAGTCAGCATGTAAGTGTGTGTAGGTCTTCTAATTATCTTGTGTTCTACATGATGTATAGTATATCTTTTTTAACTGCTAAATGGTCCTTCATGTTCACCAGCTAGTAACTAGTACCCCTTTGACATTACTTACAGTCAATATACCCACTGATGATTTAAATAATACTTACTAATGCAGGTTTAAAGTGGGAACCATACTATCAAAAAACATTGAGTTGTATTAAATAAACAAGCAGTGAACATCTAACCTTCACTGAACCTCAGGTGTTCAGCAGGGTTTTGGTAATCAATCCAATTAATATACAGTGTTAAACCAATCCAACAAATAAAACAGACAGATGTTTATCAGACATATATTAAGAATTTTAATCTATTATTGTGAAATGTTAAGGCATACATACAAATGCTTCCTTTACAAATGTTCACAGCAACATCATAATGGGTCAACCAGCTGAAGCAAGGCACCTTAACAGAACCTTTTGTGTTTGTCATCGGTTATAACTTAAAATTAGAGTACATCTTTGGCACCAGAAAACAAAATACATGATATAAATGAAAAACAAACAAACTACAAAATATATATTAACTTCTCTCACTTCAAATAGCCATTCATGTAAACACATTCCAAAAAAAGTGAAGGGCATTAACTCAAACTGACACATTGCATTGACCAGCAAATGCACTGTGACAGGAGATAAGGTGAAGAAACTTGTAGGGGAATACCAGTTCAATGTTAGATTTCACATGCTATTTGTAGGACTTCAAACAATACTCCTGTTGGACATGTTGTGAAGATGGAGCTGGATTTTGTGACTGCTACACAAAGATTTTGGAGCGCTCAATAACTGACATCAGTACTAACATCTCAAATCTGGACAATAATATATTAGCTTCTTCACAAAACAACTGATGTTGGAATTCAAATCTGAATTGTGGCACATTCCAGTTAACTACAAAATATCCTGGAAAACAGGAGTCTACATTCAGCAGTGTTCAGTGATCCTACACTATGCAGGGAGAAATAAATAGAAGATTCCATGGTAAGGATATAGTCCACTCAGAAATGTGAGATACTTGAGCAATGGAGAAAACACAGCTGAATACAACAGAGTGATGGGGAAAACAAATAGAGTAGCAAATGCAGGCCAATTATAGTTGACCATTTCTATGCTTATGGTAGAACCAGCTACCACGGCTCAGAAGAAATAACCAGCCCCAGAAAAGGAATCATGTGGAGAATGCATGCCATTTTAACAAGGGTGAGGGGTCAGACTTTAGATAGCCTTTTTCTTTAACGGGAGCAATCCCTCAGCAAGGAATGTGAGAAGATTAGCTCCAGCATGTCAGCGAAGGGGAGCAAAATGTTGGGCAGTCGTCATCTGAGGCCCCAAACATTAACCCAGGATCTGGAGAATTAGACGAGTGTGAAACACTGTCAATCCTCGCAGGCTTTTTAAAGAGAGAAATGAGCATGCCCCACATTCAAAGGAAGTTTCCAAATCCTCTGCTGAGCAGGGCCCCAGTGTATTTTAAATAGAGGAGCAACTGTTAATTTAGGTTTGAGAAGCTCTGTTAAACAGAATGATCTTCAAACACGGCATGAAAACATAGAGGATGCTTATACTGAGTGATCTTATAAATATTCCCATTGTAATAGGCATGCTACTGGAAACAAAATCTAGACAGGCTGCACGCATTATCCAGAAGAGTGAGTCATTTATATATATTAAACAGTGGAGCAGAGCCAGAAACGTGATCCTTGCTCTTCTCACATCTCAAACAGAAATATCACAATATGAGCAGCATTTACAAATATAAATACAATACATGACTAAAAAATAACATGCACAAACTATGTATATGCACATTCAGCAGCTCAGTTCCTATCACAGTGCAGAATACTGTCCAGGTACCTAGAAGAATTCTGACTTGTGAGGCAAATGTTAGAGTTAGTGAATTGTGCAGAGACAGGAGAAGGAAAGCTCAGCTCTCCTCTCAAAACTATGTCACATTCTGGACTCTGCATGTTGATTCAGGCCTCTCTTTACGGTCGTCAGACGTGGAGGAAAGCCTTAAACACCTCGGCCAGAAGAGTCAGTCATTCTTGGCTGTCACCATTCAGTTATTTGAGCTTCAGTGGGCTCTCAAATGAGGATTTCAACCACCTCTGCATCTGAGCCGTTGATGCTCTTGAATGTCTTGAGTGGTGCCTTTGGCTCCTCCGAGGTGTCTACAGTAAAGATAAAATTAGCAGATTAGAAAAACAACTTTGGTATGCTAAGGCAAACATAACTGCATGCTGGGGTCTAGTTACACTTTAAATAGTGGTCAAATAGAATAAAGATCAAAGGAGTGACCTAAAATGGGTGTTAGTGCTTAACAAAACAATAAACCCACCAGTGGTAGCTGCTGAGATCGCCTCAGACATCTTCAGCTTGCCAGGCTCTGCTGTGAGCTCAGGCTCCTGCGGGGCCTCATCACTTTGGGTGCTGGAGTCTCTGCTCGGGGCCTTGGACACCACACAGGGCTGGGGTTGCAGTGCAGCAGCACCTGTCAGGTCATCTGAGAGGCTCTTTCCTACAAACGCAGACAAAGAGAGGAGGCTGCTTAACTACCCGCTTACATCCACATTTACACTCCTGAACATCTGCCCTGCCGAGTTCTTCCCATGACTATTCTGGATCGGGCTATTCTGGAGTGAGAGATGATATGCATTCCTGTTCAAAAACATGTTGTCTATTTGAGGGACACTGAAGGGTTGTCTCCTACTCCCTACTTTTTTTTAGGAAGTGTACATTCTGTCTGGCGACACAGACCAGTCTACCAGTTGTCGCTTGATAGCACATGTCCTTGAAGATTCAAAATTCCTAGGCGTACGTGGCGTGAAGTGTGAGGGCAGAAACTCACCTTTACTCTGCGTGCTGCTGGTCACGGTGTTGATGGAGGGGACGGACCTCGCCAGCCGAAGCCCCTGCTTCTCCAGTTTGCCCTGCTCCCATCTGGAGCGCTGCTGGAGGACTTTAATCACGGCATCCTTCTCCAGGAGCTGAGCATGAAGTGCCCGGATCCTAACACAGAATACATGATGAGTTCACAAACCCCCGAGCAGCAAGACATAAACTGGAATTAAAGAACGACTTAACAAGGACGTGGGAAGATGTGTACCTGTTCTCCATCTCCTGATGTCTGTGATTGGACAAAGGCAGGTCTTCATTAAAACTGCTGTTGGGTGAATGTCGGGGCGAGTGATTGATGATGGTTGTATCTCTGGAAATAAAACAGAGGACTGTTAAAATTTTTAATCCCTAAACTTCACATTTGTAATTAAACAATGTTTGTCTTTTCTATACTTGTTGTTGTATATGTTTCATCATACCTCTGTGCTGCAGCAGTGGCAGCTGCATCCATTGCAAACTGCCTCATGGTGCTCTCCTCCAGATACTTCTGCTCCCACTTGGTGATGTCTGCCTCCAGGGCCAGAATACGCTCCTCTTTCTCCCTTAGCTGCTGCTGCAACGTGGAGGAGCTCAGTTCTGAAGCTGCAGGGTCAGCTGCCTGGTTCTGAGACTGAGATCAAAGACATGATGGAGTGATTAACGTTGTGCTTCCAAGAAAACAAACACCTAAACAAACAAATTATGTAATGTGTATGTAATAACTCCATCTCCTCACCTGCTGTGCCCTGAGGCTCTTCAGTTCTTGCTCGAGTCGCGTGCGAAGCCGCAACTCCAGGGCTTCCCTCTTTTCGCATGCCGCCTGGAGTTGAGCCAGCGCGCTCTGCAGCCGCTCCACTTTTTCTACGTAGGCTCTCTTCCTCCGCAGTTCTTCCTCCAGCTGCCTGTTGCGGGCCTGCGCCGAGGCCAGACCCTGCTCCAGCAGCTCCCGCCTCCGCTGGCACTCCTCCCCGGAGACACGCAGATGCTGAATCTGCCTCTCCAGATGTTCGCGCTCTCGCTGCTGCTCTTCATCTAAGATACAGGAAGGGAAAAATACAGGTAAGTGGTGGTAAGAGTAATAATGACATGACCCTGGAAGTTTTAGGAGATAGGGGGAATGCTAAAGAAGCCTATACTGTGTATCAAGGCAATTCAGTGACCCTTGATGGGGTCAGTGAAGCAGCTCTGTAGGCAGTCGCTCTGGGAATCACACTTTGAATGGAATGTGACCCAACAAGAGACATTTACATGCTGCTATGAAGGCATGTGGTTCAACAACAGACCATTTGGCACCATGTCCTCTTCACTGAAAATGTATCACAGAGCTACAACCAGTGTTGCAGTAAATGGAATGATCATTAAAATAAACTATTTCCCATATACCCACTAAAAACTAGCTCAGATTCAAATAAGACCTGTTAAAAAGTAAAGCCAGTTGATCTGCTGTGCCACTTTAAAAGGGGGTTGATTACACAACATGAGTGCATGCCTGTGGAGGGAATGCAGGCTTCCTCTTATCCACTTACGCACACAGGCATAGCTTTGTACTGGGAAAAGCTCTGGAATGCTTCTAAGGACTTGAAGTAAACAAGCGGCTCAAAATATAATTCAAGTGGTCTTTCTAACAAAAAAACCTCTCAACTACACATCCCACTATTGTATTTTACATGGTTTTGCTCCTGCTGTGCCGAGATAACTGTTTTCAGAAAACACAAAGACAATATTTCAGATCTGATCCAGATAGTCACATGGCTGTTTAAAGTAACCAGAAAAAAGTGCAGCTGTCATTCCAGCAGGGTAATGTATAACAGAAAGGTATGACTGACTATGTAGAGTTATGTAAGGTTGGTTGAGATCCCTGCACAGAGCAGAGAAGCAGGGAGGAAATATTCACAACTGGTCGATCATGATTAGACCATGAGGTAAAGAAATGCCCAAACAAGGGGAGCGAGCCAGTCAGAGGTCATGTTGTGTTGGGCCTGGACACCCTGGAGTCCTAGACCTATTAGTTCCCCTTGAGAAGGGAAGTCAGCATTGATGTAAAACTGAGCAAGGTGGGGTGGAAGTGGGGGGGTGAGGAGGGGAGGCATTCCATATGCCGGAACAGCCTGAAATACCTTTAAAAAATTCCTGGAATCCAGGCCATATTTACTGCAGCTATGAAAAATGCCTGTCCTTTCAGTGCTAGGAGTAACTCTTAACGTTAGAGATAGAACCATGTGCTCCTGACATGTAGGGCCACAGCTTTTGTGACACACCAAATCACTGAGAGAGGAAACCAATCCCTGCTCAGCTATGTTCCTGCTATTGTTGAGTGCTTCACAGGGCAGTGAGATTTGTCAGATCAGATCAAAAAAACTGATCCTGAAGTCTTCCTTCTCTCCTCTGTCCTGAGTCACATTATGAGGAGACAGTTTCTCTAATCAAAAAACACTAATGCAGATATAAACTTACTTTGCTCCAGCAGTTTAACAAAGACATGCTGCTTCTGGTCGGTGCACTCGGCTTCCTTGGCCGCTCGTTGTTTGGTGGCCGTGTCAAGTTGTTCTGCGCAGAGGAGAGCAAACAAAGCACAACGGTTACACACACATGGAGCCGCATTACAAAGCAGCAGTGTTTTAGTTCAGGAGATGAATGGACACATACCTCTCAGGTCTCTGTTGAAGTCATGCATTCTCTTGATCTCAGCCTCTAATTTATTCCTCATTGTTTTCTCCAGAGTTTCCCGCTTGGCAGAACCTTTCATCAGAGTCTCATAGGCTTCAGATATTCTTTGAATCTCCGACTCCAACTGAGAGGAAAATATGGGAAGAACATCAGTCTCTGGAAGAGGCATCCCCATTCACTCATTGTCTGGTTAGTGGCTTATGTTGCAGTTGTTAATGTCAATGAGTCTAATTAGTCATCTCTACAAATGCCATTCTTTTTCTTTCTTACCGCCTACAGGCAAATGGCTTTCTAACATGTATGCGCAACTGAAAAGAGGGAATCAACATTCCTGAGTGAGCACTTGTGAGGTCCAGGTGTCAAGGCTTTCGTGGCAATATGCCAGCATGTTTTGAAAGACAAAGGGGATAGGATGTACTGAGGGCATACCACAGGCTGGAATAGTGCAAAAACTCTTAACACCTCACTGGCAGATCAAATTATTAAAAAGACCTAAACAGAAAAAAACAAACAAACCCATGAAATAAATGTGATAAAAACTCTGGGGGATACGTCTGTGTCACCTCTCCAAGAAATGAACCAATCACTGGGATCTCTCAGCTGTGCATGTTTCTTAACTGCCAGACAGCTCATCACTCTGACATGTACTGGCAAGAAAACTGTTGTTTTACAATTTCCACACCCTCTATGAGCCATCAGCTCCATTCATTGCACCAACGTTCTTCTCACTCACCTTCTGCAGCCTGGCGGCCTTCTCGGCGTAGACCTCCAGCTCCTTCCTGAGCCGCTCGTTCTCCCGCATCAACGCGTCGGTCTGAGCTGAGTTATTGCTGGAGGCTGCAGAGATGCTGTTGTGACCCACCTGGGACTGAGCAGACACATACCTGCCGAGGGGAGACATGAGTAACTCATTACACCACTGCCAAAAACCACAGTGTCTTGGAAATAGTGAATGAATGATTGCCTGGAGCTGTTAATCTGCTCATATTTTATCTGATTTTCAAACTAAATCATAATTCCATTGTGTGCTCATTTGCTGGGATTACCTGTGGTGCTGTGAGTAGAAGGGGGGGGGAGGATCTCTGTAGTACTGTCCATGTTCCTGTGAGTGACTGAGCATATATCCAGGAAGTCTGGCACAGAAAGGATAGTCCGGTGGCGGCCCTCGCTGGCCTGCACACTGTTGGGCCCCTAGCCTGTCAGGTGCCACAGAGTTTGTAACATTATTATTATACAGCTGTGGATAGCTGTGTGAAAAGCTTGTAGCCAGACTGTCTCTAGGTCCATTCCTCTCCAGAGAAAGCTGCATGAGTCTCTCACTGAGGGAGCGAGCATGCTCCCTCTTCAGATCCCACTGTCCCCCATTGTGACTCCCCATTATGTCCATGCTGTGGCTTTCCTGCTCCACCTGCCCCTTCCGAGAGATCAGGTACTGGGAGTGGGCCTTGGCCTCCTCATAAGTGGGCAGCTCCTCACCGTGGAGCTGGTACAGGTGGCACATGGGGCTCTCAGAGTGCAGACCGTCCCCCTGGTGCTCCTGGCCTTGAGGCTCCTGCCGCGTCGACATCTGGATGTACTGGGTCTCCTCCTGACTCAGGCTCTCCAGAGAGGAACGGGGACTGCCCGTGCCCCCACCGCTGCTGCCTCCACGCAGAGCCTGCTGCTGGATGGCCAGCAGAGTGCGAGTGTCTGTTAGGTTACCGTAGCGGAGCTGCTCCTGGATAAGACGGTGCAGGACCGTGCCAGAGGAGTCTTCAGCAGTTCGCATTTCAGTCAGCGGGAAATGAGTAAAAAAAAGCAGCCTGGAGGTGGTGGTTTGGTCTCTTCACAAATCACAAATCTGAGGGAAAAACAACCTCGATCAGACTTGCACAACATATACACATGTTCCATTTAATCAAATCAACGCAGTAGTTTTGTCAGGATTCCCAAACCTCATTCATTTGTAATGGTTGTACTTCTGATGTGAACCACATGCAGAAACCAACATTGATGACATTCCTTTCAATTATAATTCACAAGCTCTTCTATTGCACAATGACTTTTGCTTTAACTGCCATGAGCTGTTGCTGGAAATACCCCATACTCTGACAGTGATGTCAGAGCAGATCCAGTTTTATTTCCCCCACACACTGTAAAGCATAACTTTCTCCAGTCAGACAGAAGTGTAACACTGAACGGTTGCTATAAACATCAGTCTTCCCAGGCTTTCTCACAACACATAGACTCATTTCCACGTTTGACATGAATCACAATGAAATGTTTCCCAACATAAGCTCCTACAGGAAACATACCTAAATATGTAAAGAAAGAAATCATGACATAAAAGCTCCGTGTGGATTGTTAATGAATTAATATGGTGAAATTGGGGGGGGGGTCTAAAACCCACAACAAAGTCTATTTTGTGAGTGGGTTTATTTCTTTTCACTCTTATAGATGATATCTGTGGAAATCAGAATACAGAACACAAAAGGTGGTCATTTTCACAAAATTAATATATTAACAAAACCGGAAAACTCATATAATTAATCCAACAGTCAGAACTGCGCCATGCAGAAAAAAAAGAAGAAAAAAAAATCCGTGCCAATGGGACGTCTAGTTATCAGGCATCCAAACACAATCCGGCCCGTAGCGAGAGATAAACTTAGAAAAACCAAATATAAAACTCACCGAATTACAGTCTCATCACACACCAAACAGTTAGCAGGTGTTGCGGTCTCTTCGTGTTTTGCGCTCAATTCAACAACGTCCACAAGTTTCCCAAGTCTCTCTGCTCCATGTACGTGTGTGTGCGCGCCGACGGGCAGCAGCAGACTGAGCTGAGCGAGGCTGCGAGCTGCACTAATAAATAACTGAGGGCCGATTGTTCGCTGCGGCTGGAATGACTGGAATGTAAAGGCTCCAAGTCCCTGTGGGATCAAAAGCAGAGCACAAGGGAGGAGGAGGAGGACGAGGAGAGGGTGAGAAGGAGGGGTAGGGGGGTGGAGGTAGGGAGTGAGCAAAAAAAAAAAAAAAAAAAAAAAAGGGTTCAGAGCAGCAGTACTACCTCAGCTGGCTGCTTGTGTCATGTAAAATAGACTGTTGTTTTTGTTGTGGTGTGCTTTTAGGGATTATAGATCTTAAACTTAAAGGAGAAGTCCTCAATTTTACGAGAAACATAGAAATTTTATTGTGAGACTGGAGGAGATAAAAAGATCATAAAATTCAGTGAAACATTTAAAACCTCACAGTCATACAATCTTTATTGAAATATTTTAGGAATATAATATACAGAAATGTGATAGAAAAGGTCTTCTGTATCAAGATTATTACACAGAAACCCATATGAATGAAGGAAAATCCAGATTCAGGTGAAAAGTTTTCTTAAAATCACAAAATATCAAGTGAGATCTGACAACATGTACATTACTCAGTCCCAATCTCTCAATGTAAAATGTAGTAAAACGGTACGGGTTGATAATGTTTTTTATTCATTGATAAGTTGTTTAGTCTACAAAATGTAAGAAAACGGTGAAAAATACAACTCAGATTCAGAAGCACCAGGTGGTGTATTCATATTCTTTGCTTTGTCCAACCAACAGTCAAAACCCAAAGATATCCATTTTCCAGTGATATGAAACAAAGAGAAGCAGCAACTTCTCGCATTTAAGAAGCTGAAAACAGAAATTGTTTGACATTTTTGTTTAGCAAATGTCTTCAACACTTACTTGCTATCAAAACTATTTATGCTCTGCTGATCAACTAATCAAGAAGTCGTCATTGTGATTTCTGCTGATTAAAGCTGAACTGCACTGCAAGGTGGACTTTACAAGCCTTACATGAGAGAAATACTACACAAACTTGGTAATACTGAGGCAGTGATGAAAAAAGTGCTGTCAGATAACTGAGACATGGATTAATCATTATTTCTTGAACGGCCTTTTGTTTGCATGTGCCTGGTAAATATTTAAGCCGTGGCCCGTGCCAGTTAATTGCAGAGTGTGTGTCTGTGTGTGTGTGGACACAGAGGGGAGAGGGGTGGGTGCGAGGCACGATGCCTGCCAGCTGTCCGTGGACTGAAATCCCCTTCCCCTCCTTTAATAAAAGCTCTGAGAGATGTATTGTTCTCCCCAAAAAGCAGACATGGCGGGGGCAGCCCTGCCATCTGCTGTTCTCCCCTCCACCACTAGCACCAGCTATATGCTTCATTCACACACACACACACACACACACACACACACACATGCATGCATGTAGATGAAGACCAAGGGATCAGCTGGCAGTGGGGGTTGGGCTGTGGTATTGGATGGTAATGTTATTGAGTGCAGCCTTTTTTGCATGAAAAGGATCATCCTAATGTGTTGGTGGTGGGGTGTAAACAAGTCTCCTCTTGTTAACGTGGTGCAATCAGTCAGCAGACAAACTGCACGTTACTTTATCTCTACCACTCACAGGCAAACGTCCACCTGCTGATTTGCATGGCAGTTGAAGTCCAACAGTAACTGAAGAATGTTGATTGCCTTAACCACTGATAAGAATCAACAGGTTTTGCCATTTCATGTTTATGACATGAAATGGAGACCCATGTTTATGACATACGATGTTTTGTTGTTGCACTATGAACAATTTTACAAGGATTTTATATTGTACAGCAGCTTGTTCTATAAATGGATGCTCACTTTCTTGCAGGAGGTCAGGATTACAGTCATATCTGTCAGTTACATCTGAGACAAGATAATGTTTGTTCAGAGCTGGATAACAATCTGCCCACTAGCACTTGTGAAGTTCAGTAATTACATGCTGTATCTGGTTTGTTTAATCCATACAAAAACCAAAGTGTAAAAGTGGCAAGTTGTGAGTTTACAGGGGGTCATGTTACACCTGTGCTGGTACTTCACCCTTGTAAAACTGCAATTTGCTGTTTTTACAGACTGATCTTTATACAGGGTAACAAACAAAATGTAATGTTATCTTAGCCTTTAAGCAGAGCCAGACTAGCTGTTTGTCCGCTGTGCATTTAAGATAACTACAGAGCTAGAGGCAGTTAGCTTAAAGACTGGAAACAGCTTGGCTCTGTCCAGAGGTAAAAAATTCTGCCCTACCAGTACCTCTAACAGACTAAACATGACCTGTTAATGAGTGAGCATTGCAAGTTTATTTCTTTTTATTATTATTATTTATTTTTTTGTTTACATACGGACATTGCAGTCTTTATGCTAAGCTAGGCTAAAATGTCTGAACAGCTTCATATTTATCATCTAACTCTTGGCAAGAATGTGAATAAACATATTTCACAAAATGTCAAACTATTCCTTTAGAGATATTTTTCATCATATTAAGTGAAGTGAAAAATAAAAACAACACTAAACTCTACTGTGAAACTAAAAAGAGATGTCAGCAACAAAGGGTCACATTCATCACACATCAGCCCTGCATTATGTCATTTAGTCTGGTTTAATGGAACTATCTGTGAAGCTAAGTCATCTCCAACCAAAGAGGGCAGCTTCACAGAGCAACATGACTCACACATTTCATTTGCACTGCAGAAAAATGTGCTGGCCATACATAGCATCTGTATGGCATGGCTTCAATGTCACTGAAGTTAGGACTGATAGGATAATGGCAGTTTCTGACACTCTACAGTGCTACTTCTGTCTCTTTGCAGACAGACAGCATCGCCAATGTGAATCAGTGCTAAACTTGCTGGTGCAAGTCAACATTATTGTGTTTTTATGACTCCGCTCAGCCACACCAGGTTTGTAGTCACACTAGGTGTTGGACTGTGTAAGTGACGTGTGCTTGTGTTCACTAGAAAATGAACACATATCTCATTTACTGTCAATGAGCGTGTCATTATTCAAGTGTATTCCTCCTAGCCAAAAAAGCTCCTTTTTAAAAATTATTTGTTTGTTTTCTTGGACAGAGAAACACAAGTATAATCTTCTCATATAACTCAGCAAGAAAGCAAATGAGTGTTTTTATTTACTTAACCACAGAGGGTCTTGATTAAAGAAGTGGCTCTCCTAACAATAGTTATTAAATCAGTATAAATCAGTATATTAGCATCACTTGTGTTTTGCTAAGAGAGAGCAGCTAATAATAGGAATATATTCTTACTGTTGTTATCTTTCATCTTGTGCTCAGTTTCCCTGCTGACAGTGGTTTCACAGAGGTGACAGGATTCTTGTGGGGGGCGGGTATGATTACTGGTGTGTTTTTGAAAAGTTGGTTGGTACAGTGCATGTTTTCCCAAGGGAAGAAAATAAAAAAATGATTGTTTCAAAACTGATTCAAGAAGCACATTTTACACCATACTTGTCACCACGTTAGCACATTTCAGCTTTATTACAAACATCTTGGAGGGACTTTCAACCTTTTTCCCTTATATTTTGTAATACATTTACCATCAGGAGTGACATTTAAAATCAGCCATTTGAACCTGTTAATGGTGTGGCCTAGGCTGACTGGGTTAACACAATACAAACTGTGATCTGGGAGCACCAGCCTTGTTATGTGAGGTGGGACAAGCCAGGCGCCTCAGCAGCTCCTTTTGTTTTCCTGCAAAGGAGGAAATGGCCGCATTCCTCACATTACCATGTCCATGGGGTCTGATCGAGCGTCCACTCTGGTGTTTTACGGGGGACAACAGGAGGGCAACCAGCAACTACTGACGTTTTCTCTTATGAATAATACTGGAGCTTGGCTGTCCCAGTTTATAATCACAACTTTTCTTTGTGGACAATGGCCATTATTGATTTATGGGTTATCAAATAAGGGGAGGTTAATATACATGTCTATATCTCTATATATTTATTGTTGATTTTGACAATTTTCTGTGAGTCCTACAAGACATATTAAGACAGAATACACCAATCTAAATTTGATCATTTCTAGATGTAAATCCTGAAGGCAGTAGATATCAGAAGCATCCTGTGTTTGCTTTCTTTCACAGACTAAAACATCTCACAACAAACCTCAGCAGCCATATTTGAGGACTGTGAAACAACTGGGGGTGAACAACATTTACCACAAGTCTGACTTGTTGCACATCTACTGAGAAATAGTCCCTTGCACCTGGTGACACAAGAAATTCCTCACTTCAACATAAAAGTAAACAAGTCACACTGAACCAGTGAGGAAATCTAAACAGGACTACGCCTGTGGGTGATGCTGTTTACAGATAGGACAAGGACAAATATTTTCATGATTGCCCCGTGGGTTCATCGCCTCAGTGGTTTTCACTCTGTTCCACTTCAGCCCAGTTTGGTTAAATTTAACTGGATTCCCTGAATTCACAACATGTTTATTCAGGTTGCTAGTGCTAACAAGGCACATACAACCATCAATAAGATGGTACAGCAACAATGTCCTGACAATTTGTCATGTTCAACAGAAAAAAATGGCAATTTAATTTGCATCTACTCACAGTTAGGAGGTATCTGCTAACATTGTAACGTTAGCTTAGTGCTAGCTTTGCATGTACCACTTCAAAGAGGTTCTGTCTTTAACTGAAAGCTGAGAAACTGAATGTAGGCACTGCTAAAGGTAGATAGCTAGTAGTCAGGGAGACACAGCATGTGAACAAGACAAATTTTGAGTCACAGGGAGATGAATCTTATTTTTTTGGTAGAAGCTAACCACCATCCCACAGCTGTCACCCCTGCGCCAAGCTAACAAATCCTACAATTTGTTCTCTAAAGGCAGAATTGACCCACAAGTGACTGAAGTTACTGGGATTAGTGACTGTAATGTAGTTATTGAAGTCCAATTGTAATCATTTAAACTACTCTTACAGAGGAAAAGTATAATCACTTACTGTAATGTGTTAGTGCATTACTACTCAACACTACTAACAAATCTGTTTTTAAAGATACATTATACTGTTATTATAAGTTAAAAATGCCCCCATATTTGCCTGCAACTACATTACAGAGTGTTATAAACCATTAATTCAGTATTTATATTCTGCTTTTAAAGTAGTGTTTCCAGTCTATTTGATGAGTCCACTGTGGCATGTATGGTGTTGACCAGAGGCTACAGGCCATCTGCTTTAGCCAGAGGTCAGAGAGCAGCTGCTGTGGTGATAGTCATCTCTGCAGCTACACCAACATCCTGCTGTCACATTTGCCCTAAACAAATCCTTTCTAGCTGGTCCAGTATTGATTAAGATGCTGTCCTGACAGCCACACAGACATACATGTAGCCACGTCGCTTTTCCAAAGAGAGGCTTCTCATTTTGTTAAGAGTCATACTGGTTTTGATGTGACTTATTGTCATACTGACGTTCCTCAAATACCTGAAAATGAACAGAATAGGGTCTACTGTAAAACTCCAGGATGATACAACAATACAAAATGTCAATAACAATATGATTAAAACTGCCTGTTTAATGACTCGGAGTCTATGTGTGAATTTTTTTTACTATAGCGAAAGTGCCTTGACAGCCACCTTCAAAGACAGGTGAGCATTGTATCCTCTGCTGAATTAGAAACAATGGCAGCTTTTGAACCACCACATCCACACAGTGAACAAAGACTCATTCTGTTGAGGGAGTGTGGACTAACACACATTGACTAAGATCATTTTAGGCTTTTTGTTATAATGATTTTGGTTTGTGGAGTAATATTAAACACATAAACAATTAACTCTGGGGGGCGCAGGATATTTTAAAGATAATAGAGGATAATTCTGTTGATAACATAAAGCAAGCAGCCAAACTAATATTTACACATTTTCTGAATAAAAGTTTGTATCAAGAATTGTCACTGCATTTAATGAAACTAAAGACACAAATATGACACTTGAGTGGTGTAAACAACAGCTGATGCTCAAACATTCCTTGTTGTCACTGTTGCAGAAACCTTTGGAAGGTGTGAAGCTCAATTTGGCCAGGAAAACAGGCAACTTGTGTTTGGCTCACAACACAGGTCTTGTGTCAACAGACAACATGAGCATTCTTCTGAATGCTTGAGTCGTCTGTTTGAAAGCTGCCTAATGTTTATTGAAAAAATAACTTGAGATAAGGTTTAGGCAACAAGAAGTGGCATAAACAAGTTGTAACTTCTGAAGAGTGTTACCAAACACGAGGCCTGCAAATGATTTCTTTCAGATTTATATCTGTGTACACTGTATGTTGTGTGAGAAAGAATAACCTTCAAAATAGGAGGTGAGTACAGTTCAAGATGTATATTTTGTGAAATTCTGAACGATCCATTCACATTTTAAACCAAAGAATGGTACTGAGTGCAACATCATGGAGCTCCAGGCTAAGGGGCAGATGTTTTTGGGAAACAAAGCACAGAGCAAACTATCTCCTGCCCTCCAGCTTAGAGGCAGATGCACCTGTCAGCCCCCTGCCATATGGACTCCTGCAGCAAGACTGCAGTGTATGCAAAACAGAAAGAAGAGAGCAACTTCAAATATGTAGTTACATTCTGGACAAAACAAATTTACCACCTGTTCCTTACAGAGAGGACCTATTCAAGTGTAATCTTCCTTTTCTGTGGTCCAGATTCTTAAAGCCATTATGTTGAGAGCAGGTGGAAGAACCATGTAATGTCAGCTGCAGCTCACTTACAGCTGTGAACAAATGCTCAGACTGCTTAACAGGCCTGCCGCTGTTACCCATCTTAAAAACTTGCCATTTTAATCATTATCATCATATCATTATCATTTAAGGATCCAAAGTGACAGTCAAAACAAGTCCAAACAATAAATCTAGGGTTACACAGTTGCTTGCATGCGCTTTAGCTTATTGTAAGTCTGCCTTCCCCCTCCCCGTCCATGGAGGCCTGGTGCAGTCCCTGTGGAAGCAGATGGCTGGGTAAAGGCATCGCCTCCAGGCCAGATAAAGGTGTCTCTTAGGGCCGTGCTGAGTGGAGCCCTCAATCTGCTCATCAGCCAGTGGACTGAGATGGATTCCTCGGTGGTTGAGGCCTAAAAACAGGCCAGTGTCAGCCAAGGGGGTGGGGGGGTGGACCTCTGTGACACAGGCCAAATACTTTACAGCCCTGATGCTGGAAGGCAAGGGTTAAACACTGGGATTTCCTTTTTGAAACTGGGAGGGAAAGGGTCAATGTAGGCCACTAGGACAAAAATATGAAGTAAGAAAAAAAGAGTGAGAGACAGTATCTAAGTTGCTTAGATATACTATAAAGTTTTTTGCAGTTATTATTTGTAGTTAAAACAACTGTAATATTTAGGTGGCAAACTGGCACTTACTATTTCAACAGCATTTTGTGCATACTAATCATGATTGAAAATATATGCCTATTTTACTCCTGAGTGTATTAAAATAATTCATGTAAATAAACTCTTACAGCAGCATCAGAGCAATAGTGAACAATATGATGTTTTGAATACAGACATAGATGTTGTAACTGTTTTTAGAGATATTATTATCAAGCAAAGAACTGAAGACAGAAATCTACTTTGTGTTTGCTGTCATCCACAGAAGCGCACATTAATAATTACTAAGATTTATTATGCACAGACAAATTTTTATTTTGTTCAAAATGAGTTATTTTTTGTATGATAACAGTTTACAAAATTATTTTACATGCAAAAATCTTTTTTCTGCCTTCGAAATGTCCCATCACAGTCAGAACTGGAACACAGATATTATTCCATATATTTAGTCTTAGTCCATGTATTAAAAACAGTCGTGTCCTGTTGGTTTTCATGTGGATAGCACACTTTAACAAAAGTGTAGTAATACAACATTTCAACTAAAAGGTGTGGAGCTATTGATGTTATTTTTAACAGAGGTCCATCCCCAGAATATCTGACTCTTCATTTTATGCTTGATGTTGAATCCAAGTGTGGTAGCAAAGTTATTGTCTGTGAGCAGTGCCTGACACAGTTTCCTCTGTCTGCCCCCACCTCTGTCCCAAATGTCTGACTTTGTGTTTCTGGCAATTTGCTCCCATTGTGCAGCACTTCCTGATAGGAGGCACTCTGGAAGACTGGGCTCAGTCAACTGCAAAGGAATGTGACATTCCTTTCTAAAATTACGGATGTTTCTTTGGATTTCTGAGGCCGATTTCTGCCATTTTCCCTGTGGTGTCTGGAGAAAGTGTTTCCGGATAGACACACAAGTGAACACAAGAACGTATATTCTAAACTTTAGTCATGATTGAGTGCAGCAGACTGCTGGACGCCAACAAAGTATTTATTTTAGCTGGGAACACATGAGTACATATTGTTACTGTTCTTTTGTCCACATCCATCAACATTAAATATCTCAGAGTAGAACTGATATACCATTAATAGAGTAAATAAATAAATTCAAATTATTATTTAAAACAGGATGCATTATATTAAATTAGACATATGTTGCATCACGTATTACTGACATGTTCAATGTAACATTGAAGGCATTGAACTTATAGGATAACTTCTTCTTCTTGAACTTCTGAAACAGTGGTTCCCAACTTTTATGACTTGTGACCCAAAAGCAGTATGTACTTGTGACCCCTCCTCACAGCTTCAGTGAGGACCTGAGTTGTGCACAGTTAAGCCATCAGGTCAGTTTTCTGTCTCTTGATCTGCAGGATTTTTACAAATACTTGATTACACTGTTATTTTCACGAGATAAAAGGCAGAATAAAAACTGTGTAACAGAAATGTTTGTTAATGTCTTTATATCTATGGATTATTTTGGCCCCTTGGGACCAAGCTGCAAAAGAAACATGAACATGTTATTGATATTTAGGATGATATGGTTAATCTGTTAGCAAAATGTTGTGTATTTACACAGCCAGCAGATATCGAGCAACATTAAAATTCAGCCAGAGTCATGTTTTCCCACCAGATAAATCTAAGTCCAGAAAGTCTCTTTCCTTTTAGCTCTGTTTTTGGTCACTCCTGAGGAAAACATCTGGCTCAGGTCTCTGTTATGTCCACCTAGTAGCGGCAAATTTGTCCGCTTGCTGTTTGATACTGGACAGATAATGCAAGTGTGAAGCTTCTGTGTTTCAAACAGCTGCTTTCTACAAAAACAATACTAGTGAAGTCAACTACAACAGTAAAGCTACAGGCTGAAAAACTAAAACAGTGAGCTAAAAGCCTATGAAGCTCCATAGAGCTGAGGTTAATAAATCTCGGCGTGTTTCTCATTACGAGTAATTCCTTCCACATACACTAATTAGTGTGGCTTTAATATATTGTGACCCAGATTTATTCTGAGACCCCCGTCCTGACCTGGTTGGGAACCACTGTTTTAGAACATAAATGTTTATCTATATATGTAATCCAGAATTTCCTATATAAAAATATAATATACTAATAAAATTATGATTTAAAAAATGGTCTTTTATAAAGTAAACCACTTTAAAAACCTGATTAGACTGACACTTGAGCGTGTCATCTGATGCTGAAAAATTTTCTGTATTCAGGTATTTAGGTAAATATTAATGAAGTCAGTCACTATAATGATGAAATTGAGTTATGAACAATTTGTGCTACTGTGTGATGTGCTGTCTTTTCCTTCCTTGGCATGATTTTATTTTGTAGCTGAATCTACTCGTAGTCACACCTGTTATTAAAGGCATCTGCTGATCTGTTGATGTCGAAAAGATAAGAATATTCATTAACGACACTATGTGAGCAGAGAGCGTTGTTAAATGTAGGTCTAACTGAACAAACACAGGGAGGCCATAAGCTTGCTGTGATAGCCTCTATCTCCAGATGGTAGACTGGAGTTAAAGGGGAAAAGGAGACAGGGGAGCAGGGGGGTCAGACGTCAGGAATGAGGAAATCCCACCCTGGCCCCAGCAGATAGAGGACAGGAAGCACTACCATTTGCATACAAATTCCCTCTCAGTAGAGTAACATGTGCAGCTCAGGGTGAGCGTGTTAAAAGCGTGGGAGGAGACCTGCAGACCACTGATAGTGCATTGTCAAGTGGCCATTACGTGCCTGACGACATCCACAGGCCACGACTGTGAAGACAGAGGAGCAACGATAAAGAGGAACCATTTATGTCTTTGTTTTAAACAGGTGACCTACTCACATTTGTTTCATTTTATGGACAATATAAAACCAGTTTGATTCCTTTTGACTCTCTGACAACAGTTCCCCTTTATTCCAGAAAGCTTGTATAAATAAATGGATAATCCTTCAAAAGCCTCTGTTGTATTATACTGACAACAGTGTACACACCATCATCAGATAAATCATATAAATACATTTCTTACAGTACATGACTTTTAAACACCTCCAACAATCAGATCTTGTTTGTGTAATGAGTGAATGCCACACATTCTTGGCCTCCCTTTGCGCATTTCAAAGCTTTGTTACTTCTTCTTCACAAGTCAAACTGACAGAGACTGACTAAGGCATTTTATCTATGTAATACTGCTAATATTTATTCCAAAGCCACCATGTCTCATTTTAAATGTCTTTCAAATGTGCTGAATCAACAGAGTGCCGCCTCGAGAACCTGCTGATTTATGATGCAGTCATCCTGCAGAGTGATCACCACAGGTGATGACAATTTTCCCTGTGATCTCCAACAACACTGACAATTTTATGACTTGTGTAATTAAAGACTTAAACACAGAAGCACCAAAGTTGACTCAGGCATGAAAGGAAGCCAAGCTGTTTAGGGTCAATAATGTTTTTAGTCTGACTGAGAAGGCATTTAAATGAGCTCTGGAGATTCCAGATAAGGTAGAAATATGCATTTTCAGGCTGTGGTACATTGATGCAAACCCCGTGCTTTGTTGAATGACATTGAATGTGGAGGGAGGGGAAGTATGAGACATTACATAAGAGGACTGGTGAGTGGTGGAGAGAGGACATGGGTGTTCTTGGAATGGACAGTAAAAAAAATCCTTTCTGAGTAAGAATAATCTTGGTAACAGTGTTGTTATCTACCCCCACCTCCTTGTCAAGTGACAACAGCTGCCTGTAAGTAATGAAGCTAAAAGTCTACCCTCTCAAGAACCAAGAGTGCACACATTGTTACACCATCCACCACAAACACACGTTGCTACACATATTATTGACGCTACATGAGGCATGATTAGATAGATTTGAGGCTGAGTGAGGCACTTTCTGTGATTTTTTTCAACACACTTTTGCAAAAGAACATCCTCCTCGGCCATCACTAACTGCTTGAAAGTATTAAGCAAATAATTTTTATCACAGTAAAGTAGCAGCTCTTGTCACTAAAGCTGCAGGACTTGGACAGGGGGCAAAGAGATAATAGATTTACTATCTATTTTTATTATTTTTTTTAAAGTAATTCAATATCTTGACATTTCAGCACATTTAAAAGCCAGATCTGGAGTAACTCTGGTTCCTGACCTTTTCTGGTTCATGACGATAGCACTAATGACCCCAGTGCTTTAAGCTGAATGCTAAAACCAGCATACTAACATGCTCATGATGGCAATGCTTACATGTTAATGTTTAATTGGCATAATGTTAGGCCTGTTCAGTATCTTAGTTTAACATGCTAGCATTGTAATGTTTGTTACCAAACACATGGGAATGTCATTAGTTTTGCAGATCTTTGGTCAAAAACCAAAGAGAAGGACAAACTGACAGTTTGACCTGATGATGGCGCTAGATGAAAAGGAAGGGCATCAGCAAAGTTATAGTTGCAGTTCATCCTGAGGGAGCCATGAATGTCTGAGCCAAATTGAATTACATTACCTCCAACTGTTGTCGAGACATGACACTAAAAACCAATAAGATCAATCTCTGGTGCTGGAGGATCACCATGGTCAGTAGAGTTCAGACCACTGACATGGTGACAGACATGAATGCCTGTAGAAAATTCATTCAGCAGTCCATCCAGTCTGCAACAAAGTGGTGGATTGACCGACACTGCAACACCAAGAGCAACACTGTTTGCATGGCTGATAGAAAGGAACGATTTGCAAAAAGTCTGGAAAAAATGAAACAGAATTTTGTGAAAGAAGAGTTTTTTCTTCCTTTCTCCTGTTTTGTTAATCATCCATAAACCCCTGAGACTTATCTTCTGATCACTTTAAAGGGCCCAACCCCTAGATTGAAAAACACTAATCAGACACAGGCACCATAAACCAAAACCTAACTAGTCTGTAATGACTGCAAGATACAAGGGACAGCCAAGAGTAATAAATATAGTTTAATGACGAAGCATGATGATAATTTTAGATTTTGCTGCAAGTAGTGACACGTTCTATTACTACATTCCTGCTGTATAATGGAAAGATTTTTAGATACTAGAAGTGAGAAGGGGCGTCACTTCCTTAAGCATTTCTCTTGAAAAGACATACAAATCAAAACATGTTCAGCTGTTTATGTTACTATGGAGGAAAGAATGTAAACTGACTCTTCCTCCTCACCAATTCATCAGCATATCCCAGGATGATTGTGTGGTGTAGATTCTAATCAGTTTCCCCCTTTTTCCCCTTTGTAGTTTCTTTCTCAGCCATAGCCATATCAAGTACATCACAACTTTCGCAGACTGAATGGCACTCAACATTTAATCTAAAATAATCTTTTCATATAATGTGGCAGTTATTGTGTAAAAGTCTAGTTGTGTTTTGTGGTTTTACTTTAGTTTGTAATTCCGTCAGCAGCAATAATATGCAAACTAAAAGATTTACTATTTAAAATATATTCCCATTGCAGTCAAACGTGTGTGGTTCTCATACACGTTTGATTACATCACAGCTCACACCTCAGTGCTGAGGCACCAAACACTGCATAAGGGTCACAGTCAGCCAAACCTGTGCATGTCATTGCGTAAGACAAAGAGGGAGAAAATGAGGCTAGCCTGGGATGTTGTGCTTGCAGGGGGAAATCTGCTAACTAATTACACGAGTCGATAAACGAATGCCCTCATTAGACGTGAATGAACAAGGAATGCTCTACATCGTTTTTACATAACAGAGCCCAGCATCAAAGCGTACACACAAATACAAGCTGCATCAGATAATTCCTGCTCCAACTGGGCTGAATATCAATAAATCGATGCTCCATTTTTTCCAAGAATTTATATTATTTAAGACTGCCTGAGCTATGGCCTCGGGGCTACATAAAACTGTAGAGAGAATTTAAAGTTAGCATATAGTTTCATAAATGTTTAGTAAACCATATAAGTAAAATTTCTGATTGTGAGATTTCTGAACTCAGATTGCTGAAAGATTTCTTAATGCAATTTAATCTCTCCATGCAGCTGCAGTCCTGTCTGGGGCTACACCGCATTACAAACCAATGTGACTACAATGATACAATCAGTAGTCAGTCAGGCAAATAAGTGCTGATCATGGTTTCAGCTCTCTCATCATCCAAGATGAACAAATCAAATCTCTGACTGATTTTCAGGAACAAGTTAGATAAAAGTGTAAACAGCATAACAGCCTGGCTGGTGAGACCATGTTTGAAGGCAGGAGCTGAAAAATGTAAAATGCATGGAGAAAGTGCATTTAGGGACGTGTGCAAACTTAGTTTAACAGTGGAAAAAAAGGTCCCAGCTCCAGATGCATGGTTCAGATGGGTCGTACTTAGTCTCCTCATTAATCATGGGTGCGTTTTGGGTGTAACATGTAATAAACATCCAATAAAGAGACATCCATGATGCATGGCAGTGTCATGCTATACACAACAGAAAGACGGTTCTGGGTTTGAACCCTGCTTTTTTCTGTGTGGAGTTTTCATGTTCCCTGTGCCTTAACTGATGACTAAATTGCCTGTAGGTGTGAGTGTGAATGGTTGTTTGTCACTGTATGTCAGCCCTGCATAGACTGGTGACCTATCCAGGTCGTACCCGGCTGGGACTGGCTCCTGCCCCCTGTGAGCCTTAAGGATAAGTGGTATTGATGGATAGATGGATGGATGGATGGATGGATGGACAGCCATGGGTGCTCAGATAGATGCTATTCAAACAACATGGGTGCTAGGTGAGACATAACAACTGTGTTGGTCTCAAACTAACAAAGAGATTATGTTTGCCGTTGCTTTGTCCGAGTGTAAGATAGGGCCCTGTGATTTCAAGTATGGTCAGTTACCAAACAAACTAACTCAGAATCTTCATTTTTGCCAATGGTTAAACAACCACAGGCCATCTCCATGTATGATTCTTTGTGATTAGTTGATTAGACTTTTTGGTGGTAGGAAAGTCAGAGCTCTTCAGTTTTAGATTATGATCCAAGCAAAAATGAACACAAAGAAGTGGTGGTAGTTCTGCTGCTTAGAGAAATAAACCAGTGTTTCACAGTTCACTATTCAGTGGGATTTAGGAATCAAGGGATTTGAAGAGGCTAGCATAATATCTACGACTGCATCAGCAGATTCATTATTACAATCATCCCCATCTTTTGTTTTAATTTCAGACCCAGAGCAAAGATAAGTTCTACAAGCTACTACCACCATTACTATCCCTAAAAGTCAAGAGTGAAGTTCCATGTGATGCTCTTCCCATCCACCAGTTGTCCTCAGAGTGTTCATCCATCCCGTCATTACTCCCTCAGTCTTACAGTACATACAGTATACCTGCCCTCTAGCATTAGTTCCTTGCCAGATTTCCTATTGCGCCAACTGGCCATAGTACACAGATAGTTTGCAGCCAGATCAGCTCCCAGCAAAACCAGCTGCAACCTCTGCATCTCCCCACAACAGATGCCTTTAAATAACAAGATCACATTTTTTAACTTAACTGAACTGGCGTTGTTTAACAATATGATGATTGGTTTTCTGTGTACAACCTCAGCCTGCAGCTTCCAGCACCAGTCTCCATTTAAAATGCAGCTGTTTCCATTCAGCTGCAGCCTCCAGCAAACACCAGCTGGTATAGGTCCATCCAGTCTGCAGCCTCTGCCCCCCAGCCACAGTCACAGCCCTCTCATGCAGGATCAGTCATCCACTAGCTTCTACCCGCAGGCACTATGATGAAAACACAGCAAAAAGGTAAATGGAAGTAAGCTATCTTTAGATAGATAACTTTATTAATCCCAGAGGGAAACTGGTTTTTCATAGCAGCCAGGTAAGTCACAATAAGATACAGCAGCAAGACACTGAGGCAGAATAAGTTTTATTTGCTCTCATTTAACAATATAGAGATGTTTGTCCACCAGCATCTGCTCCAGTTGAGCCCCTGCCTTCATCCACAGTCACTATCTATAGCCTGGAGCAGCCAGCATCAGCTTCTACCTGCAATTACTGCCTGCAAGCTGACATTCATCTTTTAAACACTGAACATGTAAACTGGATAAAGTTTACTTATTTGAATTTATTTATTTACAGACCTCAGATACAGCATCTTCATTTCCTTTTGCAGCACATGTAAATATCAGGTTTGATCCAAAAATATAAAACTGTGGTTATTTTATCACAAGTTCTCCTGAACATCAAGATAAATATTGCTTATATGACACTGTAATTATTCATAAATTCTACTGTATATCATTGGCTTAGTTGTTTACATTTTTTAACTGTGAAGCTGCAGAAATAACAACTACATGCTTGTTGACCTGAATGAGCAAAAAGAAAAATTCACGTGGGATTCAAATGGCATTATATTCAGCCATTTAGAGTTGTGTTTAGTGACAGTAGTTTGGAAAACATGTATTCATGCTTCAAACTGTTTAATGATGATTTATGACGGACACAGGACACTCAAAGTCTGATTATGAAGAAAAATGAAGCTCGCTCTGAGTTGTGAGACATCAGAGCTTTGCCATTATTTCTTTTGTGTATGAGTGAAAGATTAACAGCTGCAACTTGTTGACATGAACACGTTTATTATAATACTGGGCAACAGCTTTGCAATAAAACCTTTGCTCAGAGTAATGGCAGCAATAAAGACAGGAACATACTGTGCACTATCATTTGTATTACCATTGACAGATTGTCACTTTCATTCAGTGTGTGGGTCAGTGTTACATTTTTTAGCTTAATGTATTTGTCACTACAGTGTAACTCAAGTTGAGGTCACACCTCAGACACTAATGAGAAACCTGGATTAACATATGGTAGAAGGGAACTGAACATTTTGCTTAAGTACATTTTAAAGGTAGTTTGAGTATTTTCATTACGTGCTACTTTATACACTCTATTCCACTACAGTTCAGAGACTGCCTTTTCTCAGCACTACCTTTGATTGACAGTTCTAGTTTCATCTTACATGAAGCTCAAGACATTCAAAAATGGTCAGCCTGTGAAATATGATGCATTGTTTGGTTTAATTTCCCAACAGTATATGAAACAGCTAAATTAGCCTCTCTGCATCCAGCTACAACATTAAAACAACAACACTGCTTCCACATGAATGTACCAGTTAGGGTCTAACCTGCTGCCTAATAAGTGCTTTGACTTTTACTACGTGAAGTACATATAGATCTACATCATCACCACGACAAGTAAGAAATCTCCACACACTGAGGAAGGTCATGATGTAGCTGAAAGCTCTGGGAGCAAAAAGTAAACAGACTCTGTGTTGAGAATTGTTATATCAAGTTAGTGTTTGTATATGATGTATCTCTACTGTTGTTTAAGTAACATACATACCACCACTGTTTACATGCCACAAAACACAAACAAACACATACTGTAAGTGGAACACTAGCGTGCATGTCAACATACTCATTGTGCTTTAGAGGAATGAGTCTTTTCCTCTTGGCCTCTCTGGCACAGTTCCCTTGGCACAGAGCGCTGAGCGGGCCGATAAGAACGCGCCCCTCTGTCTCTGCAGCATTCCAAGTATCCTGTAGCGAATGTCCGGCTGCACGAGACGGGTCCAGCCGCAACCTACACCCACTCGCACAACCCCACCCTCCCAGAACAATGAGACGTTCCCATCATATAAGGGGACATGGTCAGAGCTACAAGTGGGACACGGACACACACAAAGCCACGACAGGCATGTTCTCTGAGGAATGTGCAAGAAAGAATGTATGCAGGCTGCAACAATTCTGGGAAAAGTCATCTTATCTTCTTGAGGAAATGAAGCAATTCACAAAAAGTCTTATTTATAATGTCTTATCGAGGTGCAACAACCTGTGACAGGAGCAGATCATCACTCCTCACACAGGTCACAGGTCACAATGTGAATCAAACTGGGGAGACATTTCACACCTTTTGGGCCTCTATGATCACATTTTACACACAAGGACAAACAAACTCTGGGTCCTAATATGTTAAGAGAGAAAGTATATTAACCACTTTTAGACACTGGTAAATTTTTCTAATCAATCACTCAGATAATCAGAGATATCCCGACCCCACCATTCTCAGGAATCTCCTGGCAGTTGACCCTGCACGGTTGAAGAAATACCCACCAACCTGCATTGCCTTTGAGCAACTCCACAGAGATAAATTAGCCCTCTACACAAACAATCTATCTTCATTCTTTATTCCCATGACGAGTTATGATCTTACAGATAAGGTAAATTCCTTAAACAAATACCTCAGATATCTCTCCCCCTCAAGATGGGCTGATAATCTGAAACAACTTTCTGATTGAGTGTTTGGAAAGTTTGCCAGTTTTACTCACATATTTGTTCATTTGGGGTCAGAGCTGAACAGATCATTTGGCTTCATGGATCCAATAAAATGTCTGGTTTCTGACATAAGGTGTTGGACTGAAGACACATTCCTGTTTCATGACAGGGGTAGGGAAACTATCTTGCAAGCCTAGAACTCAGATACAAGCTGATGAATTACTGGGTAACAGAGAAGTATCTGACTTGGCAGTCCATCACTGTTTACCTCAGTGTGATAGCAGAGCATTTAACTGCTCCCTCTGCTGCTAGTTGGTGGTATAACAAGAGAAGCAATGAAAGACTCAACAGTGTCAGTCTCAAATCATCACTGCATTTGAGCCGTTGTACAGGGATTTACTGTCAACTGTTGTTTAAAAGCCACAAGGTCCACTTACTTTTCTGTCAACTAACTAATTTAAACATACGGTAACATTTGTTTTTTTTTCCAAGTTGGGAACAAGCTGTGATACAACACTGACACGTTATCAAATTAAAAAGCTGATTCAGTGAACTTGCTGCTTATTCACACAGTCACAGACACAGAGCAACATTAGCCAAGTCAAAAGTTCACTCTCCTGTTAGTTCTCTTTTTGGTCTCCACATCTCTGAAAAACATTTAGTTCTGCTAAATGTTCCACTATGTTCACCAGCTTGTCTCTGACTTTGTCTATCTGCTGTTTGGTACTGGGAAGGTGCATAATACCTTTATCAGAGCTTTTTATCTGAAAACACTGTGTTGCAGTGGTAACATACTGATGAAAGCAGTGAGAGTGAACCAAAACAATGAATTTGCAGCACTAAAACCAAAACAATGAGCTTAAAGACACTACAAAGCTTTGCGGAGCTTAGGGGAAGTGACAAGGTGAGTGGTATCAGTACTACAAGTGATACCTTTCATACAACACATACTCAATCAATCTTTTGATATCCTAATATTATTATCACAATAAGGCCACTTTAAATAAACCTAAATGAGCAAACTCCATCCTTTGAGGGAGGCAATGAGACGTGGCTCAAAGTTTCAGAAAGACCAAATAAGTGGAGCTTGTGTTGATTATCAGACTTTTTAAGGTGAACCTTCAAGATTAAGAATTGACAGGGCTTTTAAAGAACAGCTCCATAAAAGCCCCAAACTTACCAGGGTTTGAGTGAAACCTGTTAAATTTTGTCTATGTGGTTACTTTCAGCAGTTCCAGTATGCTTATTAAAGGGGCGTTATTTGTCACAGTGAGCATTATTTAGCTATACAATGTCTTCTGTGGTTTTAGAAGACCTTGGAGACAATATTGGACTTAAATTTGCCAGGTGGGCACAAACACGACTCAAAATGAATGATAATATTGCTCTATCATATCTCCATCACATAAGCAGGGGACTAATGACAGAACCTGATGAGTTGCATCATGGGAAATCCAGGATCCAGTATTTTGGGGGCTTGGCCAGTACTTGAGACTAAAAGTCAGGACCACTAAATGTCCTGATAGAGTTAAGAGCCTAATTCAGGCAATTCAATTCATTACACTAATCAGTTTAGCAATTACTCAATCATCTTGTAGCCTAAAGCAAATGATTCCTGTGAAGAATTATGTAAATAAGGCAAACTCTCCCCGGACTTGAATCGGCCTCACTCCTCCTCCCTTTTACTAGGCCCCTTCAAGGAATCTCCACATATAAAAACCTTTTCACCTCCCTCCAGAGAGAGCCAGAGGAATGCCTGCCTTGCCAAATTCCTCAGTACTGTTTGTTGGGGCTTACAGTGCTAGCAACACAGGCTACCAAATACCAAAGTGAGAAGTCACTGGACTTAGAGACAGCTGAAGATTACTTCTGTATTGTTATTGTAATCGTATGACAGCAAAAATGAAAAACACGTATTTCTTGAGGGCTGTTTTTCACTTTATTGTCATTCTATCAGTGTGTCCCGTCATTAGGAAGGCAGTAAAATATCACTATATTCCCCTTGCGGCCTGTCAGTGTTCCTGAGGTTCAGCGCCCCACATGGTTGATATTAACATTCCATACGTTTCTAATGATGAGGACAAAGCAGGCCGCAGGGGAAGGTTCATGACAGCATTGGCATGGTGCACACATTCCTGCATTAGACTAGCTGGAGGGCCTCTGCAGGGTGGGTGGTGGTGGGAGATGAGTAAACAAGAAAATAAGGAGAGCTACAGTATGAGCCGCCTTCTCTCCCTCTCTGCTCTCTGCTCTCTGAGATGTCTGGACAGACATGTACATATGTGGTAATTTCCCAGTCGTGACAGACGTGCAGGGGGGAGGATGGACACTCTTACAGCAACATTCTTTTCTCTGGATGTAAATGCAAAGCGCACATTAATGCTGCATTCCAGGCAACGTAAAAAATTGGAATATGCAACCTCTTACAAGAAAGTGCAAAGGAGCACTGCTTAATGTCAGTAGTGCAACAAATTAACTCAGGTGGAATTCGGCAAAAAAAGTCAGCTATGTGAGGTCAGTGGCAGAATCCGCAATGAGTGGTCAACAACTTCTAAAGACTGATTTCATTTATTACAAGTACAGTCGACACAAATGTAAACCATGAGCTGATAATGAAGCCTGCAGTTTACTTTCAGAGACCTATGTGCAGCAACATGGTTTAGTCACAAAATGTTATGATTATCTCAGATAGAAAGAATCTCTGTTCAGGAAATCAAGCATATTCCTGTTTTTTTTTCCCTAGCTGCAACACTCAAACATCAGCGGTCATAAGTGCTGGAATGGAACGCAGCATAACGTAAAACCTTGGCCTTTTTCACACAATTATAAGCTGACCAGAGCTAAGACCGTTATTTGATTAACTGATTAGAAGAGCATTGGAAAATTAATAAAGCATTTTGATCATTTGATACTTATTATTAACCGTTATTATTAACCAAAATTTAAGCGGTTCCAGATTCTATAATGTAAGACTTTGCAAAAGTCTACATTACAAGCTGTAACATTTTCTCAGGCATGTTTTCTGCTCCTGTTCTGAGCCAATAATGAGACAAATACTTTGTCATAAATATAACATTGAACTGCTTGGCACTGTGTGAACAGAGTGCACTTGGTAATACTTACATGTATACTGCTGTGGCCTGAGCTCACTGAAATAACTGAAATACATTCACTCTTTCTGACAGTTAAGAAACACTTGGGTGAACTCACAGATCTGAGCTGCCATACTGATATTAAATGTGCAAATAAACATAAAAAAATATGGACAGATGTCTCTAAAGTTGAATTAAGTATGGTGTGTATCAAAATGTTCCACAAATGTCAGTCTGCATTGCTGTTGAAGGCACTTTTTTCAGATTTATTCCACCATACTCGATCACTGACCATTCTGTACAGACGTCTGAGCAGACTCAACGACCTGAGCCATCGGGTAAGTACTTGGAGACTGTCCTGACGTTGTTCTGTCTCATATCTGTGATGTGGGTGTCCAGTTTCTGGAACAGCTCCTTGGTCCGTAACATCTCCTCCTCCAGGAAACGAATGACCATGCCATCTGCAGGTGGCAAAGGCTCCTGGGAGAGAGGAGAAACACACAACTGTGGGATTCTTTGGAAAACGAAAGAGCACAGAAGGTGTTAACTACACTACAACTAAGAGCCTTATTTGTGATTAATCTCACCAGTGGAGAGGAAGAGGGACTGTTTTTTTCTCTGGACACAAGATTCAGAGAGTCTTCGGAGCTGGAGCTTTGTCCCTCAGCAGCAGATTCACTTAAACTTGAGGCTGGCACTGAGTTTTTCCTGGCAAGTTTTTTGCTGCTGGAGGAGAGAGAGGAGGAGGATGCTGATGAATGAGGCCTGCTGTCTTGCACCTGGCTGCAGGGCTGGTCTGTGGGGGATTGGGACAGTGTCTGCAGCTTTTTAAAGAGCCTCTGGATCTCTCCTTCATTGTGAGTGGTATTCTCCTGCAGCATAGTTTTTGAGGCCTGCATCTCCTCCTGGTGTTTGTGATGTCTGGTGTCTTCATTCCTACAGATAAAACAAGTAGGTGCATCAGGGTTTGGTTTCTTGATCTTTTGTGTGTGTTTGTCGGTGTATATGGCACCTACCTCTCCTGAGCAGGCTGTGGTTTGTCAGATATGGTGTGACTGGGCAGGGCTTGTTCATATTTATCCCAGCCTTGGGAACGCATGTCACTGTGTGTCTGCCTTAGCTGTCGTTTCTCCTGTTCCAGGCTGCTCTGGGAGGACTTATAACTCTCCCTCGGGGATGTAAGCAAGGAGTCCCCTCTCTGAGGAAACAGAAGTGATTCAGGGGAAAAAAGCAAAGAGAGATGAGTCAGATTTAAACACAAGCACTGAAGCCAAATTATGGAAAGAATCTCATCTGCCGCTATCTGTAAAAACCTATAAACTATGTCAAAGCAGACAAACCTGGGGTGACTGGGACTCCAGTCTGTGCAGCAGACGCTTCAGATGATGGTTCTCAGCTTGTAGAGTCTCCAGCTGCGTCTGAGTCATGTGAGAAAGTCAGAAACAAGGAAAATGTGACATATTTTGCTGATGTCTCACAATCCTAACAGTCCTAACTTTAAGTCACCCTCCACTCAAAAATGTCTTTTGCCTGTTGTTATTTCACTCGGATGTTTGAGGTGCACTGTGCAGAGTGATGCATGTGCACATTCATCTGCTGAGGGAGGACAGTTTCCCTCTGTTCACCTTTAACGTGTGCAGTACATATAAGCAGAGCTTTGCGACATCACAGCTTGTTTGGCAGCCAATCACAGTCCAGCATGAGACTTAAACGAGCGTAACGTGGAGGAGAGTAAGATTTGAAGCCTCCTTCTTCCTATTTCAGTAAAGTAGGGGACATCCTGTCCTGACGAACAAGGGTTAGATGTCTTTTTTGGGGTACTTTTACATTTTGTGGAAAACCACAGCAGACACAAAGTATAATTAAAAGAGCATTTTTATTTGTCTTAGCTGAAGCAGCATAATTAAGAATAGAGTGGTTTGACATTTGACAGAATGTCCCACCACTTTTTTGGAATTTATCAGGCAACAAACAAACAACAACAATAAATCTGGCAGCAATTTTATTGAAGTCACCGTCTAAGTATCTTCATTGTCTGCACTTGTCAATGTGGGACTAAATGATTTCTCCTATGTACCTTGTCTACCAACAGCAGAAGGTCTTGCAGCAGAATTTAGTTTGCATTTCAGATAATTTCCTGTTATTTCATCCCTATCTCATCTGTTGTGATCACTTGAGAGTTTCTCTTAAAAGTTACTTTTAAACTTGGCTCTAAGAGGGAGGAAGTCACTTGATAAATGTGTCTTATTGCTCACACTCACGCCAAGAACATTTTACATGGTACCTCAGAGCACCGAGTAATATAATTATCAATAAATGCACTGATGGACAATATAACATAGGTGGCAAAATAAAAATGTTAATGAAGTGTAAAGTGTTAAACTAATAAATGATGCTGGGTGAAATATGTGAGAACACTCACTTCATTCACATCATTACTTTTCAACTCTCACTTCTTCCTCTTGCGCACCAGGTACCAAATATTGCATAAGCATTGTGGCTCTTTTTGCATAATAAATGACATTACTTATTATGCAAAATAAATATTCATGTAATAGATACTTGTGTCAGAATAACAGAAAGCCATCACTTCAACAGAGATGAACACAGCAATGTTTTGTATTATGTCTAAAGGGGCCACTGTTCCCTTCCCAGCATTACCTCATGTGATTTCTGTGAGTGATGGAACCTGATTAGAAAACTACTGTGATCTCATTAAAGCTTTAAAAATGTCTAGGAAAATGAAGTGCTCACTTTTAACTCAGCTGCCTTCTGTTCTGCTCGCTCCACCTCGGCACGAAGCTGCTGCCTGATGCTGGATGAAGAGCTGCTCAGTGAGCCGATGGCGAGGTCGCGCTGGTGGAGCTCGCTGGTGAGCTTTGACACTTCCTTTCTCATTCCCTCCACCTCGCCGCTGTGAGTCTGTTTGGCTCTCTGAAGCTCTTCTCTGAGCTGGTGAATAAATCCAGAGAGGTGAGAAGTAAGTTTGGGCATTAAAACAATGTCAATGTCACTGGGGTAAAGGTTAGTCATGGCAAATACAGAATGTTAGTGAAGTCAGGGAAGTTTTCTGACCTTTTTCATTTCAGCAATAGAAGAATCATACTCTGCTTTTATGCTTCTCAGATCTTGTTCTGTCTTTGAGTGGTCAGCTCTCTGTTGGCTCACCTTATCCAGTCTGAGAAAATCACCAAAAATATGCAGTGTTGATTTAGGAAATTCAGAATGTCAACTTTACATGTCTATAATAACAATAATGTGGCCGTATGAGGACTCCAGCATTCACCTCTCTTTGAGACATGCCAGTTCAGCCTTGAGATGAACCTCACATGCTTGGGCACAGTGGAGCTTGGCTGCAGTCCTCTCCAGATCTTGCCTGAGGGTTTCCACACCAGCACAGCCCTGGGCCATTAAACAGTCCTCCAGAGAGCTGTACACACAAGAACATCCACCAAACACTCACAAGACAGCTTCATCTCACTGGCTTCTGCCTTTCTTTTGGACCAATGCAAAACTGCAGCTAGTCAAGAGACCATCCTCCCCACAGTAACGGTACAGAATGCCCTCTTGTGTAACTGCTGCTGTACTACATCATGACAGACTGAATATACATTAATGACAGACAGAGATTCACCCACCGAATGACTTGATCTTTAGCTTCCAGTATTTGGTTGAGTCTGGCAGCTTCATTACGAAACCTTTGGCGTTCAAAACTGGCTCGTCGCACAAATGAATCCTGACAGTCCAGTGTGGCATGAAGTTCCTCACGTTCCTCTGAAAACACCTGTGGAACAGTCATGGACCATCAGCCTTACTGTTATTGTGTCTAATGCACAATGAAATAAAAATTGTGTAACAAACTTATGAAAAGCTGTTGTTTCCAAGATTATATTGGTTGTGTTAGTATTTTCTAGAGTGGGCTCAGGTTAAAGAATAACTGGGCCTTAGTTTACCAGGTTTTTGGGTGTAAATGATTGACAGGAACTAAAATCTTAGTTATGTTTATCTACAGGCTTCTGGAGCACAAAGCTGCAATGAACTGAAATCTTTTCTGCTGATTATTTTCTCTTTTAATTATTTTAAATTGGTCCAGAAAATGTCAGAAAATACTGAATACTGCTCATCACAATTTGCATTTAGTCTAAGGTTGTTTGTTTTGTGCGGTCAACAGTCCAAAACCAAAAGATATTCATTTTACTTTCAGATAAAGCAAAGAAAAACAGCAAATCCTCACATATAAGAATGTGGAAATAAAGAATGTTTGGAATTTTGTTTGAAAAATAACTTTACAATTATCAGCTATTAGCTGATTAATCGATTAGTCAACTGACAGCAATTAATGGGCAACTACTTTGATAGGTCCTTGCAATCCTTGCAATAGTCTCTGGTTCCTGATTCTCAAATGTGAAGATTTGCTGCTTTTCTTTGTCTCATGTGGCAGTAGACTGAATGTTTTTGCATTGCAGACTACTGGTCAGAGAGAATAAGCAATGTTAATGAGGAAGCTTCATGATAAATTCTGTTTATCATACTGGTTTGAAGCAACAACCTGAAATGTTCTGTTTATTGTGGCCGTCTCTGTGCTGATATCAGACTGTGGGTCTGTTGACAGATCCTACTGATTTCACCTGGACTAAGAGAAACTGATTATACTGACTTCACATTAATATGCACTTGTTTTCTATGTTTATCAGACTATTGCTCAAAAACATGTCACTGAATTCCTCAGTTGTCTTTTTTTCCCCTTCATACAAGATGGTTGGGAGCCCACTAACAGTGCAGCCTCAGGGCCCATCACAATCATCTTAATCTGCCACAGCTAGTGCACGTTCCTGTCACTCTCACTGCTCTCTGCACTCTCTCCTGTCACTGTCACCTGCTGCTCTCTCTGGTACTGTGTGAGCCACATCTCGAGCGGTCGGAGTCGCTCCAGTTCAAGCTCCTGTGCTTGCAAGCTGCCCTGAGTCTTGTCCAGCTTTGTATGCAGATTCTGTACCTCTATGCAGCACTCCCTGTGCTCCCTCTCCATTTGCCACAGTGCCCACTGGGACTGGAAATCAAATGACAGAAGATATGTGAGAAAAATTCCACATCTCCTTTAGCGTTTAATTCTATCTGACTTTAAATTACATGTAAAAGATCATATTTTGCCTTTACTTTCTCATGTGTGAGCTCATCAGTCAGGCTCTTGTTCTGGGCCTCCAGTGCTGTCAGCCGTTTCTGGTACTGGATGTGTTGCTGCTCCCACTCTGCAGAGCGTTGATGATATTCCTGCAGGGGGAGGCAGGGATAATTATGCTCAACATAATCAGTAGATGGCAGTAAAGGGTAATTTATACATGACTAGGATGACGTCAAGAAGAGATACAAAGGGAAATTGACTGCTGTACCTCAATTTTTTCATGCAGTTTGGTCACCTCTGAAAGGTCTGTCTCTTTCACTCCTCCACTGTTGTTCTTGAACTGTTTGCGCTGAAGCTTGTGGTAATTTCTCTTTAATCGCTCCAACTGCAGGGAAAATGTTCATAATGCTTTAATCAACATATTGTATCTCTGTTGGAAAAGGGTTCTAAAAGGAAGAATCATTCAGAGGAAAAGTGTATTGTCAGATATGTACAAGCAGAACAATTTTCAACCATGGAAACCTTGAGTCTGCAAATGTGACAAATGCCATTTGACAGACCGACAAACTCAACTGACTGTTTAACTGTGTAACAGGTAAGTTTTCTCACCTCTTCGCGGACCTTCTGCAGTTGTTGTTCATACTTGGAAACTAACTCTTGTCGATCAGTCTGGAAGTCTTCTAGCTGCTTGTGGAGCAACCCAATCTATGATCAGGGTGAGGATGATAACGGTATTACAGAAATGGGAATACAGTATAACCATACCACCATTTAGGAATACAAGTGCCATGCAACACTTCTGGTTGCTTTATATTCCTCACAGTATAACTAAAGAAAATGTTGCCCTCTCAGTTCATCTCAATTCAAACTAAGAGTATACGGTCATGTTCAGTTCAGTAATGGTCACAGATATGACAACCCATATTAAATGGAAAAGGGAAGCCTCACTGATTCAGCTGCATCAAGAAATAATACAATATAACTTTACCTCCAGGTCCCTCCGTTCAATGAGATTCCTGGAAGTCAACAACTCCTCTTCTCCACTTTTCAGCCTGAGCCCCATGGCCTGGATCTCAGCCTCCCACACCCTCCTCTGGTCACTGATCATTATGTCAACCTGTCGCATTAACTCCTGGACCTCTGGCACACATGATGACAGGACAGAGCTGGAATACAGATGCACCATATTAAAACAAGCTGATGTTTGCTAAATATTTTAAAATACCACATAACTGAAAGGCTGCCATCTCTGCCAGCGCTCCCCAGCACCGTTTGCCTGTGATATTAAGAAATTAGCAAAAGTTAGTGAGCTAGTCACTGACTTCAGCCACAGTTTGTTACCTTAGATCAGGATTCTGCAGTGACTCTAAAAAAGCCTCCATCTGGTTGAAATGTTTATCAACTACTTTACGGTGTCCTGTCCCTGTAGACACTTTTAAGTTGCCTTATGTTAGCTAACAGCTAAGCTGACAAACCTAGCAACCTTTATGACAGTATTAACGTTGCTAGCTAACCATAACCACACTGAGCCGCAGTGACGCCAGTTAAACTGCGTAAATTGAAATTAAATAACAAACGTTACATCAGCTTAGTTTGAATTATAGCTGAGGCTAAGTTGGCTCAGTTGACAGATTACAGATTAAAGTTTCTAACATCGTTAGCAAACACTAGAGGCTAAAATTAACTAGTTTCAGCGCGCCTAGCTACTTTTGTTTACATCGTTAACTGAACTACATTGTACAACTGCACTGGGTACAATGGATTTCCTGATTAAAGGCGGTAACTCCACCTCCAACCTGTGACCTCAGCACGCCGTACGTTACTGCAGGGTGCTGGGGTTAAAGATAGGGTCCTGCATCCAGGTATCGTATCTCATTCAGCTCTTGTATAAATGAGAGTATTAACCCAAGCGTCTACCTCTTGAAGTTACAGAATGCTACAGTGGTAACGTTTTTTTTTTTTTTATTTTACACACAGTCTCCTAAACCTTTTTCCCCATAGTCTAAAGCCAAAGTAGCACAGAAATTGCAATGATGATGGGGAAAAAAAATAGGTAATGGACAATTTTAAGTACATGCAAGCATAATCATATAATCACGTCAATTATAATGACATCAGATTGTTAGGTATATTAAATGGGGTTATATCGCCCCTATTGAACACGTGGCTCGTTGGTCTAGGGGTATGATTCTCGCTTCGGGTGCGAGAGGTCCCGGGTTCAAATCCCGGACGAGCCCTCTTTTTCGAATAGCGATAATAATGGGCGCCACAGGATCATCACTACCATCGTCAGATGTATGCTAACTCTTAGCTGCAACTAGCTACGATATTTTATTTGTCCACCGCACAACGGTATGGTCTTATTGCAGTCGATATGGGGTGTTTGTCATCTAACTTGCTTTTTGCATAGACATATTTTTTTTTACATACAAACGCGATACACTGCGTTAATATAGACACTTGGTTGACCGCCGAGCTTTACCTTAGCGTTAGCATTCGCTAACGGGTAGCTGCAGCTTAGCAGGTATGCTAGAGATATTACATGAATATCACGGGTTTTCGAGTGGAGCAGAACTTAGAAATTATGTACAGTGGAGTAATAAACCATAAAGTGAAATAATAAAACTACGACAATGTAAGAGTAGGAAACGTATTGCTACGTACTTAAACTCAAGCGCAGGCCTTTTTACGTGTGGCTCGTTGGTCTAGGGGTATGATTCTCGCTTTGGGTGCGAGAGGTCCCGGGTTCAAATCCCGGACGAGCCCTCCTTTTTTTTTTTTTTTCTTCAAATAAAATCTGTTTGTCAACCCGTCTATTATGTCATTTTAATACATGCAAATAACGATAGCTCTACGTTTTGAATAGGCGAGCAGCTAGGTAGCTTCGTTATCACTGTTTACTTATCCCCCCTCCCAACACCTTTCCTCCTGCAACTTCCCTCACCCGTTTCTCCACCTGCCCTCCGTCAAAAACTGAACAAAGAGCGTCTCCGCTGCTCTGCTTCCCCAGCTGTTGTGTTGTTAGGGGTTTGGGGCATGAGAAGAGAGGGAGAGAGGTTTCTGTTCCGCCCCCACAAAACACATCAGACACTCCCAACAGGCGGCAGACGAGCCGACTCTCTCTCTCCATTCACAGCAGTCAGGCTGTGCAGTTCAGTCTGAAGGGACAACACTTCAATATTGGTCTGAGGGAGCACCAAGTCTCTCATGGAATATATGCAAGTACGCTGTAAGTAACTCTTACTATGGAAACCTTTTTTTCTTCAGTTAGATACTGCTTTGTGATCTATTATATTTTTCTATCTCCAATGTTCATGTCAGAAATAATACAGCACTAGGTAGGAATAATCCCCACATGTAATGGTTAACCATTTCAGAGTTATTGAAAAAGTTAATTTCTTAATTAATGTTAATTCTAAATCAAAATATATCTTAAGACTAAATTCAAGATAATTATTATATTTCTAATACATTTCTTGCCCTGCAAATGCTCCTTGTGTGAAAAAGTTTATAGTTTAGTTTTTCAGCACATCTCTCATCATAACTATTTCAACCACAATTTAATTTAACAGAGAAGTAAACTGGGAACCAGGACCAACCATCTACTTCAACAAGCCCTGATCAGTGTCAGTTGCTAAACAGTGGCAGTCTCCAGGCTGACGTTTCATTAGGAATCATTTTGATCCTCAGTGTCAGCCTCTTACACTCTGTGGTCCACGACTTCAGCGCGACCATGGTTCTGTGTGAGGAGGGAGACTGCAGCGTCTGCTTGATGCCCTACTCGAGGATGGACAGGGTCCCCCGGGTGCTCCACTGCAGACACACCTTCTGTGAGACGTGCCTGGAGACGATGTCGCAGGCCAGGAGCGGGCTGCTGACCGTGGGCTGCCCTTTGTGTCGCCGGGTGACCTGCATAGGCCGCGGCCTCAGCCTGCAGGAAGCCCTCTGGGTCAACAGCAGGCTGTGGGAGCAGATACCAGAGGACGTGGACGCAGAGGCTGAGGAGGAGGGTGGACTGAAACAGGAAGCTGAAGCGGAGAGGATAGAGGCTAAACAACAACCCTCGTTACAGGCAGAATGGTGGGTAAACACGTGTGTAGACATTTACGATTGGATAAACCTGTACTGGTTGTTTCTAGGTAATGTCAGTCAGAGTATGACTGTCTACTGTATGGGAGCAGACATAGACAAACAGAAAACTTTAACATGTGTGACCTTTGACCTCTTGATGCTTCCTATTATTTTCTTTAAAGTAGCTTCACTTCTAAGAGTATTTTTCCTATTAACAGTTGTGTGTGACAGGCTGCTGCTGTAAGCTGTGTTAGGACAGGACTTTGTTTAAAAATCAAAGAAAGAAATTGAGAATAGTATCTCTTTACCACCAGTGTTGAATCTGAAGAATTTTAACCTGATCCCAAAAAATTCCAGCCATACCGAGCCATTCACACACTGATGTTAATCGGCACATTTGTCCACAAAGCTTCTCATTAGCACCTCGGCTCGGCAGTGCCACATTCTGTTGCAGGAGTCTGACACAGAAACTTGTACTTTTCAGCGTTTCCTCCAGGTCCTCCAGAACAAAGCTCAAATTACCCGCATTCTTCAGGAAGTTCAGTCTGACAAAGCAACACCAAGAGAGAATCGTGCCTGGCAGTAATGTGTAAGTCTTGACTATGTGTTAAATGGCTACAGTAACAGAGGATCTTCAAATGTGGGCTAATATTTTTCTGTTTTTTTTCCCTTTGAAGGGAAATGAAATCATGGCGCAGGCTTTCAACTGAAGAGACATTTTAAAGAAAAAGACGAGATGGACCGAGGGTGATGCGACATGTTGCAGATGCCTCTTTAAGATGTGACTCAGCCTTGTCAGTGGGAGGAAAGTTGAGGCCGTTAGGACCGAGAATCCATTTGTGTTCCTGTCAAGATATTGTTTTGTCCCCAGCCAAAGGTGCCCCGTCTCCCCATTATTTATTCTGGGCTTAATTCTCCCAGCTGGTGCTGTGGGATTTGGTTCAGCTGTCCCAGTGGGGCTAACACCCCAAGACCCCCCTCATAACAGATGGTCTCCTGAGGACGTTCCCTTTTACATTGCCATTGCTCAACACTGAATATAACTTATTGTTTTCTTTATTTATGACAGTAAGTTGGCAAAGTATTTAATAAAACTATTTTTGACAGAATTCTTTATTAGTGTTTTCATTTATTAATTCATGCTGATCATGCTGTATGGCTTTGGGAGATGACTGTCGTTTAAAAGAATCATGAGCTCAAAGCAAAGACACAACACTTCTCCCCGTCACTCTGTACATCATTTATGACACATTACGAATTTAAAGGACTAAAAATAAGCAAGGCTGGTAAGAGATTTGTGAATAGAATAATGTGAGTATTACTTCTGTGAGCACAATACACAACAAAAACGTCACAAAAGACTCATTCAACCGTGAAAGTGGATTATAAACTCTATTCAACAAGCATCTGGCAAGTATCCCATGTTAGAAGATATTAGAATACTGAATCATCACTTTCATGGAAATGGCCTTTAATCTGTTTGTGTTTCCTTATGTGCACATATCAGTTCAAAGATAAACAACACACACTATTCTGAATAGAAAAGAGGGTCTGTGTACATGTGTGCTGTGAATTAGATCTCAGTTCAAGGTCACAGTTTAGTATGATTGTGTTTGGCGTCTCAGGCATATTAAGGTCACTGTTATTTACCAGTTTGGAGACACGCTGGCGAGAGATCCGTTAGCTGTCATGCTGGTTTGGTGGCCAACAAGTCGTAACAGGCTGTTTTAACTGTATGCCTGTGAAATACAATGCCTTTCAATATCATTTATATATTCCCATGTCTCAGTATTATCGCAGTGACCGACTTCAGCCCCTCTAAAAATGCTAAACAAGGAAGCTACATCCAAGTTCTAAATGATCTGGCATCAGCAGCATTTGGCTGTCGCAGCCGCAGTCTGGTCTACAGCAGGAAGGCAGCAGCCCGGCAGAGAACAAACAAACAGAAACAGGGTTGTGAAAATGGCACAGGACCAGTTTCAGTTTCGCAATGTATTTACTGGCTCCCAGTGTGGTCCTGGTGGTGTTGATCACTGGGATTAGGGCGGAATACGACAGGAAACAACTCCCAGTGCAGGTTGGTAGTGGTAGAAGAGATGCTCAGATAATTTACTCAAGTAAAAAGGCAATGTGGAGGTACTCAAGCATTATGCAGAAATTTGTGAGTTTCATATGTTTTGTATTTAAACTCTTAATCAGTAAAGTAACCAGTAACTACAGCTGATACTGGAGTAAAAAAAAAGTGTCTCACTCTGAAATGTAGTGGGAGATCAAGTGGCATTAAATTGGAATACTCAATTAAGTATCTGAAAATTGTAAGTACAGTACTTAAGTAAATGTACTTAGATACATTCCAGCACTGGAGGTTGCTGTGGTCAGTCTGACTAACGAGGAAGTTCTTACACTAAGAACCACAAACATATTTTATGGCAGGATTTCTGGCGAGGAGTCTTTGCAACAAAGCAATGGTGCAAGACAGTTTCCTCAGTACTGCCCATTACAACAAGCAATAGTACATTCCTTTTTGAATAGGTTGTGTAGGTGTGCTACATTAAATGATTGCTCTGAGTGTCTGGAAGAGAACATAGATATTTTTGTGTTTTAGCAAAAACAAAAAGTCCGGGACTAAAAGTTCAAAGTAGAACAGAACTTTATGTGGATCAGTGCCAATAAGAACTCTGGATTACTGACTGAGTAAAGCAACACTTAACATTCAACAGTTTTGAAAATGTGCTTATTTGCTTTCTTCCCAAGAGCTAGTTTGAGAAAATCAGCACCACTCTCATATCTGAATGAAAAAAACAGAAATTATTTCTTGGCCAGGATCAGTTTCCAGCGAACCAGCAGAGACTCCAGCAAGACACAACAAAACAACTGCCATTTTTACTCAGTTTTTTTTTTTTTTTTTTTTTTCTTAAACAAAGGTGATATGATGTGTTAATCACATTAAGCTTTAGCAGTGCTGGTGGGCAGGTTTCGTTCCCTGTAGACAGAGCCAGGCTAACTAACTTTCTCCTGTTTCCAGTCTTTATGCTAAGCTAAGCTAGCTGGCTGCTGGTAGCTTCATACATGAACCTTCTTACATTAATCATCTTGTCCAAGTCTTGGCAATAATGTGATTAAGCACATTTGAAAAAGTGTCAAACCTTTCCTTTAAGGCGACTTCTGCATCTTAAGCAGATCTTCAGTACCTGTCCTTTAGAGGGACCCTGTGTCGAAATCCTGTTTTAATACCTTTGAGATTTCAGGTGATATCATGCTTACATTGCGTGTATTCTTCTATGAATTAGCATTTAACAAAATTATGTCATTTATTAATAAAACAGATGCTTTTTTTGTGGATTAACCCAGCCCTGGCCAATATAGTTAGGATGACAGGAACCATACATATCCAATCATCAACAGAAACTGGGAATATCTGATGTTGTTTCAAACTAGAGCTATGCATGCCATAGCATGTACAGATACCTGTTCTGTAGTTGTTAAACAAGACTATTGCTTCATTATTAGTAATGTACAAAACCACAGAGTGCATATTACTTCAACTCATGACTGACCTGCATTGCCTATCAATGACATTTACTTATTTCATTAATATTGTATAGATACCTCAGATGGACACAGTGTGGAAGAGAGGTTAAAGAAGACAAAACAATCATGGCTTTGGTAATAAGACATCTTTATTAATCATTTGGAGAGACATGCTAGATCTCTGTACAGTGTGAATGGAGAGTCAGCTCTGAACTGATCAGGTCTGCTGCACAGAGCCGTGACATAACAAACACACCCTCAGGAAAAGGCCATGGCCTCCATCCTCAAATGCAGACCCCCCCCAACACAACACGCAAAGACATGAGCTGCATCACTTGGTCCATTTTCAAGGGAATGTTAAAATGGGCTTTTCGAAACAAAGTTGGGTTCTACTTTTATCATAAGGATAAAGGAATGTCTCTAGCTACCGATTCGTCCACAATTACAAATAAATACCCATCGAGTCTGTTCTCGAAAAAGTGCTCTCCTTACAAGGCTGTGTGGTCAGTAATAAGAGCAGTACATTCCTGTTTCAATAAAATAAATAGGCAGCAACACAGACGGTCAATACATTATTAGACTTTTTTCATTTTGAGGGATTCAAACTTAAAATGTCTTTGTCATTCCCAACACCACCACCACAGAGTGTGTTCTCCTGTGATATTTGATCCAACTCTGTCTCTTTTTACTATCATCATCATTATTATTAGGATTATTTGGCTCATTACATGGGTTAGAAAGGTTCACTAGTTTTCACAAGAGTGCTCCCCTTTTTTGGACATGTGTGAACAATTCATAAACATTTTCCTCTACTCTAAGACACAGTACTCCAAAAGTTCTGGAGATACAGATTTTTTTTTTTTACCATGTTTTCTAAGACTTACATTGTCACTCTAATTCTAAAACATGTTCTTAAAAAGTGCAGAAAGATTTCACTTCAAAGACGAGTCAAATCAAAATAGTGTTCTCAACACCGGCTGACTTCACCACCAGTACGTTATGATACCAGGCTCTGGTATAAAAGAAAAAAAGAAGACAACATTGCATAATGCCAACATCAGTAGTCAGTTTAAACACAAGCAGCAAAGAAAACTTCATCTCAGTGGGGACATATTGTGTGACAGTTTCTATGACTATCAGACAGGTCTTAAATTAAGTGACTGTACATTTATAATGAAGCTTTTCAGAACTTCATATTAACCTGAAAGGTCTACATGTGCAAATTAGTTTTAGTCTGACAGGAATGAAACTGGTTTACAATGTTAAAGGTCTGCTCTGATCACAGAACCTGCATTTAAGTCCACAGATCACCACACAGGGAACTTTGTCTTTACGTTCCTCTGTGACACAAGGCAACGGCTTTGACTCTCCACTGCAGACTATCATGAAAACAACTACCAAGATATCACACTACTGTGAGTAGGGGGGAGTCTATGACATCCTGCAAAAAATGGTGACCTACATTGGTGCCATAATGTGGCAAGAATGACACAACTTGGCAGTGGCCCTCTATATATCTGCATTCTAATGTTGCCTATACAGAAAGCACACATTTACACGCACACACACACACACACACACACACACACACACACACACACGACAAAAAAGATTTTCTGAAGTCAAGTATACAAATCCAGTTCAACAGTTTTCGTAAACAAAAAGACTTGGACTAGTCGTTATCAGAGTGCATTAAGTCACTGGTGTAATGTTACCATTTACATATTCAAACTCGTGTACACTGGTAGACAGTACCTATGCTCAAAAACTAGGCATGCATTAGATACTCAAGACGTTACTGTTCACTTTGTCCTGTGATGTACAGAACGCAAAATTATGGATCGCACTGGGGTTATGGGCACTGTGACTGGTCCACTGAACTGCAAGGCTAGGCTTAGGGGGAAGATTCAAAATGATTACATTAAGGTAATACGCCTTCAGATGGTCAAGTGTAGGCATCAAGTCGAGAATGGCGAGTAAGGGCTTGGGTAAGAGTTTGCTGTGGTTAACATTTGGGTAATAATGTAGGGGGGACCTCCATCTTTGCCAATAACAACAGTGACATCCATAAGAATACGTCTAAAACTATCGGTTCTTTTCCAGCTCTCAAACACAGAGCTTTGTTGTTTGCATCTTTAAAAAAAAAACAACCTTTCCAGAGAGATTTCCCTGAATATAGAAAAATACAAAAAAATGTGGGGTAAATTGCTTTTCAACTTAAAAAAACTTGTATACACATAATATGCAACTTGGGGATCTTTTTTCATATTTCTTTTTTTAACAAGTTGTAAGACTGTTTTGGCAGTTTCATTAACAAAGTAGGCTACTCTATTTTATAACCTAATTCATATATTGCTAGTTCCAACCAATGACCAATAGTCAGGTGAGGAGGCCAGATTCTCAACGTGCAAAGTCAACTGCAGGTTAACCAATAGGAAGCAACATAACAAGCATGTGGTGTAAATGATGTTTTTTTTTCCAGGACAGGTGCTGAGTATTAACAGGAACAGCCACCTTCAGTAGTCTGGGGCTCCTGCGGTTTGTCCAACTTGATGTCGATCACTGGAGAACGTTAAGGAAGCTTTGGAAACATTTGGTATTGATCAGTCACATGCATCTGAATGCATCAGTTAGCCTAAATAAGTATTTTCAAAGAGAAAATGCAGATAAAAGTGATGGGTTCTCTTATAAATTTCCATCTTTTTACTGTAGGGCTTGTAATACCACTTTACTAACACTAGATGATGCTATATTCTATGAGTCCATGTATTTTCCAGATCAGACATCAACAGCTCTAGCAGCCAAAATACTTAAAATGTGTGTCAGCAATAAAGGACTGTATGATTTACTGGAGAAATTCAGTTTAAAATATTACTCCTGGTGAATTTATTTCCAACCAATCTATTTCAGTAGTTTTTGGACATGGTGGGAGACTTGGGGGAAGTGAGTATCCTTTTCTCTGAAAACAAGTTGTTCAGCTCAGCAGAGAATTCTCTCCCTTCTTGTTGTAGGGGTAAGAAATTGAGAATGGATGTTGGCTACAGTCACTGGCACTGCTGCGCTACAATTAAAGCTGATGTACAATGCTGTGTTAATGAGTTGTTGCTATAAATCAGAATGATTTAGCTTTCCCCCCCCAAAAAATGCAGATTAGGTGTTATTCCCAGTCACAGTGAGGGACAGACCTACTCTGTTTTAAGAGTGCCATGACTGAGTGCTGAAAATGCTTCCATATGCCACACTGCTGGTGAATGTGGCAGCGCAGCAGTAGCAGGGTCTTACTTATTAATGTTTCTGGTGAACATTATGCATGTGTAAGGAGGGGGCCTACAAAAACTGTGGCCTATATATTGTATGCTAAGTTAGTCTGGAATCAGTCCCACTGTGGCTTTCAAATACCCATCCTCAACTGGGACTCTGTCTGGTGCTAGCTGTTAGACGCAGTTGATGTGTGCGTCGTGCTAGCATGTCATTATGACGAGGTGTCATATGAAGGACAGTCTTTAAATGTAACATATACTTGAGTGTTCCCATTTGGATTGGTTCTCATCTGGAATCTGGAGGCCGACATTACCAAACCCAATGAGAGAGCGCAGCCCTGAATATTTTTAGTCCTCTGAGACTTGTGTAGGTACAGACTACGCAGCATCTCCTGAACAGTGTTGACTCCTGTTACTGTGCATGAGAGATATCTTTTTGAAAAAAAACCACATTTGTGTCATGTATGAGGTATGCCAAAGTTAGCGACTGACAATATCTGTTCAACAATAAATCGATGGCTTAAAGCTGTACTAAGCATTGTCCTATCAAGATTCAAATGGCAGCCAAGGGAAAAACACCAAGAAGTCATATATTAGAACACATTAACTGATTGTTTGACCACTTAGTATACTTGTAAAATTAGTCAACTGTTTGGTGCTGTATGGGTAGGTAGCATAAAGTGGGTTTTATCAAAGCTTTTTCTCTGAAAACAGACTGAACTAGAGGCAGCTGGGTTGGGCCTGAAACCAGAACAATGAGCTTAAAGACACTGAAATCTCCCACGGCTGGGGGTAACTGCAGAATCTGTGGGTTTTCACTAAGTGGACCCGTTCACATTACACAGACATTTGATCCACAAGTATGCAAAATACTGATTCAAACAGCTTGAAAATAATATTTTAGAAGATACCAGTTGGATGAGAAAGCTAAAGATGCGACGCTGGGTGGTCAGGTGGCTCTGAGGAAGTGCCTTACTGTTGATCACTTGTGACAACTGAGGAACAGGCATATATATGACAACACAATGGCATGTTTGAGTGATTCTATGAGGTCTCAATTAGGAGGAAACTTCACTGATCTCTGTTGCAGCTATTGTATGGTTGTGACTTATGCTGAAAACACAGGCATCCAATGTTTATAACTGCTTCACCCAAGCACAACAGAGTGACAATTGCAGCATCAACTTCACTTGGGATGAGGATTATCTAAACCTATAACTGCCTGAGGCTAAATGGAACCAGCATGATGTACAAATTAAACCCCACATTAAAAGGCCAGTTTTAAACACCACTTAGCAACACAATTCTGGGTAAGCCCTTAGATTTGATCAACATGACTCTGGTGATTTATTTTACTTTGCTCTCTCTTGTGTGAATTATTTAGCACTTGATCTAGGTCAAACTTATTCACTCTCTCTGTCTGCTGCGGACCTGCAGTGGTGACCACACAGTGACTAGGCAGCAAAATTTCTCAGAAAGAGAGGCGGAAGACTGTGTTCCATAGGCACGACATCCACACCATAAATCAACGTGACCTAGCCATCCCCAATTTAAAACTGGCAATCAAAGGGCAGATAACATAGTCATGAATACTGTTTAATATCTACTGGAAATCCTTAAATCTAGGACTCATCCTCTAAAGGAAACAAGTAGAGACATAATGATAAACTTAAATGCTTGATAAATATTCTAGCATCTAAATATTCCTTCTTAAGAATTTTTGTTGTTGGTTATGTATTTCCTTCCTCCACTTTTTATTGACTGAGGCTTTTCTATTTCAGTGCAGATGGTTACTTAATACTCAAGAAGAATGTAAATATCAAGTCCATGCTCATTAAAACTGGAGTCCACACTTTGAGCTATATAACACCTGCATGTATCTGATGAAGCCTATTTCACTCCTCTTCAGTGAGATCAATATTGTTCATGGTGCAATAACAACTGAGGGCAGCTCCATTAAGTGACAGTGTCAGCAGAGGCACAGGGGCTGCTGAGACTGTCATCACCTGCTCTCCATCATCTCACCTCCACCTCCACCCACTCACTCCCATCCATTAAAACTCATTAAGATTGATAAAAAAAAAAAAACAGGATGAGAGATAAAAGGTAAAATTGGTTCAATGTGAGTGATGCATAATAACCAGGAAATGTGGCTGAGCACAATACCAGCAAGGTCATCTGAACTGCTCAGAGGCTGCTGAGGGGACTGAGAGTTTGTCAGCCAGGGGCCTTAGCAGGCAAGGCTAGACAACTCCCAGAGTGATAGGTGGGGAATTATAATCGGTGATGAGCAGAAACTGAATATAGGCATTCCTTTACTACACCAAGGTCAACATCAGATTTGTTTAAGTTACAGCAGGTAAATACTACAGTGTTAACAGGACACCCTGAGAGCAGCTTCACACTGAAGGAGAAATGACTAGAGATGTGATTAAATGGATTTAAAATCGAAGGCAATTTCACAATTCACCCGATTACCATAGAGATGGCACCCTACTTTTGTGTAATGAGGATATGAAGGACTGGTGCTGTTGTCAGAGGAGAAACAGTGACAACATTAAATGCTGCTGATCAACTGTATCTGATTACATAGAAAAATATTCATAGACTTTGTTTTTTAGTTGCAAGAGCAACATCTCAGGACATCATCATCTGTATTGGAGCAATTTACAGCTCAGTTACAGATACAGCTCAATGTAATATGGAAAGGAGGATGATGTTAAAGGTAAGGTGGATAGGCATACCGACAGCAGAGACGCTTGTAGTCTTGTTTACAATGATTTCTCTGTAATGGGTTTTATTTCAACTGCCAGATCATAATGGAAAGTCAAGCTAGATCTGAATATACAGGAATGGCTCCTGTTAAAGAATAGGCTCGTATTTTCTCATGTCTGTAGCAAAAGAACTAACAGGTGTTATATATACACTGAAACAGGTCTTGGTTTTGCTCGCTGTAATAATCGATCCTCCTGTTCCTTACTAATCATGAAGCTATCCTTCTAATGTGATTTCAATGCAGTTATGTGGGCAAAATCTATAGTTCTGTTCTGTGCAAGAATATGATCAAAATGTAGCTCAAATTAACTTTGCTATTACTGTGTATTTTTCAATTTATACAGTCTTTGTATAGTGGGCTCTTTATAGTAAGTCATAAAATATTTCTTGATTTGAGTCACCCATTGTTTCTACCTTAAAAGCAGTGATGTGATATATGCTGTCATCTTGGTTGGTCTGTTGGGTTCTATTAATTTGTGTTTATCTGGCCTGCATTTATTTGTATTCTTCTTCTTTTTAAACAAACAAACAAACAAAAAAATCAATAAAAAACATTAATAACACAAAGAAAAAGGAAGATGCCGTAAGCTGCACAGATGGATACTGTATCGAAAGAATCTTAAATGAACTCAATTGTTTTAAATGACTGACAGTTACATTAAGGACAGACTGTAGACTGCATCTGAAAGACTGAGATAAGGAATAATGACTTTGTTCAAAATGTGAACTTATAGTGTTTAGTTTCCATATGCATAAGTCTAAAGAGTCTGGAAGTCACAGATGTAGGTTGTCATGTTATTACTCATCAAATATATTAACAGATGTAAAAATCGATGTAGGGTGTAGAGAGAGGCCCAGACAGCCTGAGGCTCTCTTTAGTCACTGATAGAGAAATTACAGCTGAAATCTGTCTCAGCTGCTGTATTTATCTCCTTGACATCAAGATATAAACATGTGCATTTCTGTGTTGTGAATTATTTCCCAGAGAATAATGAGCAGATTTGCTCATAGATATAATCAAGACAAATAAATTCTGCACTGTGTGTATTTATGACTCAGAGAACTGGAAATGTATCTAAGAGGTTCTCACTAACTGTGTTATATTTCAATTATTCTTCAAAATTGAATACTTCCTAAAAGAATAAAATGTTAGAATTCCAGTTTTGTGAGAGTGAAAAGTGCTGCAGCCCCAACAAATTTCCACAGGTGGGCTGTGACAGCAGATATAGAGTGCCAGTTGGAGGCTGTATGCAGCAGTACAGGCTGACTGATGGCTGGACAGGACTCCTGTCACTGGTTTAAATGACAAATCTGCCTTCCCAACTGGAACAAAACTGCAGGCACTACTGTCTGACTGACCCAGCTCTGCCCAGCGCAAATCAGGCACCAGGCTGGGAAGCCGTTAGCAGTGTCACACTGAAAAACTTAATTGGACAGGTGGCTGACACCTATTTAGAAATAGAGTGTCAGTATACAGAGTTCAGTCCTGGAACTCTTAATTTGGAAGCTAGCAGTGAATGATGCTATCATCAGGATTAAAATGTTTTCCTCAGGCTCAGACTGTTTGCATATTATTACAAATAGGTTTTCATAAGATTTTCATGATCCTGTAAATTGGTCGAGATGCTCCCTTCTTTGCTTGTTTCTTGCATACTTTCCATCCCGGGAGGCAGCTGCCACGCGCCCAAAACAGCTGGAAACAGAAGGTCCCTCAGACGCATATCAGACATAATACTCCAGACCAAAACTAGTGTTTAGCATAATTACTACCAAAACATTTGTATTCCAAAATTTCCCCCATTTCTAGAACATTTGTTACATTCATTTTATCAGGACATTTACCATGTAGTTTGTCAAAGTTAAATTATTGTTGAAAGAGTAATGCCATTGATTTAAAGTCTGAACTCCATTACCACACCACCATAAAGTCTGTGATGTTAAGTTTTGTATGAGAAGCAACATTTCATAACTTACTTCAGGTTAATATATTTATGTTGAGTAATCATAAAAAGCGTTAATGCTAGCGAGATGCCTATATACCATTCAAGATCAAGTTCTGATTATGTCCTTGATCACACTACAGGATGTTTCTAGAAGTTGGCATATCTCAATTTTATCAGGCATTTTGGTTCGCGGCGTAACTTAAGCAACTGTACTCTTCTGTTTGGAATTTAAAATCCTGTTGTTGTAAAAAGTTAATTTTAAAACAAACCAACAAACATAATTGGAAAAATTGACTACAAGTTAAAAAAACACAAAAATGGATTCTTCTAACATTTTATTCAAACATGACAAAACGATTTACATTTCCATGATGATTCAAATTCAGTAATTAACTTTATTAAATCCTTGGTTCAAAAGCTCTCACAGGCAGTCATTACATTGAAAGTGCCTAAAGCTGAATTTACCTGATACAGTATTTCTGTTGGTGCTGATGACACATTCAAACAATGTAAACCCTGCAATAAGTGGAGGCCAGGACCCTTTGTTTTGCAGGTTTCATGGCACTATGTTCCATTTTACTCTTAGTGTCACCACAATACAAGTAAGGTGAAGAATAGCTCTCATCTGTGCTGCTATGGGGTGAGAAGGGTGGCGCCTGCCAACACATTCACTGACAGGCACAATATGGTAACCGTCACCACTTATCAACTCAACAGACAGTTGTTGTTTTTAACAACAAACAACTGTTTAAAACAAATCACTGTTGCTAAACCAGGCTTCTCTGTGTAACCCTCAAATCTCTATAAACATTAGTGTAACTGAATGCCAGTGAGGAATTAATACATGCACAATTCAGTCTTGGTGAGGATGCTGTTAGTGGCAGCGTAAGATTTACAGAGACGAAATACTGCTGCACTCTCACTTTTATTAACCTGCTACCCTAAGAGCTTCATTTAGTATGAAAACAGGGCTTTTGAAGGTAACTTGTGGAATGAGTCTCTGTTTATTTGTGGCCTCCTGCATGCACACAGATACATGCACAAGAGAGTATTAGCAAACGGTTGTATCACTGCTGCCAGCTTCATGCTATACCTCTAACTCTCAGCTGGTGGCAGTAATGTGCCCAAAATGTAGCAATGCAACAAGAAAGTCAGTAAAGAAGAAGGGCCAGAGTTTTCTTGAAAAAAAAGCACAAAAAACGTGGCCACACAATTCAGTTGAAAACCTGATTTGTTCTACGCATGTGTGATGGTTGGAGTTAGGGTAGCAGAGACAGGACGTAACCGTATATAGCACAAACGTAGAACAAATCAGGTTTCCGGAACGGATCAGGCAATAACAAGAACTAGTGTGTATGAGGAAGAGAATGCAGTCAACATGTTTGTTAGTCCTCATTGATACACATTGTGGATTTTGGTGGAAACAGTGAATGCAACCATAAAAACTCCTGGGTACCCTTTAAGCTGATTCATAGTGTACCATAATAACTATATGATGCTGAGGAGAATTCATTAACGATCTAATCCATACAGAAATATTTGTAGTAACACAATTATCATTATCAATATAAGCTACCAGAGAACTCTGTAACATTAAGCAGTCACGATGATTTAATGGCGATTTCCAAGAAAATCTGTTTTCTTTGTTAATATACGAATGTAGGCAGCAAAAAAAGGGAATCTATGGCCTATAATTCTTTGTAAGACTTACTGAGCACCAAAACATTCTCTGAAGCCACTCCTGTTTGACGTTGTAACCTGTCTTGGCTAGTCTCTATGAACATGACACTCAGCTCTTTAGCCTCTGTTCACCTTCCTCAATTGTAGTTGCCTGTGAATGAAATTACCACCATCAAAACACTGCAGTTTAAGCATTAGAGATAATCATACACCATTAACAGTATGAGTACACAAAACACAGCTGACTTTCTTATATTAACATTCAACAAGATGAGTAGATGCTGCTACAAAGATTCAAAGTGAGGTGCACCACTTGCAGCTGAAGCTAGTGAGGTACATCAGACTTAATTAGCTAATGACTGAGTGATTAATTACATTGTCCTGCAAGAAATTAATAACAGCCAATTGCATTACATTTAATGAATCTGGCAGTGATTGTTTGGCTCTTGCTGAAATGGAGACTGTGTCAGGTGTCCATTAATACAAACAGAGAGATCAGTGCAGTCCTGCTGACTCCACAGCCAGCACCAACCAGCAGGTTGATTAAGGCGACTGGCCAAATCAACCTGCCACTGCTCTTCTGGGAAAACCATGGCGTAACCAGTCTGTCTTCTTTGTTCCTCTCTCAACACAAAGGAATCTTAGCTACCTCCAAAAAGCCTCTTCTTTACTTCTTTCTTTTTCTAAACTCAGTAAGAGGTTGTAACACGCAACACAACAAGTTTACACCACTGTGCAAGCATCGGACGTTATATATTTAACTGATCCCTTCCTCTTTAAATAACTCTTTGTATCACAGCACAGAAGAGAAATTCAATTGTTGTGAGATATGAAAGAAGTTTCTGGCGAGAACGAAAACACTGCACTGGGTATTTACAATAACACCTGACGAGTTGCTAGTGCCTCTGTGGCAGCTGTTCTGGATGCATGCATCCCCTGGTTAACCAAACAACTGGGCTTATTCACATCGTGGACAGGCGGTTGGCGAAGATTGCATAATGGATGCATATATGTAGCATCCTAGCGGCATTCTTTTTAACTGGAGCATTTGTAGTTTCGCAGTCTAAGTAAGTATCATCTCTCACGCCAAGCCACTGGTGATTTCTTCAGTCATATGTAAATAAGGAGTTGCACCATGACTATCCAACATCATCAAGAGCTCCAAGTGTAACAAAGTTGACAGATTGATTACTTTTGTCTCTTTTTTTGTTAGCCACTCACTTATCAACTTGACAACTATTTTCTATTTACAAACTATAAATTGTCCATTAAAGCTGCACTTCTCATTTTTTTATAACAATGCATCAAATGACCACATATAATGTGAATGGTGTCATTTAGCATCTTTCAGCTTTTTCACATTGTTTGTTCACAGCCTGCAACTTTGCTGTTTTGTTCTCAGCACCAGCAGGATCTGATAAACCATAAGACACAGTGGTTTAATTCCACAATAGCAGACACAGTTAGTGACTAGCTGGTGAACATAGTGGAGCATTTAGCAGCTATAAGACAGAGTATCCTCAGGAGTCACAGCAGAACAAAACAGAGCTAAAAAGAGAGGAGTATTGGAATTATATTCACTAGGTGGCTAAAACACAATTTCAGACAAATGCTAATGTTTATGGTTTTGCAGGGTATGTAAATGAACGGCGATTGCTGGTTGTTCACTGTAACAAATAATGATAATATCTCAATGTTGTGTTTACAGCTTGTTTGCAATGTCCTAGTGGTCAAAATCACTTAATGCAGGTTTGACATAAACTGACAGAGTAGTATTTACTTATGGATACTGTATTTTTTCCGTTTTCGACTTCTCACCAAGTACTGTGGTAGCAGTGTAGAGGAAAAGATGAGAATAATAGCTACTAATTTAACAAGTGCAGGAAAAAAAGTATTGTTTGTCTTCCTGTCAGTGTACAGCGCAATGGCTCCACTTGGTTGGTGCTATCCAGTATAATTTTCGTTCCCTTATACAAGACTTCGGGGCTCTATAAAACTCAAACTGTGCATACTTTAATTCCCTAAGCACTAGGCATTGTGAACAGCTCCATGCGCCTGACTAGACAAGCCAAAGATACACAAAAGCTTTAGATCTCTCACTGGGGTGGTATAAAAGAGCAGCTGATAATCAAATTGCACCATTTCATGATAACAGAAATATACAGGTGTTCTTCATCTCAAAGTAATGTCAAATATTAGGTTGTATTATCTGGTGCAGTGGTGTAAGACAGTGTAACTAAAATTGCATCATGACTCATTTTGACTCATCATTTAGAAGGTCCGGCTGCATACACAGACACATGGAAACAGAAAAAAAACACTGCGTCCTTGCCAGACTTTTACCTCTGCTTTAGAAATGTCACCTCCCCCAATATTGAGATGTTTGAGGACTTTAAGCCCACATTACCGTGTCAGCCGCTGACGATGTGGATCATGGAGTCATTTCACATATGATGCGCGTGCACTAAACAAAAATATTTTTGTTTGATGTATATATTTCTGTTCTTGCCACAGTGAATCAAAGTATAATCCATAAGCTAAAATTATCAATAAATCATCTTTGCAACTGAAACCCCATAAGTCGAGTAGGTACACAAACAGAGGCAGAACAGTGACAGCAGCATTTGTATTCTGTATGTATAACGTGCTGCCATGTCCTAACTGCATCTCCATGAGCGGTCTTTCTGGATTATCCTCAATTTCCTTTGTAATAAATGAAAAAAAATTAAAAGGAAATAATTTATAGGATTTTCAGGTGATTGGTCAAGACAATACCAGTGAAACTGGAGCTTGCTGAAAGCTGTGGGTTACTCTTGTTCAAAAAGCAGTAAAATGGCTGTTAAATTTCTCTGCACTGATTTGGGCAAAAACCTGTAGGCTCAAACACACAGCAATAAGGCAGATTTACTGGCAAAAAGCAAATTAGGAGAGGATGCTGAGGTCATGTTAATGCGATAAATATCTAGCTTCTTCATGGAACATTCACTAGGGCTTTAACTTTAGGCCATTAAGGTAACTAAATTGCAGTTAAAATAGAATTACTCTTTTAAATTAACAGGAAAAGGTCAACCATTTCCAGCACTCTTTTGATAGGCCACACTGTTAATATAGTAATAATAACACTCCACCCCTCTTCTGGAGTTTAATATAGTAGCTCAGCTGGCTGAATATGTTGTGACAAAAGATACTATATATAACTTCCATTCAGGCTCCTAGCCAGCTAGCTTTAAATATATTGTTCATGCTTTAGTCTGTACATGCATATACCAGAGCTTTTGTCTTGTGTCTGCAGTCATGAACTTTTATTGACAGATCCAGTGAGATGTAGCCCGGAAACTGCCATCACCACGCAGTTTTCCTTTTTCCTTCAGTCAGTTTCATGTCGGATCTAAGACACGAGTATGCCAATGGGAATTTCTTTCTGTAGCTCAAAATATATCCTCAACATGTTAACAATACTGTAAATGTTACTGCATGATGGGTATATAATGCCGTCCACAACAATGTGTGCATAATTTATGCATGGTTACACACCATGTAAATATTATGAGGGCACCATATTGTGAAAATGCTCCTCTTTTATGCACTTAAACATGTGGTGTGGCTGCATATTTGACAGGTGGAGAGAGACGGAAAGGAAGAAGCCTGATTCTATTCTGAAGAAAATCTCCTAACACTAGACACTACCTTTCCACAGACTCACAGCCATTTTCTTAACATCGCACTAAGATCAGTCAGCCAGACTAGACAGTTGATAGTCAGCTGTTTTAGCAAAGTGTTGACTTTAGAAATGTCCCCAGCATAAAAGGAGACCAGGAATCAAAACTGCATAAATAAAGGACATCCCAGAGGATTGTCGTTACTTACAGACAGTGGACCAGAAATAATACAGAAGAAAAATGAATCAGTGGACCAGATAAGCTGTTTAGCAGCCTCCTAACTTCAGCCCAGACACATGCTACTAATAAGAAAATAAACTGATAAAACATGCACTATAGTATACTTCAAACTAACCAAATAACTAAACTAACTTTTATATCTTCCTGACATTTATTATATTATTTCACCATCTATTTGATGGATAATTTTTTACTGTCCTCATGTTCTTTGTTAAACCACTTTGTAACTATGTTAAGAAACGTGCTGTAAAAATAAAGCTGTTATCATTATTATTGCTCAGTTGTGCAAACATTTTTCACAAATACAAAACTTATTTACTTTTTATATGAAAAGAGAACTGCAAAGTGATCACTGTGGGTATGGTTAATATCAAGGGGACAAAACAGATACATAAACTTGTGTAAATAAATAGATAGTCTACAGCCATGCTAGCAGTGATGCTGTACCAAGCTAAATGCTAAAGTCAGTAAATCTAACATGCTCAAAATGACAGTGCTAACATGCTTATGTTATAATATTTAACATGTTCACTTACTAGTTTAGCATGTTAGCATGCTAACATTTGGCTCACCAGGGGCCAGAAACAGATCATGTTCGCAGTGTTTGGTTTAATGCTTCAGCAGCCACATACACATGAATGCAGCAAATGTTTGTGTTGTTCTAGATGACTATATGTTAACTACTCTACACAAAATTCAGTATATCCAAATATGTTGGGAGAAATTAATAAATCTAAAGTGGATTAGCTTAATTTCCTACGCTTCTAAAGAATGTCAGGAAAATTATATTTACATGAAACAAATGAAGGAACTTTAGAAAAGATTACTCAGGGTGTGGGAGGGGTAAAGGAAGATTTTGCACATACAGTATGCATCATTCATGCACCAGGACAAGAGTAATTTTATGGTTCATATTCTGCCTTTATTTTGCACTGTTCTTCCACTATTGTGTATTTCTACTTCATGTCGTCCTTTTTACTCTGTTTCTTTTAGCATTCCCTTCTAAAACCAGTTTCTTACACCAGTTTCTTCCCAACTTCATGAAATAGCCTGTGTCATCAGCATTTTCTATACATACATACAGTATGTATACAGTATATGAAAACAGTATTCTCTTGTGTACATAGTTCATGATTTCTCAAGTGTCACCAAGGACTAAATTACTGAACAATTTCCCTACGCAAGCAATAATTTTCTCATTTCAAAACCAAGCGGTTTTCTATAATAAGAGGCAGCTGAGTGTCCTCATGTCCCACCATCATCACTGTAATAATATTATAACATTATAACAACATGAGCAGTTGTGCTAATGAGTGTGTTCATTAAGATATTTGATATATTATGTAGCAAACATTAATTTCTCATAGCTGTCTTCATGTAACATTGCAGTGGTATTAATATTAAATCAATATGGTAAAGTATTAAGGAGCTATATTGGTCTCAAGATAATTAGTCCTGTCTCATTAATATACAGATTTCTTCAGAAAGTCGCTCCAGCATCTTATCAGACCATCTCCTCTGCAGGGACAGCCTGTTCAGTCAGTGTGATGTTTTTATCATGTTTTGTGTTTGAGGTATTGTGCTTATCTGAATGTTCCTACAGATACTTTGCACATCATGGTTGCCATGGTGTCAAGACATAAAAGTAAATGCTGACTAAAAGACGAAACGTGATACTGAGTACTGAAGTTAGGAGGCAGATTCAGTAGTAACCACATACCTCTTGTCTGCCAGGTCTGTTTTATTGCCAACGAGCATAATGATGACATCACTTCCCCTCTCTGTTCTCACATCGTCAATCCATTTTGACGTCTGCTGGAATGAGTTAACATCTGTTGAGGAAGGATGAAAACAAAGCGGAGTCAAATTAAAGATGCATTTTGTAGAGTTGCAGTGACACCTCTGCTGTTAGTGCTTTAAACAAAACCATTAACATTTCATCTTGATTTTTGAACAGTGACATGCTTTTTTTTAATGGAAAGTGATAATGTAAATTCTTTTGATATAAAATGAATTTTGCATACTTAGTACCAATTATTAACACAATATGAAGATACAGAAACAAAAATCCCATGTGGCAGATCATATCAAAAATATCTCACATATAATCTGAACAACAGAGCTCATGGATAAAAGATACTAGAATTACACAATAAATCCATGTTACACTGTACATTATCAGCTCTGTAGCATGATAAGTTCTTAATAAATCCCTTTGACCTTGCCACGTTCACTGAGTATGCAGGCTTGTTGGCGTGCAGACTAAGGGTCGTATCATATTCTTAGACTGGGATTTGACGAGACAGACCCCACGTTTCAAGGTGAGAAGAGAAAATGGTTATGGTGGATGGTAACCCCTCCCCTGTTCTCTCGTTAAATTAGGAATAAAATTCATCTCCTGAGGGCAATGTTACAATAAGTGTTTTAGCCTTTGCTCTTTTAAACTGCTAAATAGAAGCTACTGATGGATTTCTGAATTATATTACTTTTTGTCATGTATGCTCTACTACTGTAGAGAAGCAGAATATAGAAGCTGGATGATTTATTCACGATAAACAGAAAAAACAGCTCTCTCTGAGAGGAGGGCGATGTAAGGAGTCTTTCAATTAAAGACCACAGGGAAACAAGACCAAATAGAGGCTGAAATTGGTGCTTTGAAGAGGAGGTTGCAGAGCAATGACCCTTCAAATCCCCTTGGTTTTCCCCTAAAAGAAAACCAACAAAGTGGTCTCAGTTTACAGAGAGAGGAATTTAAAATATGATTCAACTAGCACAATTTTGTTATCTGTATTTTCCTTCAGTCATGGTTACTGGTACTTTGGAGAATTTGAGGAGGTGGGAGGTTAATGTGATACATCTCATCTCTTTGCTCAGTGGATCCAATTTAGGAAATATTGAAATCTCATTTGATATTTGTGAAATCTCTTTCTGGATCTCTCGTCTCAGGGAAATCCATCAGTCATGGTGTGACAGTGAAGTTTTAGTTTTTTCCCAAAGGATCTGTATGAGGAGAGAGAGATTAGCTCTGGCTACCCATGTTGACAGAATAATTTAAGAAAAAGAAAAAAAGAGAATTTGCAGGTATAACAGCAGACAGTAAGTGGGTAGGTTCAGCAGACTTCTTAATGGACACTGACTTGTAATGTCGTAGACCACCACAGCCACAGTGGAGTCCCTTATATAACTGGGAATGAGGCTCCTGAAGCGCTCTTGTCCAGCTGTGTCCCAGAGCTGCAACCTCACCTGGGGTTCAGAGAGGGAAAGCTGAGGAGGCTGAGATTATTCAGATAGTCAGAGAGCCTGGAAACAGTAGGCTCCCTCCAGACACACAGGCTTACACAACACATAACACATAACACATAGACAGCACAAGATTCATAAATAGGCAGTATTTATACCAGGGGACGCCTCATGATGACATTTCCAAGGTCACACTATTGTATGAATGACTCCTCAAGGTAAACAGACATGCATACAGGCTTGATTGTATTCATCTACATTTCATAAGCGGAAACGACTTCATGCTGTACCGCTGGGTAAAGTCTGAATGGACGCAAGACATTATTTTAAGATCAACAGTGCAACAGTATGTCTTATTGCACTGCTGACATACAGACATTATTTGTCATGACATATACAGCTGTAACTGAGGTTCTTACCGTTCGATCTTCCAAGTACATGGTTTTCGACAGGAAGTCAATTCCAATTGTGGCCTAGTTTAGAAAGAAAGAAAACATCCATGGATCAGAATCACTGTAAACACCACGACAGAAAAACAACATTTACTGGGGAACTGAATAATGGAAGTTAAGGATACAAACGGCGAAGCACAGATTACTGTAAGATCCATGTTCACTGCAGTCCTGATCACATCACCCTCACATGAAGAGGTGCTGAATATCATGTAATAAATGCAATCCAATGCAATCTAATGCAACAGAGCAGTAAAAGGACACCTTTGTGAAGCTTACTGTAGACTGCTGATTCAGCGCTGTGCTTATTTTTGAGGCGAGTGTCTAATGTCTTTGATTAATCATCAAATGCAGTGTTTTTTTAAACTGGAGCAGTTTACAGTATATCAGCTATTATTGTGCAAATATTCCACTTCAATTAACAGAGAAACTGTATTGTTTCAATATGTAGTTTGTGTATTTTACATGGTCTTTATACTGAAGTGGGCTGCTTAAAATAATGGCTCATACCATTCCACATTATTGTGTCATGAGGCAGATGGCAGAGTGTTACCTCTTCAAGGGATGTTTACTTTCCGCAGCCAAGCCCACAGCTTTCGGCTTTGCTGCCTGCCATGATATCATCAGGTGCTCTGGCTCGTACAAATCAAAACCTAGAAATCGTTGCTAAACTGCAGATCTGGGTTTGTTGATTTTACTGGATTTTGATGCCAAAACTGTTCAGTTCTGGACATGTGACAATGAACTTTCTGATCTAACAATTACAAAGATGGCTTCTTTTCAAAATAGACAATACAGTGCTTTTAAAACATTAATGTCATTATTATGAAATTCAGTATTAACAGTTACTTTTCTCATTGTGTTTTGCAGACATGGACCATCTGTTGTAAATCTTCCTAAGAATCTATTAGACAGCATATTAAATAATTTTAAGAGAAAAAGATGCATTGTTGGGAACAGAAGAGTTTTTAATGAGTGACTTTCAATGACAGCTGGCTAAGGCAGATGTTGTTTGTGACCCTTTCATGTGGTGGATCCAGATGTTTGGTGTCTTGGTGTGTGTGAGGGGGCGAAGGTGTTCAGGGCTCGACCTGCGGCAGTCCCCAGCTGTATGGTTACAGCCTAGTCGATCCAAGCCTGCAAACTCCAGTACTGGCCAGCTGGAGCCCATACTGTAGATAGGTGATAGGTCTGACAGGCTGACAGGGAATTACCTGTCTGCAGAGTAGAGGATACAGCTTCCTACTAGCTGTATCCCACTTTCTGAGACATTATTTGTACCAAGAAACATTTTATACGCTTGTACCGATCTTTGATTAGGCAGGTTGGTGTATCTGTTTTGTTTGTCTATGTTAGGCAGACCAGCAGGGTGCCCACTGGCCACTTTGACAGAGCTGGGCATCAGCAGCTTGATCACGCACTCGTTTCCTTGGCGATGCCAGCTACCACAGTGGACTAACTCAGAGAGTCTGGCATGAAGACAGGACGTCATTTATACGCTTCTTTTACACTCAGTCAGATCAAGCACCCTTAGGCTGAAAATAAACATCCACAAAGAATTCAAATTATAAAGTCCTAGAAAGATAATTAATAGTAAATTAAATAAAAATATAATTTTTGGTTGGATCATCCCCAAAACAGAGAAATAGATTACATGAACTTCCAAAATAAATAACTCTATTCATCCTGGCAGAATTTGCTGTAAAAGTATTTGTTAACAACGTTATGACTTACAGTCAACAAAATTCATTACTGACTGTGCTAGAAGTTGACAGTATTAATTTCCCTGAAGTGACAAACAACAACAGGTCATAAAAGTAACTTATATTAAAGAAATTTGGGCCAACTGAGAAAACAAAATTAGCTGATTTGCAGCTATATTGTTGACATAATAAGTTAAAAACACAGAGGTGTTGCAGGAGATTTTCTCGGGAGATGGCAGAGGTGCTGTAGGCTCTCTCTGGCCCCAGTTTTAAATATGGAATCCCACACAATCAACTATACATGAACAGATTAGATCACCAGAAATTATTACTATTTGTTTTAAATTTTTAACTAGCACATATTGTTAGAGAGCAGACCATGACTCTCATGCCCATTCTGCCAGCAACTAGGGCAAAAAAAATGCTTTTAACAGATCTGAGGGATTTCACTGATTTTACATTTTAAATTTTTAACTCATGTATAGCTGTCTTAAGATATGCTTTCACATTGTTTTCACATTGATTCTGTCTCAGATTTTTGTACAAACTGCACTGATGGTAACAGGAAAATATACAGAATCCCAATAATGCAAAAAACAATATTATGACTGAGTCAGGGTAACTGAGCTGTGCATTATTAAAGTAAGCTAATGAAAGCTAGTGTTGTTCACCCCCATTGACATAAAAAATAACAGAATAAAATATTAATGGTTATTATTGTTTGTCTTTGTTCATTTGTATGGAAACACATGGATCTCTGTCTCTCTCTCCTCTTCGGTCTCTTTCTGCAGGTATTTCTGCCTCTGGAGCTGTAGAGTCTGACCTGTGATGACAAGTCTCCTGCTGCTCCTACAACTCCACTCAACACCTGCTGTTATAATTAGAAATTACTTGTACTGCTATTAGTTTTAGTGCTATGTTAGCAGTTAATACTTTAATAATCACTACTATCATTATTATTACTGTATTACTGGCATCACCTTACATTTTTTACATGGAACCCGTGTTATGCTATGTTCTTCTCTCACTATCCCCCCCACCCCCCTTCTCAACCCAAGCGGTCGAGGCAGATGGCCGCTCACCCTGAGTCTGGTTCGGCTCGAGGTTTCTGCCTCTTAAAAGGGAGTTTTTCCTTGCCACTACTACTGGGTTTATAGATGGCGAGGGAAACTCTCTATTTAGCCATAAAAGATAAATCAAGATCAAGATACATTATATATTATGTACATCATATATTTACTTTTAAACTGTAAATAGTTGAATACCTATCACACAAGTTTTTAACAAAACAAGTAAGTTGTAGCAAGTATTTTGTTATACACTACAGACACTATAATTCAATAAATTCATAATGATTTATGAAAACAGTTTTTTAGCAGTGAGTACATTATTGCAGGAGAAGGGATGTTTGTAACTTTCTGATGATAGTTTTGAGTTGACATGACAAATTTGTTAGCAAACTGCTGTTTATTTACATAACCAGCAGATGTGGAGTAAGACTAGCATTAATTGTAACTACACCACTATAGCTGTTAAATGCTCCACTGAGTTCACCAGCCAGTCACTAGTGGTGTCAGTTTGCCATAAGGTATTGTGCAGATACCATGCAGTGAGTCTTTAGAGCTTATTGACAGAAAGCAGCTAAGCTAAAAAAAAACAAAAAAAAAACACTGATGAGAGCAGTGAGGCTCAATAAAAAATACAGCTGCAGGCCAAAAAACCAAAACAATGACCTGAAAACTGACAGCCCCACCAAGCTGAGGGGAAATGTACAGCTGGGTGATGATTCTCCATGGGTTCATCACTACGAGCAACCTCTTTCTTATCCACATTCATCATTTGGCTGATGTGTTTGTCCAGAATGATGTACTAATGGTGCACAATCAAGCCACAGCAGATTCAGAAGTCTTCCAGAAGAAGTGCCTCAATGCTCAGGACCATGTCTCACCTGACACAAGAGCCACAAGACGGGCAGGCGCTCTGATTCTGAAATGTTGATCTTATTACCAAACAGAAATGCCACATTTGGCTTTAATCACTGCATGCAACTTAATTAATGAACACAAGACTTTTTCTTGTATTATTTTGGACCATTTTTTCCATTGTGGTATTTCAGCTTTTATGTAAGCAGAGAATCTGAATATTTCTTCCATCTCCACTGTTCCCATCAGGACTTTCAAGGTCCTCCATCTGGCAGGGATGCTGTTAAATCAACAGACCTTGAGGCACAGTGAGCATACTGGCATTTGACCACAGTGCTGTATTTAACAGCAGTTTGTGAACACACCAAATCTGATTAATTTGAAGTCTACTGCCAGTACAAGAGGCAACAGATCAGTATATGATCATGCCTCCTTCTGTAGACAGCAGGCAGTTATAGCATGCTGAATCTGTAGCCACTGTAATGAGTGGTGCCAGTACATAATTAGTCTATCTAACTCACATTACTTGTGTCACAAAGCAGTACAGGTAGATTTATACCCCAATACCACATTCATTTAAGATTAAACTTATCTTCCAACCCAGAGAGCATATTGTGTCACTACAGCAGCACACACGACTCAGTATGGCTGGTTAAAAGAAGATTAGATTTGATAAAATAAAATAAAACAACAGAGAATACCTGCTACAACTTAAAGATATTAAATTAACAATCACATAACTGAAAGAAAAAGAGGCAAATCCTCATATTTGAACAGTGGAAACCAATGAATGAAAATATATGACTTTAATTAATTCATTAATTGATTATCAAAATAGCTGATAAATAGCTTAATTTTCCAGTCCACTAATTGTTTTAGTTATCCTGTTTTTTTCAAAATAGCTCATAAGTATTATTAAGTATATAAGTATTATGTAGAAAATCATTTGCAAACTAAACCATTTTCAAATGTAGTATAATGAAATATTCAGGAGGACCTTCTCTAAATACAACATTGAACCGGATCTGCTCAAATCTAAATACAATTTTACACATTTAGTCGGTTATCCTCTGCTTCAAACTGTCATAAAGCATGATATTTTATAAATTCCTGAAGTGTCCAATAAATCAGATTCACCAGTTGCTACACTAAATATCTCAGTATTTGGGCAGAGCAGACAGATGCAGTCACAGACTGGTGGCCAGGCCTGACTGATAGCTCCACCACAGCTGACAAAAGCATTCTGCCTCTGGAGGCCTCTGAGCCCTTTAGCATGTGCTGCCAGGCAGTGAGGTTGCCTGCCTGTGTCTCTTTCGACTGGGTGGCTGCTTGATGGGAGTCTGCTGCTTTAGAGGGAACAAATCTGGCTTGCCTCGCTCACATCCTCCTGCTGACTAAAGCCACCACCCTGCTCGGTTTCATCTTTCTGATAGCCCTCTGATGGCCCTGGTCTCTAAATATACTGCCACTTTTCCTTCAAAGGATTGAACCGGATCTGCTCAAATCTAAAAGCTTGACTTGCATGAAAAAGAAAACATTTGGTGATATGTAAGCCAGTATGACTTCATAAATCTTCTCATGTGAGCCTGCAGGCTCACATTCATAGCATTTTTCCAACCTCGCTGGGCAAATCCAGCCTCCCCTCTGAGCAGCAGCATGAACACTCAAACCGAGCTAATGCATGCAGCATTTTAATTAATACTCAAAGGTCTCGGGAGTTGAGCTAGAAAAAGACTGCAAAATAATTTACAGCTCTACCTGTCACCGAGCCAGGGAGGAAAAGAAGTGACATTAAGACATAGGGAAGATGGGAGCAGCATGCAAATACACACACAGGAGACAATATACACATTTAGGAGAGACTGAGCTTTGGCTTTTATCTATGGCTACAAAGCAAAGGTTACAGCACCCATTCCATTCCACTATCTGGGGAAAAAAATAAATAAAATGGGGTGACTAGAAGAACTGAAATAAGACACTGTTTTGTGGATTCTGGGTCAATGGGTGGATTCAAATGGCTTTGCTTTACACACAAATAAAATAACCATCTGATTTTCATATTCCTCCCTGTTATCATTTGAGGCACATGATTACAATAGTGTGGGGAAGAGACTGACATTAAACAGCATATGAGGACATTATTAAATAAGCAGATGCTATCTGTCTGGCATCAGTGTGCCTAGCATGCTGCCTTCCCACTTAAAATGGGAGGACCTGGCTGAAAAAGTAAGGGTGAGGGAAGCTCTCTGTCTCTCCAGGACATCCAGACGGCCATTTGTCCAGAGGACCATGTTCCCCCCCAAGCTCCTCAGGATGTGTGCTGACTTTAATGGCTGTTGGATTTCAAAGCCATAATTTATCCAGCTGCATTCAGGTTGGGAGTTATAGCAGAGTCCTTGGAGTGAGACAGACTACAGGCAACAACAAACGCCCACATTCACTCCAGGTAATGGTACTTGTATGTATACAATGTGCTACTCTCTGAAAATGATGCAGAAAATGATCGTGTCACATTTACTATCCATACTTTATAGGCCTTATTTATAAATACATTAATATCACTACAGTCATAACATGTTGCATAATACTGGATTGAAATGCAGAAGTTGTTTTTAAAGTCTGGTACTGTGGGCGCCCACGGTGAGTTATAACCCTGAGAAAGAGAACGATTTCTGATGCAACTGAACTGCCAAATTTGGACACTCTAGGTTTTTAAAGTACTTTTACTGCTTGCATGACCTGTGTGTCACGGGCACTGCTGCAGCTGTAACTGTGGACTGTCTTAGTGAGTGGGCAAAAGCACCCGTCCATTTCAACACGCATCTTGGCCTCATGTCCCTCCTTCTGTGTCCCAACTTCAATTCTCCCACGCCCCTCTGGGAAGGCGCGCCTCACAGTCTGAAAATCTGAGATAGAGTAATGAATTGAAAACAATTTCCCATTTCCTATTCACCGTGTAAGGACAATTTATGTCCAAAAATAGTAATGATGGACTTCAAAATATAGAGATGTCAGCTAACCATTTAGCAGAAACTCTCCACTTTTAACAAGAATCAACGAATGGATTAGTTTCTATTCCCACCACTGAGATGCTGATAAGGTAAGATGTTGAGTAAACAGCTGTCATAATAACTCTGCTTCCCAGTCGTTGAGTCTACAAAGCTGCTCCATAGCAATTTGTGAGAGTGGCGTGGTATAAAAAACATCTTTGCATCATGGAGATTCAGCAAGACAAAAGACATGAGTCCTAACAGTCAGTGTGAAATGTCTGGTTCTGTAGTCTTTCATGACTTATGAAAGTAGAAATATAAGACGATGCAGTAGCAACTGTGAAAGCACAGCATCATAGCGCTAACACTGACAATTTAATCCACACACAATGAGCCATCCAAATCTCATTACAACACAGCACAGTGCTTGTGTGAACACTAAAGAATAAAGACTTGTTTTTTCTTTTTTGGGGGGGGGGGGGGTTAGCAGTGCAGTGAGGCCAAAAAACAGGTCTTTGTAGCAACACTGATAATGTAATAAAAACTAACTAAATACAAGCTGAACAACCTTTTGACCAAGTCCAACCCTCAGTCTGTGTAGGAGACTTTGTCCTCTCTGTGCTGTGTAGGTCTCTCAAAAGTATGACATTTTGGGAAATAAGCCTATTTGTTTTCTGGCAGAAGATTGATACCACTCTCATACTACATCTGTTAAATATGGTCCACCTTATTAGATCAGTGGAACCTGGCTTCCACACAGAAAGGCCCCAGCCGGCCGACAGGTTCAGATCTAAACTTTCTTGTTGTGCGGTGACAATGCTAACCACTGCACCACCATGCACCAGCAATCAACATGTTATATATAACATTTCTCTAATCTGTGAGAAAATAAAATTAAAAAACAGCTAGACTCTGTTGGAAACTACTGAAGACTCCAGGAAATTACTGGTCACAATCAAATAATACTCCATAAAACTGTCATTGTTATCACCATTTTACAGCAGAATCAACTGCTGGTGGTAGCTTTATATAAATAAATGAGAGCTTTATCTATTTTCTTATCTGACTCTCCACCAGAAAGCCAACAAGTGTCACACTATTACTTTAATAAACTTCTATTCCTGGTGATAGAGAGCCAGTTTTAATTATAAATGATTAGACTATAGAGGACATGAAAGTCAAATTAGTTGGAAGCGGTGAGGAAAAGGAGGCACAGCTTAGATCAAGGACTAAGGTTTGGAGACCAATGTAGATGATTTAAAGGCAGACCAAATTAACATTTGATCTTATGGGAATGAGGCTACAGGTCTCCAGGAGGAAGAACATTATTAACTCTACTGCCTTCTAGAGTGTCTGCTGGCCAATTTAATACCTGATGTAAATCTTTCCTCCAGCTCACTGATGTTTTTGAATTGACTACTGCTCAAATTAACATCAAGATACTGTATAACTGGTTCAGGTGAGGTTCAGGTTTTGTTCAAACAGACATTCATTACCAAAAACTGGACTCATCTGTCATGCTGTATATTTTATTTATATCACTTAATAACTTTTCACCACACTGCCAGTGTATACTGTATTCCTTGCACAGAAGATTATTTTGCACATATTCCACTAAATCTCCAGTAACAAACTTGCAAACCTTCAAGCACATGTGAAACATGACTGTGTCATCATGCAACAGTTAAAAGACCAGTGTAGTGGCATCTAGCAAGCAAGAGAGTCTACGGTGGCTGTCAGCTGACAAAATGGTGCCAACTACTGCATCGGCTAGTCTGTCAAGTAAAGAGGTTTGTTTCTATAGCTATATTTAGATTTAGTTGTTAGTCTGTAAAGCTCTGGGTAATGTACTCTCTCCTGTCTTCCTCTTCATCTTCTACGTCTTTGGTATACAGGATGGATTAAACACTAATAAAAACATACTTGTGTATATTATATTCCACGTCTGCCAATAGATCCCTGTAATGTTACACACTAGTCCTTTAAATAGAAATAAATGTTCTATTAGCAAGCAAACTGCCTCTGAAATTTAACTGTAGAGCAATATGAAATGGTAGAAGTCCTCCGGTTAGAACTGCAATGATTGATTAATGAATCAATTAATCTACAACTATTTTGCTAATCGATTCATCACTGAAGCCTTGTCTGGCAGAAATGCTAAATGTTTGTCAGTTCCAGCCTCTAAACTGAATTTTGCTGCCTGTCCTTCTCTTCCTTTATAGTAAACTGAATATCTTTTGGTTTTTCACTGTTGGTTGACCAAAACAATTAGATAACATCTTTTTTTTTCTTTTTAATTAATTGAGTCAGAATAATCCATGATGAAAATAATTATTAGCTGCAGCTTTACTTGAGAAAAGCATATTGTAGCTACACTGAGTGGTGGTTTACTCACTAAAATGAATTTTAAGTATACCAGCACTATTATCAGTAGATGATAAATGATGTCCAGTGACAAATTAACTTGTATTTCTTGCTATAAGTTTAACAAAACAAAAGTTCCCTCTTCACATGTAGTCTTCTCATAGGCTGATGGTATTACAGTGTTTCTAAGGCTAATCTGCTTATGGTTTTTCACACATTACACTGGCTCATAATACTGTATACTCCCTCAATAAAGAGCCTGAGTGAGCTAAAGGACGGACACACACACACACACACACACACACACACACAATATGAGAAGGAGGGCGGAATAGCTTCATGAGATTTATTTTTAATTCCTTTTTTATTACTAGTAGATACTTTTAGCTTATAAAGCAATAATACTGCAGGTTTTATTTAAGGGTCCTTTGCGTGTCTGCAGATGCTTGCAAAGTGTGCTGTAGCTGCATTAGCAATATTCTGTTTTTAGGATGACGAGCCAGATTAGGCTGCTTTGGAGAACAGGGTTAGAAATAGTGATTGCCCAAGGGCCTACAGTGCTCTTGATGTGGTTCAGTTCAAACGTGTCTGTTTTATTATCCTTGTTGGCTCCTTGTTTTACACACAAACATACACACTAACAGTTGTTTGTTGTGAATTAATTTTCATGATTATTATGTCAGTAACTAATTTTATTTGGGCCTGATTGGTGTAGGTAGAGTTAATTTCTTTAATTCATGTACAGCTGTGTGTTTCACTATTAAATAAAAGGCATACAGCACAGCAACTAATCAATACAGACAAAATTGATCATTAGAGATAAAATATTCAATCTGTGCCTGCAGTATCACCTACCTGATACGTGTTGTCAAAGCTGTCATACATGAACCGTGTGATCAGAGACGTCTTTCCAACTGCAAGAGAAGAAAAAGACAGAATGTAATAAATAGGACAATAGGCTTCGTCCTCATGCATTCAGACACTCCATAAATCTAAAAGTGGGCTTGGTGGTTATGGCTTCTGCTGTGGCTGTCACTGCTGCCCAGGGAGCTCATTAGTGTGCATGGGGGTGACCAGGAGGTCAGCACTGGCATCAGGTTCAGATGTAATTACAGAGCTGCAACCAGCATCACGTTTTCCCAAAACACCTACATTTCCCATTTAATACATTAAATGGAGAGAATAAAGAGACAAGATCCAAAAATATCTCATAGAACAATAGTACATTTGAGGGAAAAGTCAACTACTCCAGCTGAAGGACTGTCATCTGAGATTTTTCAACAGGTCTTGCTGACATTTACAATCGTCTGTCATCTGCATTGCACGGTTGTTTATGTTGCCAACACATCAAATCTGATAAAACAACATCCACATAGTCCTAATGAAGTAGACCAGTTTTCTGAATAGTAATCCTTAAGAATTCATTTTTCCACATTTTTCAGGGGCTTTAAGTTTTCTTTACAAGCACAATATCCTTGACTGATAATCTATGTCATGGGTCTAAATATGGCAACTTTAAGAGTATAAATAAAACACTGTATTGTACCTTGAAGCAAAAATAAAATCTTGGTCACACTGAAAAAGAATTTTCAAGTGTTGGAGCACGGTGTAATTGGAGATAACACTCCATGCCGATTTAGACACAGTTCCAGTAACAATTTTTAGCACTGTTAAACTCCAGCATTATTGATTGCTGTAATCAATGCATGTGCATGTTGCATGTACATTGCAAATAACAACACTAATCCTCAACTGCACACTCTCTGTTTCTGTTTGCACATAAAGGACTGGCATTGGAATAGAGGAAAATATATTCTTATATATGGGCACAAAACTACAATTTTAAGCAACATTGGCAATATCAAATTGTGGCTAAAGTAACAACTTATTCGTCCTGTTCCTTAAAGCCTGCTTAGTAAAATCCATATAAGACACATCTGTATACAAAAGGTGTGTTCTATTGTTCTGTTGTTACAGTGGATACTTAAGAAAATGACAATGAATTCAAATGCAGATTTAGCCAGAGATAAGCCAGAGATTTTGTTTAGATAACTCATTGCTATTAATGAAATGTAACATCCTGTGTACCTGAATGTACAGAGCCATTAGATCTGATGGATACATGATACTTAACTGCCAAGAATCATTATGGAGGTGTGTTATGATATGTGACTGACAAATGACTGGAAAACAGCCACCTAATTTCATATCAGTTCAATAATCGATTCATCATTTTAGGAGCATAAGACGTATTGTACCAGAGTAAATCAGGCTGGTTAGACATGGTTGACTTGCTGATAGATGATGTATATGGTTTTCAGATTTTCTTTCCACTATGATTTTATTAAGGAGGGGGATTGAAGCAAAGCAAATGGGGAGGCCAGCAGGAATCAATCACATCCTCTTCGTATATCCATTTGGCAGCAGTGCAGATGGCTGTCTGAGAGCTGGTCTCTTATATCCCTCTGACTCCAGTGGAACAGATCCAAAGTGCCACAGTTAAGTCCAATCAGCCAGTCAACACTGGACAGACTCTGTATACTGCTGACTGCCACATTTCACTTTATTGACTCTTGACTCAAAGACCTAAACTATCTACATATTCCCCAGTGCAATGTGCAGACATCTTTTAGTGCAGCTGCCATTCCAGATTTGTTGTTTTTAAATATTTGTGAAAATTTAATTCATTATTCATGTGAAAGAAATGTACTGTGACTGAGCAATCAAAATTTGCAGGCAGAGGCTCACTCAGTGAAATTCACAGTTCATCAAATGGGCACGTAGTTGCAATTGTTTACAGAAAGAGTTTTAATCAGGCAGACTAATTACATGTATCTGTGCCCTCACTTGGTTTCCATATCTGCAAGGCAGGATCTGATGCGCAGCTACTGATTATGCTAATGATGTCACGCTAATTTATCAATACATCATCTAGCTTACTTAGCTCCAGAGCTGTCCTACTTTAGACAGATACCAGCTTATTTAACACATTTTACTAATTCACTCATGGTCTATTTGAAATTAAAAATCCAGGATTTGTCTACTAAAGTCCAATTATGTGTGCTGTAGTAAAAGCAGTGCTTGGCACTGAAAGCATTTGATGGGTGGTGTCTTATGTTTAATCATTTTTCTAAAACCAAAGACTACTAACTACATCACAAGATAGGGTTACAGGTTATGTTGACAAACCCCCATTCAGGATTGACACATCCACAGTAGTCCAACCAAACGATGAGATTCTAAAGTACTTTGGCTAAACTTTGCTAAAGTGTTGTGTGAAAATACTCACAATAAAGCATCAATCTTTGTGTTATACATATCCCACATGATTCATATATCTACTCCAAGTACCTGCACAGTTTTATGTTGGAAAGAATGACAGTCTGACATTAGGGTTTCCTCATAAAATACTGTACTCTTATACCAGGGCTAAGCAGCTCTCCCCCTGCAATACAACAATAGTGGTCTTTTGTCTTTGTCTTTTACATGTTTCATCAACTGAGGATGAGGAGACCAGTTAGCTTTAGCATCAGTCCTTGATGCATCATTATAAAACACAGAATCATTAAACTGTCAGCCTTAGAGAGAGACAGATCTGCAGAGTGTTCAACCAACTTACAGAACTGTTTAATAGCTAGCAACAGCTAGCATCTGCCAGTGACAACTGCTATTTCAGCTGTCAAAACTGCCTGTCACTTAAAATAAGAAGCCTGCTTTTGTCTACGTCTGTCTGAAATCAACGACCCATTGTTACAGAAAGTGTCCCAAATTTTGAGTGGTAAATCCACATAACCCAGTGGAACAGGACTTAGTAAAGGGCCAAGTGTGATAATATGTTAATAATTTAAGTCATTTATCATGCAAAGATGCCAAAGATTCCCTGGTTCAAATGTGAGAGTTTGTTGCTTTTCTCTGTTTTATATCACTGTTAACTGAATACCTTTGAATTTTGGACTGTTGGTTGGACAAAACAGCCAATTTGAAGATATCACCTTAAGGTCTTGTTAACTGCAATGGGCATAATTTTTCAATAGTTGCAGCCCTACATATTGTAATACAATACTGACTTTACATTGTGTGATTTAGTTACTGTTTATCACCCTGATTACTTGTTAGGTACAGAATGCCTTCACATTGGTAGTTATGAGAGAACAGAGCATTAGGATGGAGAGTCTGATCCGACATCCTCGCTGGTGAATCATTGTCCTCGACCACTAAGTAACATGACACAGCACTCTCTATGCCTCTCAGTCACTGCTGAAAGCTTCAAAACTCAGGGACAGACAGCACATCCTTTTTTTCCCTTTTAACTCAAGTAGTATCGGTGAGAGTGCAGTATGAACAAAATCTGACGAGACACCAAAATTCCTTCTCCTGAGAGGGAAGGTGTATCACAGAACAGTTTGATTTTGCTTGTATGTATGTACAAAACAGTATAATAAAGGATATTGAATTACATAATCAAAATGTCACAGTAAAGCACAACAGGGATACAAAATAAGTTTCAATCCAACCTCCTAATCTCAAAAGGCTGAACTGAGTGTGTTATTTAATTTTTGTCAATATCTTCAGATATAACTCCAGGTCTGTTTGTGTGAATTTAATTACTGGGGTGGAAGCAGGAAGCTTAGTTACGCTCGTGGCTGCAATAATTTAGTGATTTTCTGTTAGGCTAAAAAGAAGTGATTAACAAGGCAGATTTTTGATTACATTTCAGAATTAGCTCTGCATTTCTGAGCATTTCCCCCTCATAAGCTTTTCATCCTCTTTGCCATTAACACTCAGCGGTATTTCAGAGATTATGATGGGATTCAAATGATTAGTAGCTTTAGTCAGACATAAAAGTAAAATCCAAAGCAGCGGTAGAGATAACATAGCAATAACCTCTTTTCATTCAGGTTGTAATACAGGTGTGTTCTCACAGGGCAGTGAGTTTACAGAGAAAACTGTGGCTAATTAAATTTCAAAAGGAAGGATAACAATGAACTATAATTTCTGGGTACAGGCCAGTAACAAACCTTGACCAAAATTAATCAGGAAATGACAAACAAGTGTTAAAACTGACTGATGAGATTTTTTGGATATGTTCTAGATATGACATACACAGACAGGTGACGAATGAATGAAAAAGCCTGAAAAATGAGTGGACAAAAAGGATGACAATGCTCCCATCCACAGGGCATGAGGGGTCACTGAATAGTTTGATGAGTATGAAATATGAATCATGCTATGGCCTTTGCAGTCGCCAGATCTCAACCCAACTAAACAACTATTTTGGAACCTGAACATGCTTGACAGGGCTCTTTACCACCATCATTAAAACACCAAATGAGGGAATATCTTTTGGAAGATGGGTTACATCCCTCCAGTAGAGTTCCAGAGACTTGTAGTTGTAATCAATGCCAAAGTGCACTGAAGCTGTTCTGGTCATGGTGTCTCATGGTGTCCCAACACCTTACCTTTAATTTGTCACCCGTCTGTATGTCCAACAATCGTCTGTGTGTCCTACAATTGACATGAGGAGATTCAGTGAGTGATAAACATAAATATGAAAAAGGTAAGCAGAGAAGATCTACTGATTGGATATCAAACTAAAAAACACACAAGATGTTGTGAAAGGAAACATCCAGCATGTATTGTTAGAGCCCGGTTTGTGTTTGATGAATTCTCCCAATGATTATGGGCTGTGTGTCTGCCACCTATTGATTATGGTCACTATCTAATTAACGTGGGTAAAGTGTACAGGTTCCTCATGTGCATATGACCACCTGAATAGCTGAAGAAAGCTGTCTGCCATTAACAATATGTCCTCTGACAACAGCAGACTAATTCAACCAAAACGCCTCCATGTGGCTTTCACCAGCCAAGCTAACCTGTGCCTGTTAATAAGGACCCAGTGGGCTTGTTTTAAGAACAGCCCTTTCAATCTATTACTTGACTCAAAGGGAGACCTCAAAATTAAAATGCTAATATGCTCCTGCTACCATAATTAGTACCTGTCTGGACTGTGGAGGGTTAGGACGCTGCATGTTTTCTTGTTATGATAATTGATAATGTCTTGATTAAGAGTAATGCCTATAACAACATGATCACCTTTCAATTTTACTTACATTTGCTGCAGGCCTACAATATAGTCTTTTGGAACAGTTGGAAAATTTTGATTGTGAATACAGCTCTACATATGTAAATGGCTGTGGTAATTTTAGAGGAGTTATTCCTCTGTTACGTAGCTGCAGTAGGGGTTAGAGAGGAGAAATTTATGAGGTTACATAAGGCATCTAAATCTTTAACGTCGTTGTGAAGCATTGTATGTGATCTTGACGACATCATCTTCCTCTTAGACTTAGACAGTAAGATGAAGTCCATGTGCTGGTATAGAAATAGACAGCACCATCTGATGGAGCTGCCTAATGTTAGCAGACATCTGCTCAAGACTTGTACACCCAAAAGTGTTACCCAAAGCCCCACTGTTTTGTTGACAAGCCCATCGTAGAGCATCTTCATGTTTAAAGGTTTTCTCCAGCAATTTAGTACTGCTGGAAAGTCCAAAATAGTGGCGTCTATGGTAGCTCATCAGCTGTACTGCACCATCAACTTTTATTTAATCTCCAGTTCCAGGGTAAAAACTGTTCCACAAAAGAGCAATGGTCACAGACAGTTAAGAGACTGGAGTTATGGATGGTACAAATACGTCTTTTTAATAAACTATGTGTTAAGATATTGTCTTAACTAACAAATTTAGTAACTGACCATTAGCGAGCCTGTTAGCTTGGAGGGCTATATTTTTCTCCCCATAAGAACTTTTTATTGAAAGAAATGGTGTGCAATGGTGAACAAAATGTCAACATTAAAAGAAAATAGTGAGCTTCAGGAACTATTGTGACTAACAAGCGCTAGAGTGGTTAATGGGTAGCTTGCCAGCTAGCCCTGAGAGTAGTCACTACATCACCAGACTTCAGGCTCCAATTATATTGCATGGACTAGCCAATGTCACATTGTGGTATGACCACTGCTTAAGTAAAGATATCCCTGACTACCTGATGATCAGGGTTACTTTCTCAGACTTCAGAAAGCTTCCTCCAAAGCCACAGAAAATATGATACACCTGTATCACAAGCCGAGTGGCACTCTACATGAGTAAACTCTGCCTCTCTCTCTATGTGTGAAATCAAAGTAGTCCCCCTTTAAATACATTGCAGGTTACTATGTGAGTACAATGTACTTACTTTAGTATTGTTTATTCTTAAACTAGACTTCACTGAAAACAGTTCCTATCATTTAGATCCTTACAGCACATGTCTACAAGTGCAGGAATTCAACACGTAACAACCAATAACTCTACTCCTGATGATGTACTACCCCACGGGGTAAGCTCTCAATTATAGACACCTTATAGACACCTTAATAAATAGTAACACAGGGGATTCCTGCCTAGTGGGTCTCCAATTACAGACTTCCAAGACTTCACAGAGTGAGTTAACAACACGGGGAACAATTAACAGAAAGAACTAAGCACCTGCTGCTGCTCAACCTGCACTCTCACCACCAGGACTCTGCAGAGCACAGTCAGCAGACACCTCATCAAGGCATCTCTTAAGAACTCAAAATATAATTTTACAGCACATTAAAGGTCCTGCACAGTTGGGCTCACATTAGGCTCTGCCTCCTCCTGCCATTTGTGAATTATTCAACCATAAAATGAGTTAGTTAAGGATTTTCTCATCTCTACACCTACACTATCAGTGACAAAACAACAAATCTGTGACAAATATGCTAGAATGAAATCAATAAATCTCTGTGAGACATAAGAACTGTAGCTATTTGTATTGAATGGATGTGACTGAAATGAGTGTCCTTTAAAATAAGAAAAAAATCTCCACTTTTAATGACAAAATCATGACCTTGGGGGGTGAATTAAACTCTGTAACTTAAAAAAACATTTTTAACAAAGTGAGTTTAAGACAAAGTTTCTTTCCAATTAAAAAACGGTCTTCAAACATTTGCAGTTTTGCATTTGCAAAGACTTAAAAAGCCAATATGGCTGATGCTGTAAATTAAGTATTCCTACATTATATGTGAACATCCCAGCTATTAATCTATGGACAAGACAATGCACATACACATAGTACAATAAACATCCAACTACCTCTTCTTTCTGTGCTTTATAAAGCTGAATAATAAACTAAGTTGTTCATCCAGCCCTGAAACTATGTGCCAAGCAGCCAGGTAAACCCACTGCTGATCATTTGGTGGCGGCCATCATAGAATACCCTTGAGGACTTGGCAGCCAGTCAGAGCATGGCAGTGCTTTCTGCATGGGCCTGGCTCCCACTCACAAGGAGATGGATAAAAATAAAACAGTGCGTGTCATGCCTTGCCTTTGCACGACACCAGGATGAGAGCTCAGCATGCTGGAAAGAGGCAGATATCTAATATTTATCAATGAATGGAGGAAGAGAGAGAAATAAGTGGTTATTTATGATTGTCCTTGCTGAGAAAGGAGAGCACAGAGATCTGGAGAAGATACAGACCAGTGGGAGACATATTGACTCTTGAATCTATGTACTTGCTTATTCATAGTCACAGCGGCTGGTATACAGAACACAACAGGAGAATGCCAAACAGCAGATGGCTTTCAATCAATTTCCTTCAGTCTAAGTTAACGAATTACACATTCATTAACAAGTCAAAAAGAAAATGTCGCCCTAAGAGCGCTGAAAGATCTTTCTGTAAATTTAGATCTTACTATTATACATTATTTACAATCATAATTGTACATTAACATTGCAGAAATAGTGACTAGCTGCATCTGTTTTTAATCAACTGACCAAATACTGTGTTAGAAAAACTAATTCTAGTTGGCGCATATCACACATGAAGGCAGTCAGAGATACAGCCAGTCCTGATGCTGGCCATTGGCCACTAAACAACTTCACTGGAGAATCTGATGGTCAGATGCCTTGTCAAACCCCTCATTCGATAGAAAAAAGTCTTAACGGTTGTTGTGTCCCACGATGTACTGTACCTTCCACAAGAGTAAAAAACAAGATTGTGCATTTCACATATTCCAGATTCCAAAACCGACACACAGTGAGCTCTCTGGATTCAAGCCATTAGACATGTAGACACCATCACACACCTAAAATTACATGTGCAGAAAACACAAAAGTGGTCAGAATGAGCTGCAGCTATGTGTTTTACTGGTAAGCATTTTTCGAATAACAAGAACTAATCACTTTTGCCAGCATGTTGTCTATGTCGGACATCTTGCCTCTTTGTTTGTAACCTGCCCATTTGTTTTTATGAGCTGTCAGCATGATGGAAGTACCTGCTTAAGTTAGGCCTAGCTCTCTCCCACCTGGGTAAACATTTTATCGTGCTACCATGTTAATTATACTTTAAAAAGTCAGTGCTTAATTTTTAGTGTGTTGTTCATTCACACTCAAAATGCAATGCACAAAGGAACTAAAGGAGCTACTAATTTATTAAAAATGGTGGTTAGACAACAAACAACTTAATAAAAGTTAAAATTGTAGAGAGACATTTAGCTTTGTCTTTGAACTAGTATTGTATATTGATTTCTTATGTACTAACTGTGAAAACAATATACTGTAAACCAGTATATATTTAGTTGATAAGGTCAAAGTTTCTCTTTTTACCATGTGTAGTTATGTTACAGCACATTCAGTGTAACCATTGTTTCAACAGCCTTTCAGCACATTTTCATGTGTGTCAATTTCAATAAAGGTGGTTATAGCTCATGTAGATGATAAATCCTCAGTCCACCCACACAGACATTTTCACTTAATATACCTGATTAGACCTCTCCTCAGGACTCTGTGGGTATGTAGAGATTCTGCTTGATTGACATGTACCTGCCCCCTGTAAGAACACGACAATTTACACCTCTGCACTTCCAGCAGAGCTCTGCCTACCTTCAACTACAGCCGAGGTCTAACTGAAAACACCTGTGTGAGTGTGACAGACAAGTAATGCCTGTATGTCATTTCAAAATTTAACTTCAGCAAGACAAACAGACCCTGAAACCAAAACAGTATTTACTTGGGTAAAGCCATATTCGTAGTTTTCTATGCCCAGGCCAAGTCTGATATCAGTGACTGATCACATGAACCTGACAAGACTGACCTCAGTCACGTCAGGCTCAGGGATCTGGAGACATTGACTGTCCAAGGTGGTAACCAACAACTGGTTGGCTTGCCATGCAATTTGGCAATGACATTCATGTTCCCTGGAGGATGAATCCTAATTACTTTGGTGATTCCCTTAACTTTTCCTACATTGCCCATTGCCATAAGTAGGTCAAGGTTTTCAGTAATCCTGAGAAATATCTCAACAGCTACACAATAATTTGGTAGCTTTGGTAAAGACAAAACCATTATGCCTGTTTAACATTAGTATCTTTGCCCTGTGAGCCTGTTAACATGCTGACAGCTTCACAGAGCTGCTAGCATAGCTGTAGACTCTTAGTTTTAAACTGCTGACAACCAATAAATGGGCCAAGGAAATTATGGATTTTTTCAGATCTATGTACTTATTTATTCAGTCATTTTAGAGTCTTTCTCTCCTGACTGGAAACATGACATTAAACTCGGCCATATAGACAATCAGTATCAGGTAGTAACAGAAATAGACTTTAATTTAGAGTTACTGTAGTGGAATTCTTAAATATCAAGATTGATTGTTTTTACAAATGTGTCCTATGGACTGCACCTGTAGAGAAATTGCAAAATGAACTCTTACCGGGACATGTCCATTTACCAATACCTCTGAATAATGGATGAACATGCTTTCAAACTCAACAAAGGCTGGGTTTCCTGTGCACACATAAAGCACTCAGAAAGCCATTTCAGCCCTTACGGAGTCTAATGAGGCATTTGACGTTACTAAAAGCAATAGCAATACACACACAAATATGCAGTAAGAGCACAGTGACATCCACCAAAGTGAGACACCAGTTTTGAAATATATGACTCTTGTTGTGTTTGTGATTGCCTTGGGAAAATAGATAGAAAACGTATGTCTGGTGTCTGAAGCCAAAGGGTTTGAGAGAGACCAACTTCATGTTTTAATGTTTAAATTAAATTCCATTCTCACAAGGCAAAGGACAGCTGGAGGCTGGACAAAGCAGCATCCTCTCAGAAAAATAGGATACTGCTTTCATTTCCAGTCTTCCAGACATACAGCACATTGTACTACTTTTAATATCATCAGATCAACACATGTTCTCAGTGTTGAATACAGCAGATAAAAATCATAATTGCATTATATACTCAGCTCAAATAGCAGCAGTTGTGGGGTTAAAGCAAATTTATGAAGCTGACTGTAAATACACAGGGCCTATGAGTAAATCTCATTACAGAAATTACAAACAGGTGTTCAAAGTGTCCAGAACACACTGCTGACTGTGTTGCAGCACCTCTCATCATCCCTGGTCTCAGGGAAAAAGAACAGAGGTGCTTTTTAACACAGCAAACATCAAATATGAGTGTGATTATTGGTCAGGCTACCAGGTATTAATTAAATTGATCATGAGACAGGATAGGTCAAGATATGGGTGGCTTACCACCTTGACTAATTTCCTAGGGGAAACAGAATCACATTATTTCCAACCTTATTTTTCCATCCCCCGAACAGTTTGCACATTCATCTGAAATGATAACAAAGCTTCCGCCTCACATCCTGACATCCCCAGGCTGTCCCACAGTACTTTCCACACACAAGGCAGACAAATTTAACACTGGACTCTGGCCAGCACAATACTACTAATTCTAGTGTTCAGAATCTTAACTTTGAAAATAATATTAACATGTACCTTATTACATCTTACAACAACAAGGTAGTTAATATGCCATCTAAAAACATCATTAATGTGTTCATCCTCTGTTCCCATTCATTTTCCTTGGTTTTTAGTCTGTTTAGATTATCTATTGTCAAGTTGCCCTTCTACATCTCCAGAGATCAACACCTTTTAATAAAACATTGATAAAATAATACAGCCAATTACCTTCACTTATTCTTATGGAAACTTGTAGAATTCTTCAATATGGACCATTATCATACTTCCAGCCCAAACTCTTTCCACCTTCCTCCAAGGAGTGATACTGGGTATCCAAGAAACTAAATAATTCATAAATCTACTTGGTACACCATTAAGTCCATTCTGCTAATTAAACACTGATAAATGAAGTTTATATAATGACTTGGGCTGCAACATGTTCAACAAGAGAATGTTCAAAATGGCTCATGGAAAAACATGGATTTAAAACAAAAGAACCCTGTAGCCACTGTTTGTCTGGGAGTGGGAGTAAATTGTCTGCAGACTAAAAACTGAACAAATCAGTTAATTGTCAAAGAACACAGGAGGAAAACGACTGACAACTCTCATCTGACTGCAAATGTTTCAGGACAAACACCATGTGGACTGGACTGTAATGAAAATAACTGACTCTTATGATTTATGCCCTCTACTGTTAATTCAATGAAATTTCATTATCAAGGTGTCCATGAGGTGCAATTTCCTTTGCTGTTAAAGAAACAACAAGGGACAGTACAGGCCTAATATGTTGGCCTGATATTGACCAAAGTGCAGTAGTGGACAATGAGATTAGATGCAGTTTTTTCATTTGGTTTCATCATGATGACACAATGGCACCCTTTACCTTCTTGTGGGAAATGTTGATGATGAATCAGGTATTGATTTGTATGTTATACGGTGAGATGCTGGTACTGCTTTGTCAGGAAAATAGGAGGAGGTCACAAGGAGAACTAGGGGAAAATTCTTTGAGTTATATTTTAGGTCACAGGCAACGGATGAGTGATGACCTAAACTTTGTCAGCATGTTTTTCATCAATCCTGAGAGTATAAAAACAGACGTTCTGGAGATTTTTCAGAGAACAACCACTGAGTCCTTCTCTCCATGCTGCATTAATTAAAATAGACATGATTCATCACACCAGATTTTTGTTTTTCCTTCAGAGAACTTGCATTTCCACAATACTCTGTACCATCTAATCAATTTATTGCTAGAATAATTTTCGGATTTGTAAATCAAGCTTATTTAAACCAGTACTGACAATGCCAGTTAATGGTTATAATGAGTCCATGTGAAGCACAGTGAGCCATTTAATCTTCTTGTAGGAGTACTAAGCACTTTTGCTTTTAGTGATGTTTGTACACCCCACTTTCCATCCTGATGCATCTTAAGTTGCCATATGAAATACACTGTGCATCACTGGAGCAAATGTATTTGGTCACTGACTTACATAAGGTGCATTAAGCTATTTTTTTACACCAGGGGCAGAAAGATTCTAAAACAAACCCAGCGCCTTGAGGCCTTCACGATCCCATGGTTAATAGAAACAGAGCAACGTGGGCAACCCACCAGAGTCTTCAAGCCCCTTTTCCTGACCCTGACAAACAGCCAGACCCAATAAATATGTTGTTTTCAAGTGCACTGGGAAACCAGTGGGTTAGACTAACTTAGCATCATCTTTTCTTGACACACACCACATGGGTAGAAAGAATGATTTTCAGACAGTCATTTGGAAAACAACTTCATCAGTTTGATGGGGCCTTGTTTAAAGAGGATCTGACCTTTCAATAGGCCAAGACCATGAGTTCTGTGCTACATTGAAAGAACATGCTACAGAGCATCACCTGATGACATCACTCTCAAACTGACACTCAAAAAACTCTGTAATTAATCTTATTAAATAATATAGGTTTGTTTACATATGGGTACAGCAAGCCGATGTTTTTAATTATGACTAGTTGAGAAAATACACACAATGCACAGAGACAGGGACTTGAACAATGTAATGCCACATATTTGTGTGCTGGCATGGAACCAGTGGTTTAGACAAACTATAGTTTTGAGCATTCAGATTGAATAGTCATGATTGGCCTGGCAAAGAAATGCTGACTCAGGGTAGATCTCACATTGTGAAACTCTAGCTTGTTTACCTTTAGATCTTTGTTCCACAGCAGAAACAAAACAAGCATTGTAACCATTGTTTTTTGGATCAAGGCTTGCTTTTGCTTCAAGGCTAAACTCTCCCATAGCTACAGCAATGTGTGGGACAAAGTACTCTCCAGCTTCAAAAGAGTCATTCAGGTTCCAGGAAGAAAACAGACAAAAAGACAAACAGGGCCTGGAGATGCCTTCCTGTCCATCAAAGGATGCTGACAGGATGAGCGCTATAAAAGGGCTGAAGAAAGACAGGAATATTTAGCATCTGATTAAAAAGTACAAAAACTAAGAAGCCATCCCTGAATATACTGACATCATGAGTAAGCATTAGAACCATTGAGTGGTCCTTTCTTTGCTGTGGCCCCACAGCATCTCTGCCACCTGTTTCACTGCAAGTTGTCTGGTAGTGATTCATTCCTTTGCCAACCGAGCTAGATAAAACACTCCCTACTATGTTAAACTGGAGTGATGAATGTTCAGCTTGCCTCCGCACCATAAGGCCCTGCAAAGCTTCCTGCATGGTGCTTACACTGGCATCTCAATAAGACAATATATTCCCCCAGTCACATCTACTGTATAGAACAGGGCTGATTAAAAACACTTACTACTATTATTTTAAAGAATGATAGACCTACACGATAAATAAAAACCTGGTGAATGGTTTTAAGGCAGGTGAAGTGAAGGCTATAACAGGCAGCATTCAGGCTGAAGCAGCCCCCATGATGAGGGCTCATCTGGGGAGCTGGAGAAAGAGTAAACACTGATGGAGACCTGCTGAACTCAGTGAAGTGTCACATCCCATGCTGGGTAAATGACAGCCTTCCTCCACAGCGGGGATTTTATTCACACAGCCGTTCTGTTTGAGCAACTGGGATTATATTTAAATGGGATTCTCGGTCTCTCGCCTTCGAAAGATCTCACATTAAGCAAGAGTCCAATCTATTTCTAGGACACACAATTTGGAGAGAATGGTCTACAAATGCTCTCTCCAGCTGAATGATGTGAGGCTCTTTAAAAGTTCCTGAATCCTTGTTAAAGTTGTTTGTTTTTTTTAATAGCAGGGTAAGAAGTTACATTTGTAATAAGAGAAGCACCCACCCGTGCTATTTTATTCCTGCTCTTTGTGAAACTGTGTCGTCAGATATTGCTTCCAAAATCTTTTCATTGGCACACAGGTGGGCGCGACTGAATCAGACAGTTTCTCTACATCACTGCATGGGCAGCAGACAGATTTGCAATCCTGTTTTATTCTGGGCAGAGTGTATAAGTGAGGCTGTGCTTTCCCATGGGCCTTTGGGAACACGCCCACTCAGCTGTGCAGCATATGTATAGAGCTACTGTCGCTCTGTTTGGTATTCCTTTGCTGCAGACCAGCTCCTGCAGAACTGCGAGCACCTCTTAATAAGTCAGAAAATGTGACAGTTTATTTAAAAACATAAACCTGCAGTGATCAGCATCATTTCTAGGCCATTCAATTTCATGCACCTTGGTGGAGGCAGATGATGGTTTTAGTCTCATCCCAATGTAAGTGCGACAGTATAGAAGTATATAATTTTTTCATTTTTTTTCAAATCTTGGGTTCGAAATAATTAAAGAGGTAAGGAGGATCTATTCTTTGGTATATAAAAAATGCCAAGCGTGCCAGGGTGAAAAGGTACACACATGCTTCAGGACATGTTCATGTCCAAAGCCATGGACAGAGGGATTAGCCTGGCACATCACTGGGATTGGTGCCTTTTGATCAATCACCCCCGTTAATGGGCAGCTGAGCCGATCAATAGCAGATCAAAGCTGTCAAGGACTTGCTTCTCCCAATCCATCACAGAAGAACAACACTTGCCTGAAAGATGCAATGAGACGTGAAATGAAAGAGATGACCAGTTATCTTTAGACGCAGCCAGATTCTGAAATGTTACAGCATGCTGCTGGGGAATGTAGGCTAGACTCCCACAGACTTTAATCTTCCTGCTGGAACATCACACCTCTGTCAAGTCATTGCCATCAGCCTATCTTCAATCCCTCATTCAAGGTAAATCCTGCAAGCTGAAGGTCCAGCTTACTCCACAGCTTGTTGGCAGTGCCACACAACAGCATCCGGTCACAGTGGAACGTGAGGATGTTGAGACGTCCAGATCCCTCATGACCCATATTTATTGGTAATATCCTCTCATTTAATGACTCGTTTCACATTTAGAAAAAGCAGAAGAGCACCGGAAGACTCACTAGTCCAACCCTGTGATCAGCTACTCCCTGCTCTCACCTGCAAAGTTTTGCCAAGTGAACTCAACTGCTCCAACCATAACACACCTGAGGCTGTCTACAAAGCATTCTCTTGCACAACAAGGAAAGATTTTGTTTCGACTAATTTTGACATTGTGGTTTTGATGTTTTTGTTGAAATGTGTCTGTGTGGGTTCTCTCTGGGTACTCCGGCTTCCTCCCACAGTCCAAAGACATGCAGGTTAGGTTAATTGTTGACTCTAAATTGCCCTTAGGTGTGAATGTGAGTGTTAATGGTTGTCTGTCTATATGTGTTGGCCCTGTGATGGACTGGCAATCTGTCCAGGGTGTACCCCACCCCCAATGTCAGCTAGGATAGACTCCAGCCCCCCCACTTACCAAATATGCTGTATAGGTAATAAATGAATGAAATTATGCTGAGATATTAACATCACTGAACTGCAACATTCCTGGCTGGGATCCAGGAGGGCATCCTGTGTTGCTTCGTTGTCATTACTTGTCTCTCTCTCACTTCATTTCCTGTCATTCCTCTACTGCCATAATCCAATAAAGGAATAAAACATTTTAAAAAAACACAAGCAGAAAACACTGTGTTAGCGTTGCATGAAATACAATTTTTTTAAATATCTATTGCCTGATACATGTTTTTCTCTGACATATTATAGCCCCAGCCATACACGATTGACTTACAACAGTTTACTGTCATCATGTTGGTTGTCAAACAATGGTAACCATGTGGCTGCTCTGTCCCAGTAATCAATGGTTCCTATAAGCTTTTCCTATTAAGTTTTCTTCAGTGTCTTTCTCTGCAACCTCAACCACACATAAAGCTATTGGGTGACATCTAAAACTATACCCCTGAACATTGATCAAGTTAATATCTTTTCACAGGGTCAGTTTGTTAGTTTTTCATCCATGATTGACCCACAGCAGAAGAGAATAGAGCAAGCAGTGATTTCTTGGATTTTTGAGTTTTCTTGAAGATTTCTGAATGGTGACATGACCTCTGTATACTTACAATCAGACTGGCTTGTACTTTTTGACTTGTGTTATATATGAAGATTTAATATCACAATGTTAAAACCTTCATATTCATACAATGACACTTCTACTATCATTATATGAAGTTTAACAGAGTTGGAACATCTGAGGCAAAACAAATACAAGAAACCAACCCACATTAAAATCTCAGCAGTGTTTTCAACACATTTCATCTCCAACCTCCTCTTAATTCACACCAGCAAGATATTCTCATCACTGAGTGCTTGTTGCAGTTTCTGTGAGGAAGTGGGTGCACATACATGCTCCACATACACTATCTGCACATCAAGTCCCGGAAGCATTTTTTAGAAGTCAGCATAAAATCAATCTTGACTTCTTGTCTACATTGAGTCACAGCTGTGCATACTATTAGATGGAAATATGTGATATCCCATGTAAACGTAAAAGATCCTTTCTCTGCACTGTCTACAGTATGAAAAGAGGCTGAAAACACATTATAGCGTTCAGTGGTAGTTACCAATCCAGAGAAAATTGTGTATGGCTTCTGACTTCATCATTCTTGCACTTCCCTCCAACTTATCATTGTAGAATTTCTACATAAAAAGCTGCATGTTACTGATGTGTGCATGTGTGAAAATCTGCGTCTGTGGTTTCAGGGCCTCAGTGAAGAAATGTGTCGGCTGCTCCGTGCCAGGGCAAGTCAAAACCCATAGTTTCATTTACTCAGAAAGCTGTTTCCTGGAAACACAGTGATTGGTGCATTAGACAACCAAGTGAACCCTACTTTGAAGCATATTGGTCCAGTGATTCAGCAATATTTTGAAGCCAGGGCTAGTTTGCGTGATCACAATCTCTGTGCAGTCAAAGACTGAAGATGGCATTTTGATTCAGTGAGCAGAATCTCATGGCAGCCATGCGGATGCATCTACCAAATGTAGTCCCATCTGTTTGTCTGAGGTGAAATGAAGCATGCAGCAGGGGATTACCTCCAAACAATTGGCTTTTACACAGTACCATGCAGTATTGCTCCTTTGAAAACTTAGCTATGGCAAAACATCTATGACTCAATAAATGCAGACCAGTAATCTGAGGTGTTCTAACAAGGACCTGGTTCATTGCTCTGAGGCTGGAACTGGCAAAATGCTGTTTCCACCAGGAAAGTGGGCACACAAACTTGGAAACAGCTGATTGGCCCGGCTTAAAGCCCTCAGCTTTGTCGAGGAAATCTTTAGCCAGCCTCCTTTGTACAGGCAGTGTAGAAAACACCAAAAGAAGTATGCAGGAGGAGAGACTTCCTGACAGCTCATTTAACATTCTGCCTGCTTCCACCCACTTAATCTGGAGCCCCCACCTCTCTGACGTTAGCTGATTCTTTTATGAAAAACAGAACATCATGCTATCTTTCCCTTTATAGGCACCTTTTTTTCCAGACACTTCCACTCTTATGGGCTTTCACAGTACATGGGAACTATCAGCCAAGAAAGAACAAGTGGTCTTTTCACCACAGTCTCTGTACCGATGCCCCTGTTCCCTGACACACTTGAGCCCAGTCATATACATTAATAAATGATAGTGGCAGAGCTGACGGGATTCACGCCTGCCTGGGCTCTAGCTGCAATTATAGCAGACATGTCAGAGAGACACAGCTCCACCAGAGACAGCCCAATCAAACACGAGGCTGGAGCTGCCACTGTCTGGTTGAGCAGAGGTTGACAAATAAAGTCCACTCGCAGTGATAACAGACGCACTCCTCCAGACTGGCTGGGACCCCTCACTACAGACCTGCAGAGTCTCCAGTGGCTTTAGAGCTCAAGTACCCAGACAACTTTACCAAAGATGCTACAGAATGAGGTCAACTGCAGCATCTCACTTTTTAAAACCTTGCAAACCTCCATGATTATATCAGGCCAAAGGTTTATCATTCTGATAAAACTTTACAACAGTTACCATAATTACTATACTCTGGTAATGTCAGCAGTAATCACAGGAAATGCTAATTTTACCTAAAATATTTCTGAGATCTTAGCAGTTATGTATTATCCAAATAGGACACACAGACAAAAGACACATTGATAGACACCCTCATATCTATATTTATCTGCCAGTGAAATAACACACCCCACAGAGGAATCTTTTAAGACCAGATGTTAATGGAAAATGAGTTCAAGCTGTAATGAAGACAAAAGAAAGTTGCACTGTTTGAGAAGTGATTCATTGATGTTCCTCATCAATAATTCAGGCCTATACTGTCTGCTACAACCAGTTTATGTTCATGTATGACACACACTCGATACTTCAGACCACAGAGTCCCCACATTTCCTGTAGAGCTGACAAACTCTCAGTGCACAAAACCATATTACAGAGTAAACGTGATGAACAGAATAAATGAAAAGACTTTCACTGAGAGGAGGAAAAGAAAGGGGAGCTGCAGAAAACCTAAGCAGCACCACAGACCTTTGTCTGCTTCCAAAAGCCTGTGTATCTTTATGTACATGCTATGTCAACACCTGCAGCCTGTCCGTCTACATATCAGTTTCTCACTCTAAATGATAATAAAGAAAAGCAATAAATCTTGGCCATCAAAGTATGAGAGCCTGAAATAAAGCTTTATTTAGCACACACACTCGCACGCACACAAAAACAGTGTGAAAATTAAATCAATTTATTCTCCTCTGCACAGAGATTTCATTTGTGCCATATAATTCTGAAACCTATAACTTTTAATACTTTACCTTTGACTTAATAGGAAATGATGTCTCTTTATCTCCACAGTTTGACTAAACATTCAGCCAGCTTTGTGGTCTGGCAAATACAGTACACTCCATATTATGTTTGTGTAGCCAAATCCCCTTTGGCTTGTTGCTTGGCACTTAATATCATAAAATTGCCCAAGAGTAAAGCCAACCAACAAGGCGTATGGCCTTTCAGAGCTTTGTATATATCACTGTAGGTAAATTGCTTTCATTTAGAGATCCTCTTTTCTATTACTTGATTACTCAATGCATCCTTTCATCTAGAAAATGTTAGAAATAGTGAAACATTTCCATAAGTTACCAGAGCCAAATGTTCTGTCTTCAAATGTGTTGTCTGTCAACATGTTCAATTCACAACAGAGAAAAGCAGCAAATGCTCTCATTAGGAAGCTGGAACCAGAGAGTGATTATTGATTAATTATCGAAATAGCTGGCGACTGACTTCTTGTCAATCAACCAGTCAATTGAAAGATTAATTGTTTCACCTAGTCTTAACAATGGGCCCTGTAGGACATCATCAGTTGTCAGCATTCTCTGGATTCCTTTAAGTTCAGATCTGATAAACCATTGTTTGGCACATAGCAAATGCTTGGTTGTATAGCTTAAAGACCAAACAGATTTACTATTATTTAGATAATTAAGTATGCCACGCTCTTGTAGATGGAACAACATACTATGTAATGCATGACCCAACTATACTGGATGATCAATAGGATCTACTGAAGGACTGAACCATGACTAATGTGGTTCATTTGGCTGCTCAACACCTCTAAATTAGACCATAAATACACCTGCCCTGTTCAACAGACAAAGTAAACCTAAAGATTCAAATCGTGTCTCAGCCAGCTCATTGTAATCTTGTGAAAAACAATTTTGTTGCTACATTGAAGCCTCATAAAAGGAGAAGCTTTTGACTGTCTGAGGGTGTGGGCGAGCAGAGCTTGGGATGGAGATAAACGCAGATAAATCAGGTATGAGTTCCAACAACATGATATATTAATCAGGCTTCTTTTGTGTCACGCTGAGATTTCCTACCCAAACAGCAATTCATAGAGCAAGTCAGTATGCAAAAACACAAACTTGATCAGCCCTGAGCAGGCAGGCTGGAACAATACCAGGGCAGAGACTGCAGCCACACAAGTTATCTCATCGCCACTGACAACCTGGGTGTGTCTCAACACACAGGAATATTTACCAACTTGTATCATCCCCAGCATCAGACCTGAGGCTGAACAGTACATGCAAATACTCAGACTCATTTACCATTACTCATTTGCAACTGGTGCTGTATAAATCCCAATAGCTAGTCCAGGATGTTTCAGAACTAATAGCCCGCTTAAAAGCTTTATATCCAGCATTAGCATCATTAGTACCTCAGTAACGTTACTGTTAAACTTAGAGACCGCAGGCTACAATTCACACACTCCGGTCCATTGTGTGGAGCCTGACAAGCTGGTAATTTGATTAAAAGAATGCCCTCCCCACCCTCACTCTCACGAACTCAAATGTCACCAATGAAGACATTTTTTTCTTCCTCACTTTTACCTATTTAACTCAGAGGAGAAGCATAACCCCGAGACTAGCTAGCTAAATGTCCGTTTCTTCACCAAGATGAACTTGCTGACTGGCGAGCAGGTGCAACGGGTTCACTTGACTCGTGACCAAAAAAATGAACTTCTCAGGAGAATTAAACATGTCTTACCACTTTGCTCCCCCAGAAAGACGAGTTTGAATTTTCTTAAAGGGTTCCCAAAGTCGCTGCCCACGGACATTTTGAGCTCGAGGAGGGGGAACTCTTAGACACCGGAGAACCGTCTGAGTGTACTTGTGCGTTCCCACTCGAGTTCGGTGTTGGTCGGTGAAGATGCTGGATGGAGAATGCGGTGATGTTGCTTCCCGTTCAGCCCCGCTCTCTCTCTCTCTCTCTCTCTCTCTCTCTCTCTGTGATGGGAACACACTGCTGCTGCACCGGTCCGTGACGCTTGGGGTGTCTTTTTTCCTCCTAACCCGAGGGCTTACGCGCATGCGCGGCCTCTCCTCGTTCTCCGCTAAACTGACAGCCGTGATATAAAATGACGTCATTATGTGTAGGAAGAGACAGGGAGGGGGCGGTAGACATGAAAGAGGTGCTGCTGGGTTCCAGGTTCATCTGTCTGAATGAACTTCTCTTTGTTCAGCACAAATTATGAAGAAAATGGAACAGTGTTTTTGTAGCTACCAAACATACAAAAACAACAAAAACGATATAGGTAACATTTTACATTATATTTAAAAGGGTACTGCAGAAGAGAAGATGCAGAAGAGAGAGGATGAAATATTCCTACTTTTAGTCTGGGTTAAGCTTCAAAATCACTGGATCCCACATTTCTCAAAATGCACTTGGGCTGAGTTACTTTTTAGACTCTATCTACCTGGTAAAATGCCCATAATGGAAATTTTACAAATTCCACACTCTCAGTTTGCATCACAGTGCAAGCTGAGATAACCCTGATGGCAGGTTTATAGAAAACAGTTGTTTCCACAGGCTGAGTTGTACTTTCCATAATGTTTTGAAAGAATTTTGGTGGTGGTGGTTTATATGAATTTTACATACAGGTGTGTAACATACAGGGATTTATGCACCTGTATATCATATATCTGTGTGTAGCCTATATACAGCTTCACTTTGCAGTTATTCTCAATCTATACAATTCCAACAAAGCACTTTGCTATACCATCATAACACAATATACAGTATATACCAACCTTGCACAAGCCATACAGGATCTATTTTTCTATCTATCTATCTATCTATCTATCTTGCTGGCTGTTTTGTGTGTTGTGAAACACATTCCATGCCTGTAGAAAATATATTTTATTTTCTGTATGCAGCAAGATTAACCTCTAGATACTCAAGATGGCCGCTAAAAGAGCAGCAAGTAATGGTTATTTTCACCATCAATTAATCTGTAGATTATTTTTCAATTAATTAATCAATAAAAGGTTAGATAATGGAAAATGATGTTGTTGTGATGGCCCTGTCAGCCTCAAGGTTGTATTGGATACAGTGCACATAGAAAATAGACATTGTAGCTTCATTATTTACCCAGAGACCAATAAGTATTCCGGTACTAGAATAATAATAATTGTCCTCAGGTTTTCTGTATGTCAGTTGGTTTGTGGTCAGTCAATTACATACAGGTCTGAATATACACTAAGCAAAACAAACCCTAACTGCAAGAATTAAGGTGTTCAAATAAGATTTTCACACAAGGCCTTTCTCCTAGACAGGGTGACAAGAGTATATAAAAATATAAGACCCAGTTTAATTGATATCATTCATTAGTGGCACAAATTTGAAATAAATTAAAACACTAAACCAAACTGACATGCAGTTAACCTATGGCATTTTGGGCTGCTCACTTTGCCAGATTCTTTATCCAACCTGCAAAACATCGATAGAGACAGAAATTAATAAAATATCACTGAGGTGATTAATTGTATTGTATTATTTATTTATTACACATCTATGCACTCTGCTGTAATAACAACAATATACACCAATAGCTAGCATAATGTGCATGGTTAATTAAATTTATGAGTAACAGTTTACATACTTAATATCTAAAATTTCATTAGCATTGCATTTAAATCAAGTGTTATATGTGATGTTACATGAAATGAGTATTGCAGTTATCACAGAAGTCTCTGTGTATGAGACAAACATCTATAAAAAATAAACTTAAATATTAAGCTATACAGTTAATTAGTTACAAAATATGTTCCCATTGAAAATAGAAACCTGAATAGGTTCCTACCTTACAGGAACAAGTAATATACAAGGATAATTATCTGCTGTTTTATCATTGGTCAGACTCTCGCCCCTGTTTCAGATCCATGTAAAATGTTGTGAGGTACCACACAAGAGAGGTGTTTTAGCTGTCCTCTCTTATCCTGACTCTGTGGGTCATATTGGCAGAATAATTCCAAGCTTTACAGCATCCAAAAACATCACAAATTTTCCCATTTGGAAAATGTCTATTTTAACTCCAACCAGTGGCATACCACATGGGGAAGTAGGCCTACAGAATTTGAGGTCAGTGTAGGCCTGTTTTGTCTGTGGCTTTCTCCCACTGACTCAGTGTGCTGTTCTTCAAAACGTTTAACACCAAAGCAAAGCTTAACCAAACAGAGAGGCTTTCATCAACACAGGTGCTCAGCAAGGTCACAGTAGTCCCTCAGGCCTCTTCTCCAGGCTGTACTCCTGAGTCCGGTGTACCTTCCATCCCAGCATCATCAGCAGAACAATGCCCATGATCTTGTAGCCCACCTGTAAGCCCAAGTATCTGCAGGGGTCAAACAAATAAAGATAAGTGATGCTCAGGAGTGATGTGGCTCCGCTGCATGCGTGTTTGTGATATGTGTGTAATAAGTGATATAAGTATGATAAGTGACAAGTTTTCTAACCGGTTCCTCAAGATGTTGTTGTCATAGTAACCACAGCTAAACTTCTTTCCGCACACGCGCTTCCACCAGATACATGACGTATCAATAGCCATCCCGAAGAGAGCAGGGGCAGGGAGCCAGGCTGAGAGGGAGGAGGGAAGAGATTATGTTCAGGGTAAACACATTTATTGCCTTCCAGAGGGCAATCTAACATTTGCTAAAAAAATCTTTGTTGAAATGAGTATAACATTTTGAATGAGATAGTATGGATGGATGTAATTCAAAGTTATATATAATTACACTCCATAATTTTGTTGTAGCACTCAATAGCAGCCCCACATCCAAGTGACCTGGGAAATTTACCAAAATATTATCCAATAATTTGTAAAATTATTTAAGAAGTTATTATTGTTATCCATCCATCCATCCATCCATTATCTATACTGCTTATCCATTAAGGGTCGCTGGGGGCTGGAGCCTGTTATTATTGTTATGAAAATGTTATTCAATTATTCATATTTTCATACAAAACTGGTTTTATTGGAGTTTATTTTTAAAATATGTCATTTTCTTTATTGACATTTGTATTTTATTTTATATCTATTTTGATAATGTCATATAAAAAATGTACAACAGTAAATAAAAAAATAAATAAAAAAAAACACACCAGAAAAACACAAAATAGGAGAATAATGAAATAATATGTTGTAATGGTGAGTAATAATAATTAATTAATAATAATCAATAAATTCCTTTATATATTTTATACAATTTATTCATGTGATTATATATTTCATATTGGACAATTTGGGCCCCCATACATCTGTTAAATATCATAATAATAGTGAGAAAGACAGTGTAACATTAATACAACAATAATAAGATTTTCATATGAGCAGAGTATCTGTGCCTATTTGTGACTTACCCAATACTCTCATGAGTAAAAACTGGATTCCTATGGCAAAAGACTTCTCTTCAGAGGGAACAGATCTGAAATTAACAGGAAAAGAAATAAATGAAAGTCAATTCCTACATTCTCTATTGGTGTACTGTCATTCTTGAATATAATACAATATTGGACAACTATAGTAGTACATTTGAATTAAAAACACACAACTATTACACTTAATTTGTTTAAGATCACTGAATAAATCTACCAGAGCATCTTTTAAACCTCTGTAAAAAAAAAAAAATCTCATCCAATTTCCCAAGTTGTGTGTGGTCTCTTTGTTTTCCATTCACTGCGGTCTAGTGCATTAATTTATTAACTTTTGTGTTTGACTTTTTATTGACTCCCAGAAGTGCCTGGTAGAGACAGTTAAAACAAGAGCAGCTCAGTGTTTGACTGCAGCAGGAAAAGCTCGTAAAAGCCTCTTTTTTAAGAATCTGAGTATAAAACACCACAGAGGTCCACACAGGCTGGGAGAGAGAGTGGTGCAGTCAGATTTGGATCTATCTAACAGAAAGATAATAAAAAAGGTAGTGACTCGTTGTTGCCTGATGATACAGCATTGGTAAGCAATAGATTGAAATATGAATTTAATAAAATCACTAGTGAGTGTTTGAACAGGAGGCCGAGCAGATTGTATCATACCATCTATTACATCAATACTGGTAATTTTAATCTTATTTTGAACATACAAAAGATATAACAAATGTATGTGTATAAATATTATAGTACCCTGTCATCTTTTCTTACCTGAGCACCATCATGTACATGGGGTTGTGAGTCAAGCAGGCGATCAGTGATGCCAGAGAGATGACGAGTATGACGGGGAGGAGTAAATGAGGGCAGCTGTTTGAACAGGGAGCTGGGAGGGCGTGACTCTGGCTCCCAGATATACAGCTGCAGTTGGTATATAGCTGTAGAAAGACAATGAAAACAACTTTTTAACTTCATGTTATGGTGTCCTACATCTGTTGTGATACTCATTTACCCCACAAGGCTTCAATAAAGTGTATCTGCTTAACTTGAAACACTTAAAGTGTGAGCTCAAATTTTCACTTTTCTGTGAAAATGTGTACCTTACCTTACACAGGTAGTGCATCTTACTTATGAGTTGCCAATGATTAGCAAAGGTTTAAAACAACTGTACAAATGTATCGCAGATATGTTCACTGAATACAAGCAGAGTAGGTCTGTCAGGTCTGCAGGGAGTGGTCAGCTAATGGTGCCCAGAGTCCAACCAAATGTGGGGAAAGGGCTTTTTTAGACATTATACTGCCCACTACTGGAATCACTTACCCTTGGAACTAAGACATGCCCTGACTGTAGCCACTTTTAAAACTAAAGACTGTTCTTTTCCCCACTGCTTTTAATTAATAAGCTTTATGGTACTTTTATCTTTTGCCTGTAAAGCACTTTGAATAACCTCTGTGTATGATGACGTGCTACATTAATAAACTTGCCTTGCCTACTGGACACTTTTGGGTAAAGACTACATGTTTCCCCAGCTGCTTGTCCAGCAAATGAGAGGAATAATCTGACATTCTGACACCTTTCTGACTCCATCATTTAAAATGGATTTTTTAAAAGATACCATTCACTTATATGTCAATTTATTCAAATCAAAATACAGAAATACCTTATGAAAATGTTTTCAGACCTTTTGACTAGTACCTGATTGAATTCAACTTCCAGCTTCCCACTTGTGGACATGTATGTGCACAAGAGATGCATAATTATTCTGCGATTTCTGGGGATTAATCCATGAAACTGGTGGTGGCCATCACTGTCTGTGTTTGTGCCTCAGTATTACACAGTGGGCTTCCATGCTCAGTCAAACTGACTAATACTCTATTAGCAGTCACACAGTCCACCCACTAGAAGATTAATCACAAGCTTTGACGTTTAACTACTGACGTTTTGTCCTTCTTGAAACACCATCTATATGCTCTGTGACTAATACAAATTTATTAGACATTGATTGTAAGCCACTTGTTAAGAGCAGAAGGTACAGGCTGAGGAAACAAATTCTGAAGGTCTCAGGATCAGGATCAGGATCATATGGGAAATATGTAACAGTCTAAATACCAGGACACTAAAACAAGATCTTAAGAGGCATCTATGGCCAAAGTCACTTCCTGTTGCTAGTATCTACTTGAAACTAGAAGAGGGAAGGTGTAAGAGAAGAGTACACAGTTAAAGGTTACTTACAACTTTACAGGCTAATTTACAGATCCTGTGCTAAGGCAGGGACCAAGTTATGCCTTCATCCCACACTGAGAAAATTATAGAGGATTATGGAGGAAAATTTGAATTCCCTGCTGTAAAAAGAAATTCTCTCATCTTGGACTTGATAGATTCTGTGATTTGTTTTGGTTTTTTTTGATAAATGTATCTAGCATTACTGTCTTACATTATTACTCTGCATCAGGTAATTTACAGTTGAACAATAAGCCTGTTGAATGATCGCAACAACACAAATTCTCCCCAGATAAAACAGGCAGCTAAAAGTGTAGTTGTATTCTTACAGCCCCCAAATCTCCAACACATCGTTATAACTTATTATATATATATTTCACATACAGTATCACTGTGTGCTAATAATATATCAATATACAACAGGCTAACCTGCAGATATTTATACTGTGGGAGGAGACCATGAGCAGGTATTTAAAGGAGGAACTGACCTGAACCCTGTGGCCGTTGCTGGGGTCTTTGGTGAAACTGGTGCAGCCTGCATGACAAGGAGAGATGTACTCTATACCATCAGAACCACACACAGGGTTGAAGGCGCTGGAAGGACAGGAGCAGTTGGAGTAACACATGGATGGTGACCTGTGGAGGGCAGAGAAAGGCAGAGTCAAAGACAAAACAAAGTAGGCGGGACAGTTACAGGTAGCAGGTATTTCAGTCAGTGTGTAGCTGCCCTGTAAGAACTGTCCACCTATTTATCACCCTCACTGAACATAATCAATGGAAAGCTTAAATGATGATGGTTTTTGGTCAATCCTATTGTGCTTGTTTATGTTTTCTATACATCCCAAGCAACACAAGCATGGTTGCTTTTTTTATGTTTTTGCAGTTTGAAGTAATACTGAGAGTTTGACCTAGTTTAGCCCAGTTCTTGAATCTGTATAACCTGTAATGTACGTATTTATAACAAAGAAATGAAATGACACTGTATCATGTGTGCTGTGCACTGAACTGACCCCAGAATAAATTACTTTCAAAATAGCAATCATATTTCAGAAACATCAGTTCTAAATGGTAATTATTAGGATTTGTTTTATGAACAATGTACTCCTGATTTTGTTTTAAAACCCACCGGTGCATCCATAGAAAACAAACATCCTGCCATCTGCTAATTGCCCAACATTTGTGGTGAGCTGTGATGAAATTTTAGTACTTAGAGCACCCAACAGCAACTCCCTAACAAAAATCAGTTACCTAATGAGGAAGTATTGTTCCTCTGTGACAGAAGTCTATTTCTCTGCATTTGAGAAAGGCTGCTCCTTGATTTCATTGCATTTGAATAACACAGTAAATTAGGTGGCCAACTCTGCATGAAGAGAAACAAACAATAAAATGAAACCAAACTTTTGAGAAACAGAGCTGTTCACACTCACCCATACCGTTCGATTTGATTATGATTGACCTCTGAGACCTTCTGAGTGGGACAGCCCATGAAGAAGAGAGGGATACAGAGGAGGGTGGATATTGTCAGCATGACCACAGAGAAACGTGGGATGGTCTTTAGAGAGAGGCTTGCCCTCTTCATGATGATCCCACCGACCAGCATCCCCACAGCTACAGCTGGCAGATTCACAGCACCTGGGAACCATAAACAGCCTGGTTATCTCCATGGACAGATGACATTTATTATCCACTAAAGATGTCCACAGGGATTTCTTGAACATCATGTGCTATTTCACTTTATTTATAAACTAACATGACACAAAAGACAGTTAAAGCCAGAAAAAACTGATAGTTGCAAAAGGGCAAACTTAAAGTACACACAAACCCAAATAAAATGAAGAGTAAGAAAAGCTGACAGCACAAACCTAATTCACTCTTTGGACAGTGCAAGTTGGCTGACACACTCCAGAGCATCACTGACTGTTTCACTTAACCACCAGAGGATTCATAAAAATTGTTTAATATATACCATGCTGTACATTATGACTTGAATTATTTAACAGCCGGCTTACACTGATCCAAGTCCTATTTTAATTTATTGCAGAATCCTCTCCTGAAGCCCCATTATATTTGCTCTCCCTGCAGTACCTACCTACTAGCAGGCTGCTGTAGGCAGGCGAGGTGCTGTACTGCCGCTCCAGAAACTTGTTCAGGAACGTAGAGAGACCTGCAATCACTGAGGAGAAGCAGCACTGGGCCAGGACCAGCATCAGGAAGAGAGGGCTCAACAGGAGGTGAACAAACATTCTGGGAAACGCTGATGAGATCACATACAGACACACTGATTAGTACCATCAATGACTTCTTGCTGCTGTTACAGAGCATGTTCTAAAATTGTGTTATCATATAAAAATCTAACAGGTGGATAATTTGCAGACTGCATATTAAAAACATACTTTTCAGGAAATCAAGTAAAGAGGTATCTGGCTTCTTGAAGTCGTCATTTATGTCACTTTCACTTCCAGTCACCTGGAAAATAATATGCAGTATACAGTGTTACAAGGAGCATGTGTGCATGCATAATTACAGCTTCCATTTTGCTAACTATGTTTAGAGTTCACCATTGATTAGGTATGTAATGATCATGGGGGCATTTATGATACAGTATCAAATCACAGCAGCCCTGAAAACTTGATTCATCAAGTAAAACTTCAAAAGTTTCTTACTCCCACCTCTTTTTTTCCCCTTCATGCCACATTCTCCTACTTCAAGCCCTTGTCTCTTCCTGCTGCTTTCATGTAGTGTGGGAACATTAGACTGAATTGACAGTTCTGTGTAATGGCTCCACAGTGTTCATGCATTCAAAATTATCCAAAGCTGTCAAACACCATAATAGAAGATTTCTGCAGAGATTTTGTCTCTCGCCAGATTTTTTGAAAAATGTTGCTTTTTCCTACTTTACAACAAACCAAACTGAGGTCTTACAAATGTATCCCAACCTTTTTTGACCAACGTGCACCACCTGTCATGATCCAAATGTGTTAGTTTCTGTCGATATTATCACTACTTTGTTATGATGTTTGTTTTCTATATTTTTATAGAATTGAAATGTCAGCGTTTCGATCTGTTTAGTCATGTCTGCATTACTTTAAGGTTACTGTTTAAACTGTATGTATAATTGTTAGCTAAACATTTCAAGAATATTTTGCTTCTTTTCTGATATTAACTGGAAGATCGACATCTCTTTAGTGGTTACAATTTCCTAATAACTGAGGAAGAAGAACCCAACCCAAGTATTCACGGGTTGGTCTTTCTCGTAGTGTCGTAGGTTTACTTTATGTTTCTAGATTAATTATTTTTGAATTAATATACATTAAAAATATATACAGTATATTATTGACAAAAAGGCAACTCCCCAGTGAGATTTGTATCAGACTGATCTAAAACTGAAGAATTTAGATCTTTATCATTTACACAAAAAGAATCACATACAGACAATTTCTGGGAATTTAAATGTTTTCAGTGACATGATACGTCATGTGATGTGTGATGTGAGTTGTATGTTAATGCTGAGAAATCTCATTCATACCTTAAAGACTGTAAAAAAATCATGAGGAGGAAAATTGCAATACTGATGTATAGCCAGTAGGTGTCAGTAAAACACGAGAGATACCATGATATTATAGACAAGAAGTATCATCACAGTTAATCTTGCTATTTCACGTTTTATAACGATAGCTATTATTATAGCTTTAGAAAAGATACATAAAATTGATGTTTAGTCATAAAACATGAATGTACTTAAGACCTCTGTGAGACAGAGTATGACTTACATTGTCTTCTGAAGGCATACTACGAGGAAAGAAGAAGTAGGGGATGGAGGTGAGAACCAGGCAGCCACTGGTGATGAGCACGCCCATCCACCAGGCCCCAACCCAGCGAGGATCACCATGTCTCAGCTCTTGTTCAGCCCCTGTGAGAAACAGTCATGAACACTGAGTCACCGCATACAACAGTGAAGCATCTATGCTGCTTTGACCACAATATAACTATGGATGCCTTTAAAAAAGACCTCATCATTACCTAAACCAATTCTGTCCACATCCACATAGATCCGCAGCATGACTGAGCCGAGCAGATAGCCAATGGCAGGCCCAAACACAGATACTGCAAACAGGATGGCTGTGAATGATAAGAGTGGGCTGTGAGTCAGAATTTCTGTAGTGATGTTGAGCTGTTCTGTGACTCCCTTGCCAAATCGTTAAATTAGAATTACAAGATCTTATCTCTGTCAAAAATTTGTTATTCACATGACATTGTTGTTTGACAAGTCATTAACATTTTGTGTTGGTTTATTTTGGCTTTCATGCATTACTGACCCACTAATTTGAGGGTTCAACCTCAATACTGATTTTTCTCACAGCTCTCTGACTGTGGATAAAGGATGAGGAAGGAAAAATGCTGAAAGCTGCTCAATCTGAAGTTGTGAAACCTCAAAATTCTTGATTTTATCTTAAACATTCTGAAGGAAATTGATACAAAAGCCAACTAATTTTATTGTTGCCTGATTGTTAATGTTAGCCACAGTGCTAGAAATGACAGTGAAGAAAATTAAGGCAGATTATATAATATTATATATGTATGAACCAGTTTTGCTATCACGCATGTGAAACCTTTGATTCTCAATATCTGAAAACCACTTAGACTGCACATAAAACCTTTAAGGTCACAAAATATTAATGGTGAGAATCTCCATGCCTGCGTATTAAAGAGCTTTTCCACATCCAAACCTGCAGAAGCACCCAGTGTAACACAATGACCCTCAGATTGTGTTCTCTTTATCTAAACAAATCAATCTGTCAGTGAACTACAGGCCATTCACCTATGTAAAGAGGGGAGTTTCCAGGTCCCGCAAAATCATCTATGTAGGAAATCCCAAAGGGCTGGATGGGCACCGAGCCCACACCGAAGAGCAGCTGAGCACTGGCCATGAGCAGCCACAGGTTCTTGGTGTCGGCCAGGCGCCTGGTCTCATTGCGGCCACAAGACTCAGAGTTGCTCGAGTTCTGCCGCAGGTTGCAAATGTCATGGCGATCTGGATCACAGAGACGGAGAGGGGAGGGACAGGTAAAAAGTAAATACAGTGGTAGCTAATGACAAGTCAGTAGATGAAGATGTCCATCTAGTTTAATTTCCTGAAGCTTCTCTGTCTCTTCACTGACACAATGTACGACGCCAAGATACTCTGTCTGAGGGCAAAATTAATAAAGAAAGAGGAAGACTGTTATTCCAAATTAAATGCCCTGGAGGAAATTCTAATCTCCTTAGCTTTCAGTGAGTGCATAGAGATTATGAATTTCCTTGAGATTTATGCAAAGGTTCAGCTAGAGAGCACCAGCACGTTTTCGAAATACACCAGCGAGCCAAACACCAGATACTTGTTTGACTCCTGCTGACTGCCATGGAGCCTTTGCTGAGAAGGTACTGCAGTGTTCTACACGGACCCTTAAATAAAGTCTCATAAATTGCCCTGACATGTTTGTACATTCGTGAGTCCCCTGCTCTGGATTGAGTCACATTAAGTGTCACAGGAGTGCCAGTGGAAACAGAGAAGCAGTGGAGCCTTGTATTCATGTCTGTGGTGTCTTACTGTGTAAAACGGAGTCATATTTGTAGGGCTGGGATACAAAGTGAGGTAAGGTCAGGATCATGGCACTGACAGCCATGAGTAATCCACCAACTCCAATGACGCGAGGGCGGTGAACCCGGTTTCCAAAGTAGCTCACGAACACGATCAGCACACTGTTACTGACCTAAGAGACAGACACAGGTTTCAAAGAGGATCCAAAGCAGAAGGAGAATTTTTCTCCCCTTACAACAGTCACACCTCTCAAATTATTCAATTCACACTTACTGCATTAAGTAGCAGTTTTCCAACATTGCTAACTGACTTTCAAAACCAAATATGGAAATGACCAGTGTTGCACTGTAACTCAAACATACTTGGGCACAAATCAAAAGTTGGGCACAAAAGTTCAAGAAATGTAGAGACTGAAAAAGATCATTTGGCCACTTATGCACGGTGGGAACAGACTGTAAACACAAACCTCACATATTATTTGATATGGTTGACATGCAACATCACTAATTCAGAGTTGTGTTTCTGGCCAACCAACGAAGGTAGATCCAGTATTCAATGTACCTTTTTCACTGGTTTGTTCTCCACCATCTCTTAACAAAAATATCTGTCTCTTTAGCTGCTTAATGCTCAACTATGTTCACAAGCTAGTTCTTAACTTTCTCTGCCATTTGCTGCTGGTCAAGCAGTGTACAGTCAGATTAGCTTGTATCAGAGCTGTTTCACTAAACACTGTGAAAAAACAGCTTCCTGCTATGGCTAATAAGAGGAACTTAGGTGATAATTATCTGTGGGTTTGTCAGTAAGAATGACTGCTTCATTTTATAATCAGAAAAGGCAGCTTTAAATAACCATGCTGAGAGGAGATGCAAAACTAAAATGAATAGTCCTGGTTTGGTCTGTGTTTTGATTAAATACCATGCAATCAATTCAGATTGTGCAGCAAGGTGCAGCCAAATCCTGAAAGGTTCTGAGCTGAAAAAGAACTAACACTTGATAAATGTCCACATAGTGATTCAATCAGTGACTAGTGACCTGTGGCCATGGATACGTGAAGCCTAAAAAAATGGAAAATATTTATCTGTGGGATGCATTTAAATCCCACTTGAGCTTAAAAAATCCAGCGCCCTCCACGATGCACACGTACAGAACATTCTTTAATTATTCTTGACCCCTGTATCTGTAATAAAACTGTTCCAAAATACTTGAGTCTGGCTTGATCTGTGAGGAAGTGAGATTTTGATATGTTACTTATTCTCCAGTTCCTCCTTTGTCATCGGTATCCTTGAAATAAAGCGATCATGATGTCAAACTGTGTGAGGGTATGTTATTGTTGGCGCCTACCTCATTGAGAGAGGAAATGGTTCCTGAGGAGTAGCTGCTGAGGCCATAGCGTCTCTCAATTGTGGTGATGGAGCTCTTGAAGTAAGAGCTGTACAGCAGCTGAGAGAACTGCAGGAGGCCGTGGCACAGGACGAACAGCTAGGGCAGACAGACAGTACAGGAAGCTTGAGAACAGAAATACTGGCATGTTAAAAGATACAGACAGACAAGGACAGAATCGTAAAATCTGAAAGAATTTTTGGAAATTGAATGCTTGGGGCAATCTGCCTGTGGCATCAGACACGTATGAAAAAAGTGAACCACAAAGATGTTTACGACAAATGTCCATGCTCTGAGAAAAGCTTGTAATAGTGATGGAACCAGAGGTAAAATAAGTTATAGTCATAAATGTCAACTGTGTATCAGCTGCAAGAGACTTGGCTGGACTCACTTGGAAGCAGAACAGGCTCAAAGCCTAAAATGTATTCCTCCTCAGAGGCCTAAATTGTTTCAAGGAACAGAGATCAATTCAGAGGAACCACACAGTTACTGCATATGTGGCCAGTGTTTTTCAACCCTGGAAAACAGTCACATGACATTTAGTTCACACAGTGATGTGCCTACAAAAACATCAGAAAGGCAATACTGTCTGTGTGGTAAAATGCAGTGAGGAGATCTGCATGGAGAGACTAACAAACAGCTGCTTCAAGAAAAACACAACATAAAGTGCCAACACATGAAAAGGACTCAGCTGCAGTCACCCAATTTAGAAGGACATAAATCATCCAAATTATATTCTTACATAAATATTTCCCAACAGGAAGGCATCTTCCGCAGAACCACCGGAAATCTTTAGGCTACAGTTACCACACATGCCAGCCTGACATCCTTTTCAAGTGACTTCACATCAACTCACCTCAATTCATGCAGTTTAACGACATGTAATCTCAAGGGAAGTCGTTGGATTACAGCTCAACTCAGCTTCAGTAAAGTATATGTAAGTATTATCACCTAAACATACTTTTAAATTTATAAGAAGAGTGACTTATTGTAGAGTGATATCAATCTTCTCATCTGGACACTGAGCAAGAAAACACATTTCAAATGTTGAAATCCATTCTTTGTAATGGACTTTTCTTCACACCTAGAGATGTGGAAAGACTGAGTCAAATACTGATCGGACTCCCAGTCATCCGGGAGAGCTGCCGTCATTCCTGTATGCCAGGAGAGGTTCAGTGATACCGTAAGAATCTCTGCACATGGGTTTGTTTAAATAAAGTGAATGCACCAAGATACGCATGAGATTAGGAGTGAACGCTATGAACAGTGATAACCAAGCTTTCAGTAGTTTACCGTCTGCCAGGTTTATTGAGGAGAGTAAAGGCGCGTTCGACCCAGAATGCCACGTTCTTATTAAATCTTACTTTATGGGTTTGTTAGCACACACAATAGATGTTTATACTGTTGTTAATATTTCATCCTCATTCTGTATCATAGGCTTCAATTATCAATGATTGACAGGATCCATGGTTCAGGCAGACAAAAAAGGTTCTTTTGTTTGTGATTAAGATTAAACAAAAGGTTGTTCTCACTGTTTCTTTTAAATGAAGCTTTGGTTTCAATGTGTTGATTATATCAACACTTCTGATAAGGCTCAGATAAGCAAATATCACCTTTCACAGACAACTCTTGGCTTTAGACAATTTGGCTTAAAAGTGAAAAGCTCTTTTGACAGCACATAATCCATTGGTGGTGCAAAATTTCAATTTTAACTTGAAAATGGCAAGAACTGGTGTTTTCAGCACCATCACATGAATCAGTGAAATTACTGAATTTGTTGAATACTCAAAATATTGAACTCAATCAAATATTTATACACAGTGTTATGTTGCAGAAAAGAGAAGCAGCAACAATATAACTGGTGTTGAATGCTGCGTGTGTCAAACACTGCCGCAAGATTTGCATTGTTTATCCACACTGGATAATGCAAGTGATTAAGCCTATTTGATGTTTGTGGCAGAGTACAGCAGAGTTGGATTCTCCATGGATTATGTACATATTTATCCTTGACACTCTCAGCTCCGTCTGTCTGGAGGTTATTAACCCAGCCTTCAACCCTGCTGTGAGGGGAAGAATTGAGGGAAGTTCAGACTTGAATTTCAAATGCTTTTTATCAGGGACACGTGTCTATGGCTTAGATATCCATGGATTTCCATGAGGAAAATGACTGACCCACGCAACAAATAGAAGAGTGTTAAAAGGAAGTCTCCCAGGATACTTAAAGAAACAAAGCCACAGAATCACCTCTCCTTCCTTGTGAAACAAACATTCAAAGTTTTGCTGCACAATGGCACGCGAACAAAGAGTATGTGCAGTTTTACTGCAATAGTAAGTCCTTTTGGAATATATGCGTATATGTGCTTGGCAAAATAAGAAGACATCAATACTACACGTCATACTACATACAGCTAGACATGGCTAGCATAGCTAGCTAGAAGACTGAGTCTTGATGTCCAAAGGTAGCAGTTGCTCTAAACATGCAACGGTATATCATAAAATTTCAAATTAATCCATAAAACACAAAGCAACAGGTAGTGATTTTACAGATGGACTATTTCGTCATGAGCAGTGACTTCCTAAGGTTTTGTTCTCACTCTGAGGCTAAAGGCAGCAGTGACTTCAAGCGACTTCCAGTGACTCTAAGTTCAAGTGATTGTGTTCAGCTCAAGAATTACATATTGTATGTTTGCTTTTTGCCACATTAAACAAACAAGATTTTCCTCATCTGACCTCAGCAAGAAAGTAACGAATGGATTTCCTTAATGCTGGAATGTTTTAACCTGTAATACAGCCACAAACGTGGAGCCGCCAGGCTCAGATGCACCAGGGAGAAAGGCTAACAGGAGGTGAGAGAGCTTTTAAAACACTTTGTCCCACCGTTCAGATATAAACAGCGCAGCTCTTGAGCAGAAACTTGCCCTGATGTTGACAGAGATATCCTTGAAGAGGAAATTCTGATGGTGAAACTTCGGTGTAGACTAGGTGTAGTCCACAGTAGATAAGTTCAAAGTTGTGGGGAAAAATGCCAGGTCCTGATGAACCTGAGCAAAAAAGAGCAAGGATGGGCCAGCATGTACTGATGTCATGAAAGATGATCGATATGATCATGCCCTGTGTAACCACTGTCGCACTTTCAGCTGGCTCCGTTAAGTAAAAGTGATTTGGTTTCATGTGTGTGAAAAGCAATTCAGTCATGTTTCTATTTCTTTTGTTGTAATTGTAGACAAGCAGGACAAGAGTAATCAGAGTTCTGGCATTACACTTTGACTCAACACAACTTAAAAGATAATTATCTGCTTCCACTTCTCACCGCTGTAGGAAAGACTTTCAGAAATAGCTTACTACATGAGACTCACAGTCTGAACTTACCTTTATCTAAATTTACCATTACATAGCTGAACTGCAATATTCATAATGTGTGTGGTGGATAGGCTAAAGTTCATTCTGACCTCTCAAACTGAATGATGTGATGATGTCAGACACCCATACTGTTTCACTGTTTGTCCTCCACCCTTCACCCTGCCTATCTGCAGGTACATCTTGGTTTCTGCAGCCCGGTGGGTGGGGGTGGGGGCTTGAAGTGAAGACTTAAATGATAAACATGAGAAGATTTGCGCGTAGCTGGACCTACCACAGTCTGTGGAAGAATGCTAAAGGTAAACAAAGTTTTATTTTTCAAATAAACCTCACCTTCTGAAATTTAGGTTGCTCAAGTTATTACTTTTTTTCATTGTCTCCTTACAGAACATAGGTGTACAGTCACACTCATTCGCGACAAAGAAGAGTGATGTTATCACTGAGTTTTGAAAGCACCACCCCTAGAGTGCAACATGTGAGTTTTGTCTCAGTATTACCTTCCACAGCCCCTGAACAAACTGCTTTTTCTTTCCCATTACTGCTACAACAGTTAACTACAACTGCTCCTTTGCACACAGCGTGGTTCACACATGTCAACACTGACTGAATAAAGTATTATTAGAGGAAAACTATCAACACTTTCTTCCATTCAAAATCAACTAGCACACACAAATGTCTTCAACTGCAAACAACTAGGGCTAATTACGAAAATCAATAAACTTTATTGAATATTTTAGTTGTTGGTCTGATAAAACATTTTATACCTCACCCTGGGTTCTACAACATTGATGGCATTTAATTGATTTCTTTGCTTTACATACAGACAAACTCATGAAATTATCACAAGGTAATAATTAATAATGAAACTATAATTAACTGCAAAATTTATTTATCATAAATTTATATTTAGCTTAATGAGTAGTCTGTGAAACACAGTAGCAAATCACTGTACCGTATTGTCCGAACAGATTGAGGATGCAATATCGCCCTTTCACTTAGAAAACAAAGATAATCATTGTTTTTAGGTCACTTATTGCCAAAAATTCCTCTCAAACACAAAGTCCGTGGAAAACATTCTTCTTTCATGGCTTATGTCAAAGCAGATCAATTCATGTGTAACAATGACGCCTAAAACTGCACTAAATCTTGTTTAAATTAGTCTTGACTGACCTTCTGCCATATAAGCACAACACTGGCATTATGCCTGAGAACCTGTTTGTTCAAGGTGAAGCTCTGTTTACTCTTTGCAACACCACACTGGAGACAACAACCCCGTTTGACACAAAAGACTATTAAATCACTTATTTTTGTTATTATTTGTGTAAGGTTATGCAATCCTGTAAAAATAAATCTGGTCTGTTTTGGTTACATAAACAACAAGAACATGTGCAGAGAAGCTGTAAGCTCAAGACATTTCAGAGTAACCATGTAGCCTGGGTCTCCGCCTGCATGCCTACCTTTAATGTTGCAGCGGAACGTCCCAGCTCTCATGTTCTGGGGAATGTATGTCCATTAGACCAGCCTGTGTCTCGCGCACTCCGCTGAGCTCAGGGTTAGCAGAAAGCTGCCTCGAGCTCTGAGTCAGAGGTTGTGTCTTTGTTTCCCGGTGAGCTGCTGGAGAGCTTTTTGTATGAGTGTTTGCGATGTAACTGGACTCAGCCCACAGTTCAATGCGTAAATGTTTTGAAAGTTGTGATTTGTAGGGAACGGACAGTCCTGCGTTGATTGGCTGAGTCACAGCGAACCAGCAACACTCACCTGTGAGTGCGAGACTAAACGTCACCCGTGACATTAAAATATTATCAACTGTTACCAGCAGGTTGTTAAATACATACACGCGACAAACAATTTGATTCAGGAGACATTTGTGTTGCTTTTGATATTGCGTTGTCATCCTCGATGAACCGCCGCCGGTTCTCCAGCAGCTCAGACCGCCTTAATGCTCATTAATTACGGAATGCGACATTCACACCGAAGTTAACGAGTGGAGGCTGATGAATGTTTCTAAATTGAGGAGGTCAACAGCTATTGAAGCCCTGTTACTTATTTATCCTGCAACTATGTTTGATTATGTAGCATTCATTCCAGTGAGTTTTGTTTGCTCGTTGTTTGTTTTAAACACTTCAATGTGGCGGCAGACCAAGTAAAACAAAGCAAACCTTTTAATATAATGCTAAGCTAGTTGGTTAATCCTAAATTTTTACATATATAGGTTACATTTTGCTTATCAATTTTTGTGATAAAAAAAATGTTCATGTGTTCATTTAATATCTTCCATATACAGCAGTGGCAGAGCAAGTATGCATAATACAACTTCCTAGAAAAAAATTATGATCACTGTGTCCTCAATTGTAGCTGTGTCCCTGATTAAGTAGTATGATAATGGTAACAGTATAAATGTATTAATTTACAATTCCAACCGCCTCTCTGTCACCAATAAAGGAGAAGAGGTTGTTGGTTTACAGGGCAGCTTACTGTCAGTCGCCTCAAATAAAGTTAGATTGATATTCTGTGGTTCGTGGGTTTCACAATGAAGTAAAAAAAAACCAATGACATCACAAAATAAATTCCATTAAACTGAAGACTTGTAGATGAGCGAAATATGAATTTTTAGAATTCATGATTCTCTTGCTTCTCCTATTTTCCTTTTTGATGTCATATATGAAATGATGAGACCGTGTTGTTTGTTGGTTATCTATTTCATTCAACAAGGCCTGTGTTTGTTTCCACCTGAGTATTTGACACAATCTGTAAGGTTTGGACACTGGTCTCTGTCAAAGGCCTCTGTATGTCCAACAATATTACAGGTCCCTGTGTGCTTTTGGTGCAGACACTGAACCAACCATTGACGCGGGACAATGATGCATTAAGAAGAATCTATACCAGTTCTTATTAGTGTGCCTCTGTTACAACACGCTATCTGTGATATTATGTTGATCAAGTTGCTCATAGAAAAGCCTTGTCCATGAACAACAACTTCACTATACAGGTGGATGGGTTCTCAGGAGGTGTGTGTGTGTTTGAGTGTTGCAATATGGCATTATGATTCCGCCAATCAAAGGTGAGAACAAAAGGTGTCCCTGTCAGATAAATACTACTGAGTAAAGAAATATATATAGGAACAACAGATCGCCAAAATGTACTTAAACTACGAGGAAAACAGACCCAGAATACCAACGCAGATCCAAAGATGAGCGATTGTTGAATCCAGGCTGGAAGCTCTGAAGAGAAAATACACTATTTTATAAGTGCAAGAAAGGAACGATTGCTCCAAAAAAGCAGATTTATAGTTATGTGGAGGAGTTTCAGAATATAAACCCTGAAACCCCTCTAACCTCAAACACAGAGGACGCCTGGTTTTTACTTGCAAACCTGTCCAGATAACTGAGAAACCCCACAGCATTGTGAGACACAAGTCTGGTAATGAGAATGTCCACTTTACTCAACAACATGTCCGCAGCTGGGTACTGCATTGTGGTCTATTATGACCGCTGTTGGTGAGGAAATTGTAGAACTACTGTGCAGAACTGCCACAGGCTCCCCTGGTGATGTCATCTTGAGATGCCGCATCTGGTGTGGAAAGTGATCTCGACGTACTTCATCACTGACGTTTTGCTGCTTATCCAAAAGAAAAATTAGAAACACTGCACCTCCAGAAACAGAAACCATCAATCCATAAACCTGAAAATGGCTATTTTACATTGAAGAAAGTTATAATGCCTATGGGCCACAAATATAAGTGACAGCATGGCGAAGAGGGATTTGTGAAGCAGGGACTGGCGATTTTGTCAAATTTAATTTACATAACTTTCCATTACGACATCATGAAGAAGTGCAAAAGCGAAATTATGTGATCATCTCAGCCTAAAGCTAAAGAGAAAAAAACATAGCAACATAGGTAACAGTAAAATTAGAGAAAAAGCAAGAACTGCAAGTGCTCTTATATACACATGCTAATACAATTCAGAGCACAGCTGAAGCTGAATTTTTATTCCTTTTTCATCAACAAGTGGATAGTTGGCACATGCTGAACATGAAAGACATCACCGTGGTTTGCTTTACAGGCTAAACAGATTAAAGCACCCTTGTACCACAACACCTGGCTTTTTAACTGTGGCTTTGTGGTACAAAAATAAACATTAATGTGATATCAAAGATTCTGATAAATAGTTTTTAGTGCACAGCAAGAGAGCGAGACCACGCACTGTGTTTTGAGAATGAAAAAAATGAAGTGAGGCATACCATTTAAAAGATCCCATTTAATTTGTGGATATGAACTGAAGCAGTTTACAACCCATTCAGCATGCAGTGACTAGAGACACATCACAAAGATGTTTATATGTGGAGAATAAGATTAGACTAAGTTATAGGCAGTTTCAGTGTTCACAGTGATCATTAGTACCTACATCACAAAAAATGTCAAAAGTCCTGTGATGGGCTAAAATTTGACGCAGAACAATCAAGCTTAAAATAGAAACAATAGGATACTTTTATTTTGAGGATGTGATAGTAAAATTAAATATACAAGAGAGGAAGAATATGGTGGCATTCAAATAATAATAACAGTGTCCAAATTCACCCGATGCGGTTCTAAAAATCAAGCTTATATATGTAGCTTTGTATTTTGATACTGTTGTTGAGCTGTGAGCCCACACGCCTGTCTCCACACTGCAGAGTTTAATACAGCCGGGTTTGCCACCCACTGAGGGCTGGTACGCCATAAGACAGGAAAACGATTCGTGGCACAGTTGTTAGTGTCATCCAAAGAAAAACTGTGTACCATTTGAAGAGGTCTCGGAAATCATCTTAACAAACAACACAACTCTGTTTCCAGCTCCCCTCTCGCACTAAACTTGAGTGAAGCAGCATGTTTGACAATATGGTTACATACACAAATGAAGCCCCTTAAGCTCACTTTTGTACCTAAATCATTCTGGTTGTGGAGTTACCTCATCCAAACCACACTACAATTTACACTGTTTGACTAAGTAACAAAACTGTAGAAAATACTGTCATCAAACCCAGGTTGTCAGAATATTAAAAAAAATGTGTCTCCATGGCACAATTAAGTCCATATAAGTATGATGTTCTGTACAATGAGGCACATTTTCCATAGTCCTGTCCTCTTGTAAGTGGTGAGCACCCTAATTACCATCTCTAGACGCCTAAAGCATATGAAATTATCAATATTCAACAAAGAATCACTTGCTATGCTTAAAAAAGGTAATTCAACTATAAAAACTCCAAAAAGACTGGGTACAAAATAAAATCATTGGGTGCAGGTCTGCTTTCATCTGATAAGGCATACCGCATGGATTCCTTATGAAGTGTCCACCGGCCTTTAATGCTGCGCTTGGGGAGAAAAAAAAACGCTTTCACACGTGAAGCCCCCAATGCTGCGGAACTCTGGGAGACATCAAACAAGCTGCTGAAACTTGGGCCTTCCTCCTCTGGGTCCAGGGTCATAACAAGCCATACGCTGCAAACCTGCAACACAGGGACAAGCAAGAAAAAAGATAGTCAATTTAAATGTGTCCACCTGAAGCACTTTTAAAGATAACACTAAAGCCTCAGCATGTAAACAGGGTGCACTGCTAAAGAGAGTGTCATGCAACAAAATAGGGAGCGGCATCAAACTCAGGGCATTGTAATTACATAGTACACACTTCAGATGTCACATTTACACCCACAGTACTTGTTATATTGTACTGAAACAGGAGCTGCTCAGTGGCACCGATATAAAATGACTGAGATGTAATCATTTCTGCAACACATTGCCCTAAATGTTTTGGAGAAGGAAGCCGTCACCCTCACCACCTATTGTATTTAGAAGGAAACAATGTTCAGTCATTTATCAGATTTGTAATCATTCGGATTTTTGAGACGTAAAACAAAAGTTAGGACAAGACATTTTTTAAAGCATCAGGTGTATCACGATGATGATCCACGATTAGCTGTTATTAGAAAGCTAGTAGCCAGTAGAAGTAGTGTAATAACCAGCTAATTAAAAAATATGATCTAGTTTTACTTTAGTAGCATCCTGTACAATCTGGAGGAGTCGGTTGATCATTTTCTTGAATCCTGCTTGTTAGGAGAGAATATAGATGATCTAAACTTGAGGAAATAATTATAGGTTTGAGTCTATGAAACTCTGAAACAAACAGATTTTAGAAAAGAAGACTTTGATTGAAACATTTTTGAAATATTGCTGAGCATGTAATTCAAAAATAGTGCTGGAATCAAACAACGCATTGAGGTTTATATTTTTACAAATGTATGCAGATTGCTGGGTCCAACAATTTTATTATAATTTGACTAGCTACATTTTCTTAGCAGACAATCTTTATGGTGGATAAACTTAAGGAATTTAACACGCTGTATGAAGAAGCGTGCATCATCAACATAATGTGGAAAAGAATGCCATGGTTAAGGACAATAAGAAACTATACATATATGAAACCAAAATAATTACAAACAATAAAATATATCTTAAACCATGCCTCTAAGAAATGAAAATGATAGCATCAGACCATAAAAACATCTTGCGATTTCGGCACCACCACCAAAAAGCCTCAAAACACTCACTGGATTTCAATCAATCAATCCACCCAGGTGGTCAATTACTGCGGTTTGGATTCGAGTTAGAAAACCCACATAGCTCTGTGCGTGAAGGTGGCAGCCTCATTACAAACTTGATATGAGGAAGTACTTATAAATAATAAGGTCGTAGGGAATGACGCCAGGGCCCTTCTTGACATTTGCAGGATGTTGATAAGCTCACATTAACCAACGCCGGTAGTTGAGCAAAGGGTTTGATTCAGCCCATATTCTACAAACAGTGTGTCAGCTACAAAGACCAGGCTAAATTGGTGAAAGTCTGCACAAGGCCAAGTGCAGTTAAACATAAGCACATGCTTCCACTACTGCAGAAAATCTCAAAAAGCTCCCCTTAGGCATGACAAGGCTAACTACCAGCCCTGTCAATTATTTTAACTGGTCAAGTATTATGATGGTACAACTGTAGAATTGTAATAGGCTGAAAGGAGTAAGAATGATCATTTAATGAATACAAAACTCTGTCAATTTTTGAGGCAGGCCTATCTTACCTGTTAGACAAAAGTTAAAATACAATTAAATTTTGAATAATAAGATAGGAAGCAGCAAATCTTCAGATCTGAGCATTGCTTGAAAATTAGCTTAAGAATCACTCTTATCAAAATTAGTTCATTACCGTCAATCCACCAATCAATTAACCTACAATTTGTTTCAGCTTCTAGATCGGATTGAATATGTTTCTCAAAATCAAGGAAAATATAGAAACAAAAAGTTGATGGGTTGTGCTATGTATATATATATATATATATATATATATATATATATATACTTTAATGAGCTTAATCTTGAGAACTGTTTCTAAATGTTTCTTCCAGTGCTAGGACAAGTGCCAAAAATATTAAACCACTGACTGATATGCATACTGCCGTTGGTTGCAAAAGTTTAAAAATTCTGCTTTCAGAGAATGTCTATAATCAGAAAATGTAGTGTTTATTTGCATTTCTGGTGACTGTGTGCAAATCAACGACACTGCCTGGACAGTTGATGGCTAAAGTACCTGTACCCATCTCGAGGTAGGCTGAGATTCTGGGCAAGGGTCATGTCCACGTGAGGGGGGTCTGACCAAGAGTCACTGCCCCTACAGGTCACTCCAAAGGCCCACTGTGAAAACATTAACACGTGATTAACACTGGAGACCAGTGCTACAACATTCATTTACACATATTTTCTTAAATATACCCAATACGTTGTTGTCTTTAATACGTTATTATCAGACAGAATAAACACAAAGAATACTTTATCCAGACTATGGAAAGACTGGTGCCCACTTTATCTAATACAAAATGTTCCAATAGGAACAATGCAAATTATAATACAGAAAATTTATGGAACATAAATCATTACGCGTTTTTGTAAGAGACTGAAAGCAAAATGCAGGGTGTATATGGTTATGCTAAAGGAGAATGGGGCCTAAGCCCGTGTCAGCAAGGGTCCACTGTGCACGCTTGTACCACCTCACTCTGACCTCCATGAGGAAGCAAAAACAGGAAGTATTTCTATCCATAGCACGCTCATTACTGGCTAATATATTCTAGGTCACCCTGCTTAGAGCAAAAGGACTTTACACTTGTTAAACTTGGGAGTTATTCTTATCTGTTAATAAGTCACTGTCAGTGCTGTCTAATCTTACAGTGACTTATGAACAGAGCTTGTTTCTGTTGTGCTAAAGTGTCATAACCTTTAATGGGCTGACAAAACCTTAAAAAGGAAGCAAAGGGAGTGACTGAGGACAGAGGGCATGGTGATGGGAGGGCTTCTCAGAGGAAAAAATGTGTAATACAGTCATCCGCCTCGTTCCCACATCAGGCCGCTGCCAAGATTCCCAACAAAGCCTAAGCATGCCAATAGTAACTCTTTCATCCTGTCCTGTTCAGAATCTGATGTGCGTAACCACTGACATAGGGGTATGGTGTATTTATGTGTGCAACAGTGGCGTGTGTGATGCATTGATGATGCTATACAGCTCCTTGTACGTGTCTGGACTTAGTCTGTCATTAATGCCAGGCAGCCATTAACTCTAAGTGCCAGGGAGGGAGGGGTGTGATTGCCATAAGGTGGTGTGACCATAAGAGGAATGCAGGGGGATGGAAGCATGTCTGGCTGCTGTCTGAGTGGTGTCTCTAAGGATCTGTTAGGATCTGTTAAGCTTCCCGTCTGTCTCTGTCGCACCCGCTCTGCTATCCTGAGACAGGAAAGAGGGAAGAACCAGAGACCCATGGGGCTCACACCGCTACTCCCTTCCCATTTTGGTACCTTGTCCAACTGTACAGGAATGGCATGAATACAATTGGTGCCATTTCCTGTATCACCTTCTCTGTACATTTTAACTATTAAAAACTGTTGAGAGACAGGAAATGTCATTTTTTTGGTGGTGGACACACTGTCCACTGACACAGAGTTGCATCCTTAAGCTGCAAGAAGTAAAGTGAATATCCTCTATTACATTTCTTACCACATCACTCGCACTGGAGAAATCATTGTTGAGCAAGCTCTCCAGGGCCATCCAGCGAACAGGCCGGTTCTCATTATCCCCCAGACAGTGGTAATCCATGGGAAATAGGTCTCGAGCAAGGGCATTGTCTGTAATCTTCACCTGCATGTTGTCATCAATGCTGTCAGAGGGGGAGACGGGAGAGAAAAGTCTTTTTTAGTGATTAAATTCCAACACAAATCACCTGAAAGCTACAGGGAAGCACTGAGGGCAAATGAGGACCATTCTGAGCCAGGTCAGGGACACTTACACGCAGTTCCTGGCGGCCAAGTCTTTGTGTATGACCTCCCTGCGAGCCAGGTAGCTCATTCCACATGCAATCTGGATGGCCATGTAAACCAGGTCTTGTTGAGAGATTGCCTGAAAGGAAATGAGGGAGGGGGAGAAGAAGAAGCGCAGTTGAGAAACAGAAGCAGGAAAAACAAAAAAAGGAGGGAGTACAGTACGGGAGGGACAGGAGACCATAGCTGAAGTGACTTAAACTGGTCTTCTGTGTTAGATTGTTCTTATTTCCTTTAAATTGCGACATAGTTAACTCTGGGTCAAAGGTGAAAGTCACATACACAAAGATCATTTCAGTCTTTCACTGCAAGTGTAAGACTAGTCAACTGAAAAACAGAAGTAACTCTAGTGCCCTGGAAAAGGCTTTTTTAATGGATATTTGACAGGTAGTTGGTTACACAAGCTAGAAAAAAAGGGTTTTTGAGTGAAACATAAAATGTGGGGAAACATTTATGTTCCCTACAGAATGAACTGTAATAACTATGGTGATCCCTTTGGTGATGTTTTGTCTTTATTGTCTATTAGCATTTTTAGTCAGCGATTAGTATGAACTGCAAAACATTTTTGCTAATATGCTAAACTAAGATGGTGAACATGGTAAACATTACACCTACTTAACATCAGCATGTTAACATTACTGAGAGCATGTTAGTATGCCGATGTTAGCATGTAGCTGCTAGCATGGCTATAGATTTGTTTTGTTTCGTGGCCTAGTGTACAAAAGCAACAGATTACATTAGCACTCTAATGTAAAGTCATATTATTACTATTGCTGAATAACTTTGAAAATGATCTGACTGGCATGGTTCAGAGAGTTCCTCTGTCAGGGTTTGAGCAAGAGTCTAACATTTAAGAAGCTTGTTTTCTTTGTGTTTGGAGCTACTTTGGGACCCACAGACAATGGCTTGGCTAGCAGGTGTGTCTGAAAAAAAAGACTGCACTGCACAGAGAGAGAGAGAGGAAGACCCCTGCAAACAAAGTGAGGTAGCGCCTTGGGCTGTACTATATATTAACACCCTATATAGCTTGAAAGAGAACTCCTAAACTAAAAGAATCATATGTTAATGCATATATTGATATTTCTATGTATCTGATCTGCTACAGACAGTCAGCTGTGTGACCTCTGGCTGAGATACACATAGAGGAAATATTTTGCTTTTTAATCTTATCTGGGGGTGGACACTGTGATACAACTTGGCAACTAATGGACAGAGATAAGAACATTTAAAGTCAACAACTCAACCAAACTGCGATGTGTGTAGCTGGTACCATGCAACTGAACTGTCAGTGATAAAATGACAACTGTGGAAAAGGTCAACACTCATCACTTTTTTCTCCCCTCCCAGTTCAACCTTCCAAATCAGATGTTCACTCTCAGAATGAATGCCACACTGTAGTGTTGTGCTCCTGCAGTACTTTCCTCAGAGCTTTATCTCCTCCATACTGATACATCTCTGATTTATAGCTCCAAGTCTCTTGCACCAGCACAACTCAATGACTATGTCTTTGTCTCCTACAACTGCCAAAAGTACATGATGAGATTTCTGAGAACGAAGGCGCTGATGTGTAAACTGAAACTTTACAAAGGGGTTCTGATTAATGCAAATGGGTGGCAAGCTTCATCTTGTGATTGCAAAGTGTTTGCTACATCTGTATTTTGGAGCTGATTGATTGGTTGGATTTGTGCTGTGTCTTTGCCAAGCACATCAAAGACTCCCTGAGGTTAACCTGTACAAAAGCTTGTTTGTCTTTACATAGCGAATAAAAATCTCTGCCCTGAGCACTGGTTTCATGACTATATCAACAGTCATTCTAATAACAGTGTAAACAGTAGTTACTGGTAGGTGTTACTTGGTGTTGATTGCTGCTAACACACAAAACATTCTTTCAGGCTTGACACTGGGATGGAATCTGACTTTTCTTCCAATTTGGAGGATTTATTTTTAATAGTCTCTGTGCGGTGCCATACAAGGCATATTGGCACTGAGGCATTTATCTTAATGGTTTAATGAGTGAGTTAAAGTTCCAGCAAATGAATACTTGAGTTGAAGCCTCACCTGTGGGTTGTTAGCCTCTGCTAGCTTGCACTGCCGCAGGAACAGTTTGAGATTCCCCCAGGCCATGAAAGGCAACAGTACCATTGGCTTCTCTCCATCTTCTGTACACACATGACTTATGGGCAGTAGATTTCTGAAGGTAGAGAGAAAGACCAACTGAGGAACAGGAATCTTGTGTAACATATCATATATACAGTTTTTGAACAAGTGTAGAGGTTTGCTGCAAGTCAAACAGGTTCTTGGAAGTCAACAGTAAATGTTAATGGGGTCATCCAAACCACTGCCAAACTGTGGAAGAGGAAGTCAGCAAATCTTATCAACTTGCTGACCTCAAAAAAAGGAAAAGAGGAAGGAGTGGGCTAACATGACGACAATATTTTTCACATAATTACTATACAAGGTCCAAGACATTTAATGACTTTGGGGCAAAGTTTGCTCAACTGATGATTCTCTAATTTCAAACTAAACTCTACAATACATTCTGACTATGAGCCAAAATAAAGAGACACGATTTTTGAAAAATTTTCAATTTGTATGAAAGACGCCACAGGAGAATGGGCAGCAATGCAGTGTGTGAGTGGTACATTTATGTCGGAAAACATGTTTTGTTCCGTTCACAGTCTATGTTACAGTATCTGCTCTATGTGTAAAACTGTGGTCTTCTTTCATCAGCGTTCAAACCAAGCCTTTTAAAAGGCGACCACAGGAACTGCTCTGACGGAATACAGTGGTGGGTTAGGAGTAAACCAGAATTTTTACAGCTTCTTTGAGAACTGAAGTTGTTACAAAAGTGGACAACGGTAATGATGGAGACACCAGTATATGTCTTTAACCATGGTACAGGTTAATACTATAATTTTGGGGATGACAATGGCCAAGTGGTCACAAACTATGTCTGTCTTACAGCATTTTACTTATGTTGATTTCATTATTTTTATTCAAATGAAAGCGAACTTCTCCCCAAAAAACTGAAAAACCCATTTGATATGTATGTGCTTCCACTCACCTATGATGAAGTCCACGAAGTTTGCAACTTTCAGTCAACATCATGGTCACTTGCACCTCAGATGCGTGATCTATGAATTTAATCAGACAGAATCTGATTTGAAAGACCTAATAAATGCCAAATCATGGTTTGCAGTAGCAGCTGAGAAGGTAAGGTTACATTTACTCTGTGACTCTGTGTTTGATTTTTTTCAATTTGTTTCCCTGCACAGATTCTTCTTCCAACAGTCATTTGTAACGGGAAACTGACTTGTTCCAATTTTTAATCTGTGGATGCACCTTTGCCACCGTGTGGCACTTATGGAAGGCAGTATTGTTCTCTTCCCAAAAGGCACATGAGGAGGAAGTAAAAAGTTTAACAAAGCCAAAACTGGCAGGAGAATATTGTTCGCTGAGTGGTATCCACCCCTCCCTGAGTAAACATGAGAGAATAGAGAGGTCAGAAGGCAACTGGCAGAGAAATCTGACACATGCTGCTAACAAACAACTTGACAGTCCCACATAAAGGAAGGCTTTCACTGGTGTGCACACCCTGCAGCATGAGTAAGACTTGTAATTCACTACTGTCAAATCTGTGTGCCTGTTTACTGGACTGGAAACCATGTATGGCTGTCTGCTGAAGCCATTAGAAAGGCACATACTATTTCTGAAAGACAATGTTTAGCTAACAATCTACAGTGCTCACCACCAGGGCTCACTAAAAAAACTGCCAACTGAGCTGCTAGCTATAGTGTCTCAGTCCAATGACCATTGTCATTCTTCTTAAGACTTGGGTATTACAAGTTTCCTTTGCCAAACCACACTTCTTAGAAAACCCACAGTGAATTGCACATTAATAGAGATGGGAAAACTTATAACACACATGACAATATTTTAATCTCCTTGACAACTATAAAGGCAACTGAACAACATAGCCAGGATAGAGCACCTACCTTTCACTGTTTTCACAAAGACCTGCTTTTCCTTACTAGGGTCTTTCTCATCCAGCAGCACACCATGGAAGATGCGGCCAAACGTGCCTGTAAAAGACAAACCACAGGTTTTTATCTGAGTAAAAGGGCAGGACAGAGAAAGCCAGAGGCATCACATTCAAAGATCAAAATGTCACCTCACTCGCTGGTTGCCATGCCTGGCTGATCTATGGACAGAGGTGGACAGGCTTCTGCTTAAAATGCTTTGTCTCTTAATGGGATTAGGCAGTTCTGGCTCCTGCATCACTGACAAGAGCCAAAGCGAGCAATTCAGTGGAGCTCAGGGAATCTTTCACCACTTAAACGATTCAGAAGCGCGTACGATGTGAAAAGGCCAAGTCAGTGCGTTCATCATCTCTTTTGTCTAAACTGTCACCCCATTGCTCCAAGGACTTTACTGAGGTAAAATGCCATTTCAGAACATAAACCATCAACATAAACTTAGAAAAAACATCTGCGCCCCAAGGCTAACCATGCCTTGTGTTTCAACAGGAGAGGAGATGAAACATAACAACAGGGTTAGTGTTTAACTGTCTCCCTCCTGCCCCTACGTTCCCCGTCGTGCCTGTCTGGACCTGCTGGCTCCCAAAAACAGAACTCTACTCAGAGTTCAACCACCTCCAAGACATGGCCTATATGTCTTATATTTGTTGTTTTGTAGTTGTTCATTCGCAGTTTTTAATATCTACTTTGAATTTGCCGACAATTTGCACTTTCTTTGACATTTTTTGGTTCATTATATAATAAGACTCTATCAAAGAGGGAATGTTTTTATGTATTTTTAATTAAAAAAAAAAAAAAAAAGAAAATATTTGAGGCAAAGTGACATGGTGAGATCTTCAGAGTGGAGAACAGGTATCATAAAACCTCATGTTTGATCACCACACCCTTACAAGGTACAATTACTAGTAGTTACATCCATAACAAGTGAGATAAAAGGGTGCAGTAGATGGTCAACTCAGTAGCAAACAGAAACTACAATATAAAGCTGCTGATCAACTCAATGTAGAGGCAGTGCAAAGGTTGTGCTTGATTGTAAAATTAGTTGCCTGCTAACACACAGTGACATTGTTAATATGCTATATGAAATGGAGTGGTAGATGATTGATCAACATTGCCCTACAGCCACCTTGTTTTCATTGCTGAGACCCAAATATCTGGGTATTTCTTTCAGACTGAGAAGTTCAATAACAGCATCTGTGTTGTATCAAGTAACATTTAGTGGGCTTAAAAAAATAATTTGAACAGACAATACTATGTATGTTCAAAAACAATGACAATAAACCACTAAAGGCCTTAAAGTGGCATTTAAAAACAGAACACCCGCACTTTTCTCCTCTGTTGTGTCATATTCGCCCTTGGGTAACTATTACATCATTCACACAGCCACACTAAACCCAAGTGAGGGCAAATCTCCAGAAAGTGAAGTACAGTCTTGTTCAGTACCATCACTCCATGACAATGTTGAATCTCCTCCAAAATCCAACCAGCATCTTTAAGACTGATCGAGTTGAAGTGGAGCCCAAATGCTTGACACAAAGCCAAAGAAAGAGATTTAGAAACCTCAGTGTTTAAGGCTTTCTGTCAATATGTAGTTTGCCTCAGGAGGCACACAGATTTTCTATTTTAGGGTTTATGGCACGTCTTCACTGACACTGATCAGATGAGGCATGCTCATATGGACGGAAAAAAGCAGTATTCATGTTCATGGGCCACTGTCTATTTTGTTCCTCACCACAGACACACACAACATATATGGATATGGGGGTGTTTATAAGTGAGCTTTTGGTCACATATGACTAGTGAGATTAATGCAGTACAGTGAGAAGCAGTGACCCATCTCTGCACAAGATCCTCATAGCAAGAGAAGAAAAGAGCACACATCAGTTTTGTGTTTCATATGTGTTGATGAAAAGTACAAAACTAAAAAATACATGTAGTTTGTTATTTTTTATTCTAACAATACTGTACCTCAGGTCTGTGCTCTGCCTGGCTTGTGTGTAGTGTTTTCTTTTCCAGACTGAAGAAAACAATGTTTATGTATAGCAACTTCTGAATTTTCCTTGCACCTGTCTCCAAATTTGTAATCTCTGTAATTTTCCACTTGAGTGGAAACAGAAAAATCCCTCACTTTTACTCTTAGTTGGGAGGATAAAGCAAGATATTGAATTTCTTTGGACAGAAAAATATGCTTAAAAAGAAAGATCTCTGAGGTTAGTTAGGAGTCAACTACTGTGGTCTTAGATAGCTGCTGTATAGAGACAGAGCTGCGCCCACATCTCAGGAAAAAAGAAGAATTGATCAAGAATTTTAACTATATTCATTATTCAGAACAGGGTAACTTTAGCTTACAAGTTGCAGCAGCTGTTTTCCTCCAAGTTTCTCCACACATACATTTGTCAAGACTTTCCCACTTTTTTTTAAAGCTACTCAGAGATAAAAACAAGCTGAAAGCTAAAGTTGACATTTTCCCCATGCATTTTAATGTCTGTACTTGTCAATGAGGCATTACATGGCTGCTGGCTTTTCTCAGTGTCTCAAGCTGAACTCACATTCTCCTTTTATTTCATACCTACATATATTGTCAGAGGGCAAACGAAATGAACGTTAATATACTTGAAATCATATAGGCTCCTGCTGAATATCATCCCTGAGAACATTCAGGGAATTTATTTAAAGAATGAATAAAGTGACGCAGGTGTAGGTTTAAGCATTGACTGATTGAAGTCGACAATAAGGCCTTTATCTCAGTCAGAAAGCCTGTGTCCCTCTGCTCAGAAAGTGAAAGTTTTGGTATAAGGCATTAATAATCCTCAGATATGTATGTGTGTATATAAATACATGCTTCTGCTACTTTCTTTCCAGTCATATTCTAGTGACCTCTTTAAACTTTATTCTCAATTTCATTATCACTTTATTTTAACGCTGTCAGCCAATAACTGTTTCATGGCTCTGTTCCATTTGTTTGCATTTCTTATTTGTTTTTTCGAGTATACGTTTGGATAATTCTTTCTTAATAATTCATGTTTTCTTGTTAAAGGAAGATCTGCACTGCACTGCACAGTCCAATGACATTTTGATTTGATCCTTTGACTTTCTTGTTAGGGTAATTCGGATTTTCCTTTTCTCTAAATAAATTAATAAAACAAACAACCAAAAAAAAACCTACTACACCAAATGCTAATGTCAGTTTCTTTATAAATATCACTTTTAAGACTTTTACATTGGGTCTTCAGAGAATTTTTAAGGGTAATTCTCAAAACTTGCTGAACACACAGTGCACAAGGGGCAAAATACATCTATAATACACCTATACACTGTCTGTGTATATATGTAGTGATTTACAATTTTAATTACAACCAACAACTCCATCAAAACCTCTCCACCAACTTATCACTCAAAACCACATCTCACACACACAGCTAGACTCCAGAACAAAGAAAGGGGAGGAAATGTTAACCACAACACACAAAATAATCTGTGCTCTTGGCGCTTGGAAGAGGTACTCATCAGACTCCCTGAATTTGTCTTCCTCTTTTCTGTGGCTGTGAGATAACGTTCAAACTCCTCTGAAGAATACACAAGTCATTTTGGAGCTTCAAGTAGAGAGAAAGAGTGAAGAGGAAAGAGGTAACATGGGAGACAAATACCTTCATGCAAGACATCTCGTAGTGTGACTCTCTCTCTTGAGATAGCAATGTCTTTCACTTTAGCTTTGGCCTCCATCAGAGTAACACTCCTCAGGTCATTCTTCTCTATGCGTAGAGATGGGTAGCCTGTGATGAGGGAATAAAAAAAGACTCACATTTAAGATACACACAATCCATAATTAAACAATACATTTTAAAACTAACTGGCAGGTCTTTTAACTCTGATTATCGAGGAGAAAACCTGGGGGGCAATTGCTTTGCATCACTTTCCAGAGAGATACAGTATTTCTTAATGACGCAAAATTTGCCTCTAAAACAAACAAATCCTGCACATGAATTCAAAGAATTTCAGCAGTTACAAGAAACATAGTCAGCAAGACATGTACAGTACCCTACACATGTTGCATCAAAGCTTCATGCAAAGTCCTGTGTTACAGCACTGCCATTACATAACCTCCCTATGTACTCACTGCAATTAGCTGCTGGCTTACTGAGGTACGAGCGAGTTTGGATACATTAAACACACACACACACACACACACACACACACACACACAAAGTTCCCCACAGTATTTGCACATAGATGAACAAACAGTGTAAACACGACCCTTTTCTATCAACACACTCCATGTGTACGCAACATGTCAGTGATGAGAGATAACACATTCTAACCTCCTGCCTCTGCAGCTCACCACCAGTGACAACGACTCTGTCCGGCTGTGTACAGTTATCTACAGACAGACTGTAGATAAAACAGTGGATGGATGGAGATAATGGAAAACACACTGACAAACAAGCTCCAGATACAGCTGAAGGAATGACAGTCAAGCCTCTTCTCGTTCTTATGAGTTTCATCTGATGCTTTGTATTGACATCTGAGTTGTATAAGAATATATGTATATATGAGAACAAATTGGGGCTTTAATCTGAAAATGATCTCACAAACACAATAAAAACCTCATACATCCCATCTAGATCTGAAGATGCATATTTTGCAATGTAAGTTATAAACGACTTTGATTGAAAGTTGCATGAGAACTGTATATATGTATTCACACAGTGCAAGTCAATACTGCCCCCTGCAGGTTAAAATAAGAGCACCATTTCTTTTAAACAGTGACTGAAAAAGAATATGGTTATAATAATATGGCAGTAATAGCAATATGGTATCACATATTTTCTGTCGAGTCTGTTTATATACTCTGTTCTGTTAATACTTTGTTACACAGTTTGCTCGCAAAAACACTCAGCTTTCACTGTAAAATACACTGATAGTCCCCTTGCAGGAATGCTATTCAGCCTGTAGAGGTCAGTGTGTTGACAGCCATAAGCACTGGTCCAAAAAATGACTGGTGCTGTGCCCAAATCCACAATAATAACTGTAGATGAATAGTACATGCCTTACCTTAATCTATATAAAATCCTAGTTTTTGAAGTCAGTGTGCAAGAGATCAGAATCATCAAAATCTAAATATTCACTTGCATTAAAATCACTTTTAATTGTTTTGTGGCAGTGAGGAGCGCTTTAATTTCTGTGCTCATAAATCAACAAATCAACATACGACATAACCAAAATCTGCTTAGGATTACTTCATACAATTGATCTGAGTTACACAAAACATAATTACTGATTAATTAATGAATTAGTCTACAAAATGTCATAAAATAAGTAAGAAATTTCAAAAATGTGCATCTCAAGTTACCAGAGGCCAAGGTAAAACATTTAAATGTCTTGTCTTGTCTGACCAATAGTCCAAAACTAAAAGATATTCAGTTTACAATGATGTAAATCAAATCCTCACGTTTGATAAAACTGGAGCCAGAGAATGTTCAGTATTTGTCCTCAATAAATGACTTTAACCATTAATCAGTTCTCAAGAACTAATTTTCTATGGACTGACCACCTGATTAACCAACAACCGTTTCAACATTAATTCATGGGATTCAATTCATTTCTGTGACTTTTCTGTGCAATACCAAATGCCTAAGTAAGTAACTTACAACACACAACACAACAAGCTGCCAAACAAAAGTGACGAAGCAGGTTAGCATGAAGCAGGTGAGATGCATGGGTCAAGATTCTGAGGATCAAATAAATCACCAAGAAGAAGGGTAGTCTTCCTATTACTGAATTATTGAAAGGAGGTTCCTTCACCCTGCTGTTCACAGCACCGATACCACATTTTTTCAATCCAATTACAAGTACTTACATTTGAGTACTTGCCGATACCAAGTACCGATACGAGTACTTATTAATGCCATTACACTTTGTACATTTACTTGAAAACGTGTTTTATTTTCATCAGATATTGTTTCATTCTCTGGCTGTAAGAAATTGCTGTGACTGACATTTGAACATAAACTAAAAGCCCCTCATTAACAGCCAGCTGGAGGGTGTGTGCGACACACGGCAGGCTCGGGAGTCCAGCATCACTCATGGCTTTGATCATGTTTTTCGCATTATCACATAGCACAACATGAACAGAACTTTTAGGGACCCCCCATGTCTGAAGCATGTCATCAAACACACCTGCGATGGCTTGGCTGGTGTGCGAACCCCTAAACTGTTTTGCATGCAGGACGACTCTTCGCAGAGTAAAATCCTCGTCCATCTGCTGTGCGGTTAAACTGATGAGGGACACCAGGCTAACGCTGCTCGTGTTGAAAGTACTCGCTTTTATCCCTCTTCTTGGCAGCTTTGCAGAGCATAATTTGCAGTCCGCTTTACTTTTGTCACCATCATCCACTTTGAAATACCTCCACACCGCCGACACGCTGCCGTAAAGTGGTATCGGATGCTGTGGTATCAGGACACTTTTACGAATACGAGTACGAGTACAGGAACAGGGTATTGGACCGATACCCGATGCTGGTATCGGTATCGGTGCATCCCTAGTAAACACAACCATATACAGTACTTGTTCAAGAGGTGTAAAGTTCAGGAAACTATGGAAAAAACATGGTTGACAGTAGGTGTTGATGTTATTACGGTGCACATGACAACGTAATAGTATCAAAGAGTTCTGAGTCATTAGTTGTCTCTCAGAGCTTCAGTAGAACTTACTTTTGGTTTCATGAGGGGGAGCACCAGGGTTTTGGAAGGAGGAGGCAGCAAGCTGGAGTATGGGTGCAGAACCAGGGTGATTGTCTGATGGCAAGAGGGGAGGGGGTGGAGGGTGGGAGAGAGTGAGAAAGAGGTGTTTTAATGGATAGCTCACTCAAATCACAACATGACCTGAATGAATGGAATGGATATATCCTGTAGCTGCAAATTTCCAGCTCATACAAGAAACATCCATCAATCCAGGCATGCATGCAAGATGGGTAAACCTGCCCATCAGGAGTTGGGTGGAAGGTGGTGCAAATAATCACAGCAAAGCATAAGACACAGGGAAAGGCAAGCGGGTCACACAAAATGCAGGGGCGGTGAGTTGTGGCTTGTAACCACAAGAGGGCAATGATGGATCATACACTGACAACAAGGAACAAAAACTGTGTGCTTTTCAAGTGGTTCCCAACACAAACCACAGAGTCTTCCCACCAAACTGAGGAAGTCATCATTAGTTAATGGGATGAGTACAGACAAAAGTGTGATTCTCTCCACAGATATATCACCCCATATGTAGTATTACCAATTGCCTGTATGCCAAATTGAATGTGAAGGAAAATAACCATTGCATCTCACTGACAAATTACTGCTGAAGTGAGGCCTGTGGATGACTTGAAATGGGATGCCATTCCACAGAAAAACCTGTTGTGTTTAATTAAAAAACTGATCATAACACTATGTAGTTAGAAACCAAAGTGTTTCCTTGTTTTGAAGGAAAAAATGTCAAACGATTTCCTTTAAAATGGAACTGACAGAGAGAACAAGGTGTATCATAGTTAGGTATAGGAAAGATTCAATGGACCACAGGATGAGAGCAGGAAAAAAGAATTATGTGTCAAAAAGAACCTAGAGCAACTTAGAGCTGCCATGATGCTTTTTAATGGCAACCCTGAATCTCATTTCATGGCCCTATTGCTGTACTTGCTGCTCACTGTACACTGTGATTAAAAGGCCAAATGCACATGATAAACAGAAATTGCTCAGTGTGCAATGTTTATATTGCAAAGTGTGCCAGATTATTTCCACTTTTCACTAATACAGTGCAGACTTACCCCATAATTACAGTGGGTGCCAGCCAAAAGAACAAGGGCTGGGTGAGTAATCACACTGCTACCTAACACCAACAACAACTAACAAAGACCCTTACTGGAGGCAAAGTGCTAGGACTGAGATTTACTTACTGTATGATTGGAGATTAAATGGCAAAAGTGAGTAAGTTGCGATACAGTTCTGAAGTAGGCAAGTATAATGTTTAGACTTGGCACTTTCTTAAACATTGTTACTATATGTCTGTGTTTTCCACCATGTTTTATATCTACTTCATTTTAGAAGAACAGCTTCTGCCAGTTCCAATGTAAAAGACTTGTACTTGATACAATCTGATACAAAGCACAGTGATGGCATTTACACATTACTTGGACAGTAATAGGTCACAAGGGTAATAGTGACAAAAAGAAAGAGAACATCACTGTGCTCTTCATTACAATCTTATGATAGCAGTTAAACTAATCAGATCATTCACAGTTGATTATTGCATTTGGAAAAGCATGCACATTTTGGGATGCCAGAGTGAGAAGAGGAAAAAACCCTGGCAGACAATCAGACTGAATGTATTAAAGCACTTCTAGGTGCAATTTTGTAAGTGCAATTACCTCCACAAAGAAGAAAAACTGCAGATGTTAAATAAAACATAAACTGATGTTTAGTTAGTGTTATGGTGGACAGATGGAGTAAAGTGTCTTACTTGTGACAGGGGCTGCGTTGTTTGGAGTGTCAGCCCTCAGGTACTGTGTGGTCTGGGTAGATGGCTGAGACAGGCCCTGCGAGCTCCCACTGTCACTCACACTGAAAGACACAGAGAGGAAGAACATTTCTTTCTCTGAAGGCACCTGGATGGGGCAGCAACATCTATTTATTAATACATTACTCAGTGTTAAGTGTTGAGTCCTTCCTAACCTCTTATTAACTACTAGCTTGTTTCAAAGCAGTGCGTTAATAAATCAAGTTGCACCTATAGAACTAAAGGTCTTAACAAAGGAATAATAATGATAATGAGAAAATCTGTGGCTGAGATCTGTCTCACCATCCAATCAAAAGCAATCTCCTCAGTAAACAATAAGTCACTGTGTCACTGCGAGCTGCAACATGACTTCCTAAACATTTTCTGAGGTCAAACAATATTCTGACAAATGTTGACATGACTCTTTTATCTATAAAAACATACATAAAGGAAATATACACTTAGTTGGGAGTTCCTTCAAGAAGATTGTAAAGCTCAGTTTCTGTTGAAACTGTTTTGGACTGTATGATTATTTTGGAGACTAGAGTCTGCAGTGCTAATGAGACACACTACGCTACAGGACTATCTATTATTTTGTCCTCCTCATTTATATCAATTAAGGTAGGCTACATAACAAAAACACCTCACTTTATAATGCAACACAGTTCAACCCAAGCTGATGTCTGTAGATGCCTTAGTTTGTCTGACCAACAGTCTAGAACCCGAAAATAGTCAGTTTTCTATCATAAAAGACTCAGAAAACTGGGAAATATTTACAACTGAGAAGCTAAAATCAACTAAGGTCAGTTAACTAAAGTCAACTTGCATAGCACAAGTCAAGCCAATCAAGCAATTTTTACAAAACAACATTACGGCAAATAAGTTTAGTGCAAATATCACACTAAACAGGTTTACTGTCTCAATGGGTAACCTCTCCAAATCAATAGCAAGCAGAGGAGGTGCTGATCTCATTTCACACCGATATCTGATAACCTGAGTAGCTGCCTACAGCCATCTGGAGTGGAGATTACACAAACTAAACATGAGGAAAACTTAAGTGCAGGTTTAAACTTGATATAATCCTCTCTGTGGAGATGACCTATTTCTGATGGTCCTTGAACAGAAGGATTCTGCAGAAAATGCTAACATAACTTTCAAAGGGGACAGATACAAGGCTGTAAATCTACTTAGCTGTGTGCTGGTTTTCATCAGGTTCAGTATAATGGTTCTGCGTTCCTTAGCATATAACAATAACCATGATGTGTTTGGAACTGGGACAAACACAGGAAACAAACCTGTCCTCCATCTCTACTCTCTTCATGCTGTGCAGGTGCAGGATGGCCAGGATGATGGCCACGAGGAAGATGACAATACAGCAGACGCTCACACTTATATAGAACACCTGAGTGGAGCTGGTGGGGGTGGTCACACCATCTACTGATGAAAACAAGACACACATTGACAATTGAGAAAAAGGGGCATTTTATAACTATGGCATTACTACACACGCAATACCATCATCGTTGCAAAAGTTTCAACAGCATTTGCTATTATGAAAGAAACAGAGTATAATATGAGGTAAGCCAAGAGGGAAACTATAAGTGAATTGAGGGATCCACTTAGGGTTAATGGAGGCCTGGAATAGTAGAGGCTGTGCCCAGGATCCAGTGTCTGAGAGCTTTTCTCATCACCTCTCTAAAAGCCTCTGAGGGCCCCAGGTTCCTTGGGCCTACCCAAGCAGAAGGGAGACAACCCACTAGTGGTGCTTTGTTACTGGGGCAGTGGGCTCACAAAGAGAATAAATCCCACTGGAAGAGGACGACCACTCCAATGGGTGGGGGCTGAGTGAATTTCAATAGGAGAATGCATCCTTCTCTCTGGGTTCTGAAATCATATGCCTTGTTCAACTTTGACTAATGAGCACTGCTATGCAGGGAGACCTCTCAGTACTAATCCAGCCTCTGTCCTATCAGGCAGACACCACCTATGAAAGATAATAGATGGAGCTGGTAGAGAGGGAGGCACAGAACAGGATGTTAAAGTAAGATTACTTACAGTCAGGCCGCTGAAGAGTGTTATTGTTGATGGGGATGGAAATCTTTGGGTCTGAATCTATTCCTGTTCACAGAAGAAAGAAAGAGAGCCAGACAAAAGGGGAATTACAGTAAGATTTGTATCAACTGAATGGCAGGCTTTATTCACACAGCTACAATATTTAGTGCAGTACGTAATGCCAAGAACAGAGAAAACAAATCACATTTCACTGTATGTAATTTCTGATTACACAGACATGGGAAATAAAGAGCCTAGTATTTCCACCACATCTAATGAACACCAAGGATAAAGTAAATTAGACTGATGCCACATTAAAAAACAAAGAGCAAGCCGTCCTTTTTGCATACAACAGGACAACACAGTAAACGTCAAGATGTTGTTCTGTGTAATTTAAAGATAATGTGTCTGTATCATTTGGAAGTAGAAAGTACAAAAGCCTTAAGGACATTTATAAACACCAGAGAGACAAAATGCCCGCTGAGCATTTCTTACTGCTTCTTTATTAAGTAAAAGCAATGAAACAAAATCTCTCTCCTGCTCATTAGGGAAGAATACAATACAACTCTTGGCATATGCAATGATCAGTTACACTGACATTGTCAGTCATTGAAATGTCAATATCAGTATACAAACTTACCATACCGAGCTCTAATTGTACTTAGTACAAACAGACTACAAGAAAGTTATAATAATGAGGCTTGTGTTTTACTAATCAGCAACATCCAGTACTCTCCACTCTGATGATTTCTAGCTGACAGGAGAGAACTACCTCACGAATAGGGAGCTTTTTAGAGGCCCAGAGGCAAAAAGCTGAAAGACTTTTTTAGTAATCTTTGTTGTTTGTCTTCTGCAACAACACAACAGGAAGAAAGTTGACAGGTGTGGTTGCTCAATATACATTTTCAAGCATACAAAGACTCTATTATGGCAGATAATTTGACTCATGCTCAAAATAAGGAATGGAAATAAATGTGTTTCCATGGGGCATATGGCAAGAAGCCTCCTGGCCACATGTAATTATCTTCAGGCAGTTTGAAAATAGCACAGAACTGAATACAAAAATGTACATCTCCTACTCTCTTTAAAGCATCTAAAGCAGTGCTGAAAAAACATCAGCAGAGAGCTCAAATTCCCCACATAATCCAGAGTCTATGTGGAATATATTATGAAAAAGTCATTAGTCTGAGTAAGGTAACAGTGCATGCTAAACAGTTTCTAATGGCTCGACCCAAAGGACCTTTTTCACAGCAGACAGTTTGACTTGTCACAGCAGGAAAAGCACAAGTGGAACTAATAACACCAACAATGGCTCTGTTCCAATGAAGTGTCCCCCCAGCTTACACAGCCATCATTAATTTCACTAATTACACTTGTGCTATGGCATGTAAAAATGTCTGCTCTGAAAAAAAGTCTACAGGTGGAGAAACAATGATACTGATTAAAAAGATGCACATTTTTCTTGATGCGTACCTCTAACCATGCATTTGTTTGGAGACTTACTCTTATAGCACATTTTCCTCCTCTTGAAGTTGAGCACTGTGTAGTTGTTGGCATGGATGGTCAGATTGAGCTGCACCGTCAAGACAGCCTCTCCATCTACCTTGCCCGAACAAAAGAGGTCCACTCTAAAGACTGTGGAGAAAACACACACACACCACACACATCATCAAGAGAAATATATACACATACATATACATATACACACTGTAGCAATGCTGTCTACAACTTTATCACCACTGTCACATGGACGTGTCTGTAAATCATTTGCAAATTTTTCACTCATAGTTTTTGGGAAACACACTTATTTATTCTCTGGCAGAGCACTTTCAATCATCGTCCAAAGTTCACTAATTAATGTGTTGTTATATCTTGTTTATTTAATCCGAACAGATACCGCAGTTTAAAACAATGTTTCACCAGCATATTTGTTGTGTGAACCCAGCTGAAACCAAAATTCCTCTGCAGTTTTTAAAAGTTTCCTCATCATCAAAAAAGTTAGAACTGCAGATTTACTGAGTCTACAAACAAGAAACAAGCAGGAGAACTATGAGTGCATGAGTGCATTTGACAAACCAGAGGGAACATGGGGCACCTCCCCCTGACTGGAGATGTTGCTCCTCGGTTGGTTCATGGCAACAGGGTTCTCCACGTGAAAGCCAAGCCGGTAGTCAACCTATAAACCAACAGTGATGTACCAAAGTTGTCAATACATAAATGGGTTGTCTTTCATGTGTGCACAGGTAAACAGGTATTGAAGATCTAATAATTCAATAATTCCTGAGGCTTACCTTTGTCTTGGAATGCCATGTGAAGTGAAGGCTGTTGGTCTCACTGGGCACAGGCAGGGTGAAGGACAGTGCATAATGATTCACCACATCATCTCGCACATAGTAAAGCTCTGCATCTAGGCCTGTGTGAGGACAGACGACATTAAATTGTAACTGATGAGAGAGTGCTGAGATTACTGGACACAAAAGACTTACAACTGATTTTCTCATCTAGATGAAGGCCAGAGAGATTTGACACACACACACACAAACACACACAGAGAAAGCCTGAGAAAAATGGTAAAATGTCCACTCAAACTGCCAGCTTGGATTGGGGGCGGGGGGGGGGCTCCCCCTCAATAAAAGAGATGGACTAACCACATCTGTTAGTACTTGAGAACTCTTAGTGCCCAAGTGAAAAACTTCAAAATGTTCAAGTGAAACAACGTCCAAAATATGACCGCGATTTTCTATCCAGGAAACGAAATTGGGCAGGGGAAGGGTTAAGAGGAAGGGAGAGGAATGCCTTAGATAAAAAAAAAATGTGGCCTTGCATACAACATCCACAATCTGTTCAACCATTCAGTCTTAGTAAATGCATAGCTCTGGAAATGCTATAGCACATGGACATCAGATGGCTAGACAGACTGGTACTGTATATAGTATTTCTTTATCATTCTCCAAAACAGAATGAAGACTTGAAAAGTTTTTTAACTGGGCTGCTGCTGCATCAAAAGTCACAGAAGTCTAATGTGCACTGGTGAAATCCCCAACCCTGGCCTGGGGCAGTGCGATCAGTCCTTGAAAGCGTCTGTCTGGCAGAGCGGTGTCTTTCTATCAGTCTTTGAGTATCTGGTTTAAAGAGAGCGGAAGAATGTGCCCAGGCTCCCCCAGTACCCCCGGGCTGTCACAGAGCTCCAGCTCATAGACCTTTCTCACATTGGCTCAATTAAAAACATTCTCAGCCATTTGCCAACTCAGAAAGGGAAGGGGTGTTATGTAAACTAGTATTTAACCAAGCCCAAAAAGTAGGATTGCTGGCTTTCCTTTCCATTAATTAAGAGTTTGCCCCTTGTACATTTTAACAAAAACAGATGTTTAAAATTTAGGTCTATAAATGTAAATTAAATGTTGATTCTAAACCTTAGAAATAGTAATTTGACCAAAAAAATCTTAACTCAGAATACATTTACTGTCATTTTCCACAACTCAACACAAAAGTTGAACTCACAGCCATCTAGAGTTTGTCTTGAAGAGTTAAAAGAAACTTGTGGAACTGAGAGGTGAAGTGACCATCCATTTTTATAACTATTGAATTATCTGCCAGTTACTTACTCGATTGATTATAATTATTCTTAAAAAAAAAAAAGCTAATTAACATTTTCAAAAAACCCAGTATGTCATCAACTTGCTTATTTGGTCAGACCAGTAATCAAAACACTGAAGATATTCAAAATACTATAAAATGATACAAAGAAAACCAACATATCCTCTCAATACTGCTACTTGATGAGTGCTCTTTAGTCCTATAATAATTGCCTTTCTCACGGTCAGCTCTGTGTGCCTCCCTTGTCTCAACATGTGGCCACACTGCTTTGATACCAATTAAACTACACAACCAGGCATACAGGCCCAAAAAGGACCAGTGTGCTCAAGGTCGTCCTACCAACAGCACCTCAGCCATCCACCCACACTGCAACAACTTCAAAACAGGAACGTGAGGGAACAGCAACAGGAGCCTGTCAGTGTATACAGACTGACGACAGGGAATAAGTGGTTCCTGAGGTTAAGGAAGTTGAACCATGCACTGCAGTTTAATCCCTGACTCACACTCACTTCTCTCTGGAATGGGAAAACAGCATTACTAGAAGGTGTGGCTGTAAACAAGGCTCTTGTTTAGTTAGTGTTTGGTCACAGCACATAAGGAGTCTCGCTACACCACTGTGCCATTTGCCACTACAGATGCAGATGTTTCTAATGCAAACAAATGTCTTAAATGGAAATGGAAAATAACATCATTATTTCGAATTCCACTGTGATAACTTGGCAGCATTTTATGTTTTGAGGGATTATATCCTGCTGGACATTTCCATTCCTCTCTGCTGGTGTCAAGTGATTAACAATAGCCAGGGCAGAACACACAGAGTCACCTGCACTGGTCTCACCTCTCACATACTTCAGCACAAGGAAATAACAAAGCGAAAATATCAAAGTTATTGTTTCAAGCTTGCTGTAATGGATCATCATCCTGATATTGGGCAAAACTGTTCATTATCACGCAGAAAATAAATGACACCACATTGTGTTGGTCAAATTTATCTAAAATAATTTATATCTTTATACAGTCTTAATTTCAACTGCTAAGTATTGATGTTACCTTACATGTATGCAGTGCTGTATGCCACCTCAGTGAAAAACATTTATGAAGTAGTCTGAATAAGAGGTCAGAAAGCCCATCAGCCACTAAGCACATACTAACACATACAACGATGTTTGGATAAAAGTAGGCTATACTAATGCATGGTTTGTCCGGCAGTGACATGCATCCATAAGAACCATCTGTTAAAATCAGTGCTACAGTTAATGTTTGTCCAGCACAATTACAGCACAAATCTCACTAATATTAACAATGAAACTAACCCTGTGCAACTATTTTATAATGTATTAATTGCTGAAGTTGTTGATGATTCTAGCCTCTCACCTTTTTGCTTTCTCTGTTTTAGTCTGTGGTAAACTGAATTTCTTTGAGTTTTGGACTGTTGTTTGGAAAAATGTATTTCAAGACAATAACTTGGACTTGGAGAAATTATAATAGCCATTTTTCATGGCTTTCTAACATTTTATCATCAAAATGAGTGATCAAGAGAAAAATCAGCTGATTAATGAATAATTACAATAACCATTAGTTGCGCCCTAATTCATGCTATAAACAGTGGGTAAAGAATTGTGCCACTCACACTAGGAACAATGAGACATAAAAAGGGTGCCTCATCCATTCCTCAATATTGTTTTTAAATGGTTAAGCATCAAGCAGGATACAGCAAACTATATTGGTGACAGTAATAATACAAACTTTTCTGTCACCTAGGGACAGGTAGAGGCTAGGAAAGAGTGTAGGGCTGCATCTATGTAAAGACATTGTGCCCTGAATTGTACAGATACACATATCTGTACAATAACATATTTAAGAGGCTATACAAGATGCAAATCACTAGAATTAACTCAGTCTGAAAATTATGAAAGATTCCCAGACACACAACCTTTGTTTGACCAGGATTTAACACCAAACTAATCACATGCTCTTTTCCACTCAACACCCTACTGACATTCCTAGAGTACCAACACATTATACCTCAGAGCTGCCCAGTACAATCAGTCCTCTGCTGCTGGCCACTGAGCAGCTCCACAGCAGGAGTAAGTAAGTACCTTGCTCAAGGGCACATCAACATTGCTTTCAACTGTGGGAGGGAAGAGAGGATTACTCACACACTTCTCCTCCCCATATTTTCCTTATTGGGTCAGAGATTCAAAGAGACATGGATACTTTGTTGTATTACATAACATCACATAAAAAACAGCCTTAGAAATGCACTGAAAATGGTCATTTCTTTCATCAAAAGATGTCCAAACCTAACTATAAATTACAGCAACAAATCAGGAAGAATAAATCTGTTTGTCTTTACATTCTTGGCTCTACAAAGTTTTAAGTCGACATGCAGTGTTCTCTTGCAAAGCTGTGGCTCACATTGCAGACTTTGAAAGAGAAGAACAAAAGGTGGCAGTGGCCAGGTGGCAAGGTCCAGGACAGATATAACAAAGACCCTCTTGTGTGCGTAGTCGACACTTTACCTCCCAAAGCCTCCATCCCTGAGCGCTCAGGAGATAAACACTCCCTTCCAGCCTCTCACTGGGAAGATACTGGTCACATTTAACCAAGGAAGGAGAAAATGAGGGCCCGTGTGAAACTCTATCAACTGGAAACTCCACGCAAATCCACAGGCATGAATGAGGCAGGAGAGGGGGAGGGGTGATGTACGAAGGATCTTAAGGTCTAAAATATCAAACACACTGGAAAAATTACAAACTGGAGAGACCTAGTTTTGGTCTGTGATTGAAAAAGAGATCATGTAAAATAGCGCAGTGCTAAAATCTCTAAGGACTGATGAGCAGCTGAGCCCATCAGCTGACAAGTAAAAACAAGCCACAGTGGAAATTGAACAATGTTATTACTGCTCCTGTCTTCACAAAGAGAGGTCAGTTATGGCCACCAGAGTTTTAGAAACCAACATGCTTGGGAAAGTAACCCAAAATGACAGCTTGATCGTGTTGGTTGGGTGTCATCTGAAGACATATTTTCAATTTACTGTATGTATTTTTAACAGGACTTATATAATCACAACACCTGAAAAAAGCAAATGAAAACAATGACTGATTCAATTGAAATGCTATGCTTGCTTGCTATGCTTACAAATATGAAATTTTAACATGACAAATCTTGAACAAATGATGACATATTCACAGCAAAAAATCACAATAGGAATGCTGCAAATGCTTACTTAAATACACACAAGCCTTGCTGGTTCCTTTATAAAATAAAAGCCCATCTCTAACAGTAGTTAGGCTGTCTCTAATGAAGAGCATGTGCTTTCACTTCACCAAATAATAGCACAGGTTATTAGCAGGACTTTTAGGAATTGGAAGACCTGTTTATCAAAACCTTTAATGACAGGACATTTTCAAACTGACAGCAGCTTCTGTTCAAAATGTACCAATAGCCCCAGAGCACCCTGCAATATTTGAAAAATAAAAATCATGTTATAATACAAAGACAAAAGTTAAATAATGTTAGTGTTGAAGGAAATTAAATTTTGGCTTTGAATCTTCAAATAGCCACCATTGACTATAATAACACCCACTCTAACACGAGGCATTTGGTCAGTAATTTCAGCTGGAAGTAACCTAACGTTCTGTCCAAGCTCACAGTTAGTTAACAGAGATGTAGGGCACTTTAAGGCTTTATTTTTTTTCTGTAAAGTTTGTCCCACACAGAGTGTGCAGGTTTGGGGTCTTAAGAGGGTCATTAATTCGAAGTGTCTTTCATTTTTTAACCTTCATCAGAAAACCTTATGGTGTGATAAGCATTTCTATCTTCTTGAGGAACAAACAGCACCTATGTAGTCAAAATCTTTATGGTGCAACAAATTTCCAAATATTGCTGAAGTTCCACCGACAGAAAAAAGCATGAGGTTCAAAATAGAAAATGAAAAGCAAAAGCACCATAATGACGTAGTAGAATATGGATGTAGGACAGTATGTTCTCTGAAAAGCACATTCAACAATAAGGACCAAAGACGTCAAGTAAGCTCTTATAGCTAGACTGCAACAGCAGCACTGGGTGCAAAAATAGTCACAATTGAAAGTATCTTGGAGCTGGAAGAAAAACAAGCATTAAGTCACAATCTCTGTGGTTTTCTTTGACTCACTTCAAAGACACCATACATCAGTTTCCCTCTTTTATTCCATGAAGTGCCCCAAGGGCAGACAAGGATGAAGGCAGGGAGAGGAATCTGAGCAAGACCGTCTGCTGCCGTCCCATAATAGGCACCTCATTGATGCTTATGTGTTGCTCAAAGAGGCTCCTTAGTTTACTCAACAAATATCAAATGGCTTACTGAAAAAATGATTAGCTGTTTGTGGCAGAATGATTTCATCTTGAGGTAACTAAGGGGTCATTTAAGAGGTCTCACACTTGCACTACTTTACTCACCTATTTTTGGATGCTGTTCTACATGGGCAGCTCTGTGAGTGAAGCAGCAGTTTCAAAGTCTATGCTGTGTGTGCATGGTCAAATATTTTTTTTAGTTTAGCAAAGTGTATTTCCAAACAAAATGTGCCTCCTATTTTAGAAATGCTACAGAAACTAGAAGGTTTGGAAAAATGTCTGAATTGCTTCATTTCCACAACAGCAAAATTAAATCAGCCCAACTCAAACAATCAGTAAGTAAGAGTAAAGCTCTAAAGCTATGACACTTTCTGTCAAACGAGCACACAAGAACAAAATTATTTTTAAAAAATGACGGTATACTTCTGATTCTGATTTTAACAGAAGGGCAAGAGCTTACAAAATTGGTTGTTGCTTAACAGAATTTGCTTTGAGCACAAGCGCTCTTAGACAAAAGATATGAAAGCAGGGGCTCCTCTATTCAACCACAGGATCCTTGGAGAGTGGCATGAAGGAAATGAATACTGCTGCCAATCACTCCTCACTGCTAGCAGGCTCTTTTTCAAAGCCCTTGCTTTGCCTTTCAGCTCTTTGGAGGAGGGGAGGCAGGCTGGTTATCCAACTTGCACTTGGCTCCTCATAATACACAGATGGTTTTACGCACTTGCTCACATTTACACGTTTTAATTGACCTGGTTGTTATTTTTCATTTTTGCATCTTCCCTCAGAGTAATTACAACAAACTCTGACCTAGTCACCTGACTGGACAAGTGGAACAAATGACCACATTGTTAGAATTTTTCCAACATGGAAGTCACGGTGAAGTAAGCCAGAAAATATCAGTTTTCCTAGAGATTTCAACATGTGGGGTAGTTGTAATACCAGGGGGAATTTGTCTCATTAAAATCTGTCAACAAGTGCAGTTGCACAAAACACACAGAAAGAGTATTGAAAAAATTGATTTTAATGGGAAACTGCTTATTTTGTGTACACAATGCTAATTTTGGAGCTATGGTTTTGCTTTGACAGAAAAAGCCCAGCACTACTATAGTGAGTACTGTAAGTCACAGTAAGTCAAGGGCTAGAAAACAGACTCTCTTAGTGCTTACTTTCCACCAAGAAAAACTCCTCCGAGTAATGTGTTAGGGAACAGGAGCACTGGTTGCTCTACCATGGAAAGCTGGGCTCAAAAAGGTCATTATTATAGTAGACAGCAAATAAGCATCAGATGTACAGAAAAACTTATTTTTACTTCATCAATCATCTTCTAAATGATCACATGGATGGTCAAAATGCCAGGAATCAGAGAAAGAAAGAGAGCTACTGAAGCCTGTGAAACCAGTGTCACAGCTTGGGTCATGGGCCTTATGAGCATAATCTGAGGTTTGTGTTCAGTGAGCTCTGTGCCGCAGACAATTTTAATACATTTCTGATACATACAATAGAAGACCTGGAGTTTAAAAATCTTCACAGTTAACAAACAGTATCTGGTGGTGCACACTATTCAAAGATGAAGCAATTAATCGATTAAATGATTAGCTGAACAATGACAATAATAATGAGCTATTTTAGTCATTTATGTCATTTTTCAAGACACTGTTAAAATAATATCTGTTGGTTTTAGACTATTGGTCAGACAAAACAAGACATCTGGGGACATCACCTGGTGGTCACTGTTTTCTGATGTTTTAAAGGACATACGCTTAATTGATGAATCATTTCACTGACTTTAGTTTTTCTCCTACAAGCAGTCTAGCGTCACCACTGAATCTTCACAATGAAACGTAACCCCTCCAACTTGGGATTTCCGCACTGCTCGCAGTTGACTGAGGCTGGTATGAAACAAAGGGGGCTCTACCAGGCGTGCATGCTCACTGATGTCACTGTTAAACAGTTCAACATAGGCTGTTTGATGGTGTGTGTGCAGCAGCTGACCAAGCTCGAGAAGAGGCATTTGACAACAAGGTAGACCTACCTGGCTCTCCTAGAGCAAAGTCTTTTACTCAGCTAACTTCTTTAGGCAAAACACAACTTAAGTACCAGAAATGAGTCAAATAAAGTGATCATTTCTGAATGTCAAAGTTATAAGCTAAGCTAAATAGTTACTATTTGCAGTCTATTTCGTATGCTGCTGAGACACCTGCACATTTTACATTAACTACTCAGGGTGGGTGTCATACAGCACAATGGTGTACTGAATTATTGACATCTGTAGGGAATAGTACCGAATCTTGCAATGCAAATGCATGCAAACATCGCACCTCTGTGAGGTTGGCACCCCTTGTTATCAGGATATGAATACAATCATTTTGTGAATCATCATCGTTTGTGCACACAAAAATTAAATGTAGTGCTCAGAACGTTTTTGAGAAATAAAGTATTAGATTTTTAAGAATAGATCTATTATGTCAGCCCCTCTTTAAAGCCCAAATGACTCTAAAGTGGTCAGTCTCATTTGTTTGTGCATCATTTGGGCACATTTGTGAAAGCAAAATTAATCTTCAAGTTATCACAATTTAATTTATTTTAATTTATCTGACATGTGATGCTCATACGTCAACTAAGATTTAATGAAGCAGTTAAATTATAGTTGGTTCAATTATATTTGAATTTTTAGATGCGTTACAAAGACTGGGTCATTAACTTTGTATGATTAATAATAATAGTAATTTTCTGTGTTGAGGCTGATATACATTTATTTCTTCAGATATCTGGGCCTCTAGAGTGTTTAAAACTCCTGGTGCATCAACACACGTGACATGGTGAACATGAATAATCCTATCTTTCCTCCACCGAAACATAAACATGGTTCTGACATCACAAGCTCATGGACTCACAGATCTGATTCATCAACTATCTGTTTTAACCTTTACTGACCTTCTCTATAAATCTACATATTTTCTACATACTGAAGTTTGGATCGGTGAGGTAAAAGACTAAGTGTGACCTGGCCAGTCACTTTCTGACCCATCACAAGCAGTTCCTCCCCTCTGAGTCTTGTTTCATGCCAGGACAACTAGTCATGTTTTGTTAAAAGACTGTAGGGCTTTTTAGCATTTTTCAACTGATTCCCAGCAAAAATGGATCCTCTGAGTTAAGTATAGCTTCAGTAATTTAATTTGAACTGGCAGCTCTAACACAATTAAAACCAGGGGTGCAGGTTTTGAGACAGAGCTCATATGGGAGCTGAGGGTGGGAATGTGCGTGTAGAGGAGGATTTTTTACACAGACAGTTAACTACTCATTAGTCATGTGCAAAAACAATCAGGGATGCTGCCTGGAGTTCATCCATAGACAAACGCACTGTATATGCAAAACCCAGTTCAGTTCAGGCATAATGTTTTCCTGTTCCTTACCAACCCCTTGAGAGTCAGGTTGTTTGGTAAAGTTATCAAAGTGAGAGGATCCTGAACAGACAGTCCATTTGCTTCTGAGACCACAGCAAGATTACATTACTTGATGCTATGTTTTTCCTATCACAATATGCTTTATTGGCAAATACAATTTTATTACTGTATAGTTAAAATTTATAATCAACAGATACCCTGTATATGATAGAGGATATAGAAACAGTGAATTTCAAGAAACATGAAATTTGGAGTTTAGAGAGGATTTTAAAAGGTTATGGGTATGAGGGAAATTATCTGATTGTCAGTTTTCTGACCAAAATGGTGACTGCTTACTGTCCATAAACTCCAGGCCTGCTTTTCTTGTCTGTACAGCATTAAACACTTACAATTACATTGTTTGTTTAAGGAAATACTGACAATGTTCCCAGATGACACTCTTGACAGCTCTGCACACTGGCAACTTGAACTAATGTTAACTTCAGTCTTCAGTCTCCTCACAGCTCAAAATCCCACGGGTAATGAATCAGCACTTTTCAGGTGGTAATTTGATGTTCCTCATACTTTAACTGGAATATTGCAGTTACTGATAGATGTTCATCTAGAGAAAGACTTATAACTCACTTGGTCTAACATAAAAACACAATCCGCTCTTTACTTTAAACCATTTACTATCTATACCGCCTATCCTTAAGGGTTGTGGGGGGGCAGAGCCTATCCCAGCTGACACTGGGCGAGAGAGATCGCAAGTCTATCACAGACATATAGAGACAAACAAACATTCACAGTCACACTCACACCTACAGGCAATTTATAGTCACCAGTTAACCAAATCTGCATGTCTCTGGACTGCCAAAGACATGAGCATGGGCACTAGCAATCTGTAGTAATCAGCTTAATATTAATGGACAACTCCTGCCCGTGACAGCAGCAGACGACGAATTTAAATTATGTCTTAAATTGAGATTCTGATGTGCCATTTAAGAAAAAGCATGACAACTGAAAACCTTGCTCTAGGGTTAGGGTTAGGCCTTTTCCATGGCAGCTATTTTGACTTGTCATAGTAGGTGTGTTAACGATGGCTCTGTTCTACTCAAGTGTCCCACAAAGCCATGACAGTGAGCCAGCATGCACAATAGACCTCTTTCACAGCTGACATTTTGACATGTCATACCAGGAAAAGCACAGGTGTAATTGATAACATTAACATGGGTTGTGTAGGATTTCTGAGTGACACTGGGACACTTAATTGAACTCAGCCATCGTTACTGTTATTTTCCTACTATGACAACTCAAAACATCTGCTGTGAAAAAGACCTGTACCAGGACCCTGAAACTGAGTCAGTTGAACACAATCCAGCCATCATTAATTTGACCATTTGCACCCCTGCTTTCTCTACTGTGACATGTCACGTGCATTGTGACTCACTGGCATAACTTACAGGGATACGTATTTGGAACACAGTCATCATTCATGTCGTTAATTACACCTGTGCTTCCCCTGTAATGATGGCTCAAAATACCTGAGACAACATCAAGCCCTGCTAGCATGCGGCACCTTTTCTTTTGATCATAACCAATCTGTATGCAGTGTTATAAATCACAAATTCAGCACTACTATAAGCTTGTAAATAAAAAACACAAAACAAAAAGTATTCAAAAATTCAAACGCTGACAACCATGTCTAGTACTCCAGATACTCCTATGGTAAATACGAGATTCTCCAGAAACTTCCCCAAACATTCCTTTTTTGTCAACAGGAAGTTGTAGGCATACATGTTAGAGCATGAGTGCATGCAGGGCTGGTACAGTGTACAGTGTATCTGGGGACCAACACTGAAATCAGGAAAACCTGTTACAGACAGACTGAAATCAGTGCAGGGAAAACAGGTCTTTCAAAGGCTTTGCCACATGGTGCTGAGACGTGAGCCAAATCAAATTTCAAGTTTTACAAATGAATTCACCATTAAGCTATTTTTTATTATATACTAGTAAAAACTGCTTCCTGTTCAAGTAAGAAAATAACTGCACAATATATACATAATTATTCTTTGTTTAAATGGTGGGTCTACAGCTAGACCTGTTCTGTACCAACTGGTTTATGAATGTGCAGTGAGACTCCCCAGCAGCTTATCTACATTATGAGGCTGATGGCAGTTTCACCTCCCTCCAGCATGTTTTTTCCTACCACTGCATCATGGAAGTTTCTGTGCACACATACTTTTAGCTCCGCGCACATAGTTGTCAAACATTAAGAGATTTCTCCATATGACCAAATGAGGTTTCAGGCAAACCACAAGAGAGGCCCTGGTCTGGCAACAGGAGATTAACTATAGCGTGATGGAGAACAAGAGGAACCAAGACAGACAGAGTCAGCCTACGGTCTAACGCCAGTCAGATTACAGAGAGGAGAAAAGGAGCTGAACTGTTTTTAAACAGCACAATGAGTAATACATTGATGCTCTTGTCAAAAAGCTAGGGACCAAAATCATTGTACACATTTTGAAGGATTTCTACAGTGCATGTGGCATTCCACAACACATGGAAAACTATCTGGTGTATTTGCTGTATATTTACGTAAGAATGATGCTCATAATTTAGTTAAAACATCAAAGGTTCTGAACATAGTCCTAAGCAAACCAGGATCTCTGTTTGATGGTTGGCACTGACTAACTCTGCATATACAGTATGAGGAGGGGAGCCAACTTCCTGTTCAGACCCTGGACACAGCTCATTCTTTCTCCTGGATAAATGGACAACAGAGACACATTTTGGTGACTCCTGCTGAATCACATCTGATGCAAAAATGTTGATACCACTACAGGATGATTCATAGCAGCACATTAGTTCATGTGGGAAGCTGCAACATGGGCTCTCTCCCTTCACAAAGACGTCAACCATTAGCACTTCTAACCCCTCATTAGACCGTGCAGTGGCCATCACATGGTAAATGACTGGTTTCAAACTGCACCATCAACACATGTTCAGTAACCCTGAAATTAACAACTTAGGACCAGAGCAATCCTGTCTATTTTGCAGGTCCATTATTTTTCTTATAATCTTTGTACAGCGTGGCTCAAACACTAACAGCTTCATATGACCAAGGCAGTTATATATACTGCCAGAGACACAACTTTGTGGATCCTCTACAGCTGAATCATTAAACACAACATCACTATCAACACACTAGACCAAACTTACCTCCCTGCAGCTCTCTTTAAATAACACTCAACTCCACATATCTCATCCTAGTTGTGGTCTTTAAATGTATGATTATGCCCCTTTCTCCTTTTCAACATTGCTGTTGACACATCAACATACCTTTTCTTGATGCAGCCCAAGCTTGAAACACAGCTCAACTGTAGAGCTGTTTCAGGCTTCAAGCCTGTTTTCTTAATGACGGAACTTCTGGCACTCTTGCTTGAGGGAATATTGAATAATATCTACTGTTAAGCCAACTGCAACACTGCACATAACAGTTACTGATTTAAGTTAGAGATCCACTCATGATAAGTACAGTTTCTGTCAGGTACTCCATCTAGATCTACAGTATTTTCTCATGCTAATATCTAAAGGAGATCTCATAAAAATCAATTACTGCTCGGCTGTCTACTATTTTTGTGATGGGGGGGGGGCATTTCATGGCAAATGTTCATCTGATATACACCTACAGCATGAGGCCTTTTAAATAAGAGGGTATGTTATTCCCCTCTGTTAGAATCTCATTATTGTGTTAGGATACTAAATCTGCAATTTATAACAGTCAGGGCGACTTTTCTTCATATCAAAGAAAAGCCTTGTAAAACTTGTAAAGAGACATGATCTTCTCTTTTTTAATCCTCAGGGCTGCTCCTTTATTTCAATAGCCATTACCATGGGCTCACCACACAATTAGCACACTACATGATGAAACTGATTATGTGTGCAGCTCATGTAGTCCTTTTTAAGTATAACTGTGAACTTTTTACAACATTTACAGTAGAACTAATGGTCTTTGGCTCAAGGTTAAATGCTCCACTGTGGGCCAGGGAGCACTTATACCCAAATTACTAAATTCACCCACACTGTATGAAGCGCTATGGCTGCTCTTTACACACAGTAAGAGTGTTCACTACAGTTTTCAAAGTAACAATACAGATGTCAGGGGCACCTTTGCACAACTGCATCACAACACACACACACAGAGAGAGAGAGAGGGAGAGAGAGAGAGAGAGAGAGTTAACTACTCTCTGGTTACAAAGTTTGAAGGCAAGTTACTTTACATGCAGGCCTTCTTACCCAAAAGCTTCTTCACCTCATCCACACTCATGTATATGTTGACACTAGGGTGGTTGTTGTTGTTGACGCCTGAAGTGCTGCTGCTTGGGTTGGCGAGGCAGCCGGCCCCTTCCAGCAGCAAGAGGAAGAGGAAGCCCCCAAGCCTCCACAGCACCGAGTGTGGCCAACCTCGGGACTCAGACGGGCTGCCAGAGCCGTGAATCAACCCCAACATAGCAGTGGTCCTCTGGCTCGCAGTTGTTCTCGGTGTTCCCCCACTTTCCAATCTCTCTTTCTCATCCGTATCTGAAGTTAATCCCAGGAGGCAACATTACTAGTTACTTTACGCCGCAGCGCCACTTGTAGCACTAACTCCCTTTTCCACTAGCCTGTTTTTGTCCTCTCCTGCTAGCCGATACAGGCTAAGTTAGCCGGAGCAGGCTAACTTTGGTCGGGGTTGTGCTAACCGTCCGCGGTCAGACTGTCGTTGAATGTTTGAATGTTCGGGAGATTTACAACGTTTTCCAAGCACATAAAATACACACCAGATATCGCCACATTGAGGCGCTTTGATTTGCGCAGGCAAAAGTGAAAGAAGAAAAGAAGTTCCCTAAAGTAGCAAAGTAGCTAATACATCCAGCTTTCTCCCTCCATGGTCTTTCCTCCCGTTGCTTTTTCCTCACTATCTCAGTTTTCACTCGGAGCAGGAAGGGGGGGGGGTGGGGGTGGGGGGGTCACTACTCCAAGCAGGAGTGGAATGCTGCCTTTAGGGGCTGTAGGAAAAAGATTGCAAACTCAGGGTAAATGAAACAACCAAAAAAGGATATAATCTGATCGATTTTGCCATATGAGGGGAAAATCAGCACAACAAAAAATTATAAAACCTATACCTACATCTATGCCTACATTATTGCTATTGTGTACCCATGTTAGCATTTGTTCTTACCGTTTAATGTAGTTGTCATATCTATTTCGGTCATATAGTATCAGTCAGTATTATGTATTCAATACAATTAATCTGGATCCAACGAGCTATTAGAATATTTCCAATACACTAACCTTTTAATATTCCATCTTAAGTACTCCAGTGGGCAATGAGAAAGAAAACGTATAAGTCCGGAATTCTGAGGTTCACTGAAGGCAACACAAAAAACCGCAAGTCAATCTGGAGAACCAGTAGGGATGATTATCTCATACATGTGGAAATGCAGATATCGCTAAATAAGTTCGCTTGTCGGAGTTAGGATGGCCCATTTTCCATGAGTCCATCAAAACTACAAGTATGACATCAACTTTTAAATCAAAGGAAAAAATTCAGTGAAGTGCATTCTGTATTTAGTTTGTGTTGGTTTCAGGGGTCAGGTCAGTGGCCTTCAGTCACAGGCCTTCACTGAGGTGAACAGTGGGAGATACTGGGCAACTGCTCTGAAGTTTTTTCTTGGGTGTAAAACTGCATTTTTCACATAGCAAATTGAAATGTTTTTTACACACACAAACAGGACTCATACACACATTACGTAGAACACACAAGTGTCTTAGTAAGGTGCTGGGTGACCACAAGCCTCCAAAATAGTTTCAGTGCTGCTTGGCATAGATTCAGCAAGCCTCTGGAGCTCTACTGGAAGTGTTAACACCATTCTTCCAGACATTTTTTCCTAGTTTGGTGTAATGAAGACCACTGTGGAGGTTAATTCAAAATTTCCTGTCTGATGAATGTGAAGACCAGAGCATATAATATACATCATTTTCATACTCATCAAACTGTTGAGTGAACCCTTTTGCAGTGTGTACAAGCACCTGAATTTATATGCTTCATATTCACTCATGTTTTTTTTTTTTATTTGTCAGTAGTGTGTACATACAGAGTGAGGGAGTAACAGAAGTGTCATTTCAGAGGGCAGGTACAGCTGCTATCTATTGACTGTGAGTGTTGTAAGAGTGTATTTTTCTGAATCTGTGGTTACGTGGTTAAGTGGGATAACTGATGATCAGACCTGCCCATTGTGTCTTTCAGACATGTTTCTATCTGCCTTATTCGGATTAAATACAAAGCAAGGGTTAGAGTCTTTTTTGCCAGTCTGTGCTCATCACTACATGACATGGTTACCTGGTGATGCAATCTAAACTAGGCACAGACAAAAATAACTTTTAGTTTAAAATTCAAGTCTGGAAAACAGTTTCTTTTTTTTCTTTTTCTGTTCAAAAGAATGAATTGTGTTGCATTTATCATACATCACAACTGACTAAAATACTTCTAATCAGGTAATATTGTAACGTTTGAACTTACTGACCCATCAAATAACTGACAACAAAATGACTGATTAAACATAGTATATCAAGGGGTGATTTTAAAAACAAATCATACAAAGAATACATATTGATATTTGAATGGAAATGTTGACCATGTCTGTGTGGTGATGGTTATTAATTCTGCTTGAATGGAAACATTTAGCAGGTCTTTATGCATACATGTCAGACTCAGTAAAAACCCAACCCAAAAGACACTGGAAACACAAAACATTTTAACATTTTTATTATTAAAATATTCACCTACAAAATGGCCTATAAACACTATTTACAGAGTAGCGAGCAGTGATGCCTGCTGAGACACAGATAAAGATATTTATACACAGAAAACACTGTGCACCATTGTCAGGGGAGGAGATGAATTTATGGGGTGTGGAAAAATATACATTTCCCATCGTCTTTATAAGGAGGTCAGGGGGCTAGCATGAGGAAAAGACCAGGACTTGGAACACTCTACAGTTATTTCCCTGAGGGACGAACCTGCAGCTGAATCACAAAAAAAAAAAAAAAAAAAGACCTCTCCTAATGTGTCAGCATGGACATGGAAATGAGGTATATAAGGTCTCTGATGCACTGCAGTGGACTGCTTACCATTAATATTTGTGTACAAGTGTTTGTATGAAAAAATCAGTCATCAAATGTCACAAATGATAAATGATTGGGAGCCATTTTCATTTGATCAATTGAAGCCTCTTGAGGAAGCATGGAGCTACAAACACAGCTCTCAGGAAACAGCCGCGTTTTAAGATGAATGACGATCTGTGTCTGAAACGTTACAGTGGGTTCTGACAGGGTTTTTCAGCACAAAAATGACCATAATCAGTTACTTCAAGTAGATTATAAACACCAAAATTGAAGCAAGGAGGTTTTTCACATGACAGTGATGACAGTCCTTTCCTCAGTATCCAAGTGCTCTAGAAAAAAAGAAAGAAAAGACTCATTTTTAGGATAATTGTTGAACATCTTGTGATCCGCTACAGCAGCAGTGAATATACATGGCAGGCGGAAACATCTCCCCACTAAAAATGTCATTATGTTGATTGTGTTAAAGAAAACAAACCTTTATTGCTGTCTGTTTGTTCTTCTGACTGTTAAGAAAGTTAATACCAGCGTGTGAAAAGACTTGCATTGGTTTATTTGCTAAAAATGACTTCATCACTGTTCAGGCAGCTTTTTGAACTTACCCTGACTTTTCTTTGGGAGCACTGGTTCACAAATCTCTCGATAACAGACATCCTGCTGTACTTTATATGTTCTTTTGTACCTGCAGAGAAGAAAACATACTCAGTTATGTGATCCATTATATTACACATAATCTATGCATTGTATGCAAAGCTAAAACAGGAGATCTGTGTCTGATATGACTCACAAGTAGTGGCAGACTCCACCCTCCCAGACAGGCACACTCTTCGTTTCAGAGTAGAGACGGGTACACGGGTGCGGCACTCGCTGGCACACTGCGAACAGCAGTCACACAACATAAGGTATGAATGTCAGCAAGGAAAAGCCTGCTGGATGGTTTAAGAGTCATGTGGGATTGAGCTGGGCCCTTCTCCGCAGCTGATGGATGGTTTTAGGAAAGGAATGTTTAAACACTCTGATGCTGGATGTTTAGGTGAAGAAAAGAAGTGAAGAGGGGTGAGGGTATGCCCAGTATCTCCTAAAACACGACTTCACCAACACTGAATTATTAGTAAAATCAAACAGACACTCGTTTTTTCACCATTTCTCAGTGTTTGGGATGCAGAGCAGGGGTTTAGGCTAGATGTAGAAGAGAATGTTAACATGAACAATAGTTAACATGAAAAACATTTTTTAAAATACAATTTTGGTTTCTGTCTCTTTGCTATGTCAAAGTGTGCATGATTCTTTGTAGATATTTGCTGTGACCACTTATTCATAGCTGCTACACCTTTTGGCACACGTATTTTAAAACAAAACAGCTCAATACACAGCTTTAACTACACTGATATTTCAAAATATTCATTGTTCTAGACTGATCAACTTCCTCAGGAATTTCTTCTTGAGTTTTGTACAATAATCTGTCACATTATTTTTTTTGTTGTTCTTGTTTTTCATGAGGACTGTGATATCTGTAGCTGTTTTCAAATATTTTGTTTCCTTGATAGATCTGTTAGAGCCACGATAAGTAGTTTGTAAAAATCTTGGTCAGGTTGTTTTTACAGGAAGTTTTTGATGTCCTTCGGACAAATTAATTGAAAAAAAAGAAAGATAACTCTACAAGCAGGTTATTGCTTTCCATAAAGGAGGGGGCACTAGTGATCTAAACGATGATCTACTATGTATTAATATATTCATGCTGGGCAAGAAATGTTATTCAAGCCCCTAAGATAGAGCTATATCTGTGAATTAATATTGGAGACATAGAATTAATTAGATAATGTAAACATATGTTTCCATGATCATTAACTTCAATAAGGCATTGCACACGGGTGGCATGGTGGTGCAGTGGTTAGCACTGTCGCCTCACAGGTTCTGGGTTTCACCCAGTGTCAGCTGGAATAGGCTACACCCCCCCCACCCCACCTGTGACCCTTATGGATAAGTGGTATAGATAATGGATAGATGGATGGAATGCATTGGATACAGTAGATAATGCGGTAGATAGTAATTCCCACAGCTGTCCTCCATATAAATGAAGTAGTAACAGCCAAAGAGTTCTCCTCCAGGCAGTTGGCAGATTCCCATTTACAGTCTGTCACAGATACATTTTATCTTTATCATTCAGTTTCACATGTGCAAACCCATTTTCTGGTCTTATGAGCTATCTTCACTTTGCTTCTTTTATGATTTTTGATTTAATGATATGATTTTTTTAAGACTTTCTACCAACCAAAATTAGACGAGCCCTTAACAGTGGGGCTGATGATTTCACTTGTGACATGCAAAAGATATATCAAAGATGGAGTGTATTGAGAACAGAGAAGGATATTGTCTACAGGTAATATACTGCTGTGTTATACTAAGTGCTGCCCCCACCTACCCCAAACATTCAAAAGCAACACTTAGCTACTGGTCTCCTGAATAAAGGAAAGTGGGACAGTGCAAATAATATGGTGCTTTGTGCCTTCACGATGCCTTCTGTATTCATGCCAGTATGCCCCTACCTTAAAGCTGTAATCCGCCGCACTATACATGCCGAGGGGGGCGAATTGTCAGTGAAGTGTTTTCCTGCTTTTAAGAAACCAGAGGTCTATACATAGCTCAGTGCTCTCTGACAGTTTACACCATGAAGTGCAAATCTAACATATATTATACTTCAAGTTCACACCCTGAGGTGTCTGGAAGCTATATGGAGAGAAAGCAGAAATACTGTCTCTTGGGAACACACAGATGAGGATCAGAAACTCACTGACACTCATGACATTCAGACAGCGGTGATGACATCTTCACTCAAAATCTCTCCGAAGCAGGAATACATTTCATTCCACTGGCATGAAAGCTGCGTTTACCATGCCTTGGTGTTGTTTCTTCAAAATTTATTATAGCATTTAAATTGTCTATTAATGTTCTAACCTGCTCAGGTGAGAGGGCTTTGGTCAATGCTAGCAGTCATTTATATACAGTGAGCTTCATAACTAAATAAACAGCATTCTCGTTGGACTCTGCAGGAGGAAAGCCACAGGCACCAGGAAAACATGCAACCCACACAGAAACCCAGGACCTCCTATGGCGAGGTGACAGCAGTAATCACAGAGCCACCAGCCGCAATACTATTTTTTTTCTTAAGTGATTGTGCCATTGATTAGGCATTTCACTCAGAGAGCACGCTTTAGTCATGCTGTAGTGGGCTGAGATGGCAGTGTTGGTTCACCAATACTACTGTCCAAACAACAATACCTGAAAGCAGCTATTGATGGATTGCCATGACATTTTGTTCCTTTACATTCATGGTCCCCAGAGGATGATGACTTTTCACTTATTCTGTAGAATATTTCCGTATCTACTGCATTGATTGGCAAAAAAACTTTCAAAAAAGTCATTCTCGCCCCTAACAGCATGCTGTATCCTCTGACTTCAGTGTGGTCTCCTGACCTTCACACTCAGTGTTCAAATAGTTACGATTATAGTTGAAATGTCTTGAAAACTATGGATTAATAGCCATGACATTTGCAGACGCCTTCCTTCCTCCCAGGATGAATCATAATAACTTTGGTGATCCTTTGACTTTGTATTAGTGTTGATTAGCAAATGTTATGTGCCAACACGCTTGAACTAAGATGGTGATTGCAACATTATTCAAGCAACATGAGCATGTTAACACTACCGTGAGCATGTTTGCATGCATTTATTTATAGTACCACTGTGGCTAATGATCATGGCCACACAGAATCATTAGCGCGGCCAGTGGATCCTATTTGTTAAGACAAACAAGACTTAATTGTTTTAATGAAAACACTTACATGTGTGTACCCTGCCTCCTCACCCATGCCAGACGGAGTGGCTCAAGCCTCCCAACCTTCTGCATAGGATAAGGAGATACAATAATGGCTGGATGGTATGATGTTACTTAAACTTCACTAATCAACTCTAGATCTGGTGTTTGTGATCAGTCTCTCAAAAGAAAACCTTGTTTGATGTCCAGTGACTATCCTGTACACCATTTGCCAAAAGTGGCCTGTGTGTGTGTGTGTGTGTGTGGAGAGGAATCATTATAGACTCTACACAGTCTGCACTGTCTGCCTTTTGAACCCCGCTTTCGCACAGTCGCAGATGAAGGAATCACCTTCGCTCATACATGTACCCCATTCTGGTGGCACTATGGCAGTCCATGGGCAACTCTAAAAGACAACAGCTGCCATTAAAACTACAGCACAGAATGAGAGTATGGGTCCCAGGTTTCAGGCCCACTACTCCACATCATCTACATCTGATTACCATGTGCTTGGATAGCCTCAACCTACATCTCTCTTTCAAGCTACCCTCATCACCGATATTTCAATCTAGCACTTGTGGCAAACACTCACAACATCAATCATAAATAACATGTCTACAAACTATCAAGAAGTCTCTTTCCAAAGGATGTGAATCACATATGTGTGACACATCAGCTGGGATCAATTTTCATACAGACAGATGACATCTATTGGAGCAAAGCAAAACACCTACCAGGCTTTGTTTTAAACCTTCTTGAATCTCTAGTGTAAGCAATAGTCTTGTTTATGTTTTCTGATCTTCTCTAATCTAATTGGTGGTCAGGTTCTGCAAGGCAAAACATTTCTGTCATGAATCAGCAAAAAAGACAAAATGAATGATAGATCATAGTTTGACCTAAGCTTGCAAACTGGGACATGGTACTGTAAATGGGACTTTTTGTAGCTATTCTCAGCCTGAACAATGAAACATGATATTATTGATTTGACAATATGACCAAAATCATATTATGACATCATGGGTGTAATATAAACAGAGCAGAACAACGCTAGAAAGGCTTTATTCTCAGAGCAAGATAACATCTGTAAAATAGTTTTTCTGTTTAGACCATAGGGTTATAAACCTCTGCACTAACATGCATTAATCTAAAAAGTGGAAAACACATTATGTAACTATCATATAAAAAATTAAAAGAAAGAAAAAAGATTCTTCCCGAAAGTCATAGTTTTCTGACTTGTTCCGCTTTATCAAAAAGCTGCTGGATAAATGGACAACATGTGTAGACAAAGTGGTTCTGTTTGTGTGGATAGCAGAGGGTCCAGTTTACATTGGAGGACCACCATATTTC